>BSBK01002762.1:1095000-1781826 GCA_027943335.1 Chamaecyparis obtusa
AAAATTTGGCCTTGGGAGCTGTCATGTCCCCTTTCTAGAGACATGTTCTTTCATGACGGATTTGCCTATCATCGACTCTCGTAGGCAAATAGTTTGGAGAGAGAGTCATTGTGTGGATCATTTGATTGCTTATTGCTGACAGAGCCTACATTCGGCAGAGCCTACATCCAGTTTGAGGCCTACATGCAGTTGTAGTGGAGCCTACGTCCAGAAGTGAGCCTACATCCAGTTCGAGCCTACATTCAGTCTAGTTGGGCCTACATTCGGTTATGAGACATCTTGGCCTACATTGATAATATTTTTGAGTTGAGAAATGTACTTTATTATTATAATGTTATTTTATTATAAAGTATATTATAATTAGATGTTTCTAGAAGTTCTAGTAACTTCTCAAGAAAAAGAATAAATAGAGGGCTTGGGCTATCATTTCTACATGCTTGGATTTGGGATTTCTTATACTTCTTCCATTGTGGAGCAATTTGTAGTCTTTTGGGTCTGCAAATACTATTCGATCTTTGGGAATGATCACTCCCCTAGATTGGCATAACTGAGGTAGTGAAATATCTATTGAAGGGTTGCAAGTTTGGAGTTAGTACTCAGCCATCTCATTGGTACTTCATTGAGAAATTGTTTAAAGGGTTTATTTGTGGTTGGAATAAGGGTTTGAATTCACCTCTTACATTGGTGAATCATTTGGTGAAGGTTGGAGATCAATTTGTGCATTTTCAGAGAAGTTCATATCAGGGCCTGAACTCACATTTTTGCTCATATCTCCTAAACTACTTGGAGATAATTTTTATGCTTTTAGGGAAGCACTAATACATTCTTGGCGGTGACTTTGATATCAGTTTGGGGTGTTAAAAACCCTGCAATTATTTTTGGCAGGAGCCGTACATGTACGGCCTGGTATGGCTCTGTACTGTGCAGCACATAACAGAGATTCAGGGGCAGTTTGGGATCGATTTAGGTTTTCTTGGTATTGGTCTTCATCAGTGTTGCAAATCAGAATATTAGGAGCGGTTTCCAGGTGCACTTGTTGATAGTAATGAATGCTAAACCTTGCATATCAGTTATGACAGTCATTAAAATACATGTCTGAAGATGTACTGTTCTTGCATCATTTTGTTGTTGTAATCAGTCATAGGTAAATGCAGAGATTAGGCTCATATAACTTTGTTCTTGTAATCTGATATTGCCATATTAGTGTGCATTGTAAGTCACTGTTATGTGTGACTGTTCATACAATTGTTGCCATATCTCAGTAGTTGCAACAGTCGTATAATCAGTCCATTATTTTCAGTCATTACCATATATCATTGTATTGGATTGGTATGCATAGCAAGGGCACTGTTTACATTGTTATAGAATGGTAAAAGGTCATTGCATGGTAATCTGATTATTACATGTCACAGTCATATATTCTGAGAATTGTAATCAGAATTAGGAGGTTTCTTGATACTCTAGTTTGAGATCTTTGCATTGTTGTTTAATTGTATTACATTCCTATATTGGTATTGTTATCTCAATTGCAATTGGATGCCCAAACAATAAACACATTGAAACTCATCATTGCAAGCAAAACCATTCAGTGCATACCAAGTGTTTGACGAATTGCCACAGTTCAGATTTGGGGGTTTTCAGTGACCTATTAGCAAGGGTCATTACAGGAGCAAAGTTAACTTGGAAGATGTTTAAACAACTTGATAAAATCTAGTGCAAATTGATGAGACTAGATATATGGATGAGGAGGATCCATCTAGGATTTTAACTTTAGCTAATTCACATGGAGGCCCAACTATTTGTTGATTCATATGGGAAAGCCGAAGCATCATCATTGATCACATCACTTGGAAAGTGGGGAACGGTTGCAAGGCCAAATTTTGGAGGGATTCTTGGAATGGGGAACCTTCCTTGGTGGTTCTTTTTGATGATATTGATTGGATTGGTGGGGTGGAAAGATGCTTTTGTGACAGGGTGGCTGATTATGTCATCTGCCTTGATCAGGAGAGATTGGTATATGACTAGAAACTGGTGGAGGATTATCTACCCCCTCATGTGGATGCGGATAGGCCTAAGGTTGAGTTGTTGAAGAGGAGGATAGCCTTGTCACTAGAAGAGGATGAGATTGTGTGGTGTGCAACAAAATCCGGGGAGTACAGTTTTAGAGCAGGCTATGAAGTTCTTAGAGAAAAGATTGAGGATCCACAATGGCTAGCCATACTCTATTGGAATAGAAGGGTGGCTCCTAGGGCAGGTGCTTTCCTATGGGTGTCTCTTCACGGTAAAATATTGACAGGGGAGAGGCTCAAATCATATGGCTTTTCGGTCCAAGAATATGCCCATTGTGCTTTAAGAATGAAGAATCGATGGATCATTTGTTATTGTGGTGCCCCTTCGCATCAGCTTGCTGGGATTGGTTGATGTCTTCTATTAGATGGGTATCCCCGAGACAAGATAGTTTATTGAATTTCTTGAGGAGCTGGCCAGTTGGAGAGACAATCTATGTGGGGGACATATGGGTGGTTGGTCCATCCTACTTGGTTTGGAGGATCTGGAAAGAAAGGAACGACAAGGTTTTTAATGGGAAGTTGTTTGCTGTGGAGCAGGTTATTGGGCATATTCAACAAGGCATTTGTGAAGTGGTGAATCCAAAGATCTATCGTAAGAGGATTACCTTCACCAATGGTTGGGATATCCATATTCAGAACTCTTGGCAGGCTTTAAAGGTACCAAATGGAATTGGGCCGAAATCTAAGTCTAGCAGGGAGGAAGCGGTGTGGATGACTCCTTCATCGGATTGGGTGAAGTTGTATATAGATGGGGCTATGGGGGGTAACCCAAGTGAAGTGGGGTTTAGATGTGTTATAAGGGATAAAAAAGGTGATGTTATTTGGGCTCTTCATGGTTACATGGGCTCGACATCAAACAATGAGGCAGAATTGGAGGCGCTGGAGAGGAGAGTGTGACTATGCATCAACAAAGGTTTTAGGAAGGTGAATATAGAGAGTGATTCGAAATTCTGCATTAATGCAGTTAGTAAGGTGCATGTGTCCAATTGAAAACTTAAAGAGGTGGCTCCCAAGATTAATCATTGGTTGGGCCTTTTATCAGACTACACACTATCTCATGTGTATAGGAATGCTAACAAAGTGGCAGACCTCTTGGCGAATATTGGGGTAATAGAGCATCTAGCGGAAGTTGTCCTGAATAGGGGAGAAATTGGTCCACAGGTGAGAGAGTTGTTGGAAAATGATAAAGCTATGGTGGTTTGAAGGGATAGAGAAGGTGTCGGCTGAAGGGTTGAACTTACTAGTATTTCGACGCATGTCCTATCTTGCAGAGATGGTTTGCTAAGGAAAGTATGAGGATCCATATGATGAGCCGAATTTGCAAAGACTAGTGATAGGTGTTCCCGTTTGTTCATGGATGCATTGCTCAAACATGGTTGGTTTGCACCAACAGTTCGTTGGCCTTCTCTAACAACTTTCGTATTCAGAATATGTCAATTGGATTTCAGCTTCTCTTTGTAGGGGTGTGCTAGATTGCTATCCCTTAGTAGCCTACGATGGAGTATAAATGTATAGCTCTCTTGATAGAAGATTGGTTCTTTGGGGAGAGTTTCAGAACGTCTGTCAAAATTGCTTTGGGAACCTGCACAAGATGGTTTGTGGAGAGGCTTCTCCCTTTAACTGGCAAGCAACTTTTAGGTTGATGATCTTGTGTAGAGGCATTTCCTTTTTTGTAGAAATCTCTCTTGAGTTGTATGGTTTTTCAAGTGACAGTACTGGGTTCGGGTGTATATATTTTGCTATGGGTGTGGACTGGTGTAGTGGTTGTTTTGGCAGTCAGGTGTAGAAATCTTTAGTGGTTTGGAGTTTGTGGATTCATGTTTCATGTACATTTTTCTATTTTCAATAGAGGGCTCTACCCCCATATTTGGTAGAACTTATCCATTAAAAAAAATATTATATTATTTTTATTTGTTTATTTATTCATTTTAATTTTATCATTTTTATATTTGTTTGAATTTTTATTAACTATTTATATTGTAATCATAATTTTATTATTATTTATTTATTTACTTGGAATTTTTTTATTATTTAATTATTAAATCCTCGTTCAGAAAGGGGACGTCACAAATGTTAATTATATATTGATAATGAAAGAAGATTACAATATATAGGCAATTGTATTACGATGTTTCTTAAAGAATCAAATGTAAACAAAAGTCGGATACCAATTGTAATGTCCCCTTCCTATCACTTGACCTATAATCCATAAATTAGTACAAGTTAGGAATTTTGAAGTAGGGATCCAAGTGTATTAGCATATTGCTCCATATTTAACCACCATTTATTTATAGATGTAAAAATAAATGTAAACAAACAAGTAATTCATTAAACATCAAAGATTGACGTAGTTCAGATTTATCATTTGAATGATCTTGCCATATAGATTGCATGAATCCCTTCTTCCCTTCTTACTAACAACATCATAAGATGGAAGAATTATTGTGCCAAGGGCGGGTGAAACAATCTACATGTGGGCTCCCTTAAGGCTTAACCCCATCTTGGGAACTACTGGACATGTGACCGAAATTACCCTGCCTTTCCCTTCCACAAACTCCCTATCTCATGAACCTTAGTAAGAGATAGGAGACATATTCCTATCATCTATAATCCGAGTATAAGATTTAGATATTTATTATTTATATTAAATACATATCCCTTTACTCATAATCTCATATCGGTATATCTGATTATCTCTCATGTATTTGATTAACTACTATTAATAGTATATATATAATCGCTGTTGGTCCTATTGTCCTTCTAATCAGATATATTAGATCACTCTTGTATTTGCCTCTAACAAGTATGGTCTTCTCAACAGATCCTGTGCAATACATTTACAATTGATTGTCTTACTCGTTAATGTATTTTAATTAACTTCTAATTATATTATATTATTATTATTCCTTTACTTTTATATATTTTAATTTGATTATTATTATTTATTAATTAAATATTGTTTTTAAATGGAATACCATAGCTATGATTTCAAATAGGAAATATGACATAGAAACTGCCTAAATAAAGACAACTAAGATGACCATTAAAGAAACATTACATTATTTTAATACCCTCCCTTCATCGTCATCGTTCTAACAACCCTACGAAAGACAATTTGCAGGTCTTTTGGTGCCCCCTTCTCTTTAGAACGCTTTGTGACATGACTCTGTTGTTGAGACCCTCCCTGATGTTGCAAAACTTCTAGAAATGACCAAGATAACCAAAAACCCTCCAACTTGATGATGGGAAACAAAATTGTCTCTCCCTATAGCCAGAGATACCAAGAACAACTTCTCAAACTGAAACCATAATTTTGAGGAGAATATTGTCAAAATTGAACTATTTCAGGAAAACAGCCGCAATTTGCCAAATTTTTTTGTAGATGAGCAATATGACTCAAAACAGACAACAAGAAAACACGATTCACCAAAAACTTTTGCAAATGAGCACGACGACTGTAAATCGATTGCAAGAATCCCTGATTTTGTGGAAAAAACTGACAAAACCCTCCAATGATTTTTTTAGGAAAAAGAAAAAAACCCTGATAGGAGCAACTCCAATCATGATGTTTTTGGAAAAAACCAAAAAACTTTGAAATGATTTTTCAGGAGAAAATTAAAAACTAGACATGATTTTTGAGGAGAAAAATTGATCAAAACTAGGCACGATTTTTGAGGAGTAAAATTGATCAAAAACCCATAATGATTTTTTTTGGAAAAAATTATAAAACCAAACAAATAATGTTTTGTGGAAAAAATTATAAAACCCAACCAGATTTTCTTTAGAAAACAAATTATAAAAACTCAGACACTAAAACATCAATCATGATTTTTAGTGGAAAAAATAAAAAAACTCTCTAAGCAGAGAAAGATCCCCCGATTTTTGTATGAAAACATAGTGTAAAAAATAGACAAAATCATGATTTTTAGGAGAAAATCATGCAAAAGCCTATAGATAGCGCATGACAGAATTAAGACATCGTGCAACAAAAAGAACCTTAGTGAGTAGCTCGCACAAGAATCCCTTATTTTGTGGAAAAAGCCGACAAAACCCTCCAATATTTTTTTTAGGAAAAAGAAAAAACCCTTGATAGGAGCAACTCCAATCATGATGTTTTTGGAAAAAACCAAAAAACTTTGAAATGATTTTTCAGGAGAAAATTAAAAACTAGACATGATTTTTGAGGAGAAAAATTGATCAAAACTAGGCACGATTTTTGAGGAGTAAAATTGATCAAAAACCCATAATGATTTTTTTGGAAAATATTATAAAACCAAACAAATAATTTTTTGTGGAAAAAATTATAAAACCCAACCAGATTTTCTTTAGGAAACAAATTATAAAAACTCAAACACTAAAACATCAATCATGATTTTTAGTGGAAAAAATAAAAAAAACTCTCTTGCAGAGAAAGATCCCCCTATTTTTGTATGAAAAAATAGTGTAAAAAATAGACAAAATCATGATTTTTAGGAGAAAATCATGCAAAAGCCTATAGATAGCGCATGACAGAATAAAGACATCGTGCAACAAAAAGAACCTTAGTGAGTAGCTCGCACAAAATCCAAGGCACAGATCCCAGGGCACGAAGTTTCTTAGAATACAAAACTTTGTAGAGACGTAGAGAAAAACACCAACCCTTGAAAATTGTAGACTTTTTTTCATAAAAAGAACAATTAAAAAAATTCTAGAAAAAATTCCAGGTAAGAGGCTTGAATTTTTATTAAAAAAATCGCCAAACTTTATAAAACCCCATCGACCCGCTCTGATACCATGTAATAGTAATTATATATTATATAATGAAAATAGAGATTACAATATATAGGCAATTGCATTACGATGTTTCTAAAAGAAACAAATGTAAACAGAACTTGAAAATAGAAACTACCTAAACTAAGACAACTAAGATGGCCATTAAAGAAACATTACATTATTTTAATATCATAATCGAACAGTATGTGACAATTAACATGCTAAATATTAAATGACCTAGAGGCTATGACAAAAAGTAATGTCAAGATAAGATCACATGACAACTAAGACTTCTAGAAAGATTCTTTAGGTCCTAATTAAACTTAACATGTGGAGAGGGCCTAATGAACTAGATAAGTAAAATACCTTATTCACATCGACACCTCTCTTAAGTGCAACTTAGGGAGTAGCATATTATTTATGCAAATAATGAAATATATGAAGATTATTATGATTATGGGTCCTAGCTACTAGGCCATGTCACGTATCCATTTACAATGCAATCTCTCACAAAAAGAGAAAGGATAAAACCCAATGGGACAAAACTACTCTCCAAAAGAGAAAAGATAAAAACAAGTGATGAAAGATTGAGTAATTATACCCCCTCAAGGATTCCATCCATTATTACACAATCAATTATTCATCCATAGGAAGGAAAGATATAGACTATGTAGCCCCCCACAATGTGTAACGCCTGCAAAAATGGTAAATGCTTGAACAAAAAATGTTATCCAATGCCTACAAATAACATTTCTTTGCTTCGGAAGAAGATAGACCTAGTACAAATGCAAGAATGCTTCCTATTTTGGATAGGAATCGGCAAAAAGTATCCAAATGTATGAAGATTGTGTCTTTGAAATTTGCTTGTGTTGCCAAGCCCTTGGTAGATGATAATGCCACAATCGAGAAAGGTACATACCCAGTCAAGATAGGTGATGAACTAGGATCAAGTGCTAATAGATTTTGAACTAGATCTGGAGACAAAGATGATATGACAATAGTTGTGCCATGGGTCATCAATTTGGTGAGTTAACCCCTCAAATTTGTCCTCCAAATTTGAAATGTGAGACTCCACAAACAAGTTTGGAATACCTATCAAGTAATCATTCTACAAAGATTTATTAGGAAGACATTGATTTACCTATTGCAAAGAGTCAATGGAAGCTCTCAATGAAAATCAATAACAAAAGATTGATGTGTGATCTCAATGGGAGAAGTGGGCACTGTAGTAGAGGCCTCTTGATCATCAAGACATTCAAGTGTTGCATCATGGTCAAGCTCCTCTAAGATATCATCATCAAAGGGTAGATTATCAACATCATCACGTGGAATGAAGCAGTATGATGCAGGATTATCTAGAAATGGAGGATTATGTGGATTTCCACAGACCTTCCAATTCTTGATTCAAACTGTGGGTGCACACATGTATAATGTCCCCTTTTTAGCTCACCATGGTTGGTGGTTTGGATTAGCCTATTAGTGGCCCTCGTAGGATAGTAAGTTGGATAGAGGGTCATGGTTGGCAGTTCAGTGGGTGAATTCCCTTCCAGAGGTCAGAAGTGTTTAGGATTGCTCTTCGTTTGGGTCAGTTTGGTACACTTACTATTTATAGTAAGTCATTTATCCAACATTTCTATATTTGGCAGGGCACCTAGACCGGCCTCAGTTGCAGTGATGACCTTTGGCACCTCTGTTTTGATCAAGTACTCAAGGATTTACTAATTTTAGTAAATCAAGGGTGATAGAGGTGGACCCTTATTATTTTTAGTAAGGCATCTAGATTAACAGTGGGAGCAGTGGGCAAGTCAGTGCTAAAGTTAGAATCATTAAATAATGGTTATTAATGGAGTTATAACGTTTAATTATTATTAAAGTGTTATTTTAATAATAATTAATTATTTTAAGGGAATATCATATTGACTTCATGTGACTTTATAATTAAAGGATTTAATATCATAAAGTCAAATTATAAAGTGAGAACATTTAATGACTATTATAAAAGGATATTTAATGATTATAAAGTCAAATTATAAAGTGCATATGAGGAATAATGTAAAGTGAAATTTAATGAGAGGAAGCCAAATACACATTAATTATTATATAAAGGCTTTTTGAAAAGGGATTGGATTATTCTTGAATCATTCAACACTTTTCTTTCTTGAAGAAGCTTGGGATTTGAGGAAGAAACCTAAGGTTTCGCTGTAATTTTCAATCTTGGAGAACGTAGCCTCTCTTCGATTGTGCAAATATTGGCGACTTCATTCAGAGGTCACATTTGTTCTTAAAAGTGGAGATTTATATCAGATTTTACAAGGGTTTATTTGCAGATTGGAAGTTATTGAAAACAATTATTATTGAATATCTTTATTTCCGGTGAGAGACATTTTCATTGGCACGTGAGCATCATATTGGTGCAGATTTAGAGTATTTACCTCCAGAACTAGCATGGGTTTTTAAATAGTTGATTGAAGACTCCATTTCCAGTGGCGTGAGGATGATTCTCTCTATTGTATGACTGTTGCAAACTTTATACTTTATTTTGGCATCCATCTTCATAGGGTTTCAAGCAAAGAAACAAAATTCGGGCTCGGCAAGGCCGACTCGACTTGTGACTCGCCGATGACTCGACAAAAAAAAAAAACCAGAGATTTTTTAAAATTTAAAACTTGTTTCAAGCACCCATTATTGAATAAAGCTTAAAAACACTATAACATCATCAAATAGAATCTAATTTGATCACATACATGAACATACATCCATCACATAAGTACAAACGTAAATTGTAGCTGAAGGAAATAGAAAACTTAGATATGCAGAATTATAAAATATAAATATTGTCAAATGTATATCAAATCTATGAAATCTATGACATCAATGATCAAATGTTCGGCAAATGGGGTTTGAGTGATTTTGGCCTGTTGGGAAGTCATACTCATGTTTGTCTGAGATTTGGGCGAGAGCTAATCTGTTTGTTATAGAGATGGGGTCGAAACTAAGTGATTTCTTTGACCTTAGAAAGCCAGGATGGATTGTGGGAGGTAACCTTGCTGAAGGCTTGCTGAATCCTGAAATTTGGCTAAGTCAGGAATTTTTTGAAAATCCCCAAAATCTAGAATTTGCATCTTAACTCTTATGAAGCTAGAACCTATCTCAAACATCCTGAAGTATATATATTTTATAATTTATACAAATATAACTTAAAGTATAAGAAATTAAATAAATCAAACTTATACTTAAATGTTATATTTGTATAAATGCTCCCGCCCCCCGCCCCACGAGATTGGAAACTCACAATCATAAGACTTATGCAAAAAAAAGTCAATGTTTTATTGTGTTTTTTTAATGCCAAGCTGGGTAATGAGCCTCGGATTCGGCGAGTCATGGCATGACCCGTTGACTCGGTGAGTCACGCGGGTCATGATCCATGACCCGTGGGTTGACTCGGCCGGGTCATGAAAACTTGGGAGCCACCGCTCGGCCCGCGAGTCATTAAAACTTGCATGACTCGCGGCAAGTTATGTTACTCTGGTTTCAAGACATGTTTACCTGTGAGTTCATGAATTGTATCTCCTTGATTTTTTGGGTATTGTTGTTTTAGATAATGGGGGTTATTTTATGAATTGGGTTGTCAATATATTGTGAAAATAGTGTGTATTTAAGCTGTTATAAAAATATGGAATTTTTAGCTGTGTTTTCCCAATGCAACTTCAGTTTGAGTTAAAAAGTTATTATTGCAACATCTCTTGTCTTTTCTGCATTAAATTGTTGTATCAAACATTGTCAATATATCACAAACATTTACCAAAACAAACCAAACAAGGCAAAAAAATTGTGTTAGCAAGTGTCCTCCTGAGGTGGGACATTACAGTGGTATCAGAGCTTGCATGCTAAGTGTTTGACAAAATGTCAAACATTCAAATTTCAAAACAATATCTATCATTGGTTTAGCAATCCAGTGTTTTGTTAGAGTTAGAACCACAGGGGGTTCTTACAACGTGATTCATAAGATATAATTGTAGGTCTATTTGAAGACACTTGTGCTTATGATTGTTAATGTCGTAAATCTGACCTTGCCAAAAGGAAACTATGTTCCCTTGAGATCCAATTTCACAACACATTCAGATACCTCCAAACTAGATAAACTAGTGGAAATATCCTATTATAGATGAATAAATTAATATTTTGGTTCTAGAAATGGAAAGACCAGACGATAGAGAATCTTTGGTCCAAATCTAAGTGTCTTGGGCAAGGACACCAATGCGGAGCACGAACGTCTGCGCAACATGTTGTAGTCCTATATGGATCGAAACATAAAAGATTCAGAATTTGGCAAAAACGCAGGTCTGTTCTTTAGATAATTTGCAAAACTCAAAAGTGAGAAACATAACAAAATATACTAATTAACAAAGATAAATAGAAATAAAATAACTAAAACATATGCAAACCCTTGTGCGTTTGAATGCTTCCAATAAACTTGCACACACACAAGAGAGGAAAAATGTTTGGGGCTATTTGGAGACTTGCCTCAATCAAGTCCTTGCTTTGGTGTTTCCACCTCCACAACAACCAAATAGATAGATAGATTGAAAAGACAAATAAATAAATAATAACATAATAGAAACAAACCTCGCTAGATGGAGGAGAACCCCTGTTACGTGAGATATGCAAGCAGAAACAAGCCCCGGTAGTGGAAGAAGACCCCTATTTCATGAAATAAAATAATATTGATAGAAAGCAATGTGATGAATCCCAAGATGCTCAAAGACACAAGATAAATGGAAAGATATTACCAAATAGGCTTGAGAAAGCCAAAAGAGCTATGTAGATCGTTGTGAGAGATTGTTGTAGTAAATGAGAGAGCAAGAGAGTTGTGAGAGCCAAGACAATGCAAGAACACAAGATAGATATTTTCCTACAATGAGAGAGACAACTTCCAGAGCGGTTAAATGGAGGTGAAAGCATGAATTTATAGAGAGAATAGGAGGGAAAAAGAGGCTTCCAGGCCTTTCTAGAAGAATCCGTGCCGTTCCACGGACAAAAGCAAGTGACAAGTGGAAAGCATGCATAAGATCGACATTTGAATGTTAAGATGTGGGTGGATGAATGTGCAGTGCACGAACGTTTG
The DNA here is from genome assembly GCA_027943335.1 of Chamaecyparis obtusa. Lineage (NCBI taxonomy): Eukaryota > Viridiplantae > Streptophyta > Pinopsida > Cupressales > Cupressaceae > Chamaecyparis > Chamaecyparis obtusa. Next base: position 1,106,947 of record BSBK01002762.1, read on the forward strand.
CGTGGTGCACTTGTGCCCAAACGAATCACACTCTAAAACGAAAGGGGACGAAGGAAACGTGTGGTTAATGCAAAAGCAATCCTGAAAGATAGCTGCTGACAAGGACTTTGAGCATCCTGAGACGGAAAAGGTTGATGCAAGGGCTGAAATGGACCTACTCAAATACTTGGGAAATGGACACTAAAGTGGTTAGAATAGTTTGGCCTAAATTGCAAATAGGGGGATGCGATTTTCGACTGTACAATTGTACCAATCAATCCTGTGATATGATCTTTTTTATTACCCCAAAATGATTTCTTTCATTGTGATTTTGCCTAAGGATGAGTCCACAAAGACAAGGGAAAAGATTGAGCCACATGCAATGTGTCATGATGTCCATTTGCCAAGATGCATAATTGTCCTCATAATGATTACAAAAGGATGAGTTGCATAACTCATGATTACAACAATGATACACTCCTCAAATTATAAATTAAAGATCAATACATGAAATAGGGCTGAAATGAAGTGATTTGATCAAAATGACACCTTCCTATGTACCGACTGTTAAAGATATATAGCTTCGGTCGGATTACTCTAACTGATATAATCAAATGTATAAGTGGCCTATCGGCCTTAAACATTTGATCTCTATCCTTTACCATCTACAGATCTGATTATCGATAATGATATTACATTATGATTATTGTTGTCATAATGTAATATCATTATAGATCTTTGCTGTGTATTAATAAATTGATTAATTTATTGGTAAAGATTATCGATTATATGTATAGTTAATAATAGTTATTAACTATACATATAATTGGTGGTATGTTACACTGATTAATGATCGTATTATCTAATTATTGATGTGGCTTGATATTAACGGTGTTACATTATACTTAACTTATCGGTCTCACATAGAGACACGGACGAGACTGACTTCATACTTATTGACATTTCCATCTTCCATTCAAAAGATAAGTAGATAGATAAGATATACGAAGATCATCTCTCAGCGATAATCAGTAATAGACGATATTTCTGACAATAGTTCGATTCAGACTTTCGAACTGGGCATTAGTTCGATAATTTTGAGAACATATATTTACATCATATTCTTATAACAATTTGAATAAAATATTTGTGCAAATTAATATATTTGAGGATGCTTGGGGGAGATGATAGATGTTCGTCTTTGGTTGGGAAGGCAATGATTATGCCCGTAGTTAAACGAGCTTAAAACTAACACGGTGATAGGAGTGGTGGTTCTTCTTACCTTAGAGTCAGCTTGAATCTTGCTTATGGCCTCTTTAATGGATTCTTCAAACCCTAATCCTAAGGGCAAGTCACTAAGATCTTTACCTCTCTAACCAAGATCCACCCGATCAAGAGGACTTTTCAATACTCACTGAATTCCACAAGGTGTTTTCTACCAACATAAGCCAACGTGCTCACAATGAGTTACAAGGTTGAATTTCTACCATATTAGGTCAATTTCCAACTATCTTGAAGATTTGGAACCATTCTTTAATCATCTCTTCATCGAGTTCCTAAAATTTAGGAATTAGGCCTAGTTGCCCCTTGCGGTCCTATCCAGACACAAAAACTGGATTATCTCACAAATTTGGTTAAGGAGCCCGAAATCTAGTCTAGGATCCAGATACCCTTTTCAAAAACATTAAAGATTTTCAAGGTGATAAGACTCTAGGTCATCCGTACAATGCCTTTCCACTATTAGGGATTCAGTCCTTAAAAATAGGGCTAATTGATCTTTTCTCTGATTTTGCCTTCATTAGCTGATGAAATGAAGTCACCAGTTGCCACCACTGCATGGAGGGTCGTGTCACCTCTTGTTTAACACTCTCCATCCTTTGGATTGCTCCTGCCAATCCAACCCTGCATTATTTTGCTCTTTGTTACGCTATTTCCCTAGCCGGGCTATAGCCAAGCTCGCCTAGGGCAAGAGCTCAAAATTCAACCCTAACACTTCTACTCCTAAAATAAAAAGGAAACATATGTACAACGACTCCTCTAACATTCCATCCAGGCCCATTTTGTTTGTCATGGATCTAAGAACCTCGAGGAGCCATTTTCTATGTACAATCCAGAACTGGACCAGTGAACCCTAACTTAAAAGAAAATTAAAATCTACAATACAAAATGAAGTTTATCTCTTAAACTCACACCATACAGAATTGAGAAACACTTCTAAGAAACTAATTATCAAGGAAAGAAAGATTTCTAATTCATCTATTAGACATTTCACAATGCTATGTATAGTGTCACAGTCTATCTCTGTGCAACCTTACAATAAGTGAACTTTTTATCAAAATGGCATCCAACCTTGAAATGTCGCCATGGGAGTCCTTCAATAGTCTTCCCCTCCTCAAATCAACTGCTCCAATTGACCTATTTCATCCTCTTGGACGAAAGCCAACTTTTGGACAAAGTTGTCGAGCAACTTTTCAAAAGTTGCAAAGTTGCAATTGTTGCTTTGAGCAACTTTTTACATCTCTTGGTAAATTTGAATTTACTTGTTTTGGCCACCATGGCTATGCTATCTAAGGTTTAATATCACTTCCTAGGACTCAAAACACTTCCAAAATGACCTCCTAAGCATCTAGAGGGTTCATTCCACATTTTGACTCTCATTGTCCTCTAGGACATTACAAAGAAGTGGATGGACAAAAGCTTTCAAAAACTAATTTAGCAAACCCTAAACCACTTCAAAATCTTCCTAATCCTTCCTAAACTAGCTAAGCAACTAGGAGAGAACATAACAAAATTGGTGTAGAGGCACCTCGACCTTTGAAAATTATAATGTTAATGTATTGGAATCATTCATTTATTTAGTCCAATGAAAGACTATGTTAACAGAGAAGATGTACGTGTCAAAGGTAATGACTCATTATGAATGTAAAAACAAGACCTGGCGAAAGTAACCAGGAATCCAAGGAAAATTGTAACTGATAGTGAAATGTGAATGTAAACGGTTATATTGTAACTTCCACAAATGTTATAAAAGGAAGAGATATATCAATAGGAATGGTAGACAGATAAATAGGAAAATCTGAAAGAACGGGCTCTCTAGTTGTTCGCCAGAGAGCCATCGATGTTATCAGTTTGAAATTATTGAAATGTAATATTTTGGGTTGGTGTTGTTAAATTTCGTGCTCCCATAATGTTATCGGGTCATTCTAGATACATGGGTTTATGTCTTTGTGGAGATTCAGTTTAATGTTTTCAATCTAAGATTGTGAGTTATCGAGTTCCATAGTCTTCTTGAGGATTTTGTATGTATTTCATTGTTATCGGGCTTATGAAAACATTGATTTGAAGTTGGTATTGAATCACTTTTATCAGGCCTCTATATATTCTTATTCTAAATCTGTCATTGTTTAACCGATTCAAGAATCGCTTGGAAAAGTAAAGCCCCGAGTTAAGTTTATTCCAAAACCCGCAAACGGCTGTGGGTGTTATGAAGTGAATTCTAATTTCTTAGTTTGAGTATTATCGGGTTTTCCGAGAGTTTGATAACTCTTTTAAATGTTTGGTGCTTGTGTCCATGCATGTATCCATTAATGTTATTGGGTCTGTGAGAGATTGCATAATTAAAGTTATTGTTGGGTTTGATAATGTTGTTAATGTTTGATGTGCCTTTTGTTTATTGATTCCATGAATCGATATTTGGAAACAAGTTATGGGCTTTAGTTATGAAACTAAAAAAAAAAACCTAGTCTCGGTGCAAAAACTATAAAATCTGTTTTAATCGTCGGATTGCCTCTAATTTTGGATATGGTTTTGCAAATCTAATTTTGCAGAGACTAACCGGAGTGATTAAAGAAATGTTTCCGGGTTCGAAAGATATTGAAGTCTGAGTATGGGTCTATACATAAGATCTTATAATGGAGAAATTAGTGTTGAAATTGTCTGAAGGTTGATAGAAGCTTATGATAAGAGTTTTATGACAGAGATTGATGTTGAAGATGCTGACAAGGAGGAAGTTCTCAGATTCTCTGCATCAAAAATAAAAGGAGGGCTTTTCACCCTAGGTGCTGCTGCACCAGATGGTATCAGAGCCAGGTTCTCCTACCACCCTGTGAGATTATGCTTATGCTGGAGACAAATTAACATAAATATATACGTGAATAAAAACTATTCACAATGCGATGGACTTCCATTATTCATCAGGATTTCTTAATCGTTGATTTGTAAGTGGCGTAACTTCCAAACTATCAGCTTTCTTTCCAATGTGAAGGCAAGGTCTTGGAGTTACATTCTGTGAGTTCCCTTCAAGGATGATTGTTGATTGCGACTCCCAACGCAGGCCATATTGACTTGGATCATCATTCATAGGAAGGGCGATCCACTATCACTATTGTGCACGCAGATTGGTCAAAATAAAACTGGAATGTTTGGAATGGATTCTATATTCAGTAACTCGGCCTTTGCATGTGGAATAAGGTTGTAGGCATATCCTTGGTACACGGGTTGTGCAATTAGTGACCTGCAACTATATTGAAGCCGTGGAAAGTGTTTTGGAGCCCCCTGATCTGCGAATGAGGTCAACAAAAGACCACAATCTAAGTTTGTGTACAAACTTCATTGCTTGGTCGGGCTCTTCGCTAAAGTAGTTAGATCTATACATATAATCAGTGATCTGTGCACCTTGCATTAGGGCCGAGATTTCTCTTTGGCGGCTTCATGTCATGTCCCCATTCTGGCTGACATCGTTTAGCGTGCCGGATCAGTCTATCACAGGGTCTCGTAGACTGGTGGCGATGTGGAGAGAGTCATTTTGTAGATCAGTGGTCGTATTTGCTCTTGGAGAAGTGATTTAGAGCTTATTTTTATTATTATGAGTTATGCGGGCCCCACATGTTATAATTTTAAGTTGAGTTGCACTTTTTATTTTATAAAGTTATATTATTATAAAAGTGCATTATAATGGGATTTTATAATGGATGCTTCTAGAAGTTCTTAGTAACTTCTCAAAAAGTGAATAAATAGGGGGCTTGGCCATTCATTTGGACACGCTGATTTGAGGATTCTTCTACTTTTCCATATTGGAGCAATTTGTAGTCATTTGGTCTACAAATTTTCATTAGATCTTTGGGAACGAAAACTCCCTTGGATTTGCATAACTGAGGAAGTGAGATATCTTCTGAAGGGTTGCACATTGGAAGTGGTATTCAGCCATTTCATGTTGAGCTTATTTGGAATCCTCAGATTTACCTGAGGGTTTGAGTTTTGGTTGCAAGAGGAAGAAAAAGCAGGTTCGAAAAAGCAATCCGAAAAAGCAAAACGAAAAAGCGGATCCGAAAAAAGCAATCCGAAAAAGCAGTTCGAAAAAGCAGTTCGAAAAAGCAAATCCGAAAAAGCAGTCCGGAAAAGTAGACTTGAAAAATTGATATTGAGGGTTTGTAATTGGTTAAATAAGGGTTTGATATTGATTGCATAGGAGTCTTGAATTTCATCTACTCATTGGTGAATTAATTTGGCAAAGGATTGAAGACAAACTGGCACATTTTCAGAATTGCAATATCAGGGTTTGGAACCAATAATTTGCTCATATCTCCTAATCTACTTGGAGAATATTTTTATGCTCTTGGGAGGATCTTAGTAAACCCCCGGCAGTCCTTTTCATAGCTTTTTGGAGTGTCAAAAACCCTGCAATTATTTTATGCAGGAGCTGTACATGTACGGCCTGGACATTGCTACAAATCTTGGCACAGTTGGAGGGCAGTTTGGGGCGGATTTGGTGTCTTTGGCAGCGGTCTTCATCAGTCTACATCAGCAGCAAAAGGGTGCATCAAATTCAGGTTCCAAATTTACTGTTTTTGGTAAATAACAGTCATAGCAATTCTCAGATTTGGTCTCTGTCTGCAGTCCAGATTTAGTCCAGATCTGGTCACTGTCATTAGCCTTAGGAATTGCAAGTTATTGTGTTTGGGAAAAAGGGTAAATCTCTGTTATAGACAGTCCATATAGTTGCTCAAAGAATAGTCTACAAAATCAGTCATCCATTGCATTGTAATCTGAATATGACTGTCACATGTCTGAAAATGGTCATTTGAAATTATACATTGTGGTTGGGTTGTTATAGTTGCAATTACCTTGGTTAGGGCATGGTCAAGGCATGGTGAAAGATCATAGCATTGTAATTTGATTATTACATGTCACAGTTATATGTATTCTGAGAATTGTAATCAGAATTGGAAGAAGTTCTTGATATGTTAGTATTGAGTTCTTGCATTGTTTAGAGATTCATTGTTGCTCATTGTATTACATTACACTATTGGTATTGTTATCTCAATTGCATTCGGTGCCCAAAAACAACAAACACATCATTGCAAGCAAACAATTCAGTGCATGCCAACTGTTTGACGAATTGACATAGATCAGATTTGGGGTTTTTAGTGGCCTTTATAGCAAGGGTCATTACACTTCATGTTAGTAGTTTGCCTTTGGACAACATTTGTGATAGGAGCTTGTATTTGTTATTGGACGGTGCATGTTTTACAACAGATCGACTATGGAGGAACTTGCGGTGCTGATTGTTGCAGCTTAATTTCTTTGTGTCCAACGAATATGTTGATCAATAACAAAAAATATGTTGAAAAATACCTTGAAAGTCAACGGATTATCATAAATAAAAAAAGGGAGACGATTACTAGATATGGGAACAGAGTCATCATAAGGAAGAATAGGTGAATATTGACTGAATCACATATGATACATTGCTATAGATTTGTGGCTATATGAATATTGTTGAGCCAAGCCATATCAAAAAAAGAGGGGATGCTTATTCGACATAATACTCCCAACGTGTAATAACGAAATTTGAGTCAGTCAAAGTGCCAGGTTGAACGAGAGATGGAAAAACGATTTGAGATAGGAATAATAGAGTTCAAGCTTTAAAATTGGGGGAAATAAATGGAAGAAACATGATCATTCTTTATACACTGTAATTGTTATCGTACGTTGCTTACATTCCTTAAATATAAGCACGATGAATCATGAATTTACCGACATCAATATAAGGAATGAATCTCTTGAATTTGAGACAGAGATGGGAAGATGGTGTGACAATAGTATAAGATAAAGGAATGCATTTTTAAAGAAAACACCAGTGACCAAAGGACTGGACACATAGATGAATAAAAGAATGAAACAAACATTCCTATTCCGATATTGCAAACAATGATAAAAGGAAGAAAGGAATATATTATGTATGCGATTGAATCAATGGGGAATGAAAGATTCAGATCATATTACATTTAGATAAACTATTAAATATTCTTGATGCCATTGCATTTGATGTGCTAGAACAGTGTAACAGGAGATGTTCTCGTGCGTGTGGTTTCTAGACTAAATATACGTCAGATATTTCATATAATTATTTAAGGATGGCATCAAATATTTGGCATTCAATATTGGGCACTCATATTTTATTGTTTAATATTGCGAAGATTCTTAGTCTATAAGCCTATGTGTGATGATATGTAAATAAAAGCAATTGAGTAAAGTTTAAGAAAAAGGTGTGTACAATTATATCAAGAAATATGATATACACATAGCTATAAAGAGATAAAAGTGGTGGCCCAAGTCATGACCAAGGGAAAAAGTTGTGTTGACACAGGCTTTGCCCTTCTTGCTGGACCGTGTTGAGTATTAACAGTGGGATGATTGTTTTTACTTGGAAAGTGGGGAGCCTGCCCATGTTATCCTTAAGGACTGAGTTGAAGCATCTCTCAAAGAGCAAGAGTCTATACAGATTGTGATTAGTTTCTTCAAAAAGGAGGAATTAACACTCGAGTGGATAATCAAGCAAACCAATAAAATCCAGAGTAGTGAGATAAATACTCCCCCTTGAGTACAATTTTTATTTTATTTTGTAGTCAGTTCCTTTTCTGTATCCTTGTATGTACTATAAGAGTCATTTGCCTTGGTATGCTCTTGTTCTTTTCCTTGGTCCCCAGGGATATTGCATTAGGAATGTTACCGAGGCATTTATGCAGGTGATGGTAGAATCAAGGATTACAAAGCAAAGTCGAGACAAGAGGGCTCTCCCAATGAGAGGGAGTAGACTGCAAAGGGATTTTTATTCTAATCTTAGATGATTAGAAAGGTATCTTCCATGATTTGGGCCATGTATGCTTTTGTGACAGAGGGAGCAGCTAGAGGATTTGGTTCAGTTGACTTCCAAGGATCTTAGTCATATTGGTTTAGAGAGAGTTGACCATGTCAAGATGGTTTCTCTATTAATCAGGAAACTATAGCAGTCAAAAGACCTTGATTCATGGGATGAAGTTCCATATGTGTACGTTGGAAGGCCTTTATGCGGGTATCTAGGTCGTGATATCTAGATCAATTTCTTCGAAGAGGAAGAATAACATTCAGAGGGAGTTTGACAATCCATCAGAGGTATCCTTGGACAAGGAGGTCAGAAGGTTGATATCAAATTCAGAGAGAGTCTAACATTTCATCAAAAGCAACCTTGGACGAGGAGGTCAGAAGAATGATATTTGTTTCAGATGGAGCCACATCATCATCATAATGAAGGTCTATGTAATGCATTATTCTCCGTGAGGGAGAAGTTTGAGGTGCAAGCCCTTGTAGCATTTTTCTCTGAGATGGAGAAATATGAGGTGTCAGCCCTTGTAATGCATTCTTCTCTGTGGAGGAGAAGTTTGAGGTGAAAGCCCTTGTTCCACCCTCTGGGAATAGCCATGGTGGATCCACCCTCTGATATGGTTCATGGTGGATGTCATGTGTGTGACACCATGACAACACCACGTGAGAGAGTCCCTGGTTTAAATTATTGTGCTAATATATTCTTTGAGATGTTTAATGTGTAAACTTTTATTATCTGTCATAATATATGTCACGCGTGTGACTCCATGACTTCATTGCATGATTAATGGGCGCCTGTGAACATTATTGAGAGGTGACGATCTTTCAGTGATGAACACTTGTATTTTTGCTTATTATTGTAAGGTGACGATTTTACAATATTACTTAACCTCATTATCTCTTAAGTAATATCAATTGAATGGTGGATATCATGAGACTTAAGCCATGATGAATGGTATTACTGAGATATTCATGGTGGATATTATGTGACTTAATATCCATGGATATGCCATGAGTTAATATCCTTATGGTAGGTATCATGTGACTTGATATTTGTGTACATGCCATAATGATGGATATTACATTGTGAGTTTATGGTGGATATCATGTGACTTGATATTCGTGGACATGCCATAACTCCTAATATCACAGTGAGGTGATATCTTTCTCTCACACAATAAATGGATATATTGTGTTCACTACAAGGATAGAAATGCTCCTCCCTAGCTAAGAGGGAGTGTTAAAGATATATAGCTTCAGTCGGATTACTCTAACCGATATAATCAAATGTATAAGTGCCCTATTGGCCTTAAACATTTGATCTCTATCCTTTACCATCTGCAGATTTGATTATCGATGATGATATTACATTATGATTACTATTGTCATAATGTAATATCATTATAGATCTCTGATGTGTATTAATAAACTAATTAATTTATTGGTGAAGATCACTGATTATATGTATAGTTAATAATAGTTATTAACTATACATATAATCGGTGATATGTTACACCGATTGATGATCGTATTATCTAATTATCGCCGTGGCTTGATATTAACGGTATTACATTATACTTAACTCATTGGTCTCACATAGAGACATGACCCTATGTGAAATTGTGTCAGTTTCGCGTAGAGTCGTGTCTCTATGTGAGACCGACTTCATACTTATTGACATTGCCATCTTCCATTCGAAAGATAAGTAGATCGATAAGATATACGAAGATCATCTCTCAAAGATAATCAGTGATAGATGATATTTCTCACAACAGTCCGATTCCGACTTTCTAACAGGGCATTATTTCGATAATTTTGAGAACACATATTTACATCATATTCTGATAACAATTTGAATAAAGTATATGTGCAGATTAATATATTTCAGGATGTTCGGGGGAGATTATAGATGTTCGTCTTTCGTTGGGAGGGAAATGATTATGCTCGTGGTTAAACGAGCTTAAAACTAACAACATGTTTAAGTAATCCTTTAAAACGCAAATATGGAGAAATTGAATAAAATGTACTTAGGGCTAAATCTGGAAAAAGTGCATGAAAGGACTGATAGAGCTCCTCAATAACTTTCCAACAACATGAAAAATAGAGATAGAAGCCAAAAAGCAAGATCTGACTTCAATAAAAAATTAATCGCACCTACACAAACAAAAAACAAAAATGGCTTGCACCACTATGAAGTGCTTAGAACTGGCTTTCCGTTAGTATTTCATTTGCAAAATTTTGACACCCTGGTAGAGAGTTATGGCTGAAAGAAAGAAATGCTCTATTTGACCACTTGCGGGTCAAATTAAGCCCATGGGGGTTGGTGGGCAATCATCCACAAGACTAGGTGTGATGTAGGTGGAAAATAATCCTTCGCTCCGGTGGCGATGGAGCTTGTGGTGGTAGGGTGGTGTCTGGTATGCACCCCTCCATCTCCATGTGCACTTCTAGAAGACAGGAGAGAAAAATAAAATGATTTTTTAATTAAAAATCTAAATTTTAAAATCGCTAGAGGTGCCATACATAATTGACATGATAGATTATGCCAACATGTGTAGAACTATATGCTACTAACAGAGTATTGTAGACCATAGTTTGCAAACTCTTCGAGTACTCTCCAAGTTGCCAAGTACTCTATTTTTTTTGCTGGGCGAGTTTTCACAAGTTTAACTCGTGATTTTATAGACACAAAAAACCATGGCTAAAACTGTCAATGTAGGTAAAAAGATGGTTAAAATGTAATGTTCCAAGGGACTGGCTGGTTGTGAGACTTGGAAAACAGATGCCCAAGGTATGCTCGATGTCGTTCGTTACACCCTATAGATGACTTGGCATGCGGCGTGGGAGACTAGCCGTACAGCTTGAGTCTTCAATACTATGTGTACGGTGATGACAGTTTGACCATATGGTGCTGTTTATTGTTTGACTGTACAGTGTGGTAGAGAGAGTCTGGACGATGGAGTATGTTTAAGCTGTATGGTGGTGATAGGAGATGTATGGTGTACGATTAGATAACACTGTACGGAGTACCCAAAACCCTCAGTCTGTACGATGTGTTGTACGGTCTTTGGCAAGCCTCCAGACCTTCTTACTCCGTATGGTGGTATGGCCTATGGTGTAATTCAAGACTTGATGATGCCCATTGCTGTTTATTTGATCCTACGAAGCTAGGTTATGAACCTTTAGATGATAGAGATTGAATGCCACAAAATATTGATAGAAGTATTATGCCAAAAACATCAGATTCAAACAATGATCCAAACAATGATAGGGCTCCAGATTTTTCAGATTCAGAACAATAAGAAAGCAGAGCAGAATAGGGTGAGGGATCAATCCCACTGAAACTGTGTTAGCCAAATAGGGAAGGTCTTTCAATTTTGAAATGGCGAAACATAGCAGAACTCCAACTGGAATTCGCAATACAATGAAAATAATTCAAGTTGCATATCAACAACAACCTACAGGTTGGTATTAAATACCCCTTTGGAGAAACTCCTGAGGGTTTACAAAAAGTGCCGACACGACCAACAACTACGGCCATAAAATAAAAAATAAAAGATGGGACCAAGATATACATAAATCGATCGGGACCCCAAATACAAATATTATCGTTTTATTTTATTTAATAACGGGGACATTACACAAAATGTGTTTGTCACATGTCATTTTAGCTATGAAACCATGCATTTTCTCTTTTAAGATATCAATTTTTAATTTAATACATTTTGTAATAGAATTTTACAAAAAAAAATGCCTCTTTAAGAGATTTTATTTTTTATTACTTTCTAAGTTTACAAATTTTTGCCAAGTTCTTGTCAAGTTGAAAATTTTGTGCTTGCCGAGTACTCTCCGAGTCTGAGTCTGCGAACTATGTTGTAGACTGTGCATGGAATATTCCTTGTAGAATATTGTCAGTTTCTCATTTTCTTTGTTTGTGAGAGTTTGCATTGTAAATGGGTATCAGACATAGCCTAGTAGTCGGAAACTTGGGATCGATAATCATAATAATCTTCATGCATTGCATCATTTGCATACTAATCTGCTACTCTCTAAGTTGTGCTTAAGGGGGGTTTTGTGTTAGTGTGAATAAGGTATTTTAGCTATCTAGTTCACTAGTAGGTCCCATTCATGTTAAGTTTACTTAGGTCCTAGGCAATCTTTCTACAAGTCTTAGTTGTATGTAATCATATATTGATGTTTACTTCTTGTCCTAAGTCATTTAATGTTTAGAGTAGCAGATTATTATGCAAATGATGCAATGCGTGAAGATTATTATTATTATGTGTCCTGAGTTCCTGACTACTATGGACACTATGAGTTCATGGTCATGCCCTTTGGATTGACGAATACACCTGTCACATTCTAGTCATGCATAAAACACATCCTCAACAAGCAATTGAGGAAGTTTCCGTTGGTGTTCTATGATGACATACTCATATACAAGACATGGGAGGATCATTTAAAGTTCTTGGATGTGGTTTTGGGGTTTATGGTGGCACAATCATTGTATGCAAAAGCCTTTAAGTGTATGTTTGGCATGATAAAGATTCTATACTTGGGGCATATCATCAACACATAAGGAGTGTAGGTGCACGAGGAGAAGATCTAGACAATCCTCAACTGAATGCCTCCAAGGACACTTACAGAGTTGTGAGGGTTCTTTGGCCTATGCAGGTAATATAGAAGATCTCTTAAGGGTTTCTCGTAGCTTGGAGCCCCTTTGGTTGACCTCACTAAGAAGGGTGCATTTAGATGGACAAAGGAGGCACAACAAGTGTTTGAAAAATTGAAATGAGCACTTGTCCATTTTACACCTTACTTGATTTAACTTAGGCATTTTTCTCGAGTTCGATGCTTCTGGGGAGGGCATTGTGAGATGAACCCAACTGGCTCTCTATTGCAAATTGTCTCTTCTCTCAATTTTAAGTGCAATTTTTCAGAGATCCAAAACATTTATAACTTGCAAATTTTTAATTAAAAATCATAGATAAAAAATTCACTGAATTTCTCATCATAATCATTAAAACAACAGCAATCTAAATCTGCCTTGAATGTTCAACAAGTTAACAATTAAGAAAACATTTTTTACTCAAGAACATTACAAATGCCAATGAGAAGTCACTGGCACCTTAATTACAAAACGTGACTGCTGTAACTTAACTGCAGCTCATGAAGAATCAACGCCAGCATGCTTAATTGCCCTCCTTTGCACTGCGTAACATCAAACTAACCAATGGTGTAGTAATGGTCTGCACACATCAGTTACAACCTGATCTAAGCTTCCATCTTGCAACCACAATCCAGCAAAGAGTACGGCCCTGCCATGTTTGTACGGCAGCTGAGGAATTCCATACGGCCCTTCCTTTGAACTGTACAGCAGCCTTGTCAAATGCTAGCAATTACAATTTGCTGCTTACCAATTTTAAGAACAATTAGCTCAATGAATGTTGATAAATCTCCAAAGAGTTCTCTCCAAGAACTGAAGACCAAACTCTCCCAAACCCTATCTCTTCTTGAGAATTTCGAAATTCTTCTCCAAACACAACTTTTCAATTTTGACAAAATGACATAAGGTGAATGAAAAAGCTCTTCACGTTTTATTTAGAAGCTTTTTAATGAAGGCTTCTCATTTACACTTTTCACTTAATAGCCTTCTTCAACACACCGTTGAATTAGAACATATAATTGCATAGTTATTAAATTAAAGTAGACTTAATTTAATAACTTCAAATATAATGCAATGTTATAACAACTTATGACCATAACATCCTGAATTTTGACATAGCATCCAAATCATACACTGCCCTGGCAGAAATAGTCATCTGACCAAAATAGACTTACTATAAATAGTAAGTTTCTCAAACTGGAGATTCTGCATAAGGAACTTTGAATCATCTAAAACCCCTGCCCAGGTGCTCTGCCAAGCATAGCAATACCCGAAATACCGCTTACTATAAATAGTAAGTTATCCAATCTGACCCCAACAAAGAGCAAACCTGGCAACTAGAACCTCTAGAGTGTAATCCAACCACTGGCTCTGCCAACCGACCCCCTCTGACAACCTGATTAGCTTACGAGGGTCACTGAACTAACCTAATCGAAAGAGTTTGAAAAACGGGGACATTACAATTGGAGTATCCTTAATACATAATCATCATCCCATTGCCTACAAGAGTAGAAAGCTCGAGGATACAGAGTGCTTGTACTCCATCTACGATAAGGAGATGCTTACGATCATGCATGCATTGGCCAAATTGAGGTTGTATTTGGTAGGCTGAAGGTTCACAGTCAGCACTGATCATAATAGTCTTAGGTTCTTCCTAGAGCAAAAGGACTTGAATGAGAGGCAGTAGAAGGGGTGAGCAAGATACAAGACTATGGCTTTGATATTCAGTATGTGAAGGGGAAGAAGAACGTGGTTGTTGATGCTTTGTCTAAGAAACTAGCAATATGTTCCTTGTTAGAAGTTTTCGTTGATTGGAAGGCTCACTTGTTGGTTGAGTAATCCAAGAGCACTTTCGCCTATGAGTTGAATGGTCAAATTCACGATGAGAGATACAAGGTGGTAGATGATGCCATCTATGCCAAGTATAGGATATTTGTAATGTCCTCATTTTTAGGTCCTCTAGCAGTGCAGTTGTTGCAGACATTCTAAGTTTGTGTCAGCATGATTCAAGGGGTGTTTTGATATTTCCAATGAGCTCGGATGGTTTAGAGGAGTTAAATGACACTTTTAGATGTTATTTTCGGCTTCTGGTTTGGGCTCCAAGATTCTTGGAGGGAGTGTATTTTTGGTAAGTCAACCAATCAAGCTCGTTTATCATCTTTCATCATCAGGATTACCCTTGTGCTGTTAGATTTCGATTTTGATGCTTTTCAATCATTTTCACAAGTCGGGTGTACTATTGGATATAATATAATTAAATTTACTACGGTTGCTATTTTAATGAAAATTGTCTAATGAGAACCTTAGTTTTATAGCTCGTTGGAACTGAGACGAGAAGTTTTAAATCTTGGGCACATAAAATAGTGACTTTGTGTGTCAAATTATCATTATTTTATTGAAAAGGTCATTTTTGGAGCAATGGGGGAGTTTAAATTAATACAGTGACTTTATTATAATGTCAACTTTAAATTATAACATAAAGTTTCTTTTGGAGAGAAAATAACATAAAAGTGAGTTTTAATCCCACATTGAGAGTGGAGGCTCACCAATGGTTTGGGAAGTCTTTATAAAGGAGCCTCATCCTTCTCCAGGACATGTTATATGGAGAGTTTATTTGTTTTCACTTTTTTTGGATAGCTTTTTCTTGGATCATCTTCTAGGATGAAAACTCTTGGAGTATTGTGCGACTTGGATGGAAACCCAAGATCACTTAGGGAGAGATTCATCACAGAATTCCATTGGAGCTACATTGCATTTCATAACAAGTTTGGAGCTACATTGCACTGCAGATTTTCAGATCAGTTTGGAGGCATTTGTTGGTGGCATTGTGTCTTGAAGACTTAGGGTTTCAAACCCTAACTTAGGCACCATTCATAGAGGAAGGAACCAACTTGATCAAAGGAGGGTTTATTATGCTTATGTTGGCTGCTAGGGTTTGGTTGGCACTCTGATTTTTAGAGAAGACCTTTGGAACAGTCCTACATTTGGATTAGCGTTTTCATCCCTTTTTGGGACAGCCTTGCATATCTCACTTCAGTAAATCTTAGCACTGCCATTAAGAGGTATTTTTGGAGTTGATTTGTATGTCATTTGAATGTAATACATCTTTCTTGTTTGGAGGGATGGGTTTTCCCAGCTAGGGAATGTTTATCAACATCTTTTTGGCATACTTCATGAGACTTGAAGAACTGAAATATATAACAGCACTATTCTGAGTTGGATGGAGTAAATAAGGTCAGATATTCTGATTATTGATTTGTAATCTGTATATATATTATATCTGCAATCACTGTTATTTCATTATGTTTATGTTCTCTCTTAAAATATTGTAAGGGCAACCATGTTTTCATGAAATATGAAGGTTGTTGATTGTGGACAGCATAATATTCATTTTTGTAAAGTCCCCTTTTTATAGTATTTGAGACACTACGGGATTTCCACAATTCTAACTTGAGTAATTGATTAATGAATCCAAATTACAGACTTTCACAATGTAAAAGGTAGTGATACTTCAACTAAATGGTAGTGCTGTTTGTATAATTTGAGACACTACGGGATTTCCACAATTCTAACTTGAGTAATTGATTAATGAATCCAAATTACAGACTTTCACAATGTAAAAGGTAGTGATACTTCAACTAAATGGTAGTGCTGTTTGTATATACAGATTTGTAATGCAAAAGAATGATAATATCAAATGCAAGGCTGAAATGTCATGTATAATTTCAAATGCATACATTTCCAAAAGTAATAAGAAGGTTGCATACAAAGAATATAAATGCTGTATCTAATGAGGCAATATGAATTATGCTTTACAACCTGAATGGTTGTCTTTGATGTACAATATGTTATCCATGCTGCATATACAAGCTGAAGAATTATCTCAACTGCAGCGATATAGGCTGTCTGATATTCCTTTCTTTTATATACTCTGGTTCTCTGATAGGGAAGCTGTCTCTGATATTTTCTTTGAGAGAATATGCTTCTAATGATGCCGTCTCAGATTTAGAATGGAAATGCCTGCACCATTTGATTGCTGAAGCAATCAGTTTTGCTCTATCGAGCACTCCACAAGGGAAATATATTTTTTTATTCAATCATATAATCTGCCTTCTATTTGTGCCGTGAGACTTGTATTTATATCTGCCACCTGTCAAGAAAGGGTGCGGTGGAATAGTCGTCACCCTTGTAACAAATAATGGAATGTATATTGGTTCACCGTAATAATCATTTATGATTATTGCGATGAACATAATCATAAGTGATTAACAATAATAATCCTGCCAAGCCCAATTATACAATAGGCTTAGTCTCATGATAATGAATGGTAATTATTCTATCTAGCCCGATGAATATATCAGCTAGTATGCAATTCTAATAAAAGATGGATCGACCGATAATGTTTCAATGATATGTAAATGCAAATATGATGTTTAATGCTAGATGCAATGACAATGATCATGATATGGTTGATGCTATGATCTTGTTATGAGGATGATGCAATATGAGATATGATGCAATGATATTCATAAGGTGAGGGCTTATGACAAATTTCTATGCATTTCTATCTGAATTGGCAATAGTTATAAACCCCCAAAACATAAACTATATCAGATATCAGATAATAGTGGGTTGTGTGCCAAGTGTTTGACAAATGTCAAACATCTAAACTTGAGGAAAACATAGTAGTATTAGTAGGGGTTCTTACAATCTTCTTGGTTTTGGATTCAAAGCTTTAGGAGAAGATTCTGAGGGAAGTTCATGAGTTTGCATTGGTTGGATACCCTAGGTACTTCGAAACTTATTGATTGATAGGAGAGAGGTTCTCTTGGAAGGGTCTCAAAGATGATGTTATGCGTTTTGCACTGAGAGTGCACCACTTTCCAGTAGAACAAATCACAACATATGTTTCTAGTAGGGTTGCTATGTAGAACAAATCATAACATACGTTTCTAGTAGGGTTGCTACAACTCCTACCTATTCCATAATAGAAGTGGGAGAGTATCTCAATAGGTTTCATCACAAGACTTCCTAAGCTACAGGGCAAGGATCACATCTTCATGGTGGTTGATTGATTGACTCTGTATGAAGTTATGAACACCTTTTCACCATTATGATTTAAAGCGATAACTATGCTAGACTCCTTAGTGCCTTTTTGTCAAATCTCTTTAGATTGAGAGGCATCAAGCTAGCTTCGAATACCAGTTTTCATCTGTACATCGATGGGCAGACCAAAATTGTAAACAAGTGAGTGGAGGCCTATTTGTGGAATTATGCGGCAGCACAACAAAATGCTTGGATTCAATGGCTCCATCTAGGTGAGTATTGTTATAATACCACCTATCATAGGTCTATTGGGATGTTTCCCTACAAGGCCTTTTATGGCTAGGAGTCTACTTCATTCGTGGACATGGCGTTCACAAATAGTAGAGCACCCAAGTGGAAAGATTGGATACACATCCTTAAATCCTTCAAGGATTATATATAGCAGGCCTAGAATCAACATTTTTGAGCTAGGAGATTTGGTTTACCTTTGCTTACAGCCGTATAGGCAACTTTCCCTAAAGAAAAGTGGCATGGAGAAGCTAAAGCCTCATTTCTATGGTCCATACAAAGTGATTAGGCAAATAGGCAAAATGGCTTATGAGTTGGAGCTTTCAGAGATCGTTATGATACATAATGTGTTTTATGTCTCTTGCCTCAAAAAGGCACTTGAGTAGCGACTCACTGCTTCAAAGGAGCTTCCTCCCCTTGATGATGAGGGCAAACTAGTGTTGGAGCTAGAGGAGATTGTGGATTTCAGGGAAAAGAAGCTAAGGAGACAGATAATCAAGGAGTATCTCGTCAAGTGGAAGGACTTATCAATTGAAGATACTACATGGGAGATTGAGCAGATATTAGAGCATCCTAATTTAAAATTGCTTGTGGACAAGCAATTATGGGAAGGGGGGACTGTCATGCCCCCCTCTACTTAACATAGACCTATAAGAATTTTCTTGATAGCCCATTTTGGATTGTTGTGGGCTATTAAGCTAAATGCAAGGGAATTAGTGAAATTTCATTGAAGTGCTCGATGACATAGAGTAATACTCAAGATGGGGCCATTTTATTTAATTTCTTCCCCTTGTCCTTTGGCTGACTTGTATTTCAAAATTGGGAGGGAACAACAATGAACTGTTTCTATAAATAAGGCTTGTGGAGGAGCTTGAGCATTATTAATATCTTGACTTCTTGTGTAAATCCATGATTGGAGTTTAAATCGTGTTCACAGTTTTGGCGGTTAACAACCTCCCTAGTTTGCTCATTCAGACCAATTTTGTGAAGTCTCCTTGTGGAGACAAAATTGTTTCTACACTATAAGATTCAGTGTTGTATCAAAATTGGAATTCAAATTGCTGATTCAGAGATTATATTGAAAAATCACAGACTGAAACATATTGGATCAAGCTACACATCGAGAATGAGCTTGGGCGATTGCTAAATCAGAATCAAAGAAATACGTTCAACCAAACAGCTATAGATCAAGCTTGAACATCCATTTCAGAAGCTCCATATGCATCACCAAGGCACCATAAACACATGTCGGAATTCTGAATCCAATCTGAGGTCTCTTCAATCAAACTCTTTGTCTTTCGTTCCGTGCTTTCCAACACAAAATATTATTTGTAGGCCAAGGTGCACATTATTTTTGTCTTCAAGCTATTGTAATTAGTTTCAGATCTATATAAAACTCAATTGTGGGCATTTACTATTCAAACATTTCATGGATTCGTATGTTTCTATTGCTGTTGTGTGTTTGGGATATTAGCACAAATCTTCCAAATGCACATGATCTTTGATTGCCTTCTTCACTTCCCAGCTCTAGATTGCAATCACTTGTCTTCGAATGAGATTAAATTGTGCAAATGGAGCATAAGTACCCTTCATTTGCCCTAAGATTTTTTCATTCAATACACCTTGTGCTTGTTAGGTGAGCTGTTCTGAGAATGCTTTGAGTTTCTTATAGACATCTGAATTGATTACACAATCTTGCGCAAATCATGCTTTTTCTCTAGAATTTTGTGCAACAAATTTTAAGGTACTAAAAAATTATGTACTTCAAACAGATTGTTGTGAACCAACATATATGGTGTAAATCTCAGCATTGCATCTTAGGGAGCTACAAGATTTAGGAGATAGTAGCTCCCTCTGAGCCAATGCTCTCTCTTAATTTATTATAGGGTCTTGTGCACAGTTCACAGGGATGGTGTCATCCTTCTCATTATCTTGCCCTTGTTTCTTCCTCCAAACATTTGTAGTATCTTCTATATTCTAATTTAGAATAGGTGGTTTCGCAGATTCACTATTGCGAAATTTTGCTTTATGCTGAAGGGCCAAAATAATCGCACTTGTAGCAAATAATATTATATTGTGGAGCTTTAGTTCTGAATCTACAAGTTTATGACCAAACTTATTGCATGCATAGTAATAACAATGAACAGAGTGATAGATCGTAGCATTATGTCTCGGAGGCACTAATGGTTTCTTACGCATGTAATCATTTCTTCTTGCCTTAGTTTCAGAGTTCCCAGACTCGCGGTGAGTCGCTGATTTTAGGTGAGTTGCGAGTCGAGTTATGCCTGCCGGGTCAAAATGACCCTAACTTGGACTCAACCGAGTCAGGCATGTGACTCGCTGAGTCCGAGCCAGTTGACTTGGCCGGTGGCAAGCTTTAGTTGGGAAATGAAAAAACAAAAAAAAAACTTAAGTTTTTTTCAACTTTTTTTTTGATTTATTTCTTCCTTTCAGCTCTAAAAACATTCAATTTGAGATGCAAAAGTCACGTCTAAAATTTGAGTGGGTCACTGAGTTTCAATAACATTATCAAATAGAAGCTACATGAACACCACCCTTGCCTACAAGAGTTGCAATTCCTTGAGTTCTTGTGCTTTGTTCGACAAGAGATTTGGAAATTGCATTTTTGGGCTTTATTAGTATTGTTTTTGGCATCTAAAAATTCAATAAAATGATGCATGCCATGGAGTTTTATGTGGTTTTGAAGGTGCTAATTTGGTCTTGGCGGTGGGGTGCCGCCCCTCGACCACGCTGGGGGTGTTACCCCTAGACCCCCGCAAGGGTCTCTGCCCCTTGACTTCATTGGGGGCGCTGCCCCAAGACCCTTGCAAGGGGTGTTGCCCATTGACCTCGCTGGTGGTGTTGCTCCCAGATTCCCATTTTATTTTTGAAGTACACTACAACTTTGAGTTTGCGTGGTACAAGTCATTATGTACCCTCTTGTCATTAATCTTCCTGGTTATTACTTGATGTATGCTTGTCATCTAGAAGACGACTTTTTCTTCTTGGGGGGATGATGTAGTTAGCATAAAATGCCTATTGTTGTGTTTGATAATATTAGTTAGTTGTCAGTGTATTAATTGTTGTCAATGTATTAATTTGCATTTGTACTTATATGATCGATGTATTTATGTATGTGATCAAATTAGCTTCTATTTGATGATGTTATTGTGTCTTTAAGCTTTATTCAATAATGGGTGCATGAAACAAGTTTTAAATCCTTAAAAATCTCTAAATTTCAAGGGTTTTTTCACTTTGCCAAGTCATTGGCGAGTCACGTTTTGCCGAGCCACGAGTCACAAGTCGAGTCAGCCTTGCCGAGTCTAAGTCGAGTCCGAGTTTGGGAACTATGCAGTTAGTTCTACAATTCATAGCCTTATGACCAAATTTATTGCTAGGGTAACAATAACCATGATGTTAAAGTAATTATGTAATATATCTATAGTGGTCATTTAGTTAGGAGCTTTTTGTTTCGTAGTAAGTTATTATTTAAAATGTTTCTTTTCAATCTTTTGTTTCTGGTTTAGAAACTTTTCTTGTAATCTTTTTAAGAAGTTTTCGTCTCTATAACTTTATTAAAAAATCCGACCAAAAAATCTCCACGATTTTTGAATATCAATCAATTATCATTTGATAGTATCAAAGCAAAGGTTGGTTTTTGGTGAATTTTTCCAATGAAATTTGTAGTTTATTTACCGAGAAATTTAAATTTCAAGGAAATTTTTAGAAGTTTTTGGCCTTATTTTTTTAAAACAAAAATTGAGTTCTTTTGGTGGATTTTTTTATAGAATAAAATTCGTGGGTTTTCCTGAACATTTTGTAAGGAAATTTTTAGAGGATTTTTTTCTTGATTCTTTTTTATGAAAATCAAGGGTTTTCAGGTTTTGGCGATTTTTTAATCAATAATCGCGGTTTTTGCAGATTTCTTTACAATTTTCCACTGGAAAACTGAACCTTTTTTGATCTACAAGGGTTCTTTGTTCTTGCGACAAAAGGTTGTTGGTGTTATCTTAGAGGGTTTTGCATGTTTTAATGCCAATAATTGTGATTTTTCTAATCTAAGTGAGTTTTGCACAATGGGTTTTGAATAATTTTTCCCAAAAATCATGTCCAATTTTGAATGATTTCTTCCCAAAAATCATGGTGGGTTTCACATGATTTTTTCCTAAAAATTGTGGAGGGTTTTTGCATTTTTTTTTTAATAAAAATTGTGGTTTCTTGTAGGTTGTTTTAGATCGTAGCTAGGGTTTCTAGGGCGAACGTTGTTCCTACAAATGGATTGGAGTTTTTTGACTATTTTTTTTTCACAAAATCGTGACTTCAGCATCAGATCTAGGGTTTGACGATTTTTCAACAAAATCTTGGTGTTGTTTAACGACCTTTTAACAAATTTTCACAATATCGTGGTTTCAAAGTTTTTTGCCGATTTTTTATCAACAAAAACCAATGTTTTTGTGGGATAAGTTGATCTTGGTCTCTGGATATAGGGAGGGATGGCTTGGTTACCCAACATCAGGTTGGAAGACACTCAATTTGTTCTTGTACTTGGTCATGTCCAAAAGTTATGCATAAAGAGGTTGGCTGATCAGAAGTCCAACCAAGGAGGGTCATGGAAGCATGCTCATGTCATAGAACATTTTGAAGAGGAGGAATTGTGACCAAATGACCTGTAGATTATCTCGAGTCTTGTGTAGGATAGTTAGTAGAATGACCATTAAGGGAGGGTGCTAAAGTAATTATGTAATGTTTCCATAATGGTCATTCACTTAGGATCTTTTTGTTTTGTACTTAGTTCTTAGTTAGAATGTTTCTTTTTAGTCTTTTGTTTTTGTTTTAGAGACTTTGCTTTTAATCTCTATTTGAGGAGCTTTTGTCTCCTTTGTAATTATTGAAGATTAATTGATTATCATTTCACATGAAGGGATTGAAAGAACCTAGTAGCAACATTTTATTCGGAAGAAGATTTCTTGAAGCCCTTGAACTGATTACTAACCTTTGATCATCATTCATCTCTTGCTTCTCGTCTTTAGTATTCTTAGAGTCTTTATCATTTTTTGGTGCCAGACGTGCTTTCCAAAGAATCTTTTTTTGAGCCTGATCATTTTCAAATTAAGTCCACCCTTGTCCTTTTGAGATTTCTAACTATTGATTATCTCATCAAGGATGATGGTGCTTTTCTTAGGTTTAAGTCCTTTATTTATTTGATCCTATGTTTTCTCCAATTCTCTCCTTAGAAAGACAATTTCTTCTTCAAGCTTGGTACATTCAAGTGATTTATCATTTAGCTTAGTATTTAGGCAGTTTGCAATCTTCTTATCTTCCTCAGATTGAACCTTCAAATTGATGATTGTTTCTTTTGGCTTGTTGTACTTAGATCTTCTAGTGTAAAAATAAGTTCTCCCTCAAAATCAACCTCACAATCTTCTTCATTAAAGGCTATTATATCTTTATCATCCTTTGGAGGATTAAGCAATACTTAAGATCCCAAGAGTTCAATTATCAAGATCTATCTTAGCTGTTAGACTGTGCAAAGGAACCTCTTCTCTAATACCAATTGTTGAACATAGTAGGATAGTTGGCGGGGGGGAGGGTGGGAGGGGACTTTGATTTAGTATTCACTAAAACTTAAACTTTTTTAACAAAAACTTGTGTTTCAAGTTTTACCTCACAAAGTAAATAGGGCTATAGAAGTGAAATTTAGAAAGAAGAAAGCATATAACATAGTTGACACCAGATTTATGTTTGAAAACCTAACAAGAGAAAAACCACGGTGAGCAAGCTGCTCAAAGCTACGATTCAAAACCAGCATCACAAATGAAACAATGATTACATTAGATTTTATGGGGTAGAACCCAAAGCAAGCTAGAACTCCCTCATGGCAACATGTCTTGTAGAGATTCGCAATTGATTTTTTGATACAAAACAATATTTTCTACATGCAGATATTACTTTCTATCTACATCAACACCTCACACTACTTACCACAAACTTAATTTTTCTATTTATATACTTTGCAAGATTTCTAAAACATCAACTTGGTCGGCTTAAAGGTAACACGTGAGTGAAGCATGTGGTGCTTTACCAGTTAGCCACAAAAACACATATGCTAAGAGAAATAACATGTTGTGGTCTATTCCAGGTTAAATTGGTCCCAAAGATTTCTTGTCACAACCTCCAAAAGCTGGTGCAAACATTCAGGTCCATGGTGGAAAGAAGAGAGCGTGCCCTATCGGCCCAATAACAACAAATCACCCAAAATATCAACTTCTAGCATCTTGCGGCACTGGAGAGAGGCAAATATCATCATGCAGATCAAGATGTGTACATTGTCACCCTTGCCAAATATATTTGTACACTTATTTTGAAACATTTGATTGTTACATGCTAACGCACACATAAGGATTGTAATGCTAGTAAATCCTTCCAAGTTCCCGGAATAGAGACAATACACTATTGCCAATAGAATCACCAATAATGTACTAGATCACACGAAATTTGAATGAAACAATCATGCTATCTTCATGACAGTAGATCCACAAATGCAAGGAAAAATGATGCGATGCGAAGGAGTGCGGAGACTTATTTTCTTTGGGAAACCATTCATAGGAACCTAATTTTCTCTTACTCTGTTAACTCTAGAGGTTTTGTGGTAGCCTTTATGCTTTGTAACTTGGAACATGCATACCTCAGAGTGGTGGTGGCTCATCCTTCCAACTGCAAGACCATACTTGCATATGTGGATAAATGCGGAGTGATCTATTCATCTTTTGTGATGCAAAACTTTGTGCCTTTGCCATTCTGAAGACTTATGCATTTCTCTCCATAACCCATATGAAGTCTGAGACACATTTGTTTAACTGAAATTGTTCTAACTCCTTGCAACATTCTTTAACTAGAGCCAAGCTACATGGTTGCATGACTCATGATGTTCAAGACACTCATAAAACAAAATATATTGATGTCCATCATGAACTTCAAAAGATAAGCTACAACTAACTCGATCATATGAACTTTAGAAGATAAGGTACAACATGATACTTGCTAAACATCTAGATTGTTTCATTATCATTGTTACATGGTTGACATCAATGACAACATATTCAACAAGTTTAGCACCTTTATGACATAGGTCGACACCCCTTTGGCCACCTCTCCAACCATGGGGACCTAAGTCACAGGGTTCGTCGAATTTTGGCCATGACATTCAAAATATGACGAACTTCTGAGCACTGTAAAATAATTTGTTGTAGTTCGACTGTTGTTTGCTTGGATTAAGGGTGTAATTTTTTGTTATAAAATAAATTTAAAAAGAACAATCTTTAGGGTTTTGTTTCTCATTTTTAACATTTCAGGATTCACTAAGGGTTTCAACTTTCTATTACGATGTGTGCCTCAGACGAACCTGAAATCCCTTGTGCCAAATTGTGATGTTGACTGCTTTCCAAATCACAAATAAATATTTTAAAAAAATCTTTGATAAACATCTTGCAAATGTAAATCTTGTGCCCTTCCTAATAGACTAGCGACATCATCAAACATATTACCAAAACATAGGCGTCCTCCCATAATTGAGACAACAAACTGAGGTTTCTCATTTCATTCCTGCCTGTGAATGAAGAATTCATTAGAATGAAACTTTATATATTTTAATATTTAATAGCAATCATTCTTAAATTTTAATATTTTAATTTATTAATATTATATTGAACATGTGTTCAATATATATATATATATATAGATATTCTGAATTTAATTTTCATAGTTATTTTGTTTGTTAATAATAGACATATATATGTTGTGTTTAGTCAAAGGAAATGGATTATGAATGACTGAATATAAAATATCAGTGTAAGCATCCAAAGATCAGTCAAGAATGATTAATAATACAATGACTGTAAACCATAATCGGTATATTTCTATGCAGCTTTGGCAGTTCCCAAATCAAGTCCGATGGATGAATATGGGAGTGACATGATAGTAATGAAAACAATTAGATCATCCAGTAGCCATCATGCTTGTAAAAACAGTGCTGTTAAATGCATATGAAATACCATTGTGAACTAACAAGATATGAATAAATATCTTGAGAGTGGTGTTATTCCAATACATATACTACAAAAGTATAATAAGAAACATCATAGCAAAACCCTCATGTAAACGGAACATCCCAAGTGTGATGTTTAAAGAGATTGATCATAACAAGCTTCAAGATGTTCAAATAGCATAACCAAACAAAATACCAGTGACCCATATCATTGAATAAAGAGAACAGAGAGTAGAAACACATTCTTCATCCTATCCAAAATCAATGATATGATCTAAACAAGATCTTACCAGCATAATAAGAAACCTCATAGAAAACCTCTCATGTAAGCAGGATCATCCCAATATCATAGCCTTAGCTCTCACCATTCAAGATCAGATCAGGAGGGGGAAATATCTTTCCTCATCTTGACCGGACAATCAATGACAAGAGTAACCCTATTGAAACAAACTGTCCATGTAAACCGACCACTTCCTAGAAGCACAACCCAGGAGAATGTAAGATTCCTTTATTACTGGATGCTAAAGAACAGGTGGATATTGTACCACTAGGAAAGACAATTCCAACACATTCCTCAATGTCTAAAATATTGAGAACTTAAATAACTATTGCCCCCATCTTGGCCAGGTAATCAGTGATAGAAGTGGTCATATGAAACGATAAGCATTAGCTAACCAGCATATAGTGAAATGTAACACTCGAGTAATCATCATTAGAAGTCAGATTAGAAGGGGAAGGGTCTTTATCCGAACTAAGCCAAGATTCAATGATAGGAGTCAATATACATTTGTTTTTGACATGATGTAAAGAACCAAAGAAGAAAAATCAGCCCTTCAACCCTTCAACTCTTGTCATCGATTGTCCGGTCAGGATGAGCAAAGATATTTCCCCCTCATGAAACATGGGTCAATGAGTTTGACTCAAAAAACTACACAGTTGAATCTTGATAGCAATATCACAATAATGGATGCTATCAAGAAGATGTCATCTAAACTGAAAATAAAGAAAGGAAGGGGAAGAAGGAAGAAAGGGAAGAAGGAAGAACCTCTTATCATTGCCAAGAAAGAGTTCCTAGACCAGAAAAGAGAAGGATTCCTCAGGCACATCTTGAAGGGGCAGGCTATCATCAATAGCTTTATTACCTAAGAAATCTATAGCAATGTTTGATCTCAAATTGTGATAAAGCTTAAAGTTGAACCATAACCTTATCTGGATGGTATTTAATATTCCAACAATTTGTTTTTTTATTTGTGATTGCATGAAAGATGACCATGGAATCCCCCTCAATGAAAAGCTTTTTAATATTCAATGCTAGGGCAGTAGTAATCCCTAAACTCAAAGCCTCCATTTCAGCAACATTATTAGGCCCCATAGGAATATTCTTACATACCACTTCTATAACTTTACCTGAACTAGCCCTGATAACTGCTCCAATGCCGGATAAGCCCGGGTTTCCCCTAGATGCCCCATTGAAGCTAAGATTAAAAAATCCCTCAGGGGGAGGAGGCCAGCGAACTTGACTTCTAGACCCTGGCTTACTTTTTTGTGAGACAAAACCATGATATATATATATATATATATATTATGTATATGATATTTTATATTAATTTATAATTTTAGAGTACAAATATGTACATATTTATAATTTAATATGTTTTTATATGGGTAGACTTCCATATATTTAGCAATATTAAATTATTTTAACTGTTTTGTGGATATGTTATTTATATTTTTTAAAAATCAAATTTACATAAGGCGAATTTAATGATGATTTTTTTGTTGACTTTTTGTCTAACATTATCTGATTTTTATTGTTGTCGAACACGAACACGAACTCAAACCTTGTGATATAGATGGGGACAAACACATATACAAGCTTCTTCACTAATATTGAAGTTATTTTGGCCTTGGATGTTAGGTATTATTATGGGAGTTTGTTGCTTTGCCCTCCTATCCATAGACATTCTCCAATGAGCGCTATCAAATCCTTTATTGGCCCTTTCGCAGTGGATGGTGTTGAAACAGGTGATCACCAATTTTGGCCCAGATTGTGATACCCTATGAGACTTTCTCTCTTCTGTACTTATGCTCTTTTGGGTTCTTGTTTCCTCTACTTGGCTTTATGTATTAGTTTCTTGACCACCTAACTGGTTGTCTCCTACTTTTTGTATTTTGTTTTTGGTTCTCCTACTTTGTGGGGCCACTTCTGGATTCTCCTCCTAGAACTTTCTTTGTAAATTTGTGTACTCCTGAGTCCCATCAACCTACTTTTGGTCATCTGTGGACATTAATATAATTTTACTCTTTCTTTTTTCTTCCCTAGTCTGAAAGAGTATGTTTCATCTTGTAGTTTACTAGTTTAGCGATTTTAAGAAATTATTAGTGTAGTTCTTATTCCTATGAAATATATCTTTGCTGAATATATCTTTACTTCTTAGAGAGATCTAGAGTTTTCGATCTTCATGGACAGATATAACAAATCTTCTAGGAGTACTATTATTGCTAAATCCACTCAAATAGGCTGTAGCATATATATACAATTCCATATATTACAGGAAACATTATCTTATTTGTTGATTACTGGGTATTGAAGTGATATGCAACTGCTCAAAAATTGATGCTTTACATGCGTAACGAGAGTTTGCCTCCTAAGACTGGAATATATAAGCCTCGTTTACATCTTTGAATCTAATCAAGAAAATGCTGTTGCTCTGTTGTAATTATCAATTGAATCATTCAAATTGTGTGGTAATTAGGTCTACAATATATTGCCATTTTTTGGCAATGTGAAAAAAATAATTCCAGCAACCAAACTAATCAAATGGGGGGACTGCACTTTTAACTAGAATTTTTTTAAGTTTTCTTTCACATGCCTTACAAAATTTATAGAAATATACGAGCTCCTTATCTGTTAAGATGGAAGATTGCATGGTGCTAGGTATTGCAAGAAGAAATCTATTTTTTCTCAGTAATAAGTTCTTAAAATTTCTACATAAGGATTTCATGTTGAAATTTATTTTCTAAATACCATGATATTTGAATAAATTAAGATAAAACGATTTGAGCTTTAAATGACAACTAGTTGAGTTCAATTGTCTGTGCTTGCAGTTGGTGGGGTCTTGTGGGACAAGCTTGGCCCTCTTCTCAAAACTATCCTGAATTATTGCCATTCTTCTCAAATTTTGATCAGGCAAGACTTATAAACACTTTTTTATAAACATGGTTTTGATGTTTTTGACTAACAAAATGCATGCCAAAATTATACATAGCTTTCCAGTCAAATCCTTAGCTTTTGTTTTCATTTTTACATTTCTCTAAATTTAAATTTTGCTTCATATATTTTACTCAGTAATCAATCATTGAGTAATAGTGCTATCTGAACAACTTAGCCATTGGAATATGAATGAAAAATCAGAGTAATAGTACTATTTTATTAAAATTAAATAACACGAGGGAAAAATCCATCTAAACATCAATCTTTTACCATGGAAGACAACTATAATGGACCAAAAATTATCATGTGCGTGGATTTGATGGCATTTACTGCGAATGACTGGGCACTGTTTGGACTTATCAGTTGCTGGAAAACATCAAGTTTACAATTTTATATTGAGATTCTTATTATGTACTTTTTATAATTAGTATATTCTTTGACACAGATCAATTAAGTATTCAGCAATTTCTGTCCATGATATTGATTGCGAGTATTTACAACCCTTTTAGATCTTCTGAGTTTTCCTTGAGTAACTCCATGGTATCCCTCTAGGATATCCTTGGAATTCCTTTTGATTTCTCCTGTAATTTCCTTAGATGATGCTTGGAATTCCTCTAGATGATTCTTTGAATCCCTCTAAGTGCCATTTATGGGCTTCTCCTTCACCGATAAGCTTCAATGGCTTTTATTGATAAAGAAAAGAATTTATGTATATAGAAAGAAAGTAGATAATTGCAAAGGAGGGGCCTACATTGAAGATCAAACCATCTTAAAGAAGGTATCACTCAATTGATACATAGTGGAAATAGAACGATTACAAAAGAATAGAGAACATGAGATACCAATTCAAAGCTAGGAGTCTACCACAACAGTCCATATCTCACTAAAATCTCTAATAAACTCAGAATGGAAACTAACTAATCCATGAAAGGATCTAACTTTAGAAATATTTACCAGTCTCAACCACTCAATGATAGCTTTAGTTTTTGCAAGATCCATCTCTAACCCATTAGCAACAATAACGAAACCTGTTTGAAATACTTTCATCGATGTTAAAGGCACTCAGTGGAGATTGTTTGCAAAGAAATGATCATTAATGTCAAAAGAGTATGGATGAGATCGTTGAACATATTGTCATTGATGTCAAAGCATAATTCATTGATATCAAGAAGGAAATGCTTTGTCACAATGAACTCATCAATGAAGAAGAGGGAATATCTTATGAAGAGCAGAAAATTATAAAAGGCAGCAAATTAAGGTTTGAATTAAAGATGGTTAGTTAACAAATGGTCATACCTTTATAAAAGTTTGTCTCCATTCAAAGGGATACCTCCTTTCATGAAAATGCATAAGGTGGATATAAAGGTAAAGAAAAGTTGGAGAGAGGAATATGGAAATGTAATAAGAGATTTGTGTGTGGAAAATTATGATATCATTCAAACAGATTTATTAATGAAGAAGTGTGATTAGCCTATGAAATGAAGAATTATAATTCTTAAAGGTGAAAGGAGATGTGTCTATAGGAAATTGCCTCACTTGGGAAGATATACAGAGAGCATTGAGAGACAAATGATAGTGTGAGTTGTGTGTGCAAATTATAAATATATCAGATAAAAAATCAGATGTATTTGAAGATAAATAAAAACATTAAAAAAAGGCAATCAAAAGGAATTGGTAATAGAAGGTGATGTCTTTTCAAAAGGTCACCTCTATTCATCTTTTTTCATTAAGGGCCCGTTTGTTTGTAGAATTGGAATTTGAGTCAAAACCTGATTATCTCAAAATCAGGTTTTAATTTCGAATTCCACCTCTTTGGTGGGAAGATGGATATGCCCATTTTGTTGGTATATTCGGGTTTTGATGGTATAACCCAATTTTGAAATGAGCGTTCCAAACAGTGGATTCAGGTCAAAACCTGATTATCATCTTCCAATTCCTACCATCTTCCCACAAACAAATGGGCCCTAAGAGACATAAAGATGTGAAGATATAGAAGCTGATAGTCAAGCGTGAAAAGAATGTGAGTAGTGTGGAATAATAAAGAACATATTTTTGGAAGTCCATTAATCAAGCAAAAGGAAATTAATAAGGAGTTAAGGCAGATTTGTTAGACATTGTAATGCCCCTTGAGAGATTTTCTCCAATTTTGCAATTTAACGAGTCAATTATGCTTATGGTTCTTATGGTCTTGATTGGAAATTGTAATGTTCCTTTTCTGAAATGAAATTTAATAATAAACTAATAATATAGTATATATTTAATTATTTATATAATATTTTAAATATTTTTTATTATTAATATTCTTATTAATGTTGTAATCATTAATATTAAATTGTTAATACCAATAATTTAATATACCATTATTATTAATATTTTAATATATTGTAATATACAATTATTAATATTATAATATATAATTGAAATATTGTAATAATTAAATATTCTTTTAAATTATTAATATTCTAATATTGTAAATGAAATAAAATATTATTTAATATTTAACATTCTAATACAAATCACTAGTCATATTTAAAGCCTACGTCTGGAAGAGACATGTCTCTTTCCAAAGAGGCACCAATTCTAATATATATGGGATCGATTCCCATTCCAAAGGATAGCAGAAAGGAATCATTCCTTAGTTCTTATAAATTCTGACAAGGAAATGACAGCTTAGGAATATTAACCATGGATCAGCAAAACTTGTACAGTCGATTAGGATCACTGGAAACAAAGTCCATTGTCACGGGCTACATCAGACTGTATGTATTTTTTTACTTATATTTATTCATTGATAATTCAGTTCAAATACATCACAGAGACAAAATACATTGTAAAAGTGATTACGTAAAGGGAAGAATATGAAAAGGATATATATTTTGTGCGGACCAAGGAAGATGGAAAAGAATATCAAGTATATATATTGGCACTGATTGAAGGATCACAAATATAATATAGATGCATATGAAGGATCGAATACATATATATCTGACATATATAATTATATATGTTAATATTTAAATATATATACATGGATGATATTAGGAATAAGAATGCCAGGGTATGAGCCTATATATATATATATATATATACGCTAATGACTATGAGATCACAATTATATTCTACACATATATAATAAACATAAATATAAATATAATAATAATCAGAATATATATATATATATATATATATATATATATATATATATATATATATATGAAGAATAATGGATGGAAGTATATACTGAATTATATATACAAATATTCTATAATATATTTCTAAAATATCTAGTTATAAGAATATATATATATATACTGATAATAGTAGTTAATCAAATCCATGAGAAATAATCAAATATAATGTCATGTCCCCTTTCTAGAGACATGTTCTTTCATGACGGATTTGCCTATCATCGACTCTCGTAGGCAAATAGTTTGGAGAGAGAGTCATTGTGTGGATCATTTGATTGCTTATTGCTAACAGAGCCTACATTCGGCAGAGTCTACATCCAGTTTGAGGCCTACATGCAGTTGTAGTGGAGCCTACGTCTAGAAGTGAGCCTACATCCAGTTCGAGCCTACATTCAGTCTAGTTGGGCCTACATTCGGTTATGAGACATCTTGGCCTACATTGTTATATTTTTGAGTTGAGAAATGTACTTTATTATTATAATGTTATTTTATTATAAAGTACATTATAATTAGATGTTTCTAGAAGTTCTAGTAACTTCTCAAGATAAAGAATAAATAGAGGGCTTGGGCTATCATTTCTACATGCTTGGATTTGGGATTTCTTCTACTTCTTCATTGTGAAGCAATTTGTAGCCTTGTGGTCTGCAAATACTATTCGATCTTTGGGAACGATCACTCCCCTAGATTGGCATAACTGAGGTAGTGAAATATCTACTGAAGGGTTGCATGATTGGAGTTGGTACTCAGCCAATTCATGTTGGACTTCATTGAGAATTGATGTAAGGGTTTGCATTTGATCGAATAAGGGTTTGATTCTCATCTTTGCATTGGAGAATCAGTTTGGAGGGATTTGGAGTTCATTTTGTGCATTTTCTGAGAAGACTGAAATAGGGCCTGAGCCATACATTTTTGCTCATACCTCTCAATCTACTTGGAGAATAATTTTATGCTTTAGAAGGGACATATATATGCCCTAGGCGTTTCTGATTATACCATTTTGGGGACCAAAGACATTGCAAAATATTTTATACAGGTGCCGTACTGTACGGCCCAGGTACGGCCTGTGCCAGGACTGACACAGCAGCAGCATTCAAGGACAGTCTGGGGGCCTGTACCAGGACTGACACAGCAGCAGCATTCAAGGACAGTCTGGGGTGCAGATTGAAGTGTCTTTGTCAGCGTACTTCATCAACAATTTGGTCAGCAATTGGTGCATCATTTCCAGGTTTTTATACATTGTTTGGTGTTGAAGTTTTGTTGCCAAAAACGTATAAAATTACATATATACAGTCACTGTGTATCAGTCCAGAATTTGTAATAATCAGTTACTGATTACTCATCATTGTAATTGGATTGATATAGTAAAAGAAAGGGTGCATTGTAAGGTCTTGTCATTGCCATAGATTCTTGTTCATGTAACAGTCCATACAAATGTAGTGAAACAGTCTTTTGAATCAGTCATTATCATTCATGATACATTGGCATTGAGGTCTTTGCATTGATATTTAGAGTTTCATTGTTGCTCATTGCATTACTTTTCAATATTGGTATTATTATCTTAATTGCACTTGATGCTCAAACAACTACCACACTGAAACACAACATCTCAAACAAACAATTCAATCGCTTGCCAAGTGTTTGACGAATTGTCTCAGTTTAGATTTGGGGGTTTTAGTGGCCTTTATAGTAAGGGTCATTACAGTGGTATCAGAGCGGTGTTCTTGCCATCCTGTTGGGTAAGAAACCTATATGCATCCTTCAGCATTTGGGCATCACAGGTACTACACACGAAGAAGAGCAGCACTAGAGGGTGAACAGGACTTCGGAGATACTCTTACCTTGGGTGAGAGACAGTCACAGAGCCTACATAGAATTCCTGATGATGAGAGGGAATTCTTTCGGATTATGACTACGGGACAGCAGGAGATGGTCCAGTCTTTGCGTAATTTGACCACCATGATGGAGAGAGTGGTTCAGCCTAGAGCACAGGAACAGGTTAGAGGTACACTTGATCATGATAATAGGAGCGTGGCAGGTTCGCAGGGTGCTCCTAGGCACAGGTATTGGACAGCAGATAGACCTACTCGTCCTACTTTCCTTAGAGAGGAGGCTCAGGAGGCAGGAGAGGGTGATGCGCAGGATGATTTTTAGGATGATCTTAGAGCTGCTACTGCAGAATGGCAGGCATTACCACCACATGTGCGTGAGTTACTCAACTTTGATCATTACCTGAATCAGAGGAGAGAGCACATGAGGAGTACTCGCCAGAACAGGAGACCTAGAGGCCATGACAGTGAGTTGCAGCGAGCTACTAGCAAGCTCACTTTACCTTCTTTCGATGGTAATGGACAGATGACAGCTCAGGCATGGATACATAAGTTGGATACATTCTTAGCATTGAGGCCCATGTCAGAGATAGATGCCATCAGATACGCCACCTTGCATTTGGAGGGCGCAGCTCACGACTAGTGGTCACAGGGTATGGTGACTTTGCAGCACAACTAGGTGACTTCCTACCAGGATTTTGTAGACAGATTGGTGGAACGTTTTGATAGGAAGGATCCAGAGATCTTCTTCCATGATCTTGCACAATTGAGACAGACAGGCAGCTTAGAGACTTATATCAGTGAGTTTCAGAGGTTGTCAGTTATGGTCCAGGATGTATCGGAGAGGCGGTTGGTTATCCTATTCACTGAGGGATTGTCTGAACCCCTCAAGGGTTGGATCAAGGCATTTGATCCATCGACACTATAGGAGGCCATGGGGAAAGCTCGTAGTATGGAGCTTACAGCACCTTCTAGCAGATTCACCCCTAGGAGTTCTACTTCTTTCAGAGATAATAAGAAGTTTGATAAGGGGAAGGGGAAGAAGGTTGATACCAAGGGGAAATCCACTCCACCCTTGGATACTGAGGCACTTAATGACCTACGCAGGAAGAAGCTATGCTTCTATTGCAAAGGTCCATATGATAGGGATCATGACTGTCCTTTGAGGCCTAAGGAGAAGGCCAATAGAGTTATGTGGGCGTACTATGAGGACTCAGATTCAGATAGCACAGCACATGAGGATGAGCACAGTGACACAGAGCCTGAGGTAGAGGCAGAGGCTTCAGAGCCTAAGGTTGAGCCGGAGTTACATTTGCAGCAGGCACGCTTGTCCAGTATTCAGCAGGAGGGGTCCTTTAGATTGCGTGGAGTTCTAGCAGGACAAAAGGTGATTACCCTAGTTGACACAGGTGCTACGCATAATTTCATTGATGCACATTTGGTTGAGCGCCTTAGCATTGAGATAGAGGAGTTTGAGGGTCTCCGAGTACAGGTTGCTGATGGTTACACTCTTAAGTGTAACAGGATGATCAGAGATATGCCCTTACGCTTGAGCAATTATGAGTTCAAAGCGGATTACCATGTAGTTAACATGGGCGACCTAGATATTGTATTGGGGATGACTTGGTTGCGTTCATTGGGTGAGGTCACTTTCAGACTCAGGGACATGGAGATCAAGTTTGAGGTAGATGGTAGGCAACATGTCTTGAGAGTTATCAGAAATAGTGATATTAGGACTATTTCTTTCAGGCGCATGGAGAGGATGGTTAGACACGATGGGATCGGATGGGCAGCCATGTGTACTCTCATGCCTACACAGGAGGAGCATCAGATGACAGAGTATCACCCCGACATTCAGAGATTGAGAGAGGGGTATGACAGGGTATTCAGGGATATCCCACCTTGCACACCACCTGATAGAGGGATTGAGCACATCATTGAGTTAGAGGAGGGTGCTAAACCCGTGATGATCACACCTTACAGGCATCCTAAGAGGCTCAAGGATGAGACAGAGAAAACCATCAAGGAGCTGCTTGAGATGGGACACATTAGACCGAGCAAGTCTCCTTTTGCTTCTTCGGTAGTTTTGGTGAAGAAGAAGGATGGTTCAATGCGGATGTGCATTGATTATCGGATGCTGAATAAGAGGACTATTAAGAACAGGTATCCCATCCCTCAGATTGATGAGTTGATAGATGAGCTACATGGAGCATGCTACTTCAGCAAGATTGATTTGAGATCCGGCTATCACCAGATCAGAGTCAGAGAGCAGGATGTGGAGAAGACTGCATTTAGATGCCATTGTGGGCACTTTGAGTTTGTGGTCATGCCATTTGGGTTGACCAATGCACCAGCTACTTTTCAGTCTACGATGAATAAGGTCTTCCATCATCAGTTGAGGAGATTTGTATTGGTTTTCTTCGATGATATCTTGGTATACAGTCAGACATGGCAGGAGCATGTAGTACATTTGGAGACTGTATTGAGTATATTGCAGAAGGAGTCCTTGTATGCCAAGGAGTCCAAGTGTGATTTGGGTATGACTGAGCTCTTGTACTTGGGTCATATTATCAATGCAGATGGAGTGTGGATGGATCCTGATAAGATCCGTGCTATAGTGAAGTGGCCTATTCCAGAGAACTTGACACAATTGAGAGGGTTCCTAGGCCTATGTGGATTCTACCGCAGATTTGTGAGTGGGTATTCACGTCATGCAGCCCCTATGATAGATTTGCTGAAGAAGGGGGCCTTTGTTTGGACACCAGAGGTGCAAGCTTGCTTTGACAGGTTCAAGGAGATCATGACTTCATGTCTGGTGTTAGCTTTGCCTGATTTCTCGAAGCCATTTGAGCTTCAATGTGATGCATCCGGAGATGGTATAGGTGCTGTGTTGATGCAGGACAAGCACCCTATTGCATATGAGAGCAGGAAACTCCGTGGACCTGAGAGATCTTTCAGCATTTACGATAAGGAGATGTTAGCCATCATGCATGCGTTGGCTAAGTTTAGACAGTATCTAGTGGGTGGTAAGTTTTGCATTAAAACTGACCACAACAGTTTGAGGCATTTCCTTAGTCAGAGAGATCTCAACGATAGGCAGCAGAAGTGGGTAAGTAAGTTACAGGCTTACGATTTTGATATATCATATGTGAGAGGGACTTAGAATGTGGTAGCAGATGCATTGTCACGTAGACCACATCTCAGTGCATTGATTGAGATATCAGAGGATTGGCGACATATGATAGTGGCAGAGTATGCTAGAGACCCATGGGCGTCAGGGGTAGTTGATGGGTCAGTTGTTGATACCCGGTATACACTTGTAGATGATTTGATTATCTACAAGAGCAGGATTTTTCTAGCCCCAGGGTCGAAGGTGAAGCAATCTATATTGAGAGCTCTTCATGATTCACCTACAGCTGGTCACCCTGGGTACTTCAAGACATATAAACAGGTGCGGGAGCGGTTCACTTGGAAAGGACTGAAGACAGATGTATTGCAGTATGTTCGTGAGTGCCCTGTTTGTCAGCAGAACAAACAAGAGCACACCTTTCCAGCCGGGCTCCTACATGGCACACCAAGACTCGACCGAGTCCTAGGTGAGTCTGCAGGACTCGCCGAGTCCCATGGCCTGGACTCGGTGCGTCCAACCACGTCCAAGAAGCAAAAAATAATTTTTTTTATTCAGACATGGTCATTTTTTCAACTCCGGGGCAGGAGGATTTATACAAATATAACGTTTAAGTATAAGTGACATTTATTTATTTCTTATACTTTAAGTTATATTTGTATAAATACATTCCAGGATGTTTGAGATAGGTTTCAACTTCATAGGAGTTAAAATGCAGATTCTAGATTTTGGGAGTTTTCAAAAAATTTCAGATAGCCAAATTTCAGGATTCAGCATGCCTTCAGCAGTGTTATCTCCCACAACCTGTCTTGGCTTTTCGAGGACAAATTGAAGTTGGAACATAGATTTTCTAATGATTCTAAGACCTAAAAAGGTCATTTCATCATTTACAAAGACTTAGAAGAGAGGAAAAGGCTTGGGAGAAGAATATAGGGGTTTTAGAAAATAGATTAGCAAATGGATTGGCTAGAGCGCGAGGACACCTAGTGGAGGACCCTGAGACTGAGAGTGAGGGGTCTGAGGATGATGATGATTATGAGGATGAGGATGCCACTGAGGTTGAGTCTCAGACACAGGGACAAAAGATGGCTGCAAAATATTCCTTGACCTATCTTAGGCATACACGTAGGAAGACATAGGGCCTTAGTCTTCTAGGCTCTAGCTTTTATTTTGATATATGTTTTGAACTTTTCATTCCATGGATTTCATATTCCTTGAATATTGTAGACTTTTGACAATGACACTATTTATATTTCAGATTTCTAATGTGTTATTTAGTAACTAGTTTAACAGTTAACTTATTTCCTTCAGAAATTCGCATTTATACTTATGTGATCAATGTAAACTTGTTTATGTGTGCAAAGTAGCTTCTATTTATCTCAATTATTGTGTCTTTGATGTTAATTGATTGAATGATGCATGAAAAAAGTTTTAAATCCTTAAAAATCTTGAATTTCTTGGGTTTTTCAATTTGCCAAGTCCTTGCCAAGTCCGA
Source organism: Chamaecyparis obtusa (assembly GCA_027943335.1). NCBI lineage: Eukaryota > Viridiplantae > Streptophyta > Pinopsida > Cupressales > Cupressaceae > Chamaecyparis > Chamaecyparis obtusa. The sequence continues at coordinate 1,145,962 of BSBK01002762.1, forward strand.
GCGCCGATTCCTTGCTGAGTCCGGGCGCCGAGTCCAGCTTGCCAAGTTCGAGCTGAGTCCGAGTCTTGTGACACTAATCAATATTGATAGTTGCAGCTATCCAAAGCCCTTCAAATTAGATTTATTGATTAATTGTTTGATGAAAGTTTGTGAGTTTCAGTTGAAGGAAAAATTTGGTAGGGGTTATTAGTTATTACAATGAGGCCAACCCTCACAGTAGCGGCGACTTAGAGGAGGACACTAATTTTGAAGCATTGTTGGGAGATGCAGATTAAATGCAGTAGTATACCTTCTTTGGTTTTGTATTTTCATAAATTGAATTTTGCAACCTTTGGGCATTTTTTCTTAACTTGCATCTAGTTTTTAATATCATATGCATATTGACAATGAATTATGAAAGCAATTGAGTTTGGACATTTGCTAATTTGTTTGACTCTCATGGTGAATTTTCAATTCGATACAAATGCTGTGTTGAGGATTTATAACAAATATTAGAATACGACGAATTCTTTATCAATGCCATCATATGAATATTTGATATTTATACATTTTAATTTTTCCCCATTATTTATAAACTGTCCCCTTTGCTATCCCCTATCATCCCCCAAAATGGCCTAAAAAAAGTCATCCTTCAAACTTGTCACCCTGCCCCTTGTTGTCCCCATGTCGGAAACCTGGGGTAACATAGATTAAATTTAATGTCCCCATTTTGAGCAAGCATTGGAGTTAGTGGATTTAGCCTATCATTAGGTCCTTGTAGGCTAATTTTGGTGATTAGAGGACCCTGTTGTGGGTTTTTGCTCCGTTTTGAGGGACTTACTATTTATTGTAAGTCAACATATGGTTCTACTGAGCTCAGATGATTTAGAGGAGTTATATGATGCTCTTAGATTTTATTTCCGCCTTTTGGTTTGGATTCCAAGATTCTTGAGGGAGCGTCTATGTTTAGTAAGTCACCTTGTCAGGTTCATTTCTCATCTTTCATCATCAGGATTACTCTTGTGCTGCCAAATTTTGATTCTGATGCTCCCTCAATTGTTTTCGCAAGATGGGTGAATTATGATTATTTTTTAATTAAATTGGCTAAGGTTGCTATTTTTATTGGGATTGTCTATTGGGCACCTTGGTGTTATAGCTCATTGGAACTAGGTTGAGTAGTTTTAAATCTTGAGCTCATAAAACAAGGACCCTATGTGTCAGAATAACATTATTTTAATGAAAGGATCATTTTCAGCATTAAAGTGAAGAGAAATATAATAGTTTATTATATTTCAAATGTGCACATAAAGCAAATTCTTTTGTAAGTGAAAGTGTGTGAGAGAAGATATCTTTTATTATAAAAGCAATGCTTTTGGCAAAAACAATTCATTCAATGATATCTATTGTTTGCATTTTGTGGAGAAGTTTGGGAGAAGGGTTTGTGGGTTTGTTCTTGGTTTTGAAGAAACGAGAATCTTCTTCAGAATTCCGCACACTCTGAATTGGAATGCATGCCAATGAATTGTGTTAAATTGTTCTGGTTGTGAAGTGAATGGATGCGATATGGCATTGTTAAAAAGCAACATTATTTTCAAATGGAGTGCGATTTACACTTGCTGCTGTGTTTTGCTTGGAGGGCTGCCGCTTCACTTCTTTGGTGACTGTTTGATTGTGTAGGGGTTTTTCTTCAGCAAGGAAGACATTAATAAATGCCAGCGTCAACTTTGATTGAATTGTGAGCCATTTCCTAGAGACTGCGGTTCATATCCAGGCAGCTACGATTTGTTTAAAGGTGCCAAATTGAATTAATAAATTATGAATTGTTTACTGAACCTTGCAAGTAATTGAATTAGTTAATTTAGTGAGCCTTTGCGTGTTAGAAATTAATTGTTGTTGTTATAAATCTTTATATTGAGAGAATTGCAAAAAATATTACATATGTTCAGAAAATACAAATAGCAAAAACAATTCAATTTCAAAAAATTTAGTTTTTCGACTAAGAGCTAGCCAGGCTCTTTACAGTGGTATTAGAGCATGTTTCCTACCATCCTGTGGGGTTTGGAAATCTTGGGTTCCCATGTTTGTTTTGTGAGTGAATGAATGAATGAATTATTTTAATGATGTCCACGAGGCCAAGCAGCTTAAGGGACCAAAGGAACCCACACCCCTAAATAATTTCCATAATCCTTTCCAGCTCTGATCTTTTATGAATCTTGACCAGCAAACCTACTGTTTGGTTTACCTTATCCTCTTCAAATAAACTGTTCATGTTGTCCACTTTCAGAATGGCTTCATAATTAGCACCGATATCATCATAGGCAGTGCATTCCATGAGAAAGTGCCATTCTGTCTCAATTGTGCCCGTCCCACAAAACATGCAAGTTCTCTCCTCTCAAGCCTCTTTGGGCCTCTTCCATCTGCCCGTCTCACACCTGAGGTGATGCGATCCCGTCCTCAGTTGCGTCATTAACAGCCTTGCTTTCCCTTTAATAGCAGCCCCTAGATATGTTTTCTCTCCATGTTCCCCGGTTGAGTTGAAGACATGCATGTAGTAAGTCTTTTTACAGCCAATGTTATTAGTCCACATGACACTTTGAAACTTTTCTATGACAAACCTTTTTATGTCCACATTTGTATTAGGACACTCATGTAGCCTAATTTTCCATTTATCCAGCCACTTATTGTTTTGTTTCATCCATGTTTTCTTTCTACGGGTAAGATCCTCGTCCTTCACAAATTTCGGCCATCGTTGGTCTTGCATATTATCAACCTTCTTTAAGTAGCTAAGTAATCGAGTTATCGCTGACGCTTCCAACGGAAAAGCCCCAGCCTCCGCTAAAAGGCTATCGTAAGGAACGGAGGTCTTAACTTTGAGATTGCTTGTAATTAGGTGTTTCTAAATTCTTTCTAGCTGCCTCCATCTTCTGTTTGACAGGCTGCCACCCCACACTTCGCAGCCATAGAGAACCACGGGCATGACCAACAAACCAAAAAGAGTCTTCTTGGTCTTCCAGTCCCAAAGCTCAGTCATTCTGCATTTGTTTTGGAGTAAATACAAGGCTTTCCAGCCCCCCTGCAGCCTTTTCGCTCTACATGTTTCCTAGCTGAGTTTATAGTGAAAATCAATCCCAAGATACTTGTATTCCTTCACAATTTCAATTGGGTTGACTTAAAAAATGAAAGTATTGGGCTTTTCTTTGATGGACATATTGTCATTGATGTCAAAATCAGAGATCAAAGAAGTTAACATATACAGCATTTCCAAGAAAGAAGATACAGAAAATATAGTATGAAGGTATATGATACACTCAGTATATATAATTATATAATCAGTTTAATATAGCATATAATCACAGAGATGCATATAATACATATACACTCAGAGATATAGTCAGAAGTATATAACAGTACAGATATATATATAACAATATATAACAGAGACAGAGCGTATACAACAATGGATACATACGGCAGAGAAGTATATACGATGTATAAAGAACATACAGCGATGGAAAGTAAACAGCGATTGCACATATTATATGAAGCAGCGTATACATATAGATGAAGACATACTGCAGATTGCATACGTATATTCAGCATATATGTACAGCGATGAAGACATGAAGATCATATGATTAAATACTCAGATATATATGATACGTATGATACAGAACAGGAACAGCAATAGCAAATATTTTACACAGTACATGGTATACACATCAATTTGTTTATTCACAAATATGATATGCAGGATTAAAAAGAGGATTCTATGATTACAATTGTTTCTAGCAGCCAGTCATTTGGAAGCAGCGATAGTAATAACGTTGGTCAAATTCATATATAGATGGTATTGAGAGTTCCATGTCATCAAACAAATGATGAACCGGAGCATCGTGTTTTTGAAGGTCCCACTGGGAGCTAGTAATTTAGCAACTAATTGAGAAGACTCCAATACAGATGCAAATCTCCAGCTCTTGCAAGCAAGGTTCGAACAGAAATAATTGTATACATCTCAGTGTATGATAAGAGATTCAACAAACAACAGCAATCACTTCAAAAAGAAATTTATCAATATATGGTTTATGATGATGAAGAATCAATGAGAAACAATTTATATCTCCAGAACTTGTTCATGGTTTAAACAAGACTTGAAATGATTATTGAGACAGCGATGAAGACAAGTCAGATACTGTGTAAGAAAAGGTTGAAGTTTAAAACAAGAGAATGGCATTGGGAGTTTTAAAAAACAATGGCAATGAAATTAATATGAATCGAATATGACCAACACTAATAGATAGCGATGAGTAAATATGAAAGAGTGACATCTTGACTTCTAGTGGGCGGCCAACTGTATATGATGGATTCTAGTCTTCACACGATTGGTACACACAACGACGGGAGTATATATTGCGAGTTTGATCAGGCATGAATACGTTGGACATATTTATTCGGGAAATACCATCAGAACTATGGTGAGTATATGATGCGATTAAAATCACATATAATAAAGTGATATAAGTATTTGAGGTCAAAAAATTGAAGGCCCATTGCCAGATATGAGAATACGAGTGGAAGAAATAAAACAAGCATAAAAAGCAAATATTAATATTGATAAAGACACACAAGTCAGCGGATAAATGAGTCAAACAATAAAATTGATAATATAAATAGAGTCCAATAAATCCAAAAGATTATCGATGGTCCAAACTAGTAATTTAGAAAAGATGCGATTAAAAGTCATCATGTATTATGAAAAGGTGCTTTCTATAGAGACAAAGTCTGAAAAGACACAAGCAAGTATAGTTGAGATATAAAAAGAGGAATAAGTTATTTTGAACATAAGTTTGAAGTGAATATGTAAGTGAAGTGTAGAAGTGCGGTGGACTATGAGAGATAAGAATTAAAATGAAGAAACTTTAAGGAAGGTGCAGAATATATAAATGTGTATACAGATTTATATCTGATATATATATTAATTTGAGATAAGGAATAAAATAAACAAAAGATATATATATATATATATATATATATATATATCTTATAAATATGATAAAATAAGAAGGAAGACATAAGAGGGTAATGTGTACAGATTTAAGGAAAAGAAGTTGTGCCAAGAAAGTGTCCATCATCAGTTGAGTTAGCAACATTGCCAAGGTGGAAGAGAAGTTTGTGTGCAGTGGGTTGGTGCTCATGAAGACGAGCAGTGGGAGTTGGTGCTTCCAGTGGGTCGGTGCCTGCGAAGTGTGGGAGTTGGAGCTTCTATTAGGTCGGTGCCTGTGAAGTGTGGGAGTTGGTGCTTCTAGTGAGTCGGTGCTCATAAATTTAGAGGTTGGAGCCTCTAGTAGGTTGGTGCCTACAAAAACATTGTAAAAGAACAATATTATATAAAAAGCAAATTATTTTGTGGTTTTCTCCCATATTGGGTTTCCACGTAAATATTGTGTTCATGTGCATAATTGTTTGAGTAATTGAAGTTATCTTTGAATAAAAGCATTTAAATTTAAAAAGGTTTTTATACTGATTCACCCCCCCCTCTCAGTATAAACGTGTGCTCTTCATTCTTTTCTCCGTAAAGAGAAAATCATGATTTTGGTTTTGGTAATGTTCACCTGCATCCCAACCTCTTGACAAAAGCCTTTAAGGCCCTTAAGTGATCTCTCAAACCTTGAGCCGTTTTTGAAATTAAGATAAGGTCATCCGCGTACAAAAGAACTTTCACCACATATCCTGCCAGATGCACACCTTCCCCATCTGTATTGCTTAACCAAGTTTCTAATTTATCGATGTATAACCCAAAAAGGTTGGGGATAACAGACATCCCTACTTAACACCAATGCCACTACCAAAACATTCGGACATTCCCTCATTAGTTCTGATTTTGGCTCTAACTTTATCATATAATCTGTGCACCGCTGCTCTATATTTGTCGGGGATACCCAATTCTATCATTCTGTTCCAAAGCTTGTCCCTAGGTACTGTATCAAAGGCTTTCTTAAAGTCTACAAAGCAACAATAGGCTTCCTCCCCCTAATTATCCCATATTTTCTCTATTAAATGACAAAGAGTGATGCAATGGTCAATGGTGGAATGCTTAGGTCTGAAACCTGCTTGCCCTCTAGCCCTTTTCCCTTCGCTCTCTGCCCAACTGCTGATTCTGCGCTCTATCATGCTCCCAAAAAGTTTGCCAAAAAGGGGGTTGACCATAATAGTGTGGTAGTTAGATGGATTATTGATGTCACCACTTTTAAAGAGGGGGATAACCACACTCATTACCCAATCCGCCGGAAAACCATTGTAGATGACACGGTTGAAGATTTCCTTTATGTGAGGCGCAAGGATTTCCACTCCCCATTTTAAAAAATTCAGCTTGCAGCCCATCAATATCATTAGTTTTACCACTTGCTAATTTCTTTATCCCAAGCTTGATATCTTCCACCGTGAAGAGTTCCTCCGAAGTATTCACTATGGGAGGGACAATATTCTCCTGTGGCCGCTCATAGAGCAGCTTTGCATACTCAAGCCATTGAGCATCCGTGATAGTGTTCTCCATTTGTTTTCTCCCTTGCTGCAGCCCTTTCCAAAACTTTTTGGGGTTGTGTTTTCCAAGGTATATTAGCTCTTTCCTTCTAGCCTTAACATACTCTTCCTTTTTTGCTTGAATCAGTTTTGTGTACCATTTCTTGAGTTCTTTGCTAACTTCCTTCCCTTTTATGGATCTCTTTGCTGCTCTACATTCCTCATCGTACCATGTGTTTGCCGGGAAAGTATTAGTGGCCCTCTTCCTACTACCTGATCTTTTACAAGCATTTAAAGCCTTGTGAATAATAGAAGCCAACATGCCACTATTGACATACACTCCTTCATTAACCTTGTTACCCTCCGAGAGGTTATTCATTTCCTGAAATTGCTGCTCAAGCCTTGCCTTGAAGATGTTCTTGTTCTCTTGATTTAAGAGGATCTTGCCTTTGTTCGCTGAATTCTTTTGCATGTGGAGATCTTTTTTGTTGTGTGGGTTATTTGAAGCAACGTCCAACTTAACAAGTAAAGGCATGTGATCAGATTTCATCTCTAAAGGGCACTCACCAATTTCGAACTCAAGAACTCTATTTGTAAGGTTTTGTGAGCAAATTACGTAGTCTACCAGACTTTGACCATTGTATGTTTTGCAGGTGATAGCCCCCGAGTTTGGCCAATCTTTCATCCCGTTGCAAATAACCAAACCAAACAAACTACACAACCCCAGTAATTCTGATCCAAAAGGTGATACACTTCCATTACCGTCCTCTGAGATTTTTTGCCAAGGTTGATCACTGCCCTCTACTAACCATAAAGCGTTATCTTTACCTTTTTCACTGTCGAGCAGCTGTAAAGACTGATTATTTGCTGTTCTAGCATTGAAGTCTCCAACTAACATTATTTCGCCAGTGGTGTTGAATACTGAGATATCTTTCTTCAAAGATGCATACGGGTCTTCCCTATCTAACTTCCTCCTCTTATATATCTTATGGTTTTGTGGGGCAAAGTAGCATACAACCACCCTAAAGGTTAACTCATTCATTGTAATTTGCAGCCAAATATATTGTTTATTAGAGTCTTCCTTTTCAAATTTTACAATGCCGTATCACTTCTCATGTATAAGCACTGTGACCCCACCATGTCCTTTGCCTGTCTCATTCTCTTTATTCCAAACTGAAAATTTCCTATAGCCTTCGAAATCTGGCACTTTGCAGCCATCATGTTCATGAGTTTCCACCAAAATGATAACATAATTTCCCTCTGCTATGGGCCCCACCCCAGGACCTCTTCTCCAAGGATAACCTCTGTAGTTCCAGCTCACAACCTTTCAGTGGTCCTGTCGGGCCCCAAATACCTATTTCTCTTTCGAGAAACGTTCACTAATTTGGGCTTTCCCATTTTTCAGCCAAGCACTTTGGTTTTATTTCAGTCATGGATAAATGCAAAAAACCAAGTAAATATGGGAACCAGTCTAGCAATGTGTCATCTTACAGGAAACAAGCTAGTGCCTTGTAAAATGAAATGGAGAAATTGAGGCAAACATAGGAAAGGCTTAAAGCCCAACTTGCAAATCTGGCCACTGTTGACATGGCAGCTAGTTTTATGGTTTCCTTCTTGAGGAACTCTTCCTCACAAAGACTGTAAGAAGAGAAACGAGATGTTCTCGTAGGTGAGACATCTAGGAATCTTCATAATGAGTTTTCAGCAGTCATTGATCATTTTAGATATGATCATGTTCTTATTAGGACAACCACTAGTCCTATTTGCACACATGATGTTGGAGACTCTTTACAGGGATATGTGGATGTGCCTGTCTTGTTGGCAGATAGTGCTACTGAGTTTCAGCATCATGAGCCTATCAAAGTTAGTGACACAAGGTCTGATTTGTAGGACAACAGTCCTTTATGTGAGCCTGTTGTTGATGCCATGGATAGTGTGAGAGTGGAGGATGTTGTAGATACCACTATGGATTTTGACACCATAGATGATGGTGTTATCTTTGAGGACTACAAGGAGTATATGAGCTCTGATAGCTCTGATGTTTATGACAGTAGTCATAGTGTGGAGTCAGTGCAGGAGTCAATAGTCTTTTCATGTATTGAGGATGTGAGCATGGAGCTATCTAGTGATGCCACTCATGATGGGAGTGTTACAGATAAGTCAGGTGACATAGATTCATGTCATAGTGTAGGTGATTCGTGCGATGACATTGAGTTATGTATGCAGCTAGAGATAGCAGAGGGGTTTCAGATAGATGTTGTTGATACTAGTATCGTGAATACCTCTCATGTTGAGAGTGAGGATGATGGGTGCTGCAGTGTTTCTAGTTTTTTTTATCAGACTTTGGGTGTGGACTCAGCATTGTCATCCGGTGGTGGTGGGTTCCAGGATCCTTTTCTGTAGGGACTCACGGATGAGGATAGGGAAGCATATGAGTGGCAGGAGTTTGTTACAGCTAGTGCTTCCACTTCTAGAGATGAGGTTACTTCTTTGGTGACTCATGAGGATGAGTCTACCTGCAGTGAGTCATGCTTGATTTATCAGACCCTAGGGGAGGACTCTAAGTTGTTAGTTAGTGAGGATGGGTCCCAAGATCTGGATTGTCATGTGGTTGCAAACGACGAGGTAGCTGAGGATTGTGATGAGACACATTCAGCAACAACTTCCTCTAGGGTAGATGAGGATGAGTTCGATGTTAGTACTCAGTTTGCAGATGTTTACTCGGATGATAGTACACAGAGATATGGTGATCTTGAGGGGGGGTTGTTGGATACAGCTTCCTATCATAGTGTGGATAGTAAAGTTGAGATTTTGCATAGGAGACCCGTTGTGCAGAGTCATCATGTGACTAGCCAGTTGAGAATTGGTGAGAGAGATATTACTTCTACTCTCGAGCATTTTGATGCCACTCGTCAGCTGTTGGTTATTTATGGTTGGCATGCTCCTATGACGGATGAGCACAGTGGTGGTTACCTTTACTTGACAGAGATTCATTCCTTGTGTGAGGCTGTCAGGATTTTGAGAAAGATTATTTACAGTTGGTAGCCGATCGAGATCACCTAGTTGAGTGGGGGAGTATGACATACGAGACACTAATGGGCAGAGAGGAGGAGGTGAGTGAGCTTACTCAGGAGCTCACATCAACTTTTGAGGCTTTAGAGGGCACTCAGTGGGCTCTTCAGGAGTTGTAGTTGCAATTGGGAGAGGTGACTCTAGAGTTGGAGCGGATTAAGTCTTTGCCAGCCATAGATCCAGTTCAGTTGCATATAGTAGTGGTTGGTGGTAAGTCAGCTTCTACAGTTAGCAGTGATGGATGTGTTGGGGACACGGTTACATCCATCCTTGATACAGTTGCAGTAGTTACAAATGAGATGAGTACATCCGTGGAGGACTGCAGAGAGTTAGCACATTGACAGATGATGCGGAACATGTTATTAAGAGTCCTAATGTGATAGTAGTGGATTCTTCAGAGAGTTGTGTCAGTTCCTGACACTACTCCCTCTTCTTCACAGGACTTGGGGGCAGGGTATCATCTGATTTGGAGATGAGTTTTCATGGGGATTTGTTTCCTTCTACCGAAAGCAAATCTATTACTTCATCTCATACAGTTGATAGTGATAGACAGTTGGTAGTGCCACAGTTTTAGAGGGATCTGCTGTGGGTTGTAGGGGAGCAAGTTATTTCTACTGCACAGAGTCATTTATGGAGTATTTGCGTGAGAGTTTGGAATTGCAGGAGGGACCATTTGGAGCTTCTGACGGTACTCTCATCCGGGGTTCTTGTAGTATTCAGCTGTTAGTGGGAAAGATTGTAGATACCTTGGCTACAATGCTTCTCCATAGGGATTTTGTCGTTGGGTTTTCAGAGAGGGTTTCTGGTGCAGAGCACCTCATGAAGACAAGGGGGTCACTTAATTGACCATGAGATCCTCATGAAGATCACAAGGAGATCAAAGCAAATGAGATTTCTAAGGTTTCTTTTCATAATGTCAACATGATCAATAAGATCATAATGCTGTTGTAAGGGGCTAATAAAGCCATTTTGTTAGTGTTTTGAACAAAGTCTCAAGATTGGAAAATATAGCCAAAAAGGCTAAATGTAGAGGTTGGAAGGATTGATATTAGGTCTTGAATGTGTCTAGGAGGTTGGAAATGGTATTGAATTCCTAGAAGGACAAATCCAAAAGACTAAAATTGTTAGGAGTCCTTTGTGATAAGTTTTGCAAATTTAAACATTTGAATTGTAACGGTCAATTAATGCAAGATGGAGTGAAACTCCATAACTTAACTAGAGAATTGTGTTAAGGTTTCCAATGGTTCTTGATCAGTTGGAAAAGTTTTAGGAAGTTTGTTTAGGCTTTGAAGAGTCAATTTATGAGAGGGAGAAGTGACATGCTGAGAGTGCATTCACTGTTGTATGGACTGCATACAGTCCTTGTAGATATTGAGAAAAATCTGAATACATCTTTTGTATTTTCTTGGATCTTTTGAGTATGAAACTTCTTGCATGTGTGAGAAGTATTGTTTTTCATTATTTTACATTGTTTTGGATCAGTCTTTATGCTTGCATGTTATGATGAAGTCGATTGTACCATGACAGTGATGTTAAACACACTGATTTCTCAGTCAAACAGAGTTTAGAGGGCTCTAATACCCTAGTCTTTCATTGTGCTTAGTAGATTGAGGTCTTATTTTGTTTATGCAATGTCTTTTAATAATCTTTATGCAGGGATGGAGCCATAAGATTGTTATTCACTCAAAACAGTGAGTGTTTGCTTTGAAAAGAAAAGAATTCTATATCAGGAAAAGGATCCTCAGTGCGGGGGCAATATCCTTCCAACCAACCGTTGGATTTTGATGTGCTTTGGATATGTTTTGATAGAGCTAATTACGCCCATTCCCACTGGAGGGATCAAGGAGTTTTGATCTGGTTCGAAAGTTATGAAGCTCTGAGTACTGGTATGTCAAATAAGACAAGGATGTATAATTTGGGTATTTAATTTCAAGATTGTGTTTAATGGATGAATGGGAGCTTGATATGTTTGGATAAGGTCGAGAGATCTTGAAGAGAGTCTTAGGAGATTTATAGGGATGTTAATATGTCTCATTTTATTTATGGGTGAGGGAACACAATGGTTGGAGGATATTTTATGTGACTGTCTTATAAAGGGCAGATTGACTGTCTTAAGGAACAGTGAATAATTAGTGTCTCTTGTAAATCAAATTGGGTCAAGGGTTGTTTCATTTTAAGGAATGTGAAAGGTTTCTACATGTTGATTGGGTGTAAGGGAATCCAAAATCAAGAGATAGTCTCAAAACAAGAGTCTATAGAAGTTTATGTTGAAGGATTGCATGAGGATAGTTTTAAGTCAGAGGAAGAAGATCAGAGTTTCTGTGATCAGTGATGTGGAGCCTAATGGAAGAGATATCAGTCTTGAAGATTGAATGACCATTTATAGGTCTTGAGAGATGGTGGGTTCATGAGTGTGATCCTAGGTTGTAGGACTAGAGAAGTGCCTTCCCAAGAAAATCCATTTGGTTCTGCATAAAATTTGTATCAGAGCAAGGAAGTAGATCCTTGCAGGTTGTAAAGATAGTCAAGATGTATTTGACAACAGAAGAGAGGGTAATTTATGAGGCATGCAAAGCCTGGAAAGATTATGAAAGAAAACAAAGAGAAGTAGAGAAAAAGAAGAAAGAAGAAGTAAGAAAGAAGGAAGAAGCAAGAAACCAAGCACTAGAAGAGATTAGAAACCTAAAGAGAAGAATAGAAGAAAATGGAGCCCGGATACAAACAACCAAGAAGATGATGGAAGAACTCCTAGAACAAGAAAAGAGAGATGAGTTCTTGAACAAACAACAGCAAGATGACCAAGCACCTATTGAGGAGAATATTCCAGATGTTGCAGAGGTTCTTAGTGCTGAATCAGATATGATACGTGGAGATGCTTTGGAGCAGAAGTATCTTGAAGAGATAGGTGAAGATGAGGATCAGATAGAGGTCCTAGTTGAAGACAAAGTGCAGAGTTGTCCATTGGCAGGACAAGAGGAGCAATCAGATCTGACAGCAAAGACTAAGCAGCACATGGTAGTGGATGAATCTCATGGTGCAAGGGGTCATGAAGATGGTGAGAAGAAGTTTGCAGAGGATGTTGCTGAAAGTAGCAGGGATATGAGTCATGAGAATGACAAGGATACTCAAGTTGGGACAGTCGTACGTCCTATAGAGGATGAAAACAAACAAGGCATCTCACATGAAAAAGTGGTGGACCCATTGAAGCTTATTACAAAGGAAGGAGTGCTGAACCAAACTTATGTTTTGGTGCATGAAGAAGTGATGACATTTGTGTTTTATAACTATTTTGTTACAAGATTGCAGGGGTCTCCTGTTGATGGCCTTATGGTATATAAAGGTACCCTCATAGTGATGACTGATGCATGGTGGAGTACTTGGCACAAGTACCATATTTTTGGTTGTAGTTACAAGGAGGTCCAAGAGAGACAATATGTTTTTGTTGCAGGTCATGAAAACTCAGTACTCATGAATTGGAAAACGAGAAAAAGGTCACTGAATCCAGGGGACTTGGATTCTTTTCCACCCTAGGAGTATGGTGCAGAGCATCTCATGAAGACAGGGGGGTCACTTAGTTGACCATGAGATCCTCATGAAGATCACAAGGAGATCAAAGCAAATGAGATTTCTAAGGTTTCTTTTCATAATGTCAACATGATCAATAAGATCATAATGCTGTTGTAAGGGGCTAATAAAGCCATTTTGTTAGTGTTTTGAACAAAGTCTCAAGATTGGAAAATATAGCCAAAAAGGCTAAACGTAGAGGTTTGAAGGATTGATATTAGGTCTTGAATGTGTCTAGGAGGTTGGAAATGGTTTTGAATTCCTAGAAGGACAAATCCAAAAGACTAAAATTGTTAGGAGTCCTTTGTGATAAGTTTTGCAAATTTAAACATTTGAATTGTAACGGTCAATTAATGCAAGATGGAGTGAAACTCCATAACTTAACTAGAGAGTTGTGTTAAGGTTTCCAACGGTTCTTGATCAGTTGGAAAAGTTTAGGAAGTTTATTTAGGCTTTGAAGAGTCAATTTACGAGAGGGAGAAGTGACATGCTGAGAGTGCATTCACTGTTGTATGGACTGCATACAGTCCTTGTAGATATTGAGAAAAATCTGAATACATCTTTTGTATTTTCTTGGATCTTTTGAGTATGAAACTTCTTGCATGTGTGAGAAGTATTGTTTTTCATTATTTTACATTGTTTTGGATCAGTCTTTATGCTTGCATGTTATGATGAAGTCGATTGTACCATGACAGTGATGTTAAACACATTGATTTCTCAGTCAAACAGAGTTTAGAGGGCTCTAATACCCTAGTCTTTCATTGTGCTTAGTAGATTGAGGTCTTATTTTGTTTATGCAATGTCTTTTAATAATCTTTATGCAGAGATGGAGCCATAAGATTGTTATTTACTCAAAACGGTGAGTGTTTGCATTGAAAAGAAAAGAATTCTATATCAGGAAAAAGACCCTCAGTGCGGGGGCAATATCTTTCCAACCAACTGTTGGATTTTGATTTGCTTTGGATATGTTTGGATAGAGCTAATTACACCCATTCCCACCGGAGGGATCAAGGAGTTTTGATCTGGTTCGAAAGTTATGAAGCTCTGAGTATGGGTATGTCAAATAAGACAACGAGGATGTATAATTTGAGTATTTAATTTCAAGATTGTGTTTAATGGATGAATGGGAGCTTGATATGTTTGGATAAGGTCTAGAGATTTTGAAGAGAGTCTTAGGAGATTTATAGGGATGTTAATATGTCTCGTTTTATTTATGGGTGAGGGAACACAATGGTTGGAGGATGTTTTATGTGACTGTCTTATAAAGGGCAGATTGACTGTCTTAAGGAACAGTGTATAATTAGTGTCTCTTGTAAATCAAATTGGGTCAAGGGTTGTTTCATTTTAAGGAATGTGAAAGGTTTCTACATGTTGATTGAGTGTAAGGGAATCCAAAATCAAGGGATAGTCTCAAAACAAGAGTCTATAGAAGTTTATGTTGAAGGATTGCATGAGGATAGTTTTAAGTCGGAGGAAGAAGATCAGAGTTTCTGTGATCAGTGATGTGGAGTGTGTTTAGTATGTGGAGCCTAATGGAAGAGATATCAATCTTGAAGATTGAATGACCATTTATAGGTCTTGAGAGTGGGTGGGTTCATGAGTGTGATCCTAGGTTGGAGGACTAGAGAAGTGCCTTCACAAGCAAATCCATTTGACTCCGCAGTAGTTTCCCAGGATCCTACCCAATTAGTTGTTCAGAGTTAGAGATTAGAGTCATCTCGTGATTCTCAGATTGTTGTTGATGAGCCTCTATTAGAGATTGGAGCATTTCACCGTGATTACATAGTGAGGAGCGTTCATCATTTCTCTTTTGACCCACCGGTTGAGGATTTGGTTGCACGTTGGCGTGGGTTGGCTCCTAGGTTTTATCATCCTTTATGGGATGGGTTTACTCCATTTTTTGTTGATGGGGTTAGTTATTGCAAGTTTGCAGGGGCACTTGCAGGATCAACATATCCATGACGGTTTGCAGAGGATGGATATCTGAGTTTATGTACAGTTGTTTTTGGAAGTTCTTGTCCCTGTTGCATAGATGGGCTTCATTTTCAGAGCAGATTGGCAGGGTGTGTAGGTAGTGACAGGTTCGACACTAGGCGATGTGTGGGTCACTATGATTGGCATAGTGACAGTGTGTTCGGGTTTGTTCAGTGGATGATGATTTCTCCATAGGAGTTTGCAGGTGATTACAGGGACATTACTCCATTCTATCCTTGGGATCCAGGTGGACTTCTGTGTTTTATTTTCCGAGATTGCTTGGGGACAAGCAATTTCAGGGAAGGAGGACTATAATGTCCCCATTTTGAGTAAGCATTGGAGTTAGTGGATTTAGCCTATCATTGGGTCCTTGTAGGCTAATTCTGGTGATTAGAGGACCCTATTGTGGGTTTTTGCTCTGTTTTGAGGGACCTACTATTTATAGTAAGTCAACATATGGTTCTACTGAGCTCAGATGATTTAGAGGAGTTATATGATGCTCTCAGATTTTATTTCCGGCTTCCAGTTTGGATTCCAAGATTCTTGGAGGGAGCGTCTATTTTTATTAAGTCACCTTGTCAGGTTCATTCATCATCTTTCATCATCAGGATCACTTTTGTGCTGCTCGATTTTGATTCTGATGCTTCCTCAGTTGTTTTCACAAGATGGGTGAATTATGATTATTATTTAATTAAACTGGCTAAGGTTGCTATTTTTATTGAGATTGTCTATTTGACACCTTGGTGTTATAGCTCGTTCGAACCAGGCTGAGTAGTTTTAAATCTTGAGCTCATAAAACAGGGACCCTATGTGTTAGAATAGCATTATTTTAATGAAAGGGTCATTTTCAGCATTAAAGTGAAGAGAAATATAATAGTTTATTATATTTCAAATGTGCACATAAAGCAAAGTCTTTTGTAAGTGAAAAGTGTGTGAGAGAAGATATCTTCTATTATAAAAGCAATACTTTGGGCAAAAACAATTCATTCAATGATATATATTGTTTGCATTTTGTGGAGAAGTTTGGGAGAAGGGTTTGTTCTTGGTTTTGAAGAAACGATAATCTTCTTTAGAATTCCGCACTGTCCGAATTGGAATGTATGCCAATGAATTGTGTTAAATTGTTCTGGCTGTGAAGTGAATGGATGCTGTACAGTATTGTTAAAAAGCAGCATTATTTCCAAATGGAGTGCGATTTACACTTGCTGCTGCGTTTTGCTTGGAGGGCTGCTGTTTCACTTCTTTGGTGATTGTTTGATTGCGTAGGGGTCTTTCTTCAGCAAGGAAGACATTAATAAATGCCAGCGTCAACTTTGATTGAATGGCGAGCCATTTCCTAGAGGCTGCGGTTCATATTGAGGCAGCTGCAATTTGTTTAAAGGTGCCAAATTGAATTAATAAACTATGAATTGTTTATTGAACCTTGCAAGTAATTGAATTAGTTAATTTAGTGAGCCTTTGCGTATTAGAAATTAATTGCTGTTGTTATTAATCTTTATATTGAGAGAATTGCAAAAAAATAGTATATATGTTCAGAAAATACAAATTGCAAAAACAGTTCAAATATCAAAAAAATTAGTTTTCCAACAAAGAGCCAGCCAGGCTCTTTACATTAAAACACACAAAACATGAGGTATTAGTACCATGAAATTATTGGGGTATTGTAGGAAACATGTTAAGTAGGTATGACACTGTGAAACTTGTTTCATGCACATACATGTATGTTCTAACTATATCCCAGGAGTACATTTTGAAAGTTCAGTAAAAACTCTTGCATTCTTTTCCACCACAGTTAACCAAAATATGATTCAAATTAGCAGTAGATTCAAACTTTTTGATGAATTAAATCCATTCTTGAGGAGCATCAGCGACTGCATTAGTATTGCATAGCATGCTCTTAATTCTTGTTACCAAAAAATCTATGAAGAAATAAAATAAACCAAATAATATTTATATTTTTTTGTTTTATGACATCTGTTTTTGGATGCTATTAAAGATATGACCGTTTCAGTTCACAAATTACAATAATGCCAAATCTTCATCTAGGCAATTTTCAATGTTCACTTTTAACTGAATGTTTTTAAATTTAACTTCATTTGAAAACATAAATTGTCTTTTAAAACAGTAAAATCATGAAATGCATATGTCACAGTTTCTATTGATGAGGGAAAATCAATCTCTATAGTTTTATGCAAAGAATGAAAATTTATGGACATTTTTGAAATATATATCTGGAAAAATTGTGCTTTTATGGTCATTCCTTTGGCTTTTGTGATCATTGCTTTCATTAGTTATTTGCATTTAGGGTATACACTTTGCACATGGGTGCTACCTTGCCATCAAAAGAAAAAGTGAAATGTACCTTGTTGATAATGTGTAATAGATTTCATAATTACACTCGGGGACAAAATTTTAATTAAAAGTTTTATCTTTCATGAAGGAATATTAGTGGTCAGCATTTGAATTTTGTCTGTTTTGATGATTAGAAATCAATCATTAGTAGCATAAAACTTGTGAGGTTTTAAACTCAGTTGATTCAATTAGTTTTAATTATATATTGGTCCAGAAACTTTTAGCATTGTATTGTTATCACTTGCACATTGAATGAGAGAATCACTAGCTGTCTTTTTTGTTTCTATTTGGATAACCATCTACATTTGCTTATATATTTATGAGTTTGTAAAGATTCTGATATCAATTGCTATGATACTTTTTTCTTTACTATGAATTATGTTCTATTCTAAAATAAGAAACATAAGATAGTAATCATAGATGGAGTCATGCATGAAATGCTTTCATTTCTGATTTGGTCTCATATGAGAATGAATTTACCTTATTCAGGGTCATGGAAAGGGAGTCTACATAGAAGGGAAAAAAGTCTTGGACAAGCCATGGAACAACATTTCTTGCCAAAGTTTTCAGGTATGTATATTGTGAACAATTCAATGGTTTTTATTATTTCAAATTCCATAGCTTTGATAACTTCTCTTTTTGAGTTTTTTGTATTGCAAGTTTTATGACAGCCACTAGAAAATTGATTCTACATTTTCACAACTGGAAATATGATTCAAAGGCTTATAAATTTATAGATGCAACATATGAAAGATCACAACAATATATGTAAACCATAGTTTTACTATGTTTCGAATGGATTACAATGGAGCAGGGCTGCAAAAAGTTTTAGACAGTCAAGACTGATAGAGATGGTTAAGAAATAAGGCAAAGGTAAACCGAAACACCTTTGTGCAACTCTGAAAAGCCTATAGATTTCTGCCTATGACTTGAGATGTCTGGGTTTGTACAGATTTGTAGTGTATGTTTGATGGGAATGTAAAAAGTGGCTGATCATGGTTTAATTTAACAAGGATGGAAAACATGTGTGGTTGACAAGACCTTGGAGGCATTTGGACAGTATTTGTGCAACTTGGAAATGACCATTCGAAGCATAGTTCCTTAAGGATGTGTCCCTCTTGAAAATGACAAATTGCTGGTATGGTGTAATGTCCCCATTTGAAAAGGTTTGAAAGCAAAATAAAATTCTAAAGTCAAAAATATCATATTTAATTATTTAATATTTTTATCAAATAAATGATAATATTAAATAATTATTTAATAGACTTTAGAAGGTTAATTAAATAATTAATAAGCGATGCTGGTATGGGGATGTAATTGAAAGCATTTGTTATAAAAGAGTTCTCAGAAATAAGTGAAGGATATGATTAATAAAATTTTGTAATGTTTCTTTAATGGTCATCTTAGTTGCTTTAGGAAGTTTCCTTTTCTATCTTCAATTCACGATTGTTTCATTTAGAAACATCTTCCTCGTAAATCTAGTTAAGGAGCCTTAGTCTCCTTTGTTTAATACATCGATTTACCATAACATGGTATTAGAGAAGTTTGATGGGTTTCTTTAACATTTGGCGTGCCTTCGTTCTTGGTAATTTGTATTTAGCAAATTTTAAATCATTTTTTAAAGAAAAATCGACTTTGCAATTTGTGTGGCATTTCTTCTAGGAGTTTGTGGGTTTTGGTTGCAGGTCACAGTTATTTTCTGCCATTTCAAGAGATTTTTCTTCATTTGAAAATCAAAGGCCGTTTGTTTTTTTGGTCACATTCTGGGGCCCTTCAAAGGCTTGGTGACCTTCTCCATCTATGTTTTTGCGTCCTTTGTCTGAGGATCGTGTTTTTTCTTTGTGCCTGTCTTCTTATGAAGGCATCTCTTCGAAGGTTTCATTTTGTGTCAAGTTTTTTATGTGATTTATGCCACATTTGTTTGTTATGCTGCTTGCCTCTGCATGTGACTTTTTTCATGGGACCCGCGTGAGAGCCCTTAACCAGACTCTCCAAGATGAAATTATGAGTAGCCCCTATGTCAATTGATGTAACGATTCACTGCCCTTGTATCATACTCCTCATCTCAGAAGTTATTGCCCGCTCAGTACCAGTAACTGGTGCAATAGTTTTTTCACCACCTAACTCCTCTCCTGTAATGTTTTTCTCATCACTGCCCCCTGAATCAAAATGTTTTTCAGCATCCTTTGATGCTGACTCCTTAGCTGAAAAGTACTAAATCTGTGTTGCTTTCGCTTTGACAAAACATGTAATGTCCCCTTGTCCAGAGCAGAATTTGATGATAATAAGAATTGAATATAAGATTAAAATAAATAATATTATAATTCCCAAATAAATAAATATAAATTGATAAATAAGATTAAATATGATTATAATATGACAGATCACAATATATAATATATTAATAATATAATGAAAGAGATGGTAAAATATTAATATTATATAACATTATATAATAATATTATTAAATATAATATATTATATATTAATAATATGAAAATAATATTATACAATGATAATCATATATTATAATATAATATTTTAATTATATTACAATATCATATAATATTCACGTCATAATTATAAGATAAATAATAAAATACATATAAAAATAAATGAATAAATATAAAAGATAGTAAATAGATTATAACGTACGATGATTAAGATCATATGTTATAGAGACTTTAAGAACCGGTATAATGCAAAAGACAAACTCTCGTATCAAGGAGTTGATTCTATAATAATAAGCAGCGATTATATTTAAAATAGAAAGCGACATCTCATCCTCAAATGGTACCTGCCGACTATTCTCATATATGCTTAGAGACGCCACTCTTGGGTTTAGACGGGATATAAATAGGGAATAAGATAAATATGATGGAGGACACAGAACATCCAAGGAATGATATTAAAAACAACGGCAAATAAGATCAATGGGATTTTTCCTACAACGACATCAAACACCATACGTAATCATCACCAATGGAAGAAAAATAAGGAATGAGAATTATGAATTAGAGCGGTGAACTAGGGCATTACATATCTACGTTAAGATTCTATTCACTAGCTACCATCGCGAGCTTTGATTGAGTGTTTGACCTGGCCAATGGTAGATTGCACACTTTAATATCTCCCATCAACAAAGAGGAAAAGTCACCAACTGTAAACATAATACGGCACGAGAAGTTGATATACTTGGACATGGAGGATATATCAAACAAGAAAGACATTAGATCAATAGTGATATGAAACATGATACATGTCTTTAGCAACAACCATAGAATAATCAGCGATCATGTATAGATATTCATGCATAGCAATCAGTTGGTACAGATTAAAGACGACACTAGGGAAGAAGGTAGGGAAAATAGGGAAATGTAATATCGGATATGAAATATGGCATCTTCTCGGCAACCATTGTCTCCTGCCATATATGACCCAGATAATTATCAATAAGAGACTTATCGCTGTGTAAAACATGGTATCGGATTATTGTCAATAGACTACAAGGGAAATTAATATCTCTCTCCATTTGAATTTCATGATCACACCAGCACACTAAATCAAACTGTCGAAGAAGCAATCAGACATTCATAGCAAGCTAGCGAAAATATCAAAACTCGGAGTTGGGCTCATGCAAATTTAGAATCTGCCTTATTGGCTATTATCGGTTGCAAGCACATCAAGTCAAGATCAGAGACAACACCATTAGTAGCAACGAAGAACTGAATACATCGGAAACAACATCAAACTTGTTGCAAGATTATATGAAATAGCAACTATATCGCTATAAGTGATATTATCGAAGGATTATATTTGAGACAACATTTCTATTGCTATAAGTAATATTATCATACCTCTCATTGCATACATAAAAGGATTACACCAGAAATAGCAATCCAACCACTAAAAGCTATTATAGGAAAAGTTCATACCATGTTTCCCATTGCTATGAAGATCATCTTGCATATTTAAGTTGCCATATCAGATATAGCAAAGATCATAGTAAGGTGCTAAGTGAAAACACATCTATAAGATCAATTCACTTAACATATTTCCAATTGCCTAATCAAAGAATGCAATAGAATAAGGTGCAAGTGGTATCAGATATTGTAATTCATAGTAAGAATAGAGATTTTAAGTTAATTGTCCCAAAATTTCAAGACATCCTATAAGGGGACATTACAAAACACTTATGTGAAGGGTCCCAAGGTTCTCTGCAATGAAAACACAGTTTTCTCCTAAGATCATTTAATTGCTTGTTGTTCAAATAGTTTGAAGAATCCTTATGGAATTGTTTCTTATCTTTCTCCTTTGACGAAAAACCCTTTCAATGAAATTTATCTTTTAGTGATGAAGGTTCCATATCCCTTGCTTTCTTGTAGGCTTCCTACAATGTCTAAGGATTAAGGCCCTTGATCTATCCCTTCAAAGGCTTTGCTAAACCATCGATAAACAAAATCGATAGCCTCCTCTAGGAGATATCCGTCACCAAAACTGAAAGCCTCTGAAAGTCCGCTATAAATGTCTCAACTGATCCCCATTGTCTAAGCTGAGCTAACTCTTTGAAATGTAACTCTGAGTCCTTGTCAAGTCTCTTGATCAAGCTCTTAATAAACTTATCATGTCCCTATTTTAAGATATAATTTTAATAATAATTAAATAATAGAACATTATTTAAATAAATAATGATAATAAAATCATATATTAAAATTAGTATTAAAATAAAAAATAATAATAAAATATTATTATTATAATATAAATAATAACATATGATATAATCTATTATCAATAAAATAATATTTAAAATAAGATTTAAAAATAAATAGCAATTAAATAATAATAAAATTACAATGAGTGAACAAATAAATAAAATTAACTACAAGAAATAATATTGTAAAAGGTATGTTACCTTTCTAAATAGGATTTAATAATAAATAATAGTAAACTTAAAATAAATAAGTAAATAATATAAATTAACCAAATCTAATGAAAGGTCAAGAGATTTAATAAAGAGTTGTGACTCCTTCAAAATAAGATAAAAGGGAGGAGAGTTCATTTGAAAGAGAAAAGATGAGAGGAGTTAAAGAGGGATTAAAGGGAAGAGCAAGGGATGAGAATAAAATAAAGGACTTTTTCAAAAGGTTGTAATGATGAAAGGATGACTCTTCAAAAGGATTGTAATTATGAATGGTTGTGACTCTTCAAAAAAGGTTGTAATTAGGAAGTGTTGTGACTTTTCGAAGGGATTGTGATTATGAAGGACCATGACCTTTTTTGGAAGGACACAGATGACAAGTTAAACAAGATTTATAAATCACCATTGAATAAAAAAAAATGAAGACAATGATAAGAATTAGGGTGATAAACATTAAGCTGCAGAGAAATACGAAAGGGGAAACAGGCAAGGAAACAACGATTGGCATAGACATAAATAATGAAAAAAACAATAGTCATTGTGTTGATGTTTTGTAGGTTCAGTCGGATAAACACTACGAGTCAATACTAGTGAAGATATGTATATATATATTTAGTATATATATGAGATGTATATATATACACTTATATATATATATATATATTATTATGTAAATATTAGAGAAATTAATATAATGACTCAAGAGATATTATATATATATATATATATATATATATATATATATAATCCTAATTGTCATTATATTAATTATATAATAATGAATAGACATGTCCCATGAAGGGACATGTCTCTTCTTGTCTCATTCTGAATATAAATGCAAGAGTTTGCTGCATTTGGAAAACACATACAACACATGCAGTGCTATTACATTTGCCACGATCCTAAAACTTAACATGGTATCAAAGCCAAACTACAAATGATAAGAACATGACATCATTGGCTGAAGGCTACCGTCCAGAATGATATAAGCCACCATGTATATTGCATAGATCGTACCATTCACTTGTAGCAAATTTGCGGATAGAATTGTCACATTCAGGGAGTCATTGCCTTGGTTCCTTATATCACAGCTGTGCTTACAGATAGAGTCGATATATATCACTTTTATCGTGGCCTTGAGTTTAATGATGGGAGTATATTGTAACTTTCAAATAGAGAACAAATTAGCTAAGTCAATTATGAAGCAAAGATTGAGTTTATGGAAACAACAATTGAATATGATACATAGTGATGAAAAAAATAAGCACTCAATGGTTTTATAGCAATGGCTAACGACATTATTAGCAGTGGTAAGGATTGAAATCATAAGTGTGACTTAATAGTCAACTTCATGAAAGTATAACTTCATCATTATAATTGTATGGTGTGATTACCATGTGTTAGCATTAAGGGATGGTAACCGGTAAGCTTGCTACCGGTACATGGCAATTAAGTATTGTCATTGATTGGCAAAAGAGAAAAGAGGAAAGAGGTGCTGACATCTCAATCTAAGGACACCAGTGTTGGATCTGTGAATCGAAAACAGTTATCACTTAGCTGACAACATTCTGTGTGTTGAGAGACTGGTTTGGCAACCGGTGCAATGAATAAGAGATTATTTTTGTTCATTAGACGCTACTGGTCACCAAGGGAAAAGTAACCGGTAACAGAGACCGGGGAAAGGATGCAACCGGTATAGACCAAGGAAGGAAAGGTGACAGGTCAAGGCTCTTACTTGTGCACAACTTAAGGATCTTTACCGATCAAGTAAAAGACTTCGTCATAATAAGATGAATTGGGGAAGTCATAGTCAACTACCAGTTATCTAACTCTTTGACCGAGATTTACTGTACTAAATCCAGTAGACTTTGAGTTATCTAGATGATCGGTACAAGGTGCGATTGAAGGTTTTAGTGCTGAAGTTTATAGCATTAAAATATGGAGTTATCTCTTGCGAAGGAAAGATTTTTGACACGCATCTGTTGTTTTCTTTTATAAAGTAGATAAAGCATAGCATGCATCGGATGTTTTCCTCAGTGAACTAATGCTCCACTGGGTGATGGATCCGAAGGTGATTTGTAAACAAGTCATGCATGAGAAAAGCAATTAGGACTAAGAGTCTATATATTCTTCTACCTGACAATAATATAGTTTGCCTCATTCTGCCAAAGTAAAGAGTGAACCTGTACGTTGAAGAAGCTGAGGTGAATAGAAAAGAAAAGAGAAGAGAGAAGAGTGTGCAGAGAAGCACAACAGGAAAGAAGAACATACCAGCAGCGACCGATGATGTTTCTCAGTTGAGTATAACAGAGATCTTATCAGGCTATGCAAAGCCATTTCTAACAATTACAATAGCTAAATCCCAGTATTTTGGGTGGACATTAATAGGTCCCTTGTACTAAATCCCTTAACTGGGTGACATCTATTCAGGTGTTTTAAGTCCTCTAACCAGGCAGACACTAACAGACCTTATTGTATCAAATCCCTTAACCGGGTCGCATCTAACAGTGCATTGTAATCATTTAACAGGGAAGGCTCCCAACAGGGCACACTTCAGAAGAGTGCAAAATTTGTGAGGTTTCCTCACACCGTGGTTTCCACCCAATTTGGGTTTCCACGTGATAAATCTGTTGTTGTTCTTTGGTTGACTGCTTTATGCTATTCTTATTCTAGAATCTGTTTTTTGCTTATAGTTGTAGTATACTACATCAGATTTGTTTTAAAGTTTTATAGGTGTTGATTCACCCCTCCCCTCTCAGCATTGGTTGGGACTATCACCATACTCCTAATACATATATGATAACACGTAACAGATTTGTATACATATGATAATGTATAGCTATTAAAAAGGGGCAGCAAGGGATGTAAGTATGTGCAACAATTTTGATTGAAGACTAATAATAAGGTGGTCAACTTTGAGGAAGTGTAATTATGAACAGATGTGTCTATTGAAGAGGTATCTCTAAGTAAATAAAGATATAAGAGGTAGACCAAACACCTTCAATCAGGCATCTAGGAATTATATTCAAAGAGAATGGAAATCAATAAGAAGGAACTGACAGAGTTCACTATAAGATACAAAGTCATCGTGGAATACAAAGGCCGTTGTATTATTTTTTACCAGATAAGTTTGATTGGAGTAATATTGCTGACAAATGCTTATATGTAGACGTTTTCTGATTTGTTGCATATGGACCCTCATTGGAGCAACTTGTATAAGGATGTTGATGCGTAGATAATTATTTATTATCCTTGAATACTACTTTATCTACTCATTGTAATCTCTCTCTTATTTGTATTTCTATACGTACTATAATAGCTATTTGCCTTGATTTTTTCTGGGGATGCTCTTGCAAGAAAAAGAAGATTGATATCAGATTCATAGGGAGTTTGATTCTTCAGAGGTAACTTTGGACAAGGAGCTTAGAAGATTGATATCAGACTCAAAGAGAGTCTGACAGTTCATCTTAAGCAATCTTGGATGAAAAGATCAATAGATTGATATATGCTCAATGAGTTCTTCTCTGTGAGAGAATTTCGAGGTGAAATCCATTGTTTCCACCTGAGGCATGATGGATGTCATGTGTGTGACTCCATGTTTTTTAATGGGTCTACCCCCTGTGTACATCATGAGGAAGTGATGACTTCCAAATGATTATCACTTGTATTTGCAGAAGTTATTGAAAGGTGACGATCTTACAATAACTTAATCTTCTATTATGATGGATATTCTATGATGTCTAAACAGATCATGATAGATGATGACTTGCATGGTGGATTAAGTTCCTTAAACAGACCATGTCCTTCTATTGTGATGGACATTTTATGATGTCTAAGCAGATCATGATAGATGATAACTTCCATGGTGGATTAAGTTCCTTAAACAGACCATGAATGTTCCTATGGTAAGTATCATTGAGGATGCATGTGCACATACCTTATGAACATTTTGATTATTTGGTTAATATCATGAGACTTGATATTCTAAGGCCAAATTACTCGGAGTAGTTGTTGAATATCACACGACTTGATATTCTGAGGTCATTATTCCTGATATCGTGAGATGATATCTAATTGGTGGGTATCTTCTGATCAAAGATATCTTTAATCATGCCAGCTTGATATTACATTGAGGTAATATCTAACCATGTGTTTATCCTCCCTACCTAAGAGGGAGTGTTGATGTTTTCTAGCTTCAGTCGGATAAACACTATGAGTCAATACTAGTGAACATATATATATATATATATATAATCATAATTGTCATTATATTAATTACATAATAATGAATAGCTATGTCCCATGAAGGGACATGTCTTTTCTTGGCTCATTCTCAATATAAATGCAAGAGATCACTGCATTTGGAAAACATGTACAACACATGCAGTGCATTTACATTTGCAGGGATCTTAAAACTTAACACATTGATTAAGAGAATAGTGAGGAGAAATATTAAATAATAAGAGATAATAAAGATTGTAAATATATAGCACTTTGCCAAAAGAGAAGAGCTTTGTATATAAAGGATAATCACAAAGAAGAGGTATGTAGCAGAAATTAAATAAATTCTTATAAATTAACAGTCATGAGTATTATTTGTATAGTGGTAATTATTTTAGAGATATTACCATTTTGGGACTTATGATTGTTACAATGACCAAGTTAATCTTTGTAGAGGGCATTCATTAAGAATGTCGAGTTTCTCTAAAAGAGGACTCACAAAGACTAGAGGGCATTCTTAATGAATGTCAAGATTCCAAATTGGAATCTAGAGAGAGATTTATAGAGAATCTCTTAGAGGCAATATATATTGTAGTGGTTAATCATATGCATATGTTAGAGACAAGAGGCTTGGTTAGAGGTAGGATCTCTGCCAAGTATTAATTGTTAATGAGTTCGCTATTAATACAGATCTAGAAGCCTTAGAAGGGCTCTCTCGATGTGATGGTTACCTAATTGAGAGTTATTCTCATCAGAGAATTAAGCAAATCTGAGCAGAGTCTTTTTCTAACGATTGGGTGGGTGTAGTATGGGATTAGAATTTAGATGATTTAATATTTATTTATCTTGTTAATCACTAATAATTATTTTAATATTCATGTATCTTTATATTATATCTTCGTCTACTAACAATTGTTTCACGTTTTAAGATTCAAATACTCAAGCTGGAAGTAGGGACATTACAAAACTCTAGATATGAAGTGATCTGGTCATGGCCCATAGTGACCATGCTGTAATGCCACCACTCATGTGCTAAGTCATCCAAATGTAGCAGCAAAAATTTCATGGATTCTTCCTTTGACATTGGGTTTAGCTAGAAATAAGTATCTAGCTTTTTCACCCATGCACTGGCAATGGTCTTCTCGGATCCATCAAAGTATGGTAGCATGAGCTTGCTCATCTTTTCGTGCAAATCATGATGCTTCCCTCTGCCCCCAATACAAGGCAAATGTTTCAATCTAACATCCGTGTACTCCTTGAAAGAGATGGCTGCCTGAAATTCTTCTCCTCCTTTCTCGCAATCTTGACGAAGTTGAGCTTGTAACTCCATAATTTGTGGCTCATTTTCCGGTTGTATCGGGGCTCTTGGTAGGAAGGTAGGTATAAGTGGCCTTGAACTAATTGCCCTCATTGGTCTAGCTGCATGGCCAAAATTATCATCAACCTGTCCTCCTCCATTACCACCGTTTTGTCGATTATGCCCACCATTATTACCTCTGTTATTTTCACCGTTGTTTCTGTTGTCATTATTTTTTCCGTTCACATCAAATATCCATTTGTCTAGCCATCACCTGCATCATAAGGTCCATGCGCTGATTATGTTCCTGAATTCCTTGTTTTGCCTGTTGCTGCTCTAGTTGCAAAGCCTCTAACATATTGAACAATCTTTCTTCACTAGGGTCCCTTCTTTCCCCCATATTGTCTGTAATATTCACCTGTGTCTATGTGTACTTCTGGAATTCTCTGTTCTTCTTGCCCAGTACTCAATAATGCCCTGTTTCTCTGTGTATTATAATGATGTGATAATGGTTGTACACTCCAATCAATCATGTCACTATCTAATCATTTTGTATTGTACCCACCAGGATGGCAAGATACACTGCTCTGATAACACTATAAGGGGTCATCTCTTATCCACACTATTTTTTTCCTTTCCAACTCACTATAATTTTGTCAAATAGTTGGCCGACAACCTAATTACTAAATTTCCTGAGTTTGTTTAGTTCTAGGTTTATAGTATTAAATTGGATATGTAAACGACACAAATATATCTATTGCTAATGAAAGGCAAGGGAAATATCTATGTTGCTGTCAACTAGTTAAACAATATCAATCACCAATACCCTTGAAATACATATAGGTATCTGAAAGTATATGGACACAAGTTTATTCCAATGCTCATTAATCAACTATGCATTCTAATGTGGAAGACATACCAAGTATTGCTTGCTATAAACTCTTCAAGCTGATGAATAGATGCTACCAGTAATAGCAGGGAGTCTAGAAGTGTTTGTAGTAGCTCACATATCATGCAACTCCTTACAATACTTCACACAAACTCTGCTAAAGTTACTGTAGTAGTAGTACTGTAGCAAGGATACTGTAGCACGTGATTGTAGCAGCAATACTATAGCACATTACTATAGCAAACTCTTAAATCTTTTCTTTTCTCTTTTAATTTTTGTTGCCACTATTGCCTTCAAATCTGCGCTATGTTCTCCAAATCTGCCCTTCTCTATAGGAAAATCTGAGTTTTTGTAAGCCCAATGTGTTTCCTAAAGGAAAGCACCATTAATTCCCTTGATTGTATCTTACAACAACTAGAAGAATGTCATTCATGAGGGTTTTTGTCCTCACAAACCTTCGAAGAACTCCAATATTTCATTGATTTCATATGTTTTCCAAGCATGCTGAAAGAGAACTCTTCAATCCCTTTTATATTGTTCTCACAATAGCTCTCAGAGTTGCTTTGTAAATGTGGGATAAATAAAATAACACCCCTTTTACAACTTATGTTTCCTATGTGTTATAAAATAAAAGGGACTATTTAATTTAAATATTTCTCACAAACTCTAGACTATGCATTAATAAAGTTAAATAATTAAATTTAACTTTATAAAATAACTTTATTAATGCACAATAAATCATGTCATTGATAAATAAATCTTGTCGATTGTAAATTGTGTTCCATGGGGATGCATCCCCTGGGAAATTTACCCCGCTCATGTCCTGGGGATGGTATGGGGACACAAGTTTCCCGTCCCCAAATTTGTTTCCTTTTTTTCAAAAAGTGAAACATTTTGAAAACGCTATTTTGGGCAACATAGGGGAATTAGGGACGACGTTAGGTATCGGGGACGGCCTAACCATCCCTTGACCGTCCCTAGTACCTAACGACATCCCCTTTTCCTAGCCAAAAAAAAGTCCAACGTTTTTTAAAAAGTGGCTTTTTAAAAAAAGATTTATTAGTTGGGCAGGCCATGGGTAGAAATATCAATTAAAAATTATGAAACCCTATTTGGAGGCTGAAAATGTGAAGTCTTTTTCATTTGTTCATTTCAACCATTCTTGGTAAGAAGAAAAAGAAAGAGGAGCAACAAGAAAATTTTCATTTTTGAGTTGCAAGAGGAGGGTTTGGCAAAAAATCTTCTTCATTCCAGGTATTTGTTTCATCTTCCATTTGCTTATGGCTATTTGTTTTCATTTTACATTTGTTTTGCATTGTGCAACATGTAGAGAGGACATTTTGAGTGATTTTGTTTTTCTTTTCAACTTGCAACAGTGTTTTATATTTCATAATGATGAGCAACAACAGTGAGAGTGAGGGATGTGGTAGTAGTGATAGCATTAATGTGAAATTCAACAAACTCAACCTCAAAGAAAAAAACGTAGTACCAGGGGAGCCATGGGGGGTCTTCAACTTCAACTACTGTGAATGTATCTAGTCCAACATACTCTATCACATTTGACTGCCCTTCTAAAGCCTTCAAAAAGCATGCCAAAGGCCCATTCAACCCGAAAAAACCTCTCCTTCAATTTGCCACAAGAGTAGACAAAGATAAGAATTTTTTTTTTGGGGGTAGTAGGGAATGAGAGTGCCATTTGTGCAATAAACATAATTTTGGCAGCTATACTAGAGTTGTCATCTTTTGTGGATAGGTGGTCAAGGGTTCAAAGGTTGCAAAGCTCAAGTAGAAAAATTTGAGGCAACTAGATTGCACATAGAGGGGGAGGCATTAAAATCAGGGACTTCAGTAGAGAATATGTAAACTAGTTTGCAAGCTTTGAGTCAATCTTCAACTAGGGAAGAAAGTGCCACACCTACTCCCACTTCTACCGGAAAGGAAAGGAACCTTCTAGTAGGGAAGAAGAGTGAAAGAGAAACGAATGTTGCTGATTTATTTAATTTGCAAGAAAAAGAGAAGGCTGAAGAATCTATTGGTAGGTTTCTTTTTGCTCATGGTATACCATTCCATGTGTCACGTTCCTCATATTATAAACAAATATGCAAAGATATCTATGTTGTTGGAACCTCATTTTTACCACTTAGAGAGACAAAACTACGCACCACTGTTCTGGATAAAGAGTATTCAAAACTGAACATTTTGATGGAAGATATGAGACAAACATGGTTGAGTGAAGGATGCCCCATCATTATGGATGGGTGGACTGATATCAAATATCGACCACTCATCAATCTTATTGTCACTAGCACACCGGGCTCTTATTTTCTTAGAGCTATAGATTGTTCAAGGAAAAGGATTGATGCAGCCTTCTAATTTCAGATTTTGAAAGATGCTATAGAAGAGGTTGGACCTTCAAATGATGTGCAAGTAGTCAATAATTCAGCCTGGGTGTGTAAGATAGCTAGATTGATGGTAGAAGGTGCTTATAAGCACAATTTTTGGACTCCAAGTTGTGTACATGCATTGAACAACACTTTGAAGGACATTGGAAAAATTGATTGGATAAAGGCTATTGTGTCTAAGGCTATTGTGTCTAAGGCTAGAGATGTGAAAATATTTATTTGCAATCATCACATATCTCTTGCATTATTTAAGACATTTTCCAAGAAATAATTCCTCAAGCCCGTGGACACTAGATATGCTAGCTACTTTATTTTGTTGGAGAGGATGCTTGAGGTCCAAGAGGCCTTACAATCCATGGTGGTTAATGTAGAGTGGAATAGATGGCATGAATCAAGCACACCGGATGGAAAAGTGTGAAACAAAGAATCCTTGATGATAATTGGTAGTCCACAATGAGGTAAGAAACTTAAAAAATTGTTATTACTGATTTAATAAAATTATTTTTGATTTTATTATTTAAGCATTAAGAATTTTAAAATTCATGATGTTTCTAACTTGTAACTTGCTTGCATTTGCAGATACATTTGGTCCTTCATTGAGCCTTTTGTGCGGGTCATTAGATATGCTGATATTGACTCTCCTAGCCTTGTAGAGATTTATGAGACCTTTAATAGCATGCTTGGGTAGATGAAGCATGTTATTCATAGCGGGTACCCTACTTTGGGATTTTATGAGGAGCATCTTAGGCCCATTGTGACGCGACGATGGAACATTATGAAGACCTCGCTCCATATGGCAGCCTATGTTGTCAATCCTAAATGATATGCATTGAGACCTGGGAGAGCGGCTCCGTCTAGGGATGAGGAGGTGAGTCTCAAATCTGAAATCTCAAGTTTTCCATTTATGAAGTTATGATTATCTCTTCAATATTCAATGTTCATCAATCGTTATTTGTTAATTTAGTATGTTTTTTATTTGTTCAACTCAAGTGAAGGAGGGCTTCTTCAAAGCCCTTGGAAAAATGTACAATGGAGATGATGTTGGTGAACTTCGGGAACAATGGCTTGACTTTGCCAACCTTCGTGGTCCAACCTTTAGTAGACAAAAGGTGAAGATGGATAGAGCTACATTAGCTCAAAGTGACCCTATTGGATGGTGGACGTAGCATGGTAGGGATGCACTTGAGCTGAAAGTTCTTGTCATTCGTCTTCTTTCACAAGTTGCGAGTTCTTCTATTGCAGAGAGGAATTGGTCCACATATATCTTCATCCAATCAGTCAAGAGGAACAACCTTACCTCTAGACGATCGAAGAAGTTAGTGGTTGTTCATAGTGCATTGTAGCTATAGGATCGACAGAGTGTTTAGTATCGTCAGACTCTAGCATTATGTTGGGATGTTATTCCGAAGGATTCTATGTAGGTTGAGGAGGATGAAACACCTCTAGGATTGCTTGGGGTTCCATTGGCTGAGGACCCTCTTCCTACCGCTACTAGTGGCTCAAAGGATGACTTTGATTTTGATTTAGATTCGTAGAGGACAACCATATATTTGGCATATATTATTTTTAGATACATTATTGATTTTGATTATTATGGACATCTAATTATGGAGTTGAACTTCTCTATTATTATTTACTGTTTAGTATTTTAGACGGACTTCTCTTTATGTCATTTCATGCATGAAACTTGCAGCCTTTGGGCATTTTTGCTATATGTGTGCCATAATTTCACAATGAAAGTATTTGAATTTTGTTAATTCACTAAATTTCTACGTATTGAGCTTCTAAAATGTCTATGGTGAATGGTTTATCAATGTTATGATATGCATATTTGAATTCTCTCTCTATATAAAAACTCCCCAATTTTTTTAATAGCCTTCCCCTAAAAATTGGCTCTAAATTGTAACTGTACTGGAAACATGTCCTTGTCCCCTAAAACGTCCTTGTCCCCGAAACTTCATGGAGCATAGATTTTAGACAATTAACATTGACATGTTACTGACATTGGATATCTAGTCATGCCTAGAATGACTTACTATAAATAGTAAGTATGTCCAAAACTGTCTCAAAACCCCTCAAAATGGCTTGTAACTGAAACTACCTAGGTCAAACGGCCTCTAAGTCTCTTTAATGTCTTGGTTAGCCTACGGGAAAATGGGGAAATAAGCTAACAACACATCATGCTATGAACGCTAGAAAGGGGACATTACAGGAATGTCATGGCCATAAAAGAATTTGGCTAGAAAACATCAACATCCTCATATGGTTGCAAGTTCAACAAGATAAGCACTATGCTTTTCTTGTCACAAGTGGCCTTTTCTCCCTTCTATTAGAATCCACTCCCTTCACATCTCGATTGGTGGTAGATGATAAATTCACTCCAACATAGATTGTAGAGGTACACTAGTAGATTTTTCCATTTTTCTTCACTCTCCTAACCAACCTAATCATTTCAGCTCTTTCTTCCTATTTTTTTCATAGACCTTAACCCCACATATGGTCACGCCTAACAAATAGTGCCCAGCTCTATTGTTGCTCCCACAAATATTAATTTTGCATATATGATAGTCAATGTTTACTTCCCCATGAAATTTTGAACATAAATGATTATACGAAATGGAGGCATACTAAAGAAGGGTTATATGTGGGTTTGAATGATCCTTTTGCATCTATAATGTCAATAATTGAAAGATATGCAAAAAGGTTCAATGCAACACTTATGTTTTTAGAATAAATTTCATCATATGGCTTATTTCCTTTCACATTCAATTGCTCAACTTCCATCTTATACTCATTTTGATTTGCAAAACACAATTGTGATGGGGAATTGAAGTAAAAGGAACAAAAATGAAACCTAGGATTTTGGACAAAAAAATTGTAATAAAGCACCTATTTCAGTTAAATGAACCTCCCTGGTAATTTGCAGTACAAATTTGTTCTTTGTCCAAAACCATTTTGTCAAACAATCCAATGGTGTGTTTTCAGATTTATGATTGAGGTTTATTTATTGCAGGTGTTTATGAAATACAGACATGAGCTAGCATCCGAATTAATGAGAGTGATCATCAACCTCTGAAACTAAGTCGGGGAATACAATTTTGTACACATGATATTCAAAATACAAAACAAAACTTCTTTCTTGACTTAAGCATCCAATCAAAGGTCTTTTTGGTTTGGGGTACACATGATATTCAAAACACAAAACAAACTTCTTTTCCGACTTTAGCATCCAAGCAAAGGTTTTTTGGTTTGGGGTACGAATCACTACTCCAACTTTGTCTTCTTGTAGCCTCTATGTAGGATTGTCAACTGTATATCAAAGCCAGGATGAAATACCAGACTCTAAACAACAATATACAGATGTGAGATATCTTCATCAAGCCTGATAGTCTTCATGATACCCAATATTTGATTTGACCTTGTTGCTCCTCTCCATGTTGTCCTTGATGCCAAAAGCACTAAAGAGTGGTAATCACAGTTGCCTATGAGTTGCATATAATAGTTTGCAATATGACATATGATTTAGAAGGTGATCATGGTTCCATCATTTTAATTTAGCATTGGGATCGTATGTATGACCCAGTTTTTTGATTCATATATCATGCGTAATGTCCCCTTTTCTAGCTTATTATTTCCTAATGCGTCATTTGCCCTTTTCACTATGGTCCCGTGGGCTAATCAAAGACTTTACAGGGATCAATGTGAGTTTTGACCTAGGCACTTTTAGTTTTAAGTCAATCAGAGTGATTTAACAGAGTTTTTAGGATACCTACTATTTATAGTAAGTTAGCAGAGTTCTGTATTTTTGGCATTTCTATATTGGACTTGGAGCAGCTCACCGAGACCTTTCCAACAAGCTATCACACATGTTGTTCCGAGTTCGATTGGTTATTTATTTTAATGTCAAAAGATTCAATAGTTATTTAATAAAGTGACTATTAAATTAAAATACATATTAATAAGTCACTCTATTATTAAAAGGGCCATTTATTCTCCTAAGTGGAAAAATGACATTTTAAATAAAAGAATAAAAGATGAAGAGACAGGCAAGGGAAACTGAAGATGAACAGTCACTCCACGGGGCATTAAAAGAAGAAAGCTTGATTCCTTTCAGCATGCTTGGATATGTTTTGATTTCTGATTTCTCTTGGAGAGACTTGGGAAGCTATCAGCCTTGTATTTAGAAACTTGAGGATGGAAACCTTCAGGTTTTTGCGGTGGATTGGACGGAAACCAGTTCATCACTTGAGGTGGATTTGTCACAGAATTCACATTGCATTTTAGGTTCATTTCTTATTATCCAATCTGGCTGTGGTTTCTGTATTTAAGATTTGATTATGTTATTGTACTGCTGAATATTAAATGCAATAACATTTCTGAGTATCTGCATGAGTTTATCTGTTTCTATTTCTGAAAATTACTTGGGAGAATTTTGGGGGAAAATCTCCGGTTGGGGATATTACAGTGGTATCAGAGCTGGTTTTCCTACAATTTGCGAGGTTGCGAGGTTTCATGAGTTTGAGCCAAATTTGTTAAGATTATAGAAAATTAAAATTTCTACAAGTCAGAGCCATTTCTATTTGCTCCAAGAAAGGATAAAATCTATTATTCTGAATACTGTAAATCTCGGTTTATGATATCTATGGAATGAAATGAAATTTGAATATTCTATCTGCCATCTTGAAGATCGGCATGGTATTAAACTTGGGTTTGAGAAAGCTTATGTGATGGGATTGTGCGGAAGCTTTTGAATAAGTAAAGGAGTTTATTTTCCTTATAAGCCGTGGCTATTGTTTAAAAGGCGAAGACATATAAGTGAATGGAATTTTGAATAAATATATACATCTGCTGGCTCATCTAATTTGATATTTAAACCCGAGCATTTGAAATACTTTATAACGTGGGGATTTATAAGTTAAAAAAAAGGAGTTTGTCAATATTTATACATATTCATCGGGCTTCTATTCTTTTATTGGGCGCAATATAAATGCTAGAAGACTAAAGTGCCAAAGTTGTGAGAAGATTATTGCTTTGGGATAATTAATTGTGGTTTTCGACAACCATAGTGTTGTGAGCTTCTTTAATTTAATATTGAGGATCCCAATTGATTGGAGGAATATTTCATTGGGAAGTCTAAAGTCGGGAGCAAATATTTATTAAATCGGACTCTTATTGGCTAAAACAAGTCCGTTCATTTCCAGGTGTTTCGTATCTGGAGTTGTATCGCATTCCATGTTTCAACATTGCTCAGGCTGTAACTGGTGCGAATAGTTTCTCATAATGCTACTATTTAACGGGTGCGACATTCGGGAGTTTGTTTTTGGCGCTGTAGATGACAGTCATTTTAACTATTGATTGGTTTTAAGAACCGCGTGGAGATTCACAACTTTTCTCTTTCTCTAGGAATTTGATATATCGGGTGTTGAAACCTTTCTGTCACATCCCTATATTGGGATTTATATTGCAGTGTAAAACGGTTTAGCCTTCCATTATCAGGCCCATTTGTGGAAGAAATAATTGGTGTATTGAGACTCACGGGAACAGACAGAAGTTCGAGCATAGCAAGAATCGCCGTAATCCGATATTCCAGAATTGTTCTATCATTCTGGGCACTTACCTGGTCTATCTAAACCTGGCAACTTAGGATTGCAGACTGAAATTGAAGGAATCTGGTTTCAACGTTTTCCAGATTTTAAAAAAATAATCTTTCTGAACATTACAAATTGATTTTATTTCAATATAATATAATTGAGCCATTGAAATATATTGTCCCACAATATAGTCTGCAATCAATAAAATATTTGATGCTGAACATCTGGGCATTTAATATTTGGCGGAGAATGAAAGGTCTACGTTATCGTAAATAGGGAATAATAACGTCAACCGAGAAATAATTTCTTGAATTGCCTGCAGCTATATTCCAAGCCCAGAAACAGAGATTCATTCCTGTATACTTGAGATAGTTCAAAGGAGGTGTGCGTATTTTTCTTTTCCAGACTTAAGTTCGCAGGTTGATTGGATAGAGGCGTATTGGACAAATAAGGATTTGCGATTCTGAACAAGCAAACTATGACCTTGCCGTGGAGTTCAATACAATTTATAGTCTGATATCGGCATTCCATTGGGAACCAATATTACTGGAGCAGATTAATTGTAATTTGCGGGATCAATCTATGTTCGGCACTTTACTAGTTAGACGACACCCAGCTGCAAGTTTGCATTGTTGCTCATTTCTGTAAGGTTTCAAGAGATCGCAGAAGGTGGATGGTGCAACATAGCTTTGTCATCATCTCTATACGTTTTGCTGAGTCTTACTCTGCTGTCAAACTTCCAGAAACCTCAAGAGGATATTGTGGACGTTTTGCATTCCTAGCTGTGCAGAATAAGGATTTTATGTTGTAACTATTGAGAGGAGCTATAATTTATTTTGAAGGTGAAATTAGTATTGGCGCTTAAGGAAAATTGTGTGTTGACAGAGCATTAGATTGTTCTACTGTGCGTTGCTTAGAGGATATTGTGAAAGGTGTATCACTGTTTTGAACTTCCGTGAGATGCTTATCTGGACAGAGTTGTGCAAACATAGGCATTAGATTGGAACTGAATTTTGAAAAAGGTTAGTGGTGATTGAATATTACTGTTTTCCCTATCTTTGACAACAAAAGCAAGAGCAGTTCTTATCATTAAAAAAGAGTTGAGCGGTCAACCATTTTCAGGTGCACCAATATCATATTCACATTCTCTATGCTCTCCTATTGAAATGAATAGCATGGAACAGTGACTGCATAGCTTAAATGTGTTATCATTCCTATTTTGCAAATCTGAAGCACTCTGTATCTGCAAACCATTTAACTCTATTTCAGATCAAAAGATAGCAGGCAAAGTGTTTGATGGAATGTCTTTGTGGAGTAAATGAATATTTCTGAATGTTAATTGATACCAGTGTTTGCTCAAATACCAAACTGTGAAAATTCGGAAAAAATTAAGACAATGGAAAATCTGAAAAGCAACCTTTTCTCATAAGAATTGAATGATACATTCAACAGTGATCAATTACGGGACTTGCAGAAAGAACAGAAAGTGGGCAATTGGTTGTGTATGATTGGCTTACAATTGAAGTCCATGAAATCCCTAGATGGTGTTCTCTTCAAGTTGGAAGAATTAGAAACATATTTGTCCAAAGTAGACCAGGCAAATTGGAGGCTCCTTAATTGGGCCTTGCAGCTCTCAATGCTATTACGATGAGTAATTAGTAAAAATTTAATGTGTTGTTGTATTAATCAGAAGAGATGAATGCTCCTTATATAGATTTACAAAGACGATGTTTCTAAAAGAAACAATCGTGAACTAAGGACAGAAATAGAAACTACCTAATAAACTAAAGACTAAGATGACCATTAAAGAAACATTATAATATTCTGATACACTCCCTTAACAGTTATCGTCTAACTGCTATCTTTTGGTCACAAATTCCTTGAAAACATTCTGCCACTGTTAAGACCCTCCCTGGATCTGCAAATTGTTAATGACCAAGAAGCCAAAAAAAAACAGAGAAGGTGGTTCCCTTCTTCAAAATGATTTGCAACAAGAGAGTAGAGCCTGCCATAGACTCTTCCACTGAGATGAATTTGCCACCAACCCTCCCAGGATCAACAAAACATTTGACCAGAAATCATCACAAAACATCCAACCTGATTTTGGATAACGGAGCTGCTCTTCCCTGGAGACAGAGACAAACATTGAGAACAACTAGCACGATTTTGAGCTAAAATCATCAAATCCTCCAAATTTTGCAGATGAGCATGATGCCCCAAAACAGATAGCTAAAAGCCATGATTTTTTTAGGAGAAAAATTAAAAAAACCAAACATGATTTTTGAGGTGAAAAATCGATCAAAAGTAGACAACAAAATCCGAGACACAGATCAAAGAATACAAAGCTTCGTTTGAGGAAAAATGGGAAAACCCAATAGATAAGTTTTGAGGAAAAAATTATAAACCCACCAGATAATTTTTGAGGAAATTATAAACCCTTCAGATAATATTTGTCCTTGAATCTCTGACTGCCTGCCAACATTAAGTTGGTCAATGATGCCATCTTGCACATTTCTCAATGCACAGAAAACGAAAAACAAAGAAGAGGCGATAACATGGAAACTGAAATAGGAATCCCAATGCAAAAAAATAGAGGCTGAATCAGATACATGAAAAAAGTGATGAAGTACGACTGGCACAGATTTCAAGAAAATTTTCTATTTGACCTAGAAAAATCTATGACCCAAAATGGATCTCAAAAAATGTAGAAGGAATTTGAAATCAGAATAAAATTTCGACGACACGGAATTTGAGATGCAAAAATCAAGGTACCCAAAAAATTATGACAATGACCCAATTGAGATCTCAAAAAATTGCAGATAAGCTTCAAAACCCAAGCTGCAGGTACAAATGGCCGCCCAACAGAGAGAAAAACGCGTCCAACATTGAGGAAAACAAAAAACCCGAGTCGAGTTATAAAAAAAAGAGTTATAAAAAAAAGAATTCCTACAAACAGGTTTTTGAACACGCCTAGGCAAAGGATTTCGAAAATCTTATGAGTTTAAAATTTCATGAAGAAATTAAAGATATTAAAAACCTATTTTGAAGAATAACTTAGGAAATTTTAATAATAAAATTATTTTTCAAAAAAAATAGCTTTGATACCATATTACAATGAGTAATTGGTAAAAATTTAACGTGTTGTATTAAACAGAGGAGATGAAAGCTCTTTATATAGATTTACAAAGACGATGTTTCTAAAAGAAACAATCGTGAACTAAGGGCGAAAATAGAAACTACCTAATAAAGTAAAAACTAAGATGACCATTAAAGAAACATTATAATATTTTAATAAATGCTCGTTTTGGTTCAGCAGAAACTTATGGAACATCTTGAAACAACAGTATACACCTAAAACAATTTACAAGGAATGGCTCCTCTTGCTGTGCGTTCAGGCGCCCATTTGGCTTTTGCCGTGCCTAGGGTTTCTCCTGCTGCGCATTCTAGCGCCCATCCTGCTGCTGCTTTGCCCTCTTCTGCTGCCGTGATTCCTGCCCCTACTGTCCTGGGCACCTTGGCTGGGTCTGAGATCGTGTCTTTGGTCGAGGATGCGGGTGTGGGTGTGGGCGTGAAGGGGTCTTCTTCTTCCTGCCCAAAAAAATTTAAAAACGTTGTGGTTAATGGTGGTCCGGTTCCTCATGTTGTATCAGCTAGGGGGTCTGCTCTTGTGGGTGATGCCTTGGGTTCTACTGGTTCTCTGCTTCCTTCTTCAGCAAAAGCCCCTTTTGCTAATGCTATCTCCAGGCGAGTGCCATCTACTTATGATTGTGGTGTGGTGGGTTCTTATGCCAAAGTTGCTTCTTCAGCTTTGCTTGGGGATGGGGGCTCTTCTTGTGGGGTGCCCTCTTTTGTTCCGATCTCTGCCTCTGGATCTCTTTCCGTTAAACTTTCTGTTGTTGCTGAAGGGGAGCTTATTGCTTGTTCTGAGACCCTTAATGGGCCAAGCTCTGATATGTCGTTTTCGGGGGTTCTGGCCGACTTTGTCCCAACTTCACGATTAGATCTCCCGAAAATGGGAACCAATACTTTTAGATAATGTTCACACCTTCCCTTTAGCTAAAGGTTTTTTTGTAGCTAAATTTGATAGATATAAGGATAGAACGAAAATATTATGTGAAAATTTTTTCAACTAGGAGGAGGATAAATTCTTGCTTATGTTAAAACCATGGCACTCAGATTTTAACCCCTCATCTGAAGTTTTTAATAATATTCCAATTTGGGTGAGGCTCCCCAATCTCCCTCTTCATCTCTGGCAAGGTGCTGTCTTGGAGGAGGTGGGGGAGGCTTTGGGGGAGTTTCTGATTATTGATGTTGATTCTTCCAATATGTACCATTCTACCTTTGCCCGCATTCTGGTAGATATTGATATTTCACAGGGTCTTCTTGCTGAAATTAAAATTGAAACGTCTAAAGGTTTTTGGTTGCAACAATTGGATTATGAGGTTATCCCCTTTAGGTGTAGAAAATTAATGTTTCAAAACAGGTCATCATGCTTCTAAATGCAGTTTTGACTTCAAAAAGAAGAAAGTCTCTCATACTTGGTAGAAGGATGCTTCCACCAAACATTATACAGTCCTTAAAAGTTCTCCTGAGTCTTTGAGGGAATCGAATATTGCCTTCGGCTCTCAAAAGCCTATTGTTGAAGAAAACTGCTTGACAAATGGTATGTCTCCTATCGATCCTTTTGGGACTGATATTGTTGCTGCTCCTAGTTTGCCTGCTATGCAGGGACCCCCCTATTCTAGGCCTTCTACTGGCGGCTTTGTGGCTGTTGTTCCTGCCAGCCTTGCTGGTGTGATGACTGTTGTGGATATTTGTGCTTCTGTCTCTCTTGTTGGGAGTATTTCTAGCCCTGTTTCTGTGGTTGTTGTTCCTGCCAGCCCTGCTGGTATGATTACTGTTGAGGACTTTGGTGCCTCTGACTCTCTTGCTGGGAGCTTTTCGGATCCGATGCTGGGTGTTGACTCTTTGAATTCGGTGTGCTAGCAGAAGAAGGCTACGAAAGTCGAAGATGGTTGGATTACTGTTAAAGGGAAATATTCTAAGAAATCCTCCTCATCTTTTGACATGACCCTTCGTTCTCATAAAAAGGGGATTTCTGGATAGCCTTGTTGCTATCTTGTGTGGACTGCGGTTTACATTGTTTATTTTTAAGCAATCTTTTGGTGTTATTGTTTGTGTGTTCGACCTTTTCTTGGCTGGATTGAATCATTTTGGGAGCTTTTAATGATCTATCTTAAGTTCACTTTTGTTAAAGGGTTTTGGGGCCCCTTCAAAACCTGTTGTTACCATTAATCAAAAACTTATGGAACATCTTCATAAAGATGTTAGGCTTATAGTTGCTTCATGTCTCAGTGAGATCACACGGATAATAGGTCCTATAGCAGCTTATAATGATGATGTGTTGAGGAAGGTTTTGCAGTTGATTGTGAAGAGCTTTCAAGGGTTGCATGATAACAAAGGCCCCGCTTTTGTTAAGAGAGTTAAGATCTTAGAAACCATGACAAAGGTCAGATCATTTTCCATTATGGTTGACCTTGAATGTAATGATTTGATTCTTCACATGTTTCAATGTTTCTTGGCTGAAATCTGGAAGCATCATCCAGACAATGTGAGGGATTGCATGCACACCGTGATGTCCTTAATCCTTGATGAAAATGATGATATATGCAAACAATTGCAATTAGATTTGTTGGCCATTTGGAGGAAGGAATATGTTGTATCACCTGTTGCATATAAATTCTCCAAAAGATTGGTTGAGTATAAAATTGAAAAGTTCAAGGAGCACATGACTAAAAATGAACTAATAGGCTTACAGGTTGCAGGATCTCTGGAAATGAGCAAGAACAAAATGAGAAGAGAGCAGATTTGTTTCACTTGCCAACAAAGTTGGACACCTCATCATGTTTGTGGGGATTGTAATGAGGACAAGGCAGCTAGAGAAATTCAGACCAGCAATGAAGAAGATTAGAATTTCGCGGATTTGTCCCTACAAAATAACACAAATATTGGTGGTGAAATGGACTCAGATATTGTTCAAAGCATAGTTACAGGACTCTGCGAGTCCCGAGCCGAGTCAGGCTTGCAGAGTTTTTTGGGTTCTGCCACTTGACTTGGCCGAGTCCTGGTGAGTCCTTCCAAGACTTGTAGAGTCCAAGGACTCTGCTAACTCGGCGAGTCCCATCAGCAGGACTCTACTGCGGCTAGCCAATGCAAATAAGGAAAAAATAACATTTTTTAATTGTTTTATATTATTGTTTTTGTGTTATATCGTTGGACAATGCCATACCATCCTCATCCAAGCAATCATCATCTTGAAACTATTTGGTAGCAAACAACATGCTAGAATGACCTCAATGATCATCAATAATCTTAAAACTTAAATTGACTGGAGAAATGCCCAATTTCTAGGACTAAACTATTGGCAACATTTTCCTTGAGATCCTTGTTAATGTTATTGATAATAATTTATAATATATATCAACTTACTAGTGACCTATATTTTCAGAGCTTGGAATTCTTCTCTTAAAAATAATAGTGGGCAAACATACATTTCATCTCTCTCAATCTCTACAAGAGGTATTTCCATACTCTGTATTTTGTTTTCATTGGTCCTTACAGAGTCTTGAATTTTCAGTTAGCCAATGAAAACCAAGGTTCTCATTTTATGTTAGTAATTTGGGACCAGGGAAAAGATCCCAAACAAATTTTGACTGAATTTTTTGAATTTCTTGACTCATTGATCGATATACAAAATCCATTAGATAAATGACAGTCCCCTTCTCCACTCACGAGGAAAGTTTTGATGAATTTCTGATTTTTCAGTGTTACTTAGTGTTCATGAATTTTCAATCTATGAAAATGCATGTGCCATAGAAACAGTATCAGAAGATCCAAGGACATATAGAGTTCTGCCAGAAAATTCACTCCCCCAATATAATAGTAAAATAGCTTCTATTTATGTGTGCAAAGTAGCTTCTATTTATCTCAATTATTGTGTCTTTGATGTTAATTGACTGAATGATGCATGAAAAAAGTTTTAAATCCTTAAAAAAACTTTGAATTTCTTGGGTTTTTCAATTTGTTGAGTCCTTGTCGAGTTTAGACGCCGAGTTTGAGTTTGAGGCCGAATCCAGCTTGCCAAGTCCGAGGCGAGTTTGAGTCTTATAACTATGGTTCAAAGTATGGGTTATACAAATCTCTACATTGGTGACTTTGAGGTTGTAATTGACACATTTTGTTGAGGATAGTCTTACTCAATGTGAGAGCATGTTGGGATCTCAAGATCATGAGGAATTGTTTGAGAATGATATGACAACAACCTTGTCCTTG
The DNA here is from genome assembly GCA_027943335.1 of Chamaecyparis obtusa. Taxonomy (NCBI): domain Eukaryota; kingdom Viridiplantae; phylum Streptophyta; class Pinopsida; order Cupressales; family Cupressaceae; genus Chamaecyparis; species Chamaecyparis obtusa. The sequence goes on from BSBK01002762.1 coordinate 1,190,069, forward strand.
CATACAAATCAATCAAATAGGGAGTTTGAGGCCGCCTACGATGACATTGATGACACCCTTGTGAGGAGTGATGAATCATGTGTTCTTTATAACAGCAACTCACTTATACATGGTATTGATTTAGAGGACCAATCAAAGACATAATTTCAGGATGATGGTGATTTGGATGACCAACAAGAAAATGCATTTCAAAATGACAATGATTCTTTGAAGGATCAACTGAAAATTAATAATGATATAGTTGTTGCAGCTGTAGTACTTCCTAATGACAGTCATAGGATCATTGAAGATCTCTACTGGAAGGCTCAAATAGGGAAACGACAAAGTGGTATGGGAGGTGATTCTTATGTTGCTGATTTACAAGGGGTCAAAGTAGTCTTTGAGTCTTTGAAATCAGATTATCTATGTCTACTTTCAGACATGGACTACATTTTAAAGGTTGCTGAAATATAAGTTGATCAATTGAGGAAAAAAGAGGATGAGGTTAATAAGCTCAACAGGGAGCATAATGTTGCTCAGGAGACATTGGATAATACATGGGTTGCCCTTCAAAAAGCGGAAAATCAGATTTTGGTCACTAATCAGTTTAGGGAATAGGAGAACAGGGAAATGACTAAGTTTTTCAAGGAGGTGATCAAGGAACTTGATAGCATTCAACAAACTTATGATTTGGATAGATGCCCTAAAAAATAAAGTAACAAATTTTTGAACCACTAGAACATCAATATGAGTTGGAAAACATTCAGTTGGTTGATAGTTTGTTGTTTGAGGTGGATGTTGATTGGACATTTGATAATCCACTTTTTGAGCTAGATGAGGAAGATTTTTCCGATTTCCGTGACGAGGATGGAATTGATTGTAGAATTTGGGAGCTTGGTGCAGTTTCTAGTGATGAATTTCAGTAATAGGATTGGAATGGTGGATTGATTTCCAGAGTTAGTATTGTTACTGATTCTTTGATCAGCTTATACTTGGGTTCAGTTCTAACTTACATATGGGTTGGATGGATTTTATGCTTCAAAAGTTGAATAGATCTTGGTTGAGGATTGATGGGAGTTATATTTTGATCATAGGGGATGGGTTTCCAGCCCCTTCCTTATAGATGACACCTATGTACTTAGGGGCATTTTAGTTCAATGATTGTAGTATTAGCCTTCTCGCACCTTTGGTGTTAATTTTAGCTATTGAGTAGTTTGATTCCTACATCAATAGTTTAGGATGGGCAGTTATGATTTATTGTAGGATGGGTGGTATACATTTCCATGGGAGATCACTCATAGATGGAGAGTTGTTCAATGGGGATAGCTCCTTGAGACATTTCTATCTCCTCATATCTGATGGTCATGACAACATGATAGTTTGAGATCCTAGTATTAGTATGTTTGTTGCAATGTTGTTGTGGGGGATTGATGAGTGGCTTCACAATTCCGGACATGTTTGTATCAGAGTAGCATAGAAGCTTAGAGGAGCAACTTCCTTCAGGTTGGTATGGGATCCAGACATTTGGTCGCAACATGTAGATATAGGTTGCTTGAGGACAAGCAATCTCTGGGAAGGGAGGATTGTAATGTCCCCTTTTCTAGCCCATTATTTCTTGATGTGTCGTTAGCCTTTTTCACCATGGTCCCATGGGCTAACGAGGACATTATAGGGATCAATGTGAGTTTTGGCCTAGACACTTTCAATTTTAGGCCAATCAGAGTGATTTAGCAGAGTTTCTAGGATACTTACTATTTATAGTAAGTCACCAGGTTTCCGTATTTTTGGCATTTCAGTGTTGAACTTGGAGCAGCTCGCTGAGACCTTTCCAATGAGCTATGACACATGTTTCGAGTTCGATTGGTTATTTATTTTAGTGCCAAAATATTCATTGGTTATTTATTCTCCTAAGTGGAAAAAGGACATTTTAAATAAAAGAATAAAAGATGAAGAGACAAGCAGGGGAAATTGAAGAGTCACTGCACTGGGCATTAAAAGAAGAAAGCTTGATTCATTTCAGCATGCTTGGATATGTTTTGATATTTGATTTCTCTTGGAGAGACTTGGGAAGCTATCAACTTTCTATTCAAAAACCTGAGGACAAAAACCTTCAAGCTTCCTCGGTGGATTGGACGGAAACCCTATTCATCACTTGAGGTGGATTCACGATGGAATTCACGTTGCATTTCAAGTTCATTTCTTATTATCCAATCTAGTTGTGGTTTCTGTATTTAAGATTGTATTATGTTATTGTACTGCTCAATATTAAATGCAATAACATTTCAGTGTATATATTATCTGGGAGTTTTCTAGTATTCTGCTAGTTATTCTGAAATCATTTGCATGAGTTTATTTGTTTATATTTCTGAAAATTATTTGGGAGAATTTTGGGGAAATTATCTGGTTGGGGATATTACATCATGCCTTCATTATTTGATCATTTGCATCATTCACATTTGATCATTCCAATCGTTCAGTCATTTGGATCATTTATGTCACTTGAAGATTACTCATTGACTTCATTGATGAAAGTCAATTCGGTATGAGCATTCAGTTGATTATCATAATCAATTTGGTGTGAGCATTCAATTGATTATCGTAATTATTGTATATGTATTCAGTTGGTTAGATGGCACAACATACATGATACTATTCAGTTGATAAGATAGTATATTTGTTTGATCAACATTAATTATTTAGTTTATATGTTGGATTCACAATCAGTTTATGCAAAATACAAATTTGACAGGGTCAAACTCTTGAACAGACTCAATACATTCCTCAGTTTTACATAGTGAAATATCATTCTTGTGTTCATTATGGTATTATTGCAAAAGTCTTAAAATCAGTTTTCAAAGTCATTACAAATTATGAACATACTATATGATCATAGCATCATCAAAGGTGATATTTGTTTTGTATCAAAATTGTATTTGAATAAGTCCTAAAGTGACTAAGGCATTTGTTAAAGTGATAGTATTTAAAAAGGTTAACTAGCATGCTTTGAGTCAACTATGCTATGGCTTTTAGTGTTGTGATTAGCACAACACTTAGCACATCGTGCTAAGTGTTGAATTTTGTAGCGGCTATAGAGACTCGATTGGTTCTCTTCCTACCATCGCAGTTGTGCCTTCATTGAAGTTATTGTATTTTGAACACCTTCAGTTCATGTAACTGTCACCAACAGTCATATACGGTTATCACTACCTACGGTTGTTGTGATTGTTTCTATTTTGTGCATTGATCATTACTGTTAAACGGTTTCACTACTTATGTAGTATGTTACACCGTGTTCAACATCTGGCATCCCGTCTCTCGACATCGGGCAACCTTCTCCATTTGTAACGGTAAAGTGATGGCGCTTCACCTGGCTGTAACTCCAAGCAAGGTGAAGTGTCACCTTGCTTGACGCCATATTCCCGGTCGTGTGTATTCAGATTAGTGTGTGTATGATGAAAACAGTGTTAAGAAAGGAAAGTATTGTAGTGTGCATATTTACGAAGGTGTGTTAATGCCTTCGGTCCTTTTCCCGTGGATTGCTCAACCAGTGAGCAGATGTCTTTCTTGTGCATTGCTCAACCAGTGAGTAGACGTCTTTTGCTGTGTGTTGCTCAAACAGTGAGCCGAATCTGTTCCATATTGTTCGATCTATGAGTTGAGCTTCAACGTAAACGCCCATTCAGTATAGCTGCGTTCCTACTTGCATGCTCACCATAGAGCCGCGATTTCATGTTTGCATTCGATCAGTGAGCTCCTATCATTACTATTTTTTCTTTCTTACGAGATTCTTCACCTATTGTATTTCATGCTTTGAATATAAATAAAGAAGGTACTTTTGTGGGCTGGGTTGTTTCCCCCTTTCAAGAGGGTTTTTCCCAGGGTAATTGGAGTGTGTTCTTTCCATTTTATTTTGTATATCTTTTTGGTTCAGGTTTTAACATGGTATCAAAGCGGGTTTAAGCATTTCGATCCAGAACCAGAAAGACCTCTTTCACATTCCTTCATCCTCCTCGCTCCATCATGGTTAACGGTTTAAAGGTCGAGGACAGACTTGATGGTTCTTCGAACTTCTCCTCTTGGAAGTTTAGAATCCGGATCGCTCTAACCTGGAAGAACCTTCAGATGATGCTGAGAAAACATTGTGGAAAAAGAACAAAGTGATGGCTACGAAAATTGTTATTGATTCACTGAAGGATCGTCTAGTCCCCATCATTTCCAAATTGTCAACAGCAAGTGAGATGTTTCAGACCTTGAAAGATCTATATGAGTTTAATAATACAAGCAGAGCGTTAGCCTTGAGACGTTAGATCCTTCACATTAAGATGGCTCGAGGAGAATCAGTTATATCCTACTTCATGAAAATCACAGAACTCAGGGACCAGCTAAGTACTATTGGTGACTCCATCCCAGACAAAGACTTAGTTATGCTTTCCATGAATGGTCTCCCTTTCTCGTGGGAATTGTTTATTCAAGGCATCAATGGACGTGACGATCTCCCTAAATTTGACAGATTGAGAGCTAACTGCATCCAAGAAGAATGCAGATTTGAGGCTAGAGGAAATGGTCGCAAAAGTCATCATGAAGATGATCAAGTGCTGGCAGCCCACACCTCTAAAAGAAGAGGAAAGAAACCATACTTCAAGCAATCTAGGGATCGCAACTCTCATCCAGATTCTTCCCACAAAAGAAAGAAGGTTGACATCTCAAAAGTTCAGTATTTCAGATGCGACAAGTTTGGCCACTATGCTAGGGATTGCACCTTAAGGCCGAAGCCTCAAGCCTCTACTGCAGGTGTTGAAGACTCTTCTCCCAAGAGGGAATCATGTGATGAACCTGAGGGATTTACTTTCATCTCTGCCTTATCCAACAACATTCCTACCAATAGTGACACCTAGTTGATTGATAGCGGAGCTTCATGTCACATCATTGGTTACCGTGATCACCTTTTCAACCTTAGTGAAAAGGATTCTCACCTTCAAGTGATAATTGGAGATGACGCTAGTTATTCAATGAAAGGGGCTGGTTCCACTTCCTTCCAACTTGATTCAGGCATTCCTCTGCACCTAAGTGATGTTCTCTTTGTTCCTGGCATTAAGAGAAACCTGATTTCAATTTCAGCTCTTGAAGACAAAGGATATCATGTATCTTTCATTGATGGTAAAGTCCTTGCTTGGAAGAGCTCTAATTTCCTTTCAGCCTGTGAGATTGGAGTTCGTCATGAGAGCCTCTACAAGCTTTCAGTCCGCCCTATTCAAGCTCTTTCTCATTGTTCGTCAAATCCAAACATTCTTTGGCACAAGAGATTTGGACACTTAAATTTCAGAACCTTGGCATCTATGGACAAGGCTGTCATAGGTCTTCCTAAGCTGAAAAAGGATCATGAAGGTATATGCAAGGGATGTGCTCTAGGTAAGAATACTAAGAGTACATTTCATAGCAGTGAATCTAGAGCTAAAGGTATTTTAGATTTAATTCATTCAGATTTATGTGGCTCCATGTCTGTTGCATCTCTTAGCGGGTTTTGGTATTACATTACTTTTATTGATGACTTCTCTCGCAAGTGTTGGATCTACTTCCTTAAGTCAAAAGAATCAGATGAAGTGCTGTCCCATTTCAAAACATTCAAGGCCTTGGTTGAAAATACTACTGAGAAAAGGATCAAGAACTTGAGATTTGATAATGGTGGAGAATTTGTATCCGGAGTCTTTCATAATTTTTGTGCTGATGCTGGGATCAAGAGGGAGCTTTGCGTTCCCTATAACCCTCAACAAAATGGTGTGGCTGAAAGGAAGGACAGGACCATTGTTGAAGCAGCGAAAGCAATGATTCATGATCAGAATATTCCTATGTTCTTGTGGGCTGAAGCATGCAGCACAACTGTCTTTATTCAGAATTGCAGCCCCCATCAGATTCTTGGTAACATGTCTCCTGAATAGGCTTTCTCAAGATCAAAGCCAGATGTTAGCTTCTTCAGAATTTTTGGCTGCCCAGTAGTGATACACATTCCAAAAGAGAAAAGATCCAAATTAGAACCTTCAAGCAAGAAAGGATTCTTTGTTGGCTACAGTGACTCTTCTAAGGCTTTCAGAATTTATGTGCTTGGACAAAGGCAGATTGAGATAAGTAGAGATGTCATTTTTGATGAAGATATGGCTTGCAATCCTCCCAAAGAATCTGACGTTGTGGTTGATGAGGAAGATCTTGAACTCCCTCAAGATCCCACCATGGTTGATCCGAACTCTCCTTCAGAGATTGAGAGGGAGAGTGAAGACCCTGTTGATCCTGCTCCTCTTCATGCACCAGTTGATCCCACAGGTCCCAACTCTTCTTCTACCAATAAGAAGAGACCCATATGGGCTAGAAACATTGTGGAAGAAGCTACACCTTTCGCAACTCCTCAAGGGACCTTCAGAGAAAGCAAACGACCTCACAAGTTTGCTGGTTATGTTGAATTGATGAGTCACATTATTTCTTCTAAACCTCCTAATGTTGAGGAGGCCTCCAAACATCAAGTATGGAGAGATGCTATGGTGGAGGAATACCAATCTATCATACAAAATGATGTATGGGACATTGTCCCTAGGCCTCAAGACAAATCAGTTGTCTCATCTAAATGGTTATTCAAGATTAAGCATGTAGCTGATGAGAGCATAGACAAATATAAGGCACGATTTGTAGCTAGAGGCTTTTCCCAAAGAGAAGGTATTGACTATAATGAGACATTTGCACCAGTGGCTCGCTACACCTCCATCAGAACCATTATTGCCATAGCTACAATTAAAGGCTGGAAACTCCACCAGATGGATGTGAAAACAACATTCCTAAATGGAGTCATTGAAGAAGAAGTCTATTTGGAACAACCAGAAGGGTTCATCATCCATGACAGAGCATCTCATGTGTGTAAGCTGAAAAGAACCTTGTATGGACTCAAACAAGCATCACGTGCTTGGTATGAGAGAATTGACAAATATCTCTTGGGTTTAGGCTTTCAAAAGAATGTTGCTGATCCTAATCTATACTTAAAGCTTCAGGATGATAAAATTCTGATCTTGGTTCTATATGTAGATGATTTGTTTCTCACAGGCAATGATGATCTCATCATCACATGTAAGAAGGAGCTAACTTCATAATTTGAAATGAAAGATCTTAGCATGCTGCACTATTTCCTTAGCCTTGAAGTATGGCAAAACTCAAATGACATCATCCTAAGTCAAGGGAAGTACACTATTGACATTCTGAAAAGGTTTGGTATGTTGGACTGTAAATCCATGGTGACTCCCATGGAAGTGAATATAAAAAGGCTTCATGATGATTCAATTAATTCAAATTTGGTTGATCCTTCCATGTATAGTCAACTCATTGGTTCCTTAATGTACTTGGTCAACACAAGACCTGACATATGTTTTGCCGTCAATACATTAAGTCAATTCATGTCTGAACCAAGACACATTCACCATATGGCAACCAAACATGTATTGAGGTGTGTTCGTGGCACCATTGGATATGGACTTAAGTATTCGTCTTGCACCAAGCTGAAGTTGCAGGGATTCTCTAATTCTGATTGGGCAGGTTGTGTATCTGATAGGAAGAGCACTTCACGTAGCTGTTTCAACCTTGGTTCCGTCGTGATTTCTTGGAGCAGCAGGAAATAGTCCTGTGTAGCTCAAAGCACAACTGAAGCAGAATGTGGCAGCATGTATGGCTGCCAAAGAAGCTGTATGGCTTCGCAAATTGCTTGGAGGATTGTTTGGACAGCCTCTCGAGCCTTCTGTGATCATGTGTGATAACCAAAGCTGCATAAAGCTTTCAGTCAACCCAGTGTTTCATGACAGGTCCAAACATGTGGAAATCAAGTTTCATTACTTGAGAGACATGGTACAAAGAAATGCAGTTGAACTAAAATACATTCCTACTGAAGAACAAACTGTAGACATCCTCACTAAGCCACTTCCGAGAGTGAAGTTTTGTTACTTTCGAGAACAACTTGGTTTAGTGGAAAATGAAGCTCTTACTGAAAAGGCACCTCAGGCGGAGTGTTCCATCTCTTATATGCATTCTTCTCTGGGAGAAGTTTGAGGTGAAAGCCCTTGACCCACCCTCTACGTGTAGGTATGGTGGGATCACCCTCTGCAAGTAGGCAAGGTGATAATGCATTCTTGTCAAGGAGAAGTTTGAGGTGAAAGCCCTTGATCCACCCTCTGGGAGTAGCCATGGTGGAAGTTGTTCATGTGGATTCCACGATTTTGTTGTGATCTTTAAATAATCGTGTTGAATATTTTGTTGTGACATTTTACATCCATGCTCTAAATGCAGCTATAATGAATGGTTTGTGATTTTCATCATCACCCTCTAGATTAGCTATGGTGAACTCTTTTGTGTGAAATAATGGAATTTAAATATATTGAGTTTGTCTATTGATGTTCTTTTGCAGCTGAATATATTTGTTCAGGTGAATTCCTCATAAGGTCTCTATCTTGCTAAGAGGGAGTGTTGAATTTTGTAGCGGCTATAGAGACCCGACTGGTTCTCTTCTTGCCATCGCAATTGTGCCTTCATTGAAGTTATTGTATTTTGAGCACCTCCAATTCATGTAATTGTCACCAACAGTCATATACGGTTATCACTACCTACGGTTGTTGTGATTGTTTCTATTTTGTGCATTGATCATTACCGTTAAACGGTTTCACTACTTATGTAGTATGTTACACCGTGTTCAACATCTGGCATCCCGTCTCTCGGCACCGGGCAACCTTCTCCATTTGTAATGGTAAAGTGATGGCGCTTCACCTTGCTGGCTGTAACGCCAAGCAAGGTGAAGCGTCACCTTGTTTGACACCATATTCCCGGTCGTATGTATTCAGATTAGTGTGTGTATGATGAAAACAGTGTTACGAAAGGAAAGTATTGCAGTGTGCATATTTACGAAGGTGTGTTAATGCCTTTGGTCTTTTTCCCGTGGATTGCTCAACTATTGAGCAGGCGTCTTTCCTGTGCATTGCTCAACTAGTGAGCAGACGTCTTTTGCTATGTGTTGCTCAAATAGTGAGCCGAACCTGTGCCGTATTGTTCGATCTATGAGTTGAGCTTCAGCATGAACGCCCATTCAGTATAGTTGCGTTCCTACGTGCATGCTCACCACAGAGCCGCGATTTCATGTTTGCATTCGATTAGTGAGCTCCTATCGTTACTATTTTTCTTTCTTACGAGATTCTCCACCTATTGTATTTCATGCTTTAAATATAAATAAAGAAGGTACTTTTGTGGGCTGGGTTGTTTCCCTCTTTCAAGAGGGTTTTTCCCAGGGTAATTGGAGTGTGTTCTTTTCATTTTATTTTATATATCTTTCTGGTTTAGTTTTTAACACTAAGGTTGTGTTGTGTAATATGATAAGCATCGATGTGAGCATTTAATGAGTTTAATGCTTGATTAGACATGCCATCAAAGTCTGCATGAAAAAGTAGTAACAAAGCATTTTATTGATGTCGAGTTTATTGTTTTGGGTTTCATTTCAAACCCTAGCTCGAAGGAGCTAGAGCACGACATTAGAAGGCAATTTTGATCTTGGATAGTTACAGAATGTGTTGAGGAAGTTGAGAAGACAATTCAAAAGGTTGTTTGGAAGATTTCTTGTAGAGAATCACAGGTGTTTGAGTTTCCACAGTCGTTTTTCCTTCTAGTATCTTTGCTTAATCATTTTGGTATTAATTTGTTTAGTTTTGTTATTGTCTCTGTTAAGTTTTTAGTACTCTAATCACAGTATACGAGTCTTTGTTTTTTGTTGAGAGATTTTCAAAATGTTCCATATGTTTGTGAATACAAGTTTCTGTTTGATTTGGGTTTATGTTTATGTTTGTGTTTAAGTTTTGTAAACCCGAGTTAGGGTTGTATTCTTGAGACAATAGCATCATTCTTTCTGCCTTGTTTTTTCCCGAATCTCTTGTAAAGTGTCTCTGTTTTTAATAATTTTCTAATAAGGAAGAAGTTTGATTTTTAATGTAATAGTTCTTTCATTATTCTTAAACCCTACTCAAGGGTTTTTGAGTATATTCTTATCAAACCCTAGTCACGGGTTTCTGGGTTTGTTCAAAGCATGTATTAATCTCTTGAGTTGTGTCTCTAAACCGAGGTCTATGTATTGTGATCTTTGTAGTCTTAACTCAAGTTTATGAGCTGTGGTTATCATGTCTTCGAGTCTTCACTCTATTTTCTTGCTTGACAAACTAAACATGTAATAATTAGGTCTTGTTCTGTCAAGTCTTTGTTATTGTTAACAATGGTTAAGGAACTCTTGCTTTGGTTAAAGTCTTGGTTAAGAAGTTCCACATGAACCAAGACTTAAGAACAGGACTCAACATGTTAAATCAAAGTTCATATTTTCTGATTTGCAAAAGAGAGATTAAACATTTCATTTGCTAAGGAAAGTTGTTAGTTTGATCAGAGGCAAATGCTTAGTGATGAACAGTTTTGGGACACCTAATCAGAGACAATTGTTGTAAAATGTTTTCACTTGATAGTTACATTTATCAGTTCAACAAAATGGAATACTATATAAGCATCATAGAGAAGATTTATTTGTAGTTCAGAGTGGAAAATTAGATCTTCATGAAACATATTTTGTTTTTGTGCACAATCAATTTAGTGATAAAAAATACCTGATTGGGGTCATTGGAATTCACGATCTCATATCATGCATTGTTCAACACAAAGCTATAGTTTGTGTTTAATGTTGTATGGTATTGATTGTAATTACTATGCTTAATCAGATTTTCTGACTCTGTATGTAAGAGAAATTGTATTGAAAAGAAAATCCAGTGAGGCATAGAAAAGACTATCAGTGAGATAGAATGGTCACTGAGACACTTGTACAACCAGTGAGGCATTTTGAGTGGTTTTATTCCCCAGAAGGTTTCTGCTCAAGATATAATGTGTGTCACATTCTTTGTGCTTGTTTCATTTGTCTTGTTATCTCCATTCATTCCATTTGAGTAATTGTTATAAGTTTTTGTTTTATAAATTGATACTAGGTTGTTATATCTGATGTTGTTAAATTTGTATTTGTGCCATTTGATGTCATATGTTCTTATTTCAACTTGTCTATTAATTGTCTTTAGAGTTTCGTTTTCTAAAGGAAACTATATTAAACTAAAAGCTACTATTAACAACATATTTTATGTACTAGTTTAGATCTATGAATTGAATAATAAGACGTGTATACATATTCTGTTTAATTTGAAATGTTGGCTTGACTTTGATTGCATTTAGAATGGCTTTCATTTTCCAACATGGATTATTTCTCCACTAAAATATCCATACTGGGTAGATGAAATTCCACCCATTATGTTAAAATAATCAAGATAAAGTTTCCATTTATGCAACTTCTATTTATTCAAATATTTAATAATGATTATATTATATTTTCATTGATATCACTCTTATTCAATACTTTCTTGTTTTGCCTGAGCTTCTCAGCCACTTCTTGAAGTACCATCAGATACACAAAAAGGCCAACTACAAGTCTTCACAAAGTAAGCTCTTTTGAACACTTTATTTATTAACGTTACTTTTTTCCAGCAATATATCAAAATAGCATATTGCATGAATTAAAATTTATTATTTGAGCATATATCTAATTCTATATGTGGGTTGATTTATGTGGTATGGGTCATAGTCTAACAAATCATTTTCCATTCACTTCTAAAAACAGAACACATTACTAATTACATCTCTTGTAGTTATCTGCACTTGCAATGTTACTTTTTTGTCAGAGTTAATTAAATATTAGCAATGCATTTAATAGATTAAATATTAGAGTTGAGATTGTTTATAAGATGTAATATTATTAAAATAGATGCAAACTATAACATGTAATAATTTAACAAGAATTCTAAGAATCTAAAGTCAATGATTAATACAATAATTTGAATAATGTAGCCACATATTTCAATCATATTATCATCAAATCATAAATAAAATATGCTCAATATCTTTTATCATCAACAGTTTCCAATACTTATGTGAATCTTGAGCACTTGTAATGGTCATTCTCCCTCTAAGAAGATTTCAGTGATCTTTGTCCTCATAGCTATGGCACATTTAGGAGGAAATAGTTCCTTTCAGAACACAACGCACTATTGCACTTGACACAAGTGCTAGTTCAACAGAAGAATGCCCAACACAAGTGTACACCACGCCCTAGCCATGATTGTTTTGGGCATACGTTTTACCCCATGTTGGGCACACGTGTGCCGCCTTCTCCTAATGCCCATGGTCCACTAAGCCACCTTCTTTTTCTTCCTTGAGTGATCTCTATGCCCTTCCCAAGTCTCACATGAATGCTTTAAATAACCTTTTGAGGGGTGGTTTCTAGACCATCACACCCTTTCGAAAAGGTTTACTTTTAATTATGATTTAAGTAAATAATAATTCCTCCTCTTTTAAGAAGAGTTTTTATAATATCTTATCTCCTTCATTAATCTCTCTTTTAACCAAAGGATCATAATATCCTTTATTTTATCTCTTTTAATTCTAAAGGGCTTTTTCATAACTTTATTTTCTCTTGGGGAAAAAGTCACATAACAGCACTTGCAAGGGTATTCGTAAGGACCAAATGTGGGTGTTGCTAAACACACATGCTTATACTTGGGATTTCCTTTGGTAGTGCTGCTGTCCTCTGCGTAAAGCACTTAAATCAGATTGTACTACACTTATTTTAGTCGTGAACAGAAGTAGATATTGTTTATTTTAGACCTTTTAAACTTAGGGAGTTCATCTTATGAAGAAAGTAAGGAAGTGATCTTTTAAAATTCAGCAATGATGAAGGGTTGTAACTCTCTCAAAGGTTTGTGATTATGAAGGGTTGTGACTCTTCGAAATGATTGTAATTATGAAGAGTTGTGACTTTTCAAAAGGGCTGTAATTATGAAGCGTTGTAACATTTTGAAAGGGTTGTGATTATGAAGGGGTGTCACCTCTCCCTCATATGGGAAGATATAAAAGGGACAAAGATTCATTTCCAACGGATAATCCAAAAAGGGTCAAGGAAATAAGTTTTTGTTCTATAATCAGAAAAGGAGGAATCAGAAGTACAGATCTGATTTAAATAAGTAGTGCAGATCTGATTGTGAAAGGTTGTGTCTCTTGCCAAAAGGCATTTTTGATGAAAAGGTGTGACCTCTCCCTCACATTGAGAGATATAAAGGGAAGAAGGTTCATTTGAAAAAGAGGACAGGGGATTAAATAAGAAATGAAATACACAGCAGATTCAAATTCATACATTGTGGTCTTGGAATATATGCATTTTACTACAATTTAGATTTATATGAAAGTCATACTTAGTTTCACTTGTATGCATATAAATTCATAATACATGAAAGACCAATATAATTAATGGCCTAGTCCTTAGTCTTCCGCTAATGCCTTTGTAAGGATAGGAGGTTTGTGTAGGGAGAGGCGGAGTAAATCCTCACAAGGTAGGTGAATCCCAAGATGGGATATGGATGGGATCTTGAGGCCTTGAGGGAGCCTACTTGTAGATTGGTTTCCAAGCACCCCAGCACAGTAATTCTACCATCCTCCATTAGGGTTAGGGAAGTAGTCTAATATATATGTCGTATCAATTATATCGATCAATAATAGTGAAATAAGAATTATATCAGTTATATTTTATTTATAATACATGAGATATTACTATATTTATAGCCTACCCTTAATCACTCACTATAGCCCCTTTAGAGCATAGGGAGAGATGAGTAATTCCATCACAAATTAGGTGACTCCCAAGAGGTGGTATTGACGGATGTTCATGAAACCCTTGGGCTTAATTATAGAGGTGGTTTCAAGTGCCCTATGATAGTAATCCCCCATCCTCCATTAGGGTTAGGAAAGAAATCAGGATTAGGTTTATTATGAATGAATAAACTCTCTTAATTTAATTAAGGCACAATATTGCATAATAATGTATAATAATGTGTATTAAAGAGTAAGCCCCAATAGGGGACATTACAGAAAACTCCTTCTTTGGTCTGCATTTCAATAACTTCCTCCTAAAGAAAAGTTTTCCAATTCTGGATCAAACATTAAGTTACCCCATTTGATTTTCCTTGTACTTTGATTCCAATTTCAGAATAAGTTTAATAAGTTCACAAGTCTTTGAGTCTTCTAAGATGTGTGATAAGTTGGCCAGCACTTTAGAGGTGAAAAAAGATGAAATGCTAAATGGGAAATACACAATCCTTAAAGAAGATATGCTTATAACTTTGTATTAATTTGGGCTTCTTTTAGAGCCCAAAAATTGCTTTAGATGGCTATTGTTGTACCAAAAACTAGCAGTTGAAGAGCTATTAACCAAGTAAAGGATCCCAACGGCTCCCTTCTTTATTTGTTGAAAATATAAATTAATGGTTCATGTTTCTTCATGCAATATACCCTACAAGGACATTTTGATCAAACATGCAACTGTAATGATCTAATCCAATTTATGAATCCAAAATACCACAATATTCACAAATTTGTTTTGTCGATATTCCATCAAACAGTTTATGAAATGAAATTTTACACTTTCTCCTCTTTCGATGTGACGAGGAAGCACAAGCCGTTGTGGGATTCAACCTTTTTAATGTAGAAGCAAAGCAAAAGGGTGACAAATTGCATTGAAAGATTTCTGAGTGTAATAACTGCTATAAATGATCTAATGCTATTATATCAAATTCTCTACTTCACAAAATTTAACTAGATAGTAACAGGTTTAAAGGACATTGTGACAAACAGTTTGCGAGCATTCAATGCACTGATATAAATTAAATGTATTATGACAGTCTTCTGTTATAGATATCAGATTACCAAAATAATCAGAAAAATTATTCAGACCTGACTATATAACAGTTTCAAACACTTGGGTATACAAAACCAACTTCCAAGCCAGCACCTGCAATAGGGACAGCTCCTAGAGTGCTCTACTCCTAATCTGGAGGTATTCACCTTGAACTCCACACACCAAACCCTGAAATTTGTGTCGCCCAGCATATAACCTTCAAAGATCCCAAAACATGACCTCAAAATGCACAACGCTTTGTAGATTTTTATTAGCTCCTAGAAAAAGGAATAACCCATTCCCAGCTCAAGAGTCACTGTCATCATTGTGAAACCGAATGCCACTATTGGTTGTCAAGTATGGCAACCAAATAAACTATCTTGAAGAAATTAGTGTATTGACCAGTTTAAAAGATTTCAAATCGCCCATCATCCTTGAATATTCCCACATCAGCGATATGAAATGATGTCAACTTAATACTCTCCAATATGGCATCCCAAATTTATGTTCCTATCACATATTGTAGATGGCACCAAAGTCCAACCTGTGTACTATAATTGCATCCAAAAATCTAAAAACAATAATTTTCATTTGCTTGTGAACTGCAAAAAAAATTATTGAATTGCGAAATCCAATCCAATAGATGCACCTATGAATCTTGTGCAAGTCCACCAAGGTTGGCTGTGTTAGCAAATTTAAGTTGTCATTAGTGAAGATAGATGCAAACACCATTCCCACCGGTAGAGGTTCACCGGTAGATCACTTGTATTACTTTATAGGCACCGGTAGACTAGAAACAGAGTATATGCACCGGTAGACTAAACAGAGGAGATGCACTGGTAGACCGAACAAAGTACATTGTACCGGTCTTATATTGCATACAAGGATGGACTGGGTATAAGATTGATACCGTTCGAACTGCATATAAATCCGCATCGGTGAATGCGGAGCTGTTTAAGTTAAAACCGGAATATGCGGAGTATCCACCGTTTAGAATTGAAGTTAGCTTTTTAACAGGAGTTAGTTTTATTTCTACGCGGATGTTTCAAGGTAAACTCAAGATCAGAATGCAAAGCTTTTTCTTTGTTGCATGATTTAAGGACGAGTTTACAGCCTTGCATAAATACAAGTCATAGGACGCAAGAAAAGAGTTGATGATTATAAAGAGCAGGAGAGAGTTATCTTCTGAGAAGAGCTATAGTCATAGAGGTGAAAGGCATAAAAGATCAATAGCTAGGCAGAACAGGAAGATCAACAGGTATGATCTAATCAGACAAAGAGTGTCAATTAAGATCATTGCTTTTATACTGTGAAAGCATATTCAAATCCCTTCATCAGGGTGAACCCTAATAGGTTCTTTGTATAAATCCTTTAACCGGGTAACATTTTTGTTGATGTTGAAAGTCCTTTTACAAGGTGGCTCCTAACAAAGTTAAGATCTTAACCGATCTTCTATCAAATCCCTTAACTGGGTAGCACTCTTGCAAGTGCTTTGTAAGCTCCTAACAGGGCATCTTTATTACTGCAGTAGTGAAGTTGTGAGCTCTGTCTCACCGTGGTTTTTTCCTTCTAACTGAGGGTTTCCACGTATACATGATGTGTTGATCTGAGTATTTCTATTTCTGTTTGTGAATGATTGTTTACATTCTATTTATCTTGCAAGAATCTTTCTACAAGTGTGAAATTGCAATAGAAATAGTATTTACTGATTCACCCCCCCTCTTAGTAACTGGTTAGGAATAACAATTGGTATCAGAGCTAAGTTCTCTAATATATAAAGCTTAACCGCTTGAGAAAAAGATCATGGAGGGTTACAGGTATCAGAAACAACTTGAGGAAGCCAACGACATCATTGCCTCTCTGGAGAATAGGCTGAGAAGATCCCTTGCTAAAAGAAAAGAGTTGGCTCTGCAGTTGATTGAGAGGAATGAAACAATTAATGAACTCTCTGGGCAGAGTGGATTAGATGAAGCTGAAGAGGCAGTCTCTGAGCTCATGGAGAGGAACCAAATCCTAATCGATCAGATCTCCAACCTAAAGAGGGAACAGGAAGATAATGCCCTAAGAATGACTGAACTGATTGAGAAAAAGAGGAAAGCTAAAGATGAAAGAAACACTGCAGTTAAGTCATTAACAACCTCCGAGAGAGCAAGGAATCTGGCTGAGGAAGCTGTAAGGGAAAATGATCTTGTCATTCTGTAACTTCAAGAAGACATGCAAATAGTCACTCAAGAAAATGCCAACATGCAAAAGGGTTGGCATGATAGAGATGATGCATGCAAACGGCTGGCAATAGAGTTGTATCAACTAAAGGAATAGATGAAAGAACTTGAGGAAAGGAATGAAACCATAAGAAGATACAACAAGAGATTGATCAAGCTTGATGAGCAACTCAAAGCTCAAAGAAAGCACAAAGATCCCACTAAACTTGGGTTCACCGGTCAACACACCAAGGAGATTGGTGAGTCATCAAGAGCCAACAAAAGCAAGAAGGAAAAGAAGAAACTGAAAGAATAAAAGGGTAAAAAGACCTTCAACAATTCTTGCAAACACTGCGGGAAACCGGGCCATAAAACAAGAAACTGCAAAAATGCACCGATAAAGCCAACTAACAGTTATTGTAAAAATTGTTGCAAGCATGGCCATAAGACTAATGAATGCTGGTCTAGCCCCACAAGTGTGTCCAGTGGAAGCTTCAAGGGCTACTGCTACGCATGCAACAAGTTTGGACACAAAGCTAATGAATGCAGATCCAAGACAATGACATTCAAATCCCCACCGAGACCGGTATACCCCAAAAAAAACAAGAACCGGAGCACATCCAACTGTGTTAACTGTGGCATGCATAGTCATAATGACTCCTGGTGTAAATCACCCAACAAGAGAAGGGTAAATCCATGGAAGGGAACCGGGATAGTTTGCTACACCTACAACAAAGTTGGACACTTAGCTAAAGACTGCAGAAACCGGTCAATGAACAAAAGGAAAGGATTGGTCAAACCGGTGGAGAAGACCCCGTCTTCAAATGAGAAGAACAACAAAGGAAAGAAGACCAAGAAAGAAGTCAAGCAGATTTGGTTCAAGAAGGAATCAAAGAGCTCCACTGAGGAGAAGACAAAGGGAAGATCATCATTCGCAAATGGTGATATCTCTTCAACAAATTGAGCCTAAATGGCTTAGAGGGAACCGGTAGCTCGTCTACTGTTCCCGGTAGGACTGGTGAGCAACAAACTCACTTAGTCAGGAAGAATAACCAGACAGGTAAGTATTGATCAATCGGGGTTTGTTCAAAAAGGAAAAAGCCTAAATTACCTGATGGCAAAAACGGAAAGAAAGGTTAGGTAAGGCAATTAATGTTATAGCCGTTAAACGAATAGTTACCGTTTGGTAATTACCGTTATGCCCTAACTCTATATAAAGAAAGGAGTACTTATTTACTTTTACTTTGCGATTTTGTGATTAAAAATTTCTTATGCTTGAGTAATATTCTCGTGCTTTGATCATTGTAAGATATTGTTTGTAATACCGAGCAAGTGACTTTTTGTGTAAACTGGTTATCAAGAAATGGCATCATCATCCTCTGCTGTCAAGCTGATCAAGGGAAACCAAGTCGACCGACCTGGATATGATATTATGGCGGTTCAAAACACAGAAAACGACATGGTTGGTGCGGTATCGTCTATGCCAAATAGAGTCCTCATGACTGAAGATGCACGGCCTTCATTCATGCCAAGCAGGAAGAATTGGGTGAGACCTACATCCAAAGCGAGTACCTCTCGCTATGTGAAGATGGAAGACTTCCTGATAAATACGCGAAGCTGGTGTCATCTGGAATAATCAATGGAGTTTGTTACCTGACCGTCTTCCGACCTGACTGCATTCGACTGGTTCTTAGTCGTCTTCATGAACTGGGTTTCTGGCTCACAAAAGGAGTATGCAATCAAATCACGAAGGAAGACCTGCATCGAGTGACCAGGTACAGTCAAGAAGGGGAAGCTCTCACCCTAAGAACCATCTCCAATGCTGTGGTTGCAAAACTGACGAAGTCAAAATCTGATAGTCGGTTGATGACAGTCAACGACATCGAAGATGATGGAGTCCGGTTCGCATCCACTGTGATAATGCATGATATTGCTCAGTACGATATCTGCTCAATGCTTCGAGGACAGATATTTGAAAATATGAAGAAGCTCGGTATTGTAAAGAAGAAATCCCTAAAGTTTGGCACCCTACTGGTATGTCTTTACTTTTACTATTCTAATGTAATGTCCCCATTTTTCAGACTTCGGGATTAGCTTGGTTTGGTGGCCCTCACAAGCTAATCGGGTGTTCAGAGGGGGTCAGATTGTGGAGCTAGCGTTGGGAATCAATTCTGGAGATTCAGATTATCAGTTCTGCTCTTTGTTCGGGTTATTTTGGCCAACTTACTATTTTTAGTAAGTGGGGTTTCAGGTATGGCCAGGATTGGTAGGGTGTTTGCACGAAACGTCAGACATCTCAGGATTCAATTTCAGAGAATCTGCAGTTTGCGAGACTTACTATTTTTAGTAAGTCTATTTTTAGCAGTGGCTATTTCTGGCAAGGCAGTATCTATTTTTGGCTAGGCAGTTGGTCCTGGTGCTTTGTCAGAAGTTCGATGATTGCAGTCAGAGGGTTCATGGCTTTAATTTTAAAGGTGTTATTAAATTAAATTATATTGATTTAATTTAATAACTAATGAGTGGGAGTATTTAATAAAGCCAATTAAGTGAAATATTAAAAAAGTGCTTTTTCGAAAAAGCTATATATTTTGCTCAAAAAAGCACTTTCATTCGTTCATTATGCAATCATTATTTTGAAGTTTGTGAAGAATTGCCCTGGCTAGGGTTTCGAGGACGGATTCCTCTTTTTGGTGATTTGAGCCATTGCCTATAATGGTGAATTTCACAACTATTTAATTCTGGATATCAATTCAATGCTGTTGTATATTGAATTGAAGAAAGTCATTTCTGGAGTTTGAAGATTTGCTGATGAGATGGTATTTATTTATACATTGCAATGAAGTTTCTGAATATGTTATTGAATGCTGAAGAATATCGAATTGGGTGAAAGATACAATTCTGATGTTCGGGTTTGCTAATGATCTTGTGTTGATGAATTCAACCAATTTATAATTCTGGAATAATTGCTCTGAGGCAGGAATCTATTGTTAATATCGAAAGGATAGATCAGTTGAAGGTTATTGAAATTTCTGAGAGAGTGAATGTGACTGGAGCTGCGTATTTTAAGATACATTTGGACACACCTTTCATGTGCGGATTCCCTGCTTGCTGTAGACGTTTTTGTTCTGCATGTTCGTGAGCTTAATCTGGTCCGAGATTAATACTTTGGAATCCAAGGCTAAGCGAGGACGTGAGTCTAGTGCTGGATTCACGTTTTGGGTTATGCAGCGGTCAAATACCAGTTTACTGCATTCGGTTGTAACAATCTCGGCTATATTAAGTAGTGGGCTGTCTTTGCAATATGCTGGCCTGCGTTCAGAGTTAGGCCAATCTCGTGTGGGCTTTGGCTGACACGTTTGTTATTTGCAAGGTGGCAGTTTCATTGGTGTGGAGGATATAACAGTTAGGAAGCATTCTCAGTCACAGGTGCTTTATTGAATTCTAGAATGGAGTTGTTTATGTAATTTGTTTATGCAAATTAGGTTTCTAAAATTGATAGTTCAAGAAGTAATAATTGGTCTGCAAAATTGGTTATTGTAAGATGGTGAATATACTTTCAGAATTTATTATTCACAAGTTATAATTGGAAGTAATGAAGTTATCATAATATTGTTTGAATGATCCAACCATTTGAGGGTGACAATTTGCAAAATATATCAAATTTAGTATATTGATCTGGATATTCAAAGAGAGCCAACTTAGGCTCTTCACATCTAATTTCTTCCAGGAAATAGGAAAGATAACATGGGCAAAAAACCAACCAGTTATGATGCAAATAAGTGATATGGCCAACCAACTGGGAAACCAGTTCAGAAAAGTAATGACCGAATACTTTGAGCCATTTCAACTGAGAATGCATGCCAGAGAAAGGGTTCTGTCAACTATTGTTGACCTGTACAAAGATGATGTATGTTTTCTGGTATCCACCGACCACTGCATCATACAAGTTGTGGAACTGAGAACTGAGTACGCTCCTAAACTGGGTTACGAAATCTCATCCAAGACAGCTGAGGCATATGCAGATGCCCTACAAGAAGCTAGCCTAGATCTCTCTGCTCTCCGGTTTGGTACCTATGAAGAGATTCAAGAAAATCTAAAGAAAAGGGCACCAATCAAGAATGTATATGTGAAAAGGACCCCTATACCAAAGAAGAAACCAGTGACCGATCAACCCAAAGCTTAAAGGAAGAGAGCACAACTGATACCTAGCACTCAAGGAGAAGAACAAGAGGAAGCATCAATGAACTTGGATACCAAGTATAGAGTTTCTAAGATACTCAATGGGTATGAAAACGAAGTCTATAAAGAGACTAGATTTCTGGAAGCAGTATGATTTCAGTGCTCTTGAGGGAACAGGTCCACAGGATCAAACTAAACCAGCACAAGAACCACCGGTTCAATTCACTTCTCATAAAGAACCTACAACCGGTGAGGAGAATATTCACACAGAATAGTTCACATCTGGTGAACAAATGAATCTGGGAGAGTCATCAATCAAGATGACCAATGACAACACTACAAGTGTTGAAGAAGAAATTTTTGTGGGTGATCTACATACAGTTGAAGAGCAGCATAAGGAAGAAGTCCCACCGGAAGAGCAATTTCCATAGGAAGAGGATGCTCAACCAGAAGTTGAAGTGCAACCGGAAGTGGAAGCATAGATAGAGGAAGAAAGGCCGGAAGCAGAAATCCTACCGGAGAATGAAGAAAAACAAGATGAAGAGGAATGAGTTACCTGTGCAATAACAACCGGTACAAGAACCAAGACAAAAGGAACAGGTAGATATTCCAAGCTCGTCCTCATCCAAGAGGAAGCTATCTTTTGCAGTTGACATAGAAGCCAAAAGGAGCAAGGCTACCGAGACTGTGGTTGACATCAGCACAATGTCAACAAGGCAGCTAAAGGAGTTGACCAAGGGGAAACGGGACATGGTCCTTACTAGTGTCAAGAACATTCTGTGCAACTTTGTACCTGATGCTGACATTGATGAAGATGAACCTGTCGTTGATCAATTGAAGATCTTGGCACAAGCGATCGGAGAAGATTTCACTGATCCAAAGACAATAGCAATTGATCACTATGAGAAGAAGAGAATAGAAATTCTCCATAAACAGGTTGAAGAAATAAAGGTGACTGTATCCACCAATTTAAGTGTACTTCAACAACAGATTCAAGTTGCAGGAAGTTTGATGATTAGAACTTCTAATTTTGATATGTTCATGCAAGATCTGACAGAGAAGTCAACATAGACCTCTGAAGACATAAGAGTTCTGTCTTCAACATTTGATGTCAAGAATAAATCTGCAACAGATTTCAGCAGAGAAATGACAAGTCTAGCTCTTATTCTGAGAAAGACTTCTGAAGAAAAGACCAAGAGAATCCAAGATATTATTGGATTTCAATTATTTCTAGCCCCAACATTCAATTCAATGCAACAAAGAGCAACTTCGGCAGAAAATCTGATTAGTGAACCGGACTACAAAATAGTAGAGGACATGGAGAATATCATAGTATCGCTGAAAGCGGCACTCAAAAATCTAGAACATCTCACCGGTCAATAGAATCCTTTTCTTCATTTAGGGAAGAACATTTACAAGGATATCTTCACCAAGCTACAAATGTAAAATAAATAGTGAAGCTAACCCTTTGTCCTATGGAGGCAAAAAGGGGAAGAAGAAGTAATGGGAAGAAGAGAGAGATCATAACAGAAGGGAAGAAGGTCAGAAGGTAAGAAGCTCAGAAAAGGTACAAGACAGATCAGCTACAGGACAGAAGAGCTAAAGCACTAGAATAGGGGAAGTCTGCAAACAAAAGAGAGAAGAGCTGAAGTGTACAGTACAGGGAAGAAGTCTACAGGTCAAGGAATTAATTGTGATAAGTGAGTAATTGTTTACCTACTGGGGTAAACTTAGTATTGCACTGACATAGTACAAGAAATATAATAAACACAGAATATATTAGAGAATAAATACTTTCATTAATCATTCCGGACTGGCAAGTACATTTACATAATAATGATCATACAATACTATCCCCCATGTCCATCCTCCGAGACGGTATGTAAACTACCCGAAGGGCCACGACCGAAATGTCGTGACGTAACTGTCTAACCTCTCAGTCACTAACAACCGAGACTAACATAATACTTTATTAATATAATAACCGGTACATTCAAATATCCCGACAACATCATCCCCCCCCCAAAAAACAAGTCGTCTCCGACGACTTACAACAACAGGGAGATGAAATACACCACATAGAAGAAGAAAATCACTGAGAAGGGGCAGAGGGGCGTCCCTGAAAAGATGAAGTGCCGCCCTCCCCATCAATGCTACGTCCAGTAGGTCTTTTCCGTCACATCCCATTCCTCCTGTGCCTGCACCAAACTTGTCTCCAAAACATATTGTTCAGCTATAGCCTCTGCTAACTCTTGTTCAAACAACACTGTCTTCCGAGCCAATCTAACCTCGATAGGCACCTGTATTGCCTTCACTCCTGGGTACGCTGAGCTGAGTGTTGCTCTACTGCCTCCAACTGGGTGGTCAGCTCCTCCGAGCTCTCTATGCATCCACCCAGACAGTCTCACGTCCAGCCAACACCTACTCCAAGTGCCTCAAAGCGTAATACCCCTCTTGAAAGACTTGCTCCAGTGCTCTCTTCACCTCTGGCATGCAGACACTCCATGCCTGTAGCAGCTCCGATCTCATCAACAGGTCACACTCTCCAAGGGCTGATAACTGAACCGACTGGGGGTCTAGGGGGCAACGCCCCCAGCGGGGTCGAGGGGCAGCGCCCCCGCGGGGTCCTATGGAACACACCATTTTGTGATTTTCTTCTGATCCCATACTCTTTTCTGTAAAGCACTTATGTTTTCCTTACTACCTCATTATGCCCTTCCCTTCGGTACCATAAGTTACTCATTTTGAACTGTTTTGATTTGTCGTCTTTTATTTTTATTTTTTAAGAACCTTCTCCCTGCTGCCAGTCCTTCCTTGCCGTCAAGAACTAAATTCTTCTGTACTTTTTTTGATTTCCAGACTTATTCCTTGCCATACGAAATGCTACATTCCTTGGACGGTATTCCTGTTACACCTTTTAGTGCTATACGCTTGCTCTTGTTTTGCCTTCCAACTTTTAATTTGCCAGAGAAGGCCGTACGGTTCAGCTTTTATTACTTGCGAGCTTCTCTTAAAATTGCCGTACGTTGTTTTCTATGTATTCTTCCTTCGACCGTACGGTTGTAACTTTGCAATTCATATAGCCTCTGCACGGTCTTCACCTAAATATGAAACTTGCCGTACCGTATCTTTATTAATGAAATGGCCATACGGACATCTCCCTCCTTTTCCTTTCCTCTGTTTGGCCATACGGTGCCTTTTTTCACTTTGCCTGTGATGTCCGTATGGTTAAATACTCATTCCCTTCGAACTTTGAAAGTTGCCACTTAATACTCATTAAAACTATTATCGTACGGTCATTTTTGCTTGACCTATGCCTTCGTCAAATCGCCTTCAAACTTATAAACTTGTCGTACGATTATCATTTTGGACTTATACTAACCGTACGGTACCTTTTCTAAGCTACCTTCGTTTCTCCAAGTTGTCGTACGGCCGTACGGTTTCATAAATATGTCTTCGGCTATAATTTACATCTTTGTTTAATACTTTTATGTCTTCGCACCTTATGTCTTTGTTCAACATGTTATGTCTTCGTTCACCATGTCTTCACTCAATATGTCTTCGTTCACTATGTCTTCGCTCAATCTGTCTTCGTTCATTATGTCTTCGCTCAATATGTCTTCGTTCATTATGTCTTCGCTCAATATGTTATGTCTTCATCTTCGGACTTTATTTCTTCGGATTTTATGTCTTCGTCTTCAGACTTTATGTCTTCGTCTTCGGACTTTATGTCTTCGTCTGTTGTTTTTTATGTGCTTGCTTGCCTTCGCTCCCAAGTTGCCGTACTGCCGTACGGCCTTTATTGCTTCGTTTCAATTTTTATTTTATTTTTTCATTTTTCAAATTTTTTTCATATTTTTTTTTTCCTCCACCGTACGGTCATGCATAGCCATACGGGTGTTTTTCAATTTCCTATCTGGAGGCTTCTCTGGTCGCCTGTACGGATGGCTCTCGGGTCCCCTGCATGACCACTTGAGTCATTTTCCATCCTCTCGGTTGCTCTGTCCCTCCTCTTTGGTCCATCCTCTCTAGGGAAGGTTTCAATTTGGTCCCATTGATGGCATCATGTATCCGTTCGTCGAAAGTCCACAGAGTGTGCAGTCGTTCCCTCTCCCTGTCGCTGAGTCTGTTTCCAATGGCAATCCAAAGGCTTGGAACCATAAATTCTACCAGGACCATGGTCTCTTGCCCATACATCAGAAGAAGGAGAATCAAGATTTTGAAGGCTATAATCTTCCACACAGGATTCCAGTCGTCTCTCATGACGATGGTTTTCGGATTTCTCTCATCCCCGAGGTTTATTTCTTTCAACTTTGCTTCTTTGTACAAGATGGGTTCCTCCTTGTTTTTAGACTGGTGTGCAGGTACGGTGTCCATTGTAGCTTCTCCTTCCTTATACTCCCCGTACTTTGGAGGATATTTATCTAGCTCCTCTTCGTCGATGCTTAATGCGTTACAGGAGGGTGAGAACATCTCATAGTCCTCTTGCTGCCAATGGAACAATCCATTTAGTGAATCCATGTCATCCTCCGAACAGCATCCTCCGAGTTTTAGTATGCCTTCGGCATCCGAATCCATCCCCTCTCTGCCTTCGTCTCGTGGGTTATTCTCCCCTTCAGATTCAGATCCCGAGGAAGAGGCAAGTTCCTCGCTCACCAACTGGGTCCGGATATCAATAGTAAACTTCTTGCCTCCGCTCTCCATCGAGAGTGTATTCCGTTTCCAGTTGTGGTTTGCCTTCGTTGCCACCAGCCATCCTCTTCCGAGTATGGCATCATACCCTTTTTGTTTTAATGGAATGACCACAAAGTCGAGCACAAATGGTTGTGCACCCACGGTGACTTGTTGTGCCATCAACGTGCCGAGGGGTTTAATCTCATGCTGGTCGGCACTTAGCAAATTAAACGTAGGTGGCCACAGAGTGGGCTTCCCTAGCTTTTTCCATGTGTCCTCCGGAAGGACGTTTACCCCAGATCCGCCGTCTACTATAGTATCTGTTAGGATGGTGCCCAGGATGCCCATCTCCACCACGGCTGGATGTCTGCC
Source organism: Chamaecyparis obtusa (assembly GCA_027943335.1). NCBI lineage: Eukaryota > Viridiplantae > Streptophyta > Pinopsida > Cupressales > Cupressaceae > Chamaecyparis > Chamaecyparis obtusa. Next base: position 1,216,283 of record BSBK01002762.1, read on the forward strand.
ATTGTTGACGGTAAGCACAACTGGATTTGTTGCCAAGTTTCCCGGTACGGAAGCATCCGTGTGTCTCGGTTTGGGTTTATCAACCTTTGTACCCAACAGCACTGTCCCCAATTGAGGCATGGTGTATAGGAGGTCCTCCAGCTTGACAGGCACCTCCAGTTGAAGCATTTGCCGTACAATGTTCCTCTCCGCGTCTGTGCAGTAGGGTCCGAATTATTCATGTGTCTCTCCCTGTTGGGCTTTCATCGCCCTTTCTATTTCCTCCCTTGCCTCCGCCATTCTCTGCTTCTCCGTTCGGGGATGGGGGTAGCGGGCTTCCTTCGCTTGCCCTCGAGTAAGAGCAAGTATAGCTTCTTTAATCCGTGTGTTGCCTTCGATATCAATTAGATTGGCCCCTACGCCAGACTTCGGACAATCGGCATCTTCATGGTTACTGGGCCCACACCATCGACATAGCTTTTGAGGGGCATCATTATTACTACACTCCCTTGCGAAGTGACCCCAGTCGTTGCACGCCCGACATTGAATCATTGGGCGTCCCTTTGCATCATACTGGACTTTGCTTCGGGTGGAATTATTATTATTCCCTCTTCCGCCTCCTCGGTTTCCCTAATAGCCTCTAGAAGATGCGTTATTGTTTGAATCTGATGTGGAAGGCTGCTCTTGTGTATAGAGCACTTGCTGGTTACGCGCCTTCAGATTGTATGGGCATTCCTTCGTAGAATGTCCCATAATCTGGCAGATGTCACAGAATGCCTTCTTGGGACAGGCACCCTTCGTGTGGCCGCTCTCCTTACAATCCGTGCACCACAGTTCATCATTCTTGCTTGTTGTCCCCTTCATTGTCTTAAACTCTTTTAACATCCGTTCCATATCCTTTTGAAGGGCCGTGACTTTCTTCTTCGGCTTCTCGTCGCTGCTACTCTCCTCTTCGGACGTATCGTCTTCGGATGATGAAGATCTATTCTTCTTCTTTTTGGCCGTCTTATTTTCGCTTTCCAGGTCCATGACCTGGTTGTATGCATCATTGTAGGATGTTGGAGGCACAATTTTCATCTTCCGTCGTAGCTTAGGATTCAGGACCTCGACAAACCACCTCTTCTTTAGGCCGTCAGCCGGTTGGCTTTCCATCTTTCCGACTAATTCCTTTAGCCGGCGGCCATACGCTCGTACGGTCTCCCTCTTCCCTTGCTTCGTTCCATAAATCTTTGAGACTATCTCATTATCGTCTCGTAGTAGCCGGAATTCCTTCTTGAATCCCCCCTTCAGGTCATCCCATGTGGTTATGTTTGTTCTATCTAGATTCGCGTACCAATCAATGACCACGCCTCTCAGTGTGGCAGGGAACTGCCTCATCCATTCATTCTGGTCAGTCACCCCGTTGGCTGCCCAGATGGTTTCACACGTACGGCAATGTCGTACTGGATCGTCCTTTCCATCATCGTGGAATTTTGGCAACTTTTCCTTATTTGTCGCCATGGTTGGTCGGGCTGATTTTGGTTGTTGTGTGCGCAGTGGATTTTGTGCTCCTGCACCGCTTGTGCTAGAACCGGCACCCCCGTTCCCTTGGCCGATTACTAATGGTACTTGTATTTGTGTAGCAGGTGGAACCGTATTGTGTGGAGTCGTTGGCTCCAATGGCGGGTTTGCCTGCGCGTCCCGTGTGTCTTCCGTCGTACCTTCCCGTGTGCCTTCGGTCGTACCTTCCTGTGTGCCTTCGGTTGTGCTTCCCCGTGTGCCTTTGGCAATGCGCTCACCTTTGTAGTTCCCTTCTTCCGCACGCCACGTGCGGTTCAAGTCTTCAAACTAGTCTCGCTCTTCCTGAAGCAAGACTTGTCTAAGTCGTGTTTCTTCGAGTAGTTCTTCTCTACTCCGCACTCTCCGATGTTCTGGCGAGATGAACAATTCCCAATCGGCTCCTGCACCTTCCGTACCACTTCCAGGGTTCCCTTCGGGCAACCCTCCGGCAAGCTGGTCTTTGGCAAATTGCCTCAGCCTACATCGACGTTCACGCTGTTGCGCGGAGATCAAAGCCTTCTGTGCGGCTTCCCCTTCGTCATCTCGTGCCTTTTTATTTCTATCTTTATTTAAGAAATTGGGCATAAATCCTTCCCTCAACTCTCTTCTTGAGTACGTCTAGGCAACGGCGCCAGATGTTTACCTACTGAGGTAAACTTAGTATTGCACTAACATAGTACAGGAAATATAATAAACACAGAATATATTAGAGAATAAATACTTTCATTAATCATTCCAGACTGGCAAGTACATTTACATAATAATGATCATACAATACTATCCCCCGTGTCCATCCTCCGAGAGGGTATGTAAACTACCCGAAGGGCCACGACCGAAATGTCGTGACGTAACTGTCTAACCTCTCGGTCACTAACGACCGAGACTAACATAATACTTTATTAATATAATAACCGGTACATTCAAATATCCCGACAACAGTAATGGTTTTGTCACCAATGACAAAGGGGAAGATTGTTAGCAAATTTAAGTTGTCATTAGTGAAGATAGATGCAAACACCATTCCCATTGGTAGATCACTTGTATTACTTTATAGGCACCGGTAGACTAGAAACAGAGTATATGCACTGGTAGACTAAACAGAGGAGATGCACCGGTAGACCAAACAAAGTACATTGTACCGGTCTTATATTGCATACAAGGATGGACTGGGTATAAGATTGATACCAGCCAAACTGCATATAAATCTGCACCGGTGAATGCGGAGCTATTTAAGTTAAAACCGGAATATGCGGAGCATCCACCGTTTAGAACTGAAGTTAGCTTTTTAACAGGAGTTAGTTTTATTTCTACGCGGATGTTTCAAGGTAAACTCAAGATCAGAACGCAAAGCTTTTTTTTGTTGCATGATTTAAGGACGAGTTTACAGCTTGACGGTTCTATGAGTTAGGGTTTCATTGAGATGAAATTTTGCATAAATACAGGTCATAGGACGCAAGAAAAGAGTTGTTGATTATATAGAGGAGGGAGTTATCTTCTGAGAAGAGCTACAATCACATAGGTGAAAGGCAGAAAGGATCAACAGCCAGGCAAAACAGGAAGATCAACAGGTATGATCTAATTAGACAAAGAGTGTCAATTAAGATCATTGCTTTTATACTATGAAAGCATATTCAAATCCCTTCATCAAGGTGAACCCTAATAGGTTCTTTGTATAAATCCTTTAATCGAGTAACATCTTTGTTGATGTTGAAAGTCCTTTAACAAGGCGGCTCTTAACAGAGTTAAGATCTTAACCGATCTTCTATCAAATCCCTTAACCGGGTAGCACTCTTGCAAGTGCTTTGTAAGCTCCTAATAGGGCATCTTTATTACTGCAGTAGTGAAATTGTGAGCTCTGTCTCACCGTGGTTTTTTCCTTCTAACCGAAGGTTTCCACATATACATGATGTGTTGATCTGAGTATTTCTATTTCTGTTTGTGAATGATTGTTTACATTCTGTTTATCTTACAAGAATCTTTCTACAAGTGTGAAATTGCAATAGAAATAGTATTTACTGATTCACCCCCCTCTCAGTAACTGGTTAGGAATAACAGGCTGAAATGTGTTTTTGTCAAATCAACTAAGAAAGAACCCAAGGGTTTTCATCCTAAGATTTTTTGAACCAAAAGGACAAGCTCTCAAAGTTCTCCAAGAATATAGCTAGTGAAGAATGAATTGCTTTTTTACTTTCAACTCTTTTATATCCCATCTTTGACAGAAATAAAATAATATTTAATTTATTTAATTTTATTTCATATTCTTTCTAATTAAGTGATCTACTTTATAAATTTTTGCTTGACATAAAATAAAGTCACTTTATTAAATAATCAAATTTCAGCTTTTCCGCCATATCTTTGGTGCACCAACCTGAGACAATTGAGTCTCGCTATTCTGTCAATCTCTTTTGCATTGTAGAACAATATACCAATCATATAAATCCATGGATCCCAAAGCCAAATTGGAAGTTTTCCATTCACAATACTTGATGACTTCTTCTATGCCACTTTGATCTTTATATAAAACATCTCCTTGAAGTCTTCATGTGATTTCCATAACTGCTTTACTAAGATAGTTGGCTTCCCATATTATTCTCTTCACTTTGTGTTTCAACTCAATGTACTATCCAAGGAAATGTGACCATTGCAAGCCTTTATGGGATGAGAGGTGATTGTAACAGTGATAATTTTATTGGAATTCTTCCCAAACAAAAATAAAAAAGTTGAAAAAACAAAGGAAACCCCCAAACTATTGTAGGTCTATAGCTGCTCCTAGAAAGTATTATTGGTCCACATAAATGATAAAATTGTCGGTATGATCTATACAAGCATCATACCACGACTGCCTAATTGAACTCCAGTGCTCAAAATTTTGAAATGTAAAAGCTGAAAACCACCTTACACTAACTTCAGCAATGGTGGCAGGCTGAAAAATATTCCACCTTGAGTTTGAAAATTCTTCTATAGTTGCATGAAAAATGTGGAAGGAGCTGCAATTATGGGATACAATAGCTTCAAGATCAAGAACCATCCCATGATGCCTGTAGAGTAACTCCACCTATCAAATCACGCTGATTTTCCCAATCCACATATGCAATTAAAAATGAATGATGGCTGATTTGCATGATGAAATCATCACTAAGACTGAAATTATGATCCATAATCCTCCAAGGTACACTACTACTCTCTAGTATGCTTGGATGGTGACCCCTTGCATAAATACTCAACAATGAATTAGTTACGTTCAAAACATTGCAGAACTTTATTTCATACCATAAGTCAACCAAGGAAGGTGTCTTTAAGATGATGAAATCTCCGTGTATCATAACATCGATTGGGTAAACTTCACTGAGATCCTATATCCTATGATTGTCCAACCTCGATAGGATTTGCACTTCATTCTCCCTTGTCCCCATTAATTGATTTTTCCAATCTTTCTCATGAATGTTAGACTCGTGCAAAGATAATGAATTTCTATTGGTAGGCAAACCAAAATAAAAAAATTTCTTCATACCTTCCAATGTTGTCATCACAGGAGCCATAGGTTTCATAGACTTTACCAAAATTGATCTGAATTTGTAGCCAAGGTTACTTTAGTGAAATTACCATCTAGCTCAGTCCCCTCATTTGTAGTTGCAAATCCTTCAATAAAATCATTCTGGATCTTGGCAATGCATACCTTTTGAGATAAGTCATTTTCTTCTTCATCTTCTCGCAATTCTAATTTTTCTTCATATTCTCATCACAATTGCTTTCCCTTGAAGTTTTGAATCTCATTTCCTAAAACACTTCTTTTCATGGTGCATACAACAACTTTTTCCTTATTTTTTCTGTAGGAGTTATTTTCCTTGAGTAGCTATCAACTAAGCTTCCTTGGCCCTCCTTAGCCATTTATCACACATTTCTTGGTTCCTTGCTACACCTGTTATGCTTGTCTGTGATGTGATTAATTCTTTTCCTTCCTCAGGGTCCCCATTTGTTGCCTGTATATTTGAATGTGGATCATTAACTACCGCAGATGCAACATGAGAGTCAACTAATATTGGTTGCGTCTCAGTGATCTATTATAATTTATGACCTTTCCTTTTCCTTAAATGATGTCTCTCTTCAAATTTCTTTTCCACTGATAAATAAGATTTTGGCATCTTTGGATGCTTTAACAATGGGCTTAGATTCTTCTGATATTCTTGATTCACTTGCAAAATTTTTGTCACAAGTTTCTGATTTGTCTTTATCTTTCACACTGAAGGTAACTGACACTTTGCTGAAATTGATATGTATAAGTGTTGATCACTTACTGGAAGCAATTTGAAAATGATCTTTCCGCTGTCAACCCCTCGGGCTGGCAGGATGCACAACTTTGATACCACTGTTATATCCCCTACCAGAGTATTTTGATCAAACTTGCAACTGTAATGATCTAATCCAATTTATGAATCCAAAATATCACAATTTTGACAAATTTATTGTGTTGACATTCAGTCAAATGTTTATGTGCATGTGCATATAAAAGAGTTTTTAGTGTAATAACTGGTATATAGTGTAAATTATTGATGTTGTTGTGACAGATAGGTTTAAGAGGACATTGTGACAAACAATTTGCAAGCATTTGATGGACTGAAATATATATTAAATTTATTATGACAGTCTACTGGTATAGATTTCAGCTTAACAAAATATTCATAAACATTATTCAGACCTTATTATATAATAGTTTGAAATACTTGGGAATACAAAACCAACTTCAAAGTCGATGCCAGAAAATAGGGACAGCTCCTAGGATGCTTGACCGCTCCTAATCTATAGGTATTTGGCTTGAACTCCACATGAAAAACTCTGAAATTTGTAGCATATAACCTTCAAAGATCCCAAAAGCTGATCTTGAAGTGCAACACCTAGCAGATTTTTATTAGCGCCTAGCAAAATGAATAATCCACACCCAGCTTAGGAGTCACTGTCATCATTTTTGAACTCGATGTCACTATTGGTAGTGAATTATGAAAACCAAATAAACTCCCATAAGTTCATTACTCCACTAACAGTGACATACCTGGAAGAAATTAGTGTATTGACCAGCTAGAAAGATTTCCAATCACCCATCACCTTTGAATATTCCCACATCAGCGATATGAAATGGTGTCAACCGTAATACCCTCCAATGTGGCATCCCAAATGTATCTTCCCATCACATACTATAGATGGCATCAAAAATCCAACCAGTGTAATATACTTCCATCCAAAAATAAAAAAAAAACAATACTTTTTTGTTTTTTTGTACAAACCCTCAAAAAATAATCGAATTGTGAAATCCAATCCAATAGATGCACCTATGAATCCCGTGGGAATCCACCAGAGTTGGCTGAAATGGGTTTTTGTCCAATCAAGAAAGAAAGAACCCAAGGGTTTTCATCTTAGGATTTGTTGAACCAAAAGCACAAGCTCTAAAAGTTCTCCAAGAAATTAAATCAAGAATGAAATGCTTTTTGACTCTCAACTCTTTTACATCTCATCTTTTGAGAGAAATATTTATTTTTCTTTTCTTTTATTTCATATTCTATCATGAAGTGGTATGAATCCTGTGGGAATCCACCAAAGTTGGCTGGAACGGGTTTTTGTCCAATCAATCAAGAAAGAACCCAAGGGTATTCATCTTAGGATTTGATGAACCAAAAGCACAAGCACTCAAAGTTCCCCAAGAAATTATATCAAGAATGAAACGCATTTTGACTATCAACTCTTTTATATCTCATCTTTTCAGAGAAATATTTGATTTTCTTTTCTTTTATTTCATATTTTCTCATAAGGTGGCCCACTTTATAGATTTTTCCTTGACACAAAATAAAGTGAATTCATTAAAATAACCAAGGTTAGCTTTTAATTAATTAAATATAATAAGTATAAGAAGCTTAAGACTATTTAAAATTTGATTAATAAATAATTTCTAATAAGGCCCAAAATTAGCCTATGGGAGTTAAATAGGCTAAAAGGGATACTTCCGGCTACTTGGCTGAAGGGACATTGCAGTTTGATTGTGTATTTGTTGTTATGTTTGGAAATAAGTATTGTTGGCATGCTCTCTCGCTCTCTCTCTCTCTATACATATACATACACTACAGTTTTATGTTCTTTTTGGAGTTGCTATTATTCACTAGATTCAAAGCATTGTTCCTTTTATGGGGTTTTTCTTTGGTTTGTACTTTGTATGGAAGGCAAGAAAGGCTTGTGTGTTTTAAGGGAAGGTTAGGTCCTCTATCGGCTTCAGAAGTGAAGTTGTGACTTCCATTATTTCTTTGCAGATGGAATTATTTAAGTGTGTCTAGAGTAGTGTTTAGGAGGTTTTTTAGTGGTGGCACTATACAGTATAATGCTACCTCTTTGAATAGCTAATGATGGTTTCCTTGTTTTAATCAAGTCTCCTATTGGAATGTGAATCCACTCACTTTCTTGTAGTAGAGGGATGTAGTGAAGGGTGTGATAGGAGAGTTAGGATTTCTGCTCCAGTGGCAGATGAGAGTGGTTGTGTCTTTCTTATAATTAAGGAGTACAATTCTAGCTTGGGTAATGCATCAAGCTAATGTTGCACATTATTCTTCAGTTGGTTCTCCTCAATAAGAGGTAGAAGAATCTAAGTTTGTTTTTCATTTATAGTACCAATATAGGGACTGCATATAGTTTAGAAAAGAGGCAAAGGCTTGCTAGTTGATAGTGCACAACATTTCATATGTTCAAAGTGTGACAGACTTCAAAGTAAAATTCTACAGACTCAGAGTTGGCCAACAAATCTCTTCCCAGAGCTGGGTACAGTGAACTATTCCTAAGGGATGTGGAAGTCACCATTGAAAAAAGAGTCCAGTACATAATAGACGATATTATTATAAGCTGTGAGAAGCTTGAGGATCCACAGAATAACATGTCTTCTACTGTAGGTGATCACGAGGGATGTTTATAACACCAACATGGACCTGTTGTTGCTCCAGTTCATGATGACATGAAACTTTTTAAGGGAATTCAACTCCATCTGAAATCTGTTTTCTGTTTCTCTCACCTGCTACTCCTTGGATGCCTAAATAGGTTCGCTGAACTGTTTTTAATTACTTTTGGGTATCCTAACATGGAGGTTACACTTGCTACTTTTTTATTCCAGCTTGTTTTTTGCTTGTTGATGGGAACTTGCATAGCTCCTGTCTTATTTTGAATTGATACATATGATGGTTATGATTTGAGTTCTACTTTGCTATGTAGTGGTAAATTTGTTATTTCAATATGTTAAAAAGCAAGTTTTCCTATGATACGAGTTATAAAAATCCAATGAAAAGAGGATTTATAGATATCATCACTAGGGCTCTCAACCAGCATAGCATGCCAATTCTTGTGAATTCCTGTTTTATGTAGTCAATCGCTAATCAACAGAAATACATCCATAATTCGTAGCCATAATGACAAGAAGTTGCAACTTTGTTATCGACAATAATCAAAATGCTAAGAAATTTGGTCGATGTGGCAAATTATGGTAGAAATTAAAAGTGTCTATATGTATGATCCACCAAAAATATTCTCTTCCTACATTAGGAATACAACAAAAATATATGTGGTTGGTAATTTATTAAGTAGAGCAAAATAAATAGAAAGTAACTGTGTTGTTCTTATTTGGGTAAATGAGAGAGTAATTTGGAACTAGTGAATTGGAAAATTTCGTATCTTTATATGTTTGTTTCCAAGTTTAACAAAAATCCCTAGCTTATTCTAGTTCCTTAATAAATGTAGAGATATTGAGGGAGAAAATAGTGTTCATCTAAATTTGAATCACAGAATGAATGCTATAATTTTATTGTAGTTAAAATTCATTTTGTCAGACATTTCTGTGTTGTGGCTTATTATTTTCGTTTCATGAATATCGCAGAAGAAAATAATGATCAATTTTGAAGAAATGCATGTATATATGGTAATAAATATCTCATCTAATTGGCATTGACAGTTTTCAAGCTGATTCATACAATGGCGGTGCATGCATTACAATGAAGGGTGATATTGAAAAGGACACACATTTTATGGTGAAGCTTTTTCAAGGAACCATAGCCTTGGGAAATCTCCCTATTCGCATTTCTTATTATGTAAGGAACTTTTTCTTTATTTTTCACAATAAATTTTTCCCTTTAAAAATTATTTGAGTATATTTTCTTAATGGAGGCAGGATTTCCTGCAGGAATACTTTTTCAAATTTTAAGTAAACCTATTCCCTTGGTTCTTGCACCTGAATCGCATAGAAAGTTAGAAAAATTAGGAACAGAAAGTTGAAGAGTGATATGGTAGCATACTACTCAAACACTATAGGTATGCAATATGTTAGATCAAATACCCATTTAGGGAGATCGAGACATAGTCTACAGCTTCAGAAGTTCCTGTAAGCAATCGTGAATAGATTCTTCTTTGATGATCAATGCCATATTCTTATATATAGTCATATGTTATTTTGTAACCAGTAGCTGTTTAATTGATTATATTTCCCAATGGCTATTTTATATGCATAAAATAATATTATAATAGCAAATATTTAAACAATCAATGACTGTGTCTAAAAAATAAAGATTTTGAACACTAGCAAGTATTGAGACACTCAATGTATGTAAAAATACAGGTTAAGCAACAACCTTCAAGTTTATTAGGCGGATGTTCTATATCTTTGTTACCTATTCCTTACAAGAGACAATACATATAAATACAGAATAGGAGAAAACTATCTAATCATGCTATATTAATATGAATGCAATGATCTTGTATGTACACAGTTTGAAGGCACATGCAACAGCCAACTCATTTGTGGAATGTTCTCTGATTCTGTGGTTTTAGGTAGAATGAGAAGGTAATCTCAAACTTTGAGGAGTTCTATGGAGAAAATGCATTGAATCTCTAGATTTCCTTAGGTGCTGTGGCATTTATTATCATTAACAATTTAGTATTCTTAAGATAGGCTCCCTTTGCATCCACAAACACCATTCTCACCAGGTGTACACAATAAATTTACAATGTTCCCATGCCTCCCAATTAAGGTAAAGGTAAATAATCACATGCCTGATAAGTTCGGCCTTTCTATCTTGTTCCTCAACTCGATCTAAGAACCTTATGAGCTGAAGCCACTGTAGAAATCATATTGTTGATCTTGCTAATCCAATAAATAATGGTTTTTGTACTTCTGATTTCAAATAAAAATTGTATACCCATGGTTTAGTTTGGTTCAAGGATGAACGCTTAATTGATTTCATACTGCTACATTCTAAATGTCACATCACCATTAGATGATCAAAAGAGATATCAAAAACTAATAAGTAAATCAAAAGGAGTTTGTTAACAAAAAACCTGACTGGAATCTAAGGTTTAATTTTCTGTTATGTGTAGTCAAACTTGGTGTGATGCAATAAAAAGGGAGAACTTATATATGCAATAACTATAAACCAAATTATAATAAATTATACACATTCAAATATATATACATCCATAGCATTATATATTAATACAGTTTCATGAATTATTCATTTCTTATAATTAATCCACCATTATACATACACACACACATGTATGTATGTATACTTATATTAATATATACACATATATATCTTTCATACTTCCTTATTCTGTCACATATATTTAGTTCATATTAATAATTAATCCACTCTCTTATCTCCCACTTTCTCTCTTTATATAGCCTTTTAATGCCCTTTTCATAATGCTTTTCTATCATATCTTTTAATCATAACTCTTTATATCTTATTCACAAATCTTCCCTTTCCCCATGATATTTTACTCTTATATAGCTTATTTAGGCATATTAGCCATTTTTAAGGCATATTAAGTGGTATACAATGGATATACGGGTTTATATGACCCAAATGACTGTAAAGAGCCCTGCTGGCTCCATTCTGAAAACTTGTTTTTCTTTGAATTGTTTTGTAATTTTTTTTGGTTTTGAACATATATAATTTTTGTAATTTTTCCAGGATATGAATAATATCAGACAGAAAATTTTTACTGACTCCAAATGCTCAACAGTTTCAATTTATTCAGTAGTATTTGCAAACTAAATCGAAGGACAGTGCAAATTAAAGTTCATACAAATTAACACCTGGCAAATTGACATGACCACTTGTGAAATGATGCAACTTCATCTATCTTTGACACAGCCTTGTGAATGTTGACGCAGCCTTAAGAAAATGCAAACGTGGCCACCAAGGAAGTTAACGTGGCTTTCTAGTATAAACCGCAGCCTCGAAAATGAGACCCAAGCCTTCACAATGTGATACGCAGCCCTCCAGGAAGAAGACGCAAGCTGCCAAGTATGAAATGCAGCCTTCCAGATTTAATTCACAGCCTCTAAAAACAAAACACCGCTTCTCAGATACAAATGCAGCTTCTATGGGGAGATACAACACAGCCTTTGCCAAACAATTCGCAGCCAATCTGGAAGATATAACAGCCTTCCAATAATTATATGAACCTCTGAGAAAAATCATACCAAAATAAGAATACCTCTGTAACAACGGTAATTGGACAATCCTTCTCAAATTTGGTATACAACAGCACCAAATTTGTATCCACAGAATCATAATTGAATTTCCAGAATTCAGTAGCAAAATTCACTACCCAAAAAGATGATTCAAATTGCACAAGAGAGGAATTAGTCCTCAAACCCTTGCCAAACTTCTCCACTTCAAAACTTCATAAAAATTGCACAGGTCAAGAATGAATTTTGATTTTTCTCAAAGGCTCTTATAAAAGCATTGAAAAGAGTGTGGCTTCTTCCACACACTTTTCACTTAAGAGGCTTCTCGTTTACACTTTAAAATTAAAACATAAACATAAGTCATTAAATAAGATCAACTTAATAAATAACTATAATATCATGAAGCCTCATTAAATACTCAATAAATGCACCCTTCTGCTCACATCACTGAACTGCCTCCACTGCATTGCTAAAAATAGCGTATGTTCAAAATAGACTTACTAAAAATAGTAAATCTATCACAGAGAATCTCAAATCTCACTATCAGCTCACGAGGGTCGCGATGATGAACTGACCATGCCTAGCTACAGGGGCTTGCTAAAACGGGGACGTTACAGTCCTCCCTCCCCAAGATTACTTGTCCCCAAGACATCCCAGTCTAGGGTGCTGAAGTATATCTTCAAGCTCCCAAGTGGCATCCTCATCTGGAAGTCCCTGCCACTTCACAAGAAACTCTCTAATGATCTGCCAACGCAAATGCCTCTCCCTGGTATCCAGAACAGCCTCAGGGATCAACTCCAATCTGCCCTCATCATCCAGAGGAGGTAATGTAGAAGATGGAACAACATGACGGCCCGACACCTTCTTGAGGCGGGATACATGGAATACATTATGAACCTTGTTGTCTGAAAGCAAATCTAACTCATATGCAACCTCCCCCACGCATCTCACTACACGGAAAGGTCCATAGTAGCGGGGCTCGAGCTTCTCAGCTCCACTCTTCCTGATGGAAGACTGTTGGTAAGGCTGTAACATCAAATAGAACGAGCAATTCTCCTCTGATCAACATACTGCTTCTGTTGATTCTGGGCCCTCTGAATTTTATCTCTCAGTGTCCTCATGATGTCCTGACTATCCTGCAGCATATCACCTGCACTGGGTACCCTACTGTCACTGCACAACAAATCCATGAAACTAGGGGGTTTGTACCCATATAGAGCCCGGAATGGAGACATCTAAATAGTCATATGGTGAGTGGAATTATAAGAGTACTCACATAAGTCTATCCAGTTCATCCAAGCTTGTTGCTGAGATAAAACATAATTCCACAGATAGCCTTCCACCCACTTATTTACTATCTCAGTTTGACCATCAGTTTGAGGGTGGTAACTAGTACTTGGAGTCAATTCTGTCCCACATAACCTGAAAAGCTCTTGCTAGAAATGACTCATGAAATGGCTATCACTGTCGCTCACAATAGTCCGGGGTAAACCATGTAATCTAAACACCTCCCGGAAGAACAACTCTATTATCTGAACAACTGAATAAGTGGTGGTGATCGGAAAGAAGTGAGCATATTTGGTGAGTCAATCCACTACCACAAAAATGCAGTCTCTACCTTGGGCTTTTGGCAAGCCCACAATGAAATCCATAGACAAACAGGCTCACTTCCGCTCAGGAATGGGAAGCGGCTATAATAAACCTATAGGATAGGTATGCTCTTGTTTGTTCTACTGACAAACAGAGCACTCTCGAACATATTGTTGAACATCAGTCTTGAGGCCCTTCCAAGTGAATCTCTCCCGAATCTGTCTATAGGTTTTAAAGAACCCAGGATGTCCAGCCAATGGAGAATCATGAAAGGCCCGGAAAATAATTTGTCTGACACCTGATCCTGGAACTAGATATATCCTCCCCTTGTAAATGATCAACTCATTTGCAAGGGTATAATTGTTGTCCTGTATACTACCATCAACAATGCTAGCTGCCCACTGATCACGAGCATACTCTGCAATGATCAGGTGTCTCCAATCCTCTGCTATCTCAGTAATCATGCACAAGTGGGGTCTCCTGAGAAAGGGCATCAACAACCACATTCTGAGTAGCTTTGATATAGGAGATATCAAAGTCATACGACTGTAACTTACTAACCCACTTCTACTGCCTCTCATTAAGATCCCACTATCCAAGGAAATGCTTCAAGCTATTGTGGTTCATTTTAATACAAAATTTGCTGCCAACTAAGTACTGCTTGAATTTGGCCAAAGCATGCATAATGGCCAACATTTCTTTATCATATACGCTGAATAATCTCTCAGGACCTCTGAGCTTCTGGCTCTCAAATACTATAGGATGGCAATCCTGAGAAAGAACTGCTCCAATACCCTCACTTGAGGCATCACAATGCAACTCAAAAGGTCTCGTAAAATCGTGCAATGCCTAGACGGGGCATGATGTCATAATCACCTTGAACTTATCAAAACACCCCTGTGCCTGAGTAGTCCACACAAATGCACCCTTACGGGTCAGATCAGTAAGGGGAGTTGCATGTCTAGAGAACCTTGCCATGAACCTATGGTAGAAAGCACATAGTCTAATGAATCCTCTCAGCTCTGTCAGGTTCTCCAGTGTAGGCCAATCCAGAATAGCACGAACCTTATCGGGGTCCATTTGAACTCCCTCTGCACTGATGATGTGTCCCAGATATAACAACTCGGTCATGCCTAAGGAACACTTGGACTCCTTGGCATACAAGGAAGCCCATCAAGAATACCCAATACTGCATCCAGATGTGCTACGTGCTCATCCCAAGTCTTACTATAAACTAGTATGTCATAAAAAACACGAGAACAAATCTCTGCAACTGACTATGGAAGACTGTTCATAGTAGACTGCAATTTGGCGGGGGCATTAGTCATGCCAAAGGGCATGACTAGAAACTCAAAATGGCCACAATGACATCTGAAATTTGTCTTCTCCACGTCCTGCTCTTTGACTTTGATCTGATGGTACCTTGATCTCAAGTCAATCTTGGAGAAGTATTGTGCCCCATGCAGCTCATCAATCCGAGGGATAGGATACCGGTTTTTAATAGTTTTTTTATTCAGCATCTAGTAATCTATACACATTATGAGTGCCCCATCCTTCTTCACCAAAATAACTGATGAAGCAAAAGGAGACTTACTCGGCCTAAAATGTCCCATAGCGAACAACTCCTGAATGGTCTTCTCTATCTCATTCTTTAGTCGCTTAGGGTGCTAGTAAGGAATAATCATTATAGGCTTAGTGCCCTCTTCTAACTCAATAATGTGTTCAATCCCTATATCAAGTGGTCTGTCATGTGGTAAATCAATAAACACTTTAGAGTGTTTAATTCTAAGCTGTTGAATATCAGGATGATAAGCTGGCTTATCTGCACTGTCCAGAGTAGGCAACATCCTACACTCTGCTGCCCAATCAACAATGTCATCATGCCGTACCAAATGCCGCATACAATTGAAAGAAATCATCTTCAGATCACTACTCCTGATGGCCTTAAGGATGTGATTTTTGCCACCCTTAATAAATCTCAACTCCATCTTCTCAGTGTTGATGTAAATATCCTTGAGAGTGTGCAACCAGCTCATGCCAAGAACTATATCAGTGTTGCCCATGTCAAAAATCTGCCTTAAAAGAATAGTTGTTAAGCTTCACAAGAAGCTCCGAAATCATCTTGTTACACTTAAGAGTGTAACCATCAGCCACCTGTACTCTAAGTCCCTCAAAATCTTCAATTTTAAACCCTCTCTTGGCAACCAAACGTGAATCAATGAAATTGTGTGTAGCACCTGTGTCAAAAAAAGCAACACGCTGCCTTGCCAAGAGTCCATGCATCCTGAAAGAACCTTCCTTTCTCATGCTAGAAAGGTAAACAACCTTGAAGTTAGAATCATCTACCTTCTCATCACCATCACCTGAAACCTCATGTGTTTCATGCTCATAGTCAGCTTACTGCTCATGAATATCAGAATTATCCTCATCATCATAAAACCATTCCATCATCTTATTTTTCCCTTTAGGCTTCATAGGGCAATCATGGTTAAAATCATAAGGTCCCCTGCAATGAAAACATAAGTTTTTCCTCCTCAGATCATTCAGAGTTTCTTGATCTAAAGGGGCTGTTGTAGGACACTTAAATTCAGCTCTATCATCCTTTTTAGGAGTTGTCCTATCATAAGATGAAGTAGAAGGTCTTGAAGCAAACTTGCTTCGTGGTGTAGATGCTTCCAAATTCCTTTCTTTTTTCAAAGCTTCCTACAAGGTAGGTGGATCCAAAGACTTGATCCACCCTTTGAGAGGCTCAATCAAATCCTCTACAAATAGCATAACTCTCCTCTCAGAAATGTCAAAAACCATAACAAATAACCGCTGAAACTCACTGATAAAGGCCTCAAGGCCACTTGTCTGCGTCAATTGAGCCAAGTCTCTGAAATAAGTCTCAGGGCCCTTCCTATCAAACCGTTCTATTAACCTGTCAACAAACTCTTGGTAATAAATGATCTAATCGTGTCGTAGAGACACTAGCCCATTGTACCACCAGTCATGAGCTACTCCATCTAAATGCAACACAACAAAGTGGATGGTGTCCTCAGTCATGGGATGCAAAGCTAGGTATATGGTGAGCTTATGAACCCAAGCTCGTGTTGTAACCTTGCCACTACCA
Organism: Chamaecyparis obtusa; assembly: GCA_027943335.1. NCBI lineage: Eukaryota > Viridiplantae > Streptophyta > Pinopsida > Cupressales > Cupressaceae > Chamaecyparis > Chamaecyparis obtusa. The sequence goes on from BSBK01002762.1 coordinate 1,232,995, forward strand.
TCATAATGGTCCAAGGTCATCTTGTTGGTTGCCTGTTGCAAATCCGACTGCCTAGGCCCTTGTCTCTCAGGTGTAGGCCTACATCTAGAATGCTCACGCTTCTGTGTAAAGAATCTGTCAAAATTCAGATTCTTCTTGATGGCGTGTGGTAGAGCATCCCACTCAGCTTAGTGAGCAACAATGTCATCAGCAAATGGCGCAACATCAGTCTTAGTACTAACCGCGTCAATCTCAGGTCTCAGAAACACAGGCCGCTGTGGCCTATCATAAACATCGGTATGACCAATCCTGTCAAACCTATCATCATATCTAGTCTGGTCCTCAGCTTTCAACCTATCACCAGCTCTAGACCTATCATCAGCTTTGGACTTGTGTGAACTAGCAGACACTCCTAACACCTCTCTCTCTGCCACAGTCGCTAGGTAGTGCAATGAGCTGTAGAGTGTCAGATAACTGTTGTAATATAGTAGCCACATGATGTTGGCCATCTGCCAAATTCCGAAATGCATCCCTGGCCTCTCTGTCAACATCTGAAGCAGTACCTGCATCTCTATTACCTGTACCATCCAAACCATTTGAACCACCAACACCCCTGTCACCAACACTACCAAACTGCATCTCACCTTCTCCCTCACCGGTGGAGAATTAGGACCTCTGTGGGTGTAGTGCATACCAGGTCTGAATCTGTGGGCCATGCTGAACCCAATTCCCTGCAAATTGGCAGGAAACCGCTATGATACCACTGTAAAGAGTCGTGCTGGCTCTATTCTGAAAACTTGTTTTTCTTTGAATTGTTTTGTAATTTTTTTGGTTTGGAACATATATAATTTTTGTAATTTTTCCAAGATATGAATAATATCAGACAACAAATTTTTACCAACTCCAAATGCTCAACAATTTCAATTTATTCAGTAGTATTTGCAAACTAAATCAAAGGACAGTGCAAATTAAAGTTCATACAAATTAACACCTGGCAAATTGGCGTGACCACTTGTGAAATGATGCAACTTCATCTATCTTTGACGCAGCCTTGTGAATGTTGACGCAGCCTTAAGAAAATGCAAACGTGGCCACCAAGGAAGTTAACATGGCTTTCTAATATAAACCGCAGCTTCCAAAATGAGACGCAAGCCTTCACAATGTGATACGCAGCCCTCCAGGAAGAAGACGCAAGCTGCCAAGTCTGAAACGCAGCCTTCCAGATTTAATTCGCAGCCTCTCAAAACAAAACACAGCTTCTCAGATACAAACGTAGCTTGTATGGGGAGATACAACACAACCTTTCCCAAACAATTCACAGCCAATTTGGACGATATAACAGCCTTCCAATAATTATATGAACCTTTGAGAAAAATCATACCAGAATAAGAACACCTTTGTAACAACAGTAATTGGACAATCCTTCTCAAATTTGGTATACAACAGCACCAAATTTGTATCCACAGAATCAGAATTGAATTTTCAGAATTCAGTAGCAAAATTCACCACCCAAAAAGATGATTCAAATTGCACAAGAGGGGAATCAGTCCTCAAACCCTTGCCAGACTTCTCCACTTCAAAACTTCATAAAAATTGCACAAGTCAAGAATGAATTTCGATTTTTCTCAAAGGCTCTTATAAAAGCATTAAAAAGAGTGTGGCTTATTCCACACACTTTTCACTTAAGAGGCTTCTTGTTTACACTTTAAAATTAAAACATAAACATAAGTCATTTAATAAGATCAACTTAATAAATAACTATAATATCATGAAGTCTCATTAAATACTCAATAAATGCACCCTTCTGCTCACACCACTGAACTGCCTCCACTGCACTGCTAAAAATAGCGACTGCTCAAAATAGACTTACTAAAAATAGTAAATCTATTACAGAGACCCTCAAATCTCATTGTCAGCTCACGAGGATCGTGATGATGAACTGACCATGCCCAGCTACAGGAGCCTGCTAAAACGGGGACATTACAATGACATCTAGAGTGCCTCACAACCCTCTATATTCTACCAACATTCTCCCCAAGCCTAAAGCATTGTTTGTCCTCAAGACAATTTAGTGAAACCACTTGTATCTGTCATGATTTCCTTTCTTTTCATAGTTTTTACTTAGTTGCAGCCCTCTTTGTTTTGTGACATGTTTTCATTGTAGTTTTACCCTTATTCCTTACTTCTATTTAGTAGCACTCCCTTTGGTGCATTGTTATCTGCACTCAAGTATTTAAACTTCTCTTGAATACTATCATTTTTGACATATGGATATGCATACATGTAATATTTTAGACATATTTGTAATCTACTTCCAATTACATCCATCAATCGATCCATAATTTATTGGCATACCATCTATCATATATTTTGTCTTCAACTCTCTATTCTAACACATGTTCTGAGAATAATCCTTTAATCTAAAAAGGCTACAAAGATGAAGATTCCAGCAAATTTATTTTGTTCTTTCCTTTGACAATGAGAACATTGTATTTCTTGAATAGATTTGTTAAAACTTTTTGTACTTGTAACATCTTCTTTTCCATTTCCATTTGCTTCATCATTTAGCCTCACTAGTAATTATTGTACTTGTTATGTGTGTATGAGCTAGGTATACAAGATGTATGCTAGGGCCAATCACTATGTGAACTAGGGTTAATAGAATGAAATTGACCTCAATGTGGTTTTATGTGTTTGTACACTAATGATTGGTATGGAACCAACACTTGATGGAGTGTTGTGTTGATGTTTTGTAGCTTCAGTCAGATAAACACTGTGAGTCAATACTAGTGAAGATATGTATATATATATTTAGTATATATGAGATGTATATATATGACACAGGACAGGTAAGGAGGATCCAATTAAGGACAGTCCAAACAAGCAGCTACACACTACAATGCGGAATAACACAACAAGACAATGTTTTCAATTGAATTTTCATTAACATGCTTGGCTGTAAGGCCTTCCGGGTTAGGGCCAAATACAATCAAAAGTATTTTTGCAATCTTCCAGCTAGTCCAGCTCTAAAACAAATCAGCAATTGATGGAAACCCTAAGGCAAATCTAAACTTGAGCTCGCAAGCCTCTAAGCAATCTCCTTGTCTCCAAGCATGCAAAACCACTAGCTCTGCTATTACAAACTATCAGATAACAATTTGATCTTCAAGATCTCGCAGGATCCAGATCTAAAGTTCACACTTACTGACTCCTGACTGCCTCCCTAAACATCTACCCAAGCACTCCTTAAATACTAATCTTCAGCCACAAGTCGGTTGGAAGAAACAATTAACTCCTAAGCCAAGTCGGCTTCTATTACAAACAAATATTAAATGCAACAACAGTCGGCTCTCAAATAGCCTTACAAACATTTAATTCTCCATGTCAGCCTCAAGATCTACGTAGGAGAATACAACAAAAGCTACCAACAATAAATGCACCAAGTCGGCCAACCAAATCTCCAAGAACTCTAGTCGGTAAACTAGAACTATCGAGCACCAGAGAAACAACTGAGCACTAGTGAAACAACTGACTACGCAAGCATTACCGAGCACCATAGGCATTGCTGAGCAAGCACGTCGACCCAGCACCACAGACATTGCTGATTACAAGTTCCACCAAGCACAAGAGGTTTCACCGAGTTCCTTCAGCGACTGAGCTTCCTTCAATAACCAAGACCGTCGGTTAAAGAAGCAACCGAGTAACACAGAACCAAAACAACACACCACCATGCAGATTCACCGAGTACCCTAGAATGCCCCTGCATCAAACACCCCAAGTTCGAAAAGATGTTCTCATAGGCTGGTAGAACATCTTTCGGGATTCAGCACATAAACCCTAAACTAGTTCTTCACATACAAGCCCTTCAAACCTTCACCTTGCATATTCTTCCACTTCTGTTTCTTCTGTCTTTTCAAATCTTTCCTTGATAACGCATAGGCTTGTTCTCCATACTAATCCATCCCTTTAGAATTTCTCAACTCATCTCGGCTACCAAAGCTCAGGTTTCTCCTACCGAGTGTTGTATCCAGCAAAGGCATCAGGGAAAGCTTCCTGTTATTCTTCTCAAAAGTAAACACATTCTTGACACAATCATACATAGCTCTGCAATCATATTGCCAAGGTCTACCGAACAATATATGACAACTATTCATCTCCACAATATCACACAACACTAGATCCTTATACTGGCCAATCTGAAAATCAACAAAGCACTGCTCCCTCACTTCCAGAGCGTGAACATCTTGTAACCAGCCAATGCTATAAGGATAAGGATGCTTCAGTCTCTTCAAACCAAGTTTCTGAACCATGTCCTCAACAACAAGGTTATCAGTACTACCACTATCAACAATTACATCACAAAGTTTACCTCTAGACTTACACCGAGTTCTGAACAAGTTACTCCTCTGACAAGATTCCTCCTTTGCACTGAGCAATGTTCTCCGAACCAGCAAGTTCTCAGATTCAAGTTAGTTCTGAATATTCTCATTTACCACAGCAGTCCTTCGGTCACCAAACTTCTTCTGTGTACACTCAAAAGAATGGTGTCCTTCACCACAATTATAACAAGTACCCTTAAAGATAACTTTACCTGTCTTCTTCGGTTCCACAGGTTTCGGTTCATCTTCAACAGTCGGTTTATCCTTCACCGAGTGATCAATCTTCTCCTTCCCTCGGGGATTACTATGTTGTCTCCATTTCAATTATCTTCTGCCTTCAGAGCATACTGATAAGCATCTTTAACCGAATTAATCTTTAGCATACCAAGCTCATCCTGAATATTAAATCTCAAACCATTCACATACCGAGCTACCTTTTCTTTACCAAGTTCTCTGTGTCCAGACCGAATAGTCAACTTATAGAACTCCTTGGTATAGTATTCCACAGTCAAATCTTTTTGCTTCAGATTCTGCAACTTCTTAAACAAGTCAAGCTCATAGTCAGCAAGTATGAACTTAGCTTTTAATTTAGTCACCATCAACCTCCACCGATTGATCTTCATTTCACCTTCATCTTCTCTATCTCTTTGTAATTCTTTCCACCAAAGAGTAGCATGTCCTTTCAACTTAGTCTGTGCCAATCTTACTCTAAGAGGATCTTCAATTTCTTCAAGCTCAAAGAAGTTTTCTAATTCACCAATCCAATCAATCAAGTCCTCGGGTCTCAAAGTATCAGAGAAAGTAGAAACTTCCTTTCGGTAACTAGTACTCAACCGAGCTCCAGATCTATGCAACCGACCAGTTTTGTCTTCACCAGATCTGTCTCTCCGATCATCTCCACTAGATCCAACAGCTTCAAAGTCTTCAGTAGCTTCCTCATAACCATCATCAGTACCAAGATTCCTCGGCATACTAGCAATAGCTCTCATGACCTCAGCGATCATGTCATTCTTCATCAATTCCATCTCAAATCTGAAATCAACTTTAACTTTCTCTGTAATCTTTGATTCCACAGCATCACAAAGATCTGCAATCGCTTTAGGGTCCAATCTTCTCGGAGGCATCCTTCAAGATTTTCGAAAACTCAAAGCAATAAGTCACCAGCAAGGTCTTGGTGCAAACAACCTCAACTCGGAGATCGGTTTACACACTCAAGATTTTCGAGCTCTGATACCACCTAACGCAAGACAGGTAAGGAGGATCCAATTAAGAACAGTCCAAACAAGCAGCCAAACACCACAATGCAGAATAACACAACAAGACAATGTTTTCAACTAAATTTTCATTAACATGCCCTGCTGTAAGGCCTTCTGGGTTAGGGCCAAATACAATCAAAAGTATTTCTGCAATCTTCCAGCTATTCCAGCTCTGAAACAAATCAGCAACTGATGGAAACCCTAAGGCAGATTTAAACTTGAGCTCACAAGCCTCTAAGCAATCTCCTTCTCTCCAAGCATGCAAAACCACTATCTCTGCTATTACAAACTATCAGATAACAATCGTATCTTCAAGATCTCGCAGGATCCAGATCTAATCTTCACACTTACTGACTCCTGACTGCCTCCCTAAACATCTACCCAAGCACTCCTTAAATACTAATCTTCAGCAACAAGTCGGCTAGAAGAAATAATTAACTCCTAAGCCAAGTTGCCTTCTATTACAAACAAATATTAAATGCAACAAGGTCGGCTCTCAAATAGCCTTACAAACATTTAATTCTCCATGTCGGCCTCAAGATCTACATAGGAGAATACAACAAAAGCTACCAACAATAAATGCACCAAGTCGGCCAACCAAATCTCCAAGAACTCCAGTCGGTAAACCGGAACTACCGAGCGCCAGAGAAACAACCGAGCACCAGTGTGTAATGTCCCCATTCTGAGCAAGCATCTGAGTTATTGAATTTAGCCTATTACTGGGTCCTTGTAGGCTAATACTGGTGATTAGAGGACCTTGTTGAGGGTTATGGCTCCGTTTGGTGGGACTTGCTATTTATAGTAAGTCAAGGGATGGTTCCGATGAGCTCAAGTGAGTTAGAGTTGAATGATGCTCTCCGTTTATTTTTTTGGCTTCCGGTTTGGGCTCCAAAAATCTTGGAGGGAGCGTCTATTTTAAGTAAGTCACCTCATCAGGTTCATTCATCATCTTTCTTCATCAGGATCACGCATGTGCTGTCAGATTTCGATTTTGATGCTTCTTCAGTCATTTTCGCAAGATGGGTGAATTATGATTATTATTTAATTAAATTGGCTAAGGTTGCTATTTTTATTGGGATTGCATATTGGACACCTTGGTGTTATAGCTCGTTGGAACCAGGTTGACAAGTTTTAAATCTTGAGCACATAAAACAGGGACCCTATGTGTTAGAATATCATTATATTAATGAAAAGGTCATTTTTGGAGCAATGGGGGAGTTTAAATTAATAAAGTGACTTTATTATATGTCATCTTTAAATTATAACATAAAGTTGCTTTATGAGAAATGAAATTAAAAGTAAATTAAAGGAGATGAAGACAAATGAAAATTGAATATTATAAAAGGGGATTCAGATTTCATTTCATTCATTCATGACTTGAGCATTTTTTATGAAGTTTTGGAAGTGGAGAAGTTTGGCTAGGGTTTGAGGACTAGTTGCTCTCTTCTGCAATTTGAATCAGTTGTTGGTGGTGAATTTTACTATTGAATTCTGGAAATTCAATTATGATTATGTGGATGCAAATTTGGTGTTGTTGTATACCAGATTTGTTGAGTATTGAGCATCTATAATTTATACTGTGTTATCCATCTGCTGGTTCGATTTTATTCTTGTGACTATCAGTTATACGGAAGGCTGTTGTATCTTTCTTGCTACAAAATACATCTGGAGGCCACGAACTTTCACCTGGAGGCTACGAATTTATTTAGAAAAGCTGCATTTTTTCTTTGGCAGCCAGCGACTTCTTCTTGGAAGGCTGCAAATTTATTTAGAGAAGCTGCATTTTTTCTTTGGCAGCCAGCGACTTCTTCTTGGAAGGCTGCGTTTGAAATTGAGAGACTGTTGGGGCTGCGTTTGGAGGAATTTGTTGATTGTTATTTGCTGGTGCCAAATCCCGTACGCTGCGTTTCCTTCTACAGCAGTCATGTTTAGATTATAAGGTGTTGTTTCCTTATTTTCATGCAATAATTTAAAATGCTGGTTAAGCATGTAATGGATTTGATTCATGAATAATTGAACCACAAGTATTTGTTGTTGTTTAATTGAAAAAATCTGAAAAGAATCATTGAATTTCATATTTGTTGTTCATAAACTTCTATATATTCTGAAAGCAATTTAAAAGTGCAATTTAATTTGAGAAAAGAACTAGTTTGTCAATGAGAGCCAGCTAGGCTCATTACACGGTGAAACAACCGACCACGCCAAGCATCACCGAGCACTACAGGTATCGCCGAGCAAGCACGTCGACCGAGCACCACAGACATTGCTGAGTACAAGTTCCACCAAGCACAAGAGGTTTCATCGAGTTCATTCAACGACCGAGCTTCCTTCAATAACCGAGAATGTCAGTTAAAGCTGCAACCGAGTAACACAGAACCAAAACAACACACCATCATGCAAATTCACCGAGTACCCTAGAATGCCCCTGCATCAATATATACTTATATATATATATATATTATTATTATGTAAATATTAGAGAAATTAATATAATACTCGAGATATTATATATATGTGTGTGTGTGTGTGTGTATGTATATATAATCATAATTATCATTATATTAATTACATAATAATGAATAGACATGTCCCATGAAGGGACATGTCTCTTCTTGGCTCATTCTCAATATAAATGCAAGAGATTGTTGCATTTGGAAAACACATACAATGGGATAGTGCTATTGCATTTGCAATGATCCTAAAACCTTAACATGGTATCAAAGCCAAGTTGCAAATGTAAGAGAGTAGTTTGTTGATGGTGAATGTGTGACTGTCTCATAAATACAGTCTCAGTACGAAGACCATATCCTCGAAATGCACCATTGGATTTTGCTAAATTTTGGATATGTTGGTGATAAACAAATTTAGAACAACCTCACTGAAGCGATTGGAGAAAAAAGGTCAGGCTCAAAAGTTATGACTGACTGTGTACGAGTCTATGCAAAAATTTGTAGAAGAGGGAGGTTCCTTCTTAAAAGCCTAACCGCTTGAAGGGAGATCCAATCATATTGAAGGTTGTCATAGTGTATAGAACCTTTGGAAATTCAAGAAAGATCATGTGAAGAATTATGGTAATGTTCAAGAACAGGGACATCATTTTGTGAATTTGCATGATATTTTCTATATGGGCTCACCTTACAAAATGAAATACTTGAAATTTATAAAAGATAAGTATTTCATGTTTTATTAATGCACATAATTTTTGAGTTTGTAATTCATGCTATACTATTGGTTAGTAAAATCTTTTATGCTTCTATCATTGGTATTTCCAATGTAGATAGTTTAGTGAGTTATTTGTAATCTCTCTATGACATACCTTTAGGACAAAAGCACAAGATAATTGCATTCAAGGGAGAAGGAACTTGATGCTTGCAAACAAATTGATGATTGAGACTAGATGCAAAGGGAGTCTGACATTTCAAAAGAAGTCAAGAATTTGATAAACTTAAGCTTCAGAGGGAGAAGATGGTTTAGTCAACTTGTGATAATCTTGATCATATTGATTGAGAAGGAGTTCACTATTGAAGGTGAAACACTTCTAAGGTAAACTTGATATAATTGATTATTGTACTAATGAATCATGAATTTTTTTAATGGGCCTACCCCTTGTGTAAATCATGAAGAAGTGACGACTTCCAATTGATTATCACTTGTATTTGTTAAAGTTATTGAAAGGTGACAATCTTACAATAACTTAATCTTCTGTCATGATAGACATTTTATGATGGCTGAAACAGATCATGATAAATGATATGAATGTTCCTATGGTAAGTGCACATTACCTATGGACATCTGTTGAGTACTTGTTGGACATCATGTGACTTGATGTCGGTAGGCCCTTACTCTGAGCACTTGGTGAATATCATGTGACTTGATATTCTGTGGGCCAATGCTCTTGATATCATGAGATGGTATCTCTATAATTTTATTGAGTACTTGGTGGACATCATGTGACTTGATGTCAGTAGGCCATTACTCTGAGCACTTGGTGAATATCATGTGACTTGATATTCTGTAGGCCAATGCTCCTGATATCATGAGATGATATCTCTATAATTTTATTGAGTACTTGGTGGACATCATGTGACTTGATGTCGGTAGGCCATTACTCTGAGTATTTGGAGACAAATTTGAGACAGATTTGGGAAAGTTCTTCTGGGTTCCCTGGTGGGGCATTACACTTGGTATCAGAGCACTGGGTTCTACACTGGGAACTTTGGGAAGTTGTGTGCCCATTAGATGTCTAGACTGTTAAACTTGAAACTAAACATAGACATATAACTCTTTTGTGTTTTGATAACCATTAAACTACATCTAAACATTTATGTTCTGCTTCTCCTAAATGCCTTTGGGATATCACTGGCCTAGTGATTGTCAGAGGTGTTTGATTGTTTATTGTGTATGGTTACCTTCTCTAATGCATCTAGGGTGAAATGCCTTTGGATGTCATGAAGCGATTACTCCCTAGAGTGTGGCTACTACTAGTCACCTTGTTATGTGGATGTGTTATAATTGATGATTTATTTTTGGTTGATTTATGAAATTGTTCGTGATGTTTATGGGCTAGCATTGAAATTGTTGAACTTTCTTATGATTGGATTAGTCACCTAACTCTCTTTTCGTTATCTATTTTTGTGACGCTAGTCACACTTGATTTATTGTTGAAATTGAGGATCCCTTTTGATTTAATGTTGGACTTACGATTCTCCCACTTGGGTTTTTCCTTTTGAGTTTTATGGTGGCTACTCCAAATGTTTGATATTGTTGGCCCTGTTCTGTGATAAGTATTGTTTCTATTATGTTCATCATGAATATGTATAAGGGAGGACATCGCAGAGATGGTACTATATGTGTTGTGTGATATTAGAATCATTGTGTATTCTTTATGATTGCATAAGTGTTGCATTAACTAGATAGTTTTTCATGAACTTCTCAACTCATTATAGATATGAATGTGTTCTTTATGCAATCGATCCTAGATGTTTTCTATGATGATGTATGAATAAAGGTTTAGATTTGTTTTTCGAATTGTTAATGAATTATTGATCAATATGATATTTTCAGTTATTATAATGTTCTTAATGATTGTATATTATGTTCTTATGTTATGACTTGTTTTCAAATATCATGTTTTATCTTTAATAAATGCTTTGTGTTTGGAGGGAAAATATATCCCCAACTGTTGTAGGCTTCCAGGATTAAGCCTAATACTAGGGGGGGTGGATGTAGTACCTCACCCCTGATCCGATTTTATAAATGATATAATTACTTTAGGATGATAGAATATATGTTAGGGAATCATTGAAACTTAAGATTTTACTGACCCCATACTTGCATGTGTATGGTTGATATGTTTGTTTTACATTTCTGTTTGATGTGCTTGATGTGGTTGAGGGACGGAGTCGTAGTTACTTGCTTGCGAGATCCACACAATCGACCGATCCCCGCCATTGTCTGTTATATTTCTATATATATGCACATGCTTGTCTTTTATGCAAGTTCGCAGGTACCGAGCATTGACTTCCCTGAATTGTCAGGATGAGCATGCCCTATCGCTAATCTCAATGGTAAAAGAGGGGAGATAATATTCAGTTCCAAACCCTAACCTAAGCCAAATATTGTCCTAAAGTAGGGGACAAGATTCTGTGTTTCCACCTTTCTAAACTCGTCCAGTTGGCAAGAGTTTACACCTATGTCCTGAGCATGAATGTGGATCCTTAGGTCTTTTTGATTCTTTGAATTGTGGCATTTGGTGTGATTTCTATTTTTAGATCATGCTATTTGTAGTTGTGGCATAGTATTTAAATGGTAATTGTTATCAAAATTTCAATGTTTTAGAAATTTTGCTATGAAGGGATATTTGAGATTAGAAGGGTTGTTGGTCTGGGAGATGTCTTTGGCCCATGAGTCCTCCAGCACGTTCCTGAGTCCTGTAAAAATGGAGAAACAATGAGGTTAGATCCTATACGGATCTAAGCAATGGCTGATTAATCATGATGTTCTCTATGCCTACGCTGCCTTTTAAATAGTTCTAAAAAAAAGAGAAAAAATTAGTGTGCTCAGTGCTGGTGTGAAAAGATTTATTGCTAATGTGTTTGTTTCATGTGAGGAAAATAATTACTCCAATGAATATGTGCTCCATATATTCGTTGGAGTAACCATTTTATGCAGGTGTCAAGAATCAGGACTGAATTATGTAATGTGAAAGGGACATATTTCTTTTGATATGAAACCTTTCATTATAATCAAATGGATCAGCTAAGTCTATTTAAGGGACAATCATATCTAGGTTGAAACCTTATAGATTACAATAGTTACAGAAAGAAACAAATGCTGAAAGTAACAGAATGCAAAGTACAGAAACTGGTTTATGGGTGTCACGAGCCCGTGCTCGAACCCTGTAAACAAGTTTCATCAAATACAGTATGTTAGAAAGAAGAATGGTGCCAAACAAAATAAGGAGGCTGCAGGAATGATACTTCAAACAAAAAGGAATTCAAGTTTGCCTGAAAGAATTGGAAATGTCAGAAATGGTAGTGTGGAGATGTGTAGGTTTACACATAGTTGGACTACTCGCCGAGTAGTCGGTGAGTTTCAAAAACTTGCCGAGTTTTCCAAGCCGGCGAGTTTTTGGACCAAAAACTCGCCCAGTCAAAAACTTGGCTGGAAGACAAAAACTTGCCAAATATTCGGCGATTAATCACCAAAAACTCGGCGATTTTTTCTTAAAAACTCGCGAAAACAGCAGGCCGCGCTCCAGAACAGAATAAAGGCAAAAAAAAAGGGTTTTTTGCAACCACAGTTGCATTTTTTTGCATTGTAGAGGCTTGAGGTGTGGAGAGAAGGAGGTTTGAAGGCATTCTAAGGAGATTGCAAGAGATTCAAGGCGGGTTTCAGTGGATTTGAATCGGATTCTAACCGGTTTTAGAAGACAAATCTATTTCCCAGGTAGGTTTGCTGAGATTGTTAAAAACTTAAAACTTATATTGTTTTTTAAAAACAAACCCTATCTATTCATTTAGTAACTAGTTTGTTTAGTAACTTAGTTAATACGCAATGCTCATAGTCTCATTATTCATAGATCTTCATAAGTTCATCTAGCTTCTAAGTTCTAACTTTGTTTATTCATTTTTCTATAAATGTATGTGTAGGGCAGCGTTTGAGCATTAAGAAACATGACAAATCCGCAAGAAGAGTGGCCACAAACACCATGCCCATCTGGATATATAGGCACTCGGCCTAAAAATGCAAGAGATAAGGCATGGCGGTATGCCTATGAAGCTCCAAATGATGTTGGGAAGGTTATATGCATTCCATGTGAAAAAGTTATTTCTGGAGGCATAAACCGTTTCAAATACCACCTTGCAGGCATAAAAAAACATGATTCAAATCCTTGTCTCAAGGTGACTGACGAAGAAAAAAGATTTATCAATGCCCTACTTGCAGCTGCTGAAGAGAAAAAAATGAATAAGGAGAGGGCGAAATTAGCTATGAGGGCAGCCATAGCTGAATCTGAAGGAGCTCCATTTGATATGCAAGAAGAAGAAGAAGCACTTGAGAACATACCGGGATCTCTTCGTGGCCCGCGAATCCGCAAACAAAGTGCCTCTTTTGCCAGTTCTACTTCTTCTACATTTCCTAGTTCTTCATCACCTTCTGCATCAAGGATAGGGAGTTATTTTGTGTCCAGGAGCACAGCTGGATCACAACCATCATTAGAGGGCACTAGATGGAACAAGGAGGTGCATGAGCAAACTGATATTGCAGCAGCTGATTTTTGGTTTTTCAACAATCTCTCAATGAATGTGGCTGATAGTCCATATTGGTTGAATTTGGTGAATGCAATCACAATATCGGGCAAAGGGTACAAGCCACCCTCTCGGAAAGATTTGAGTGGAAGGTTAGTATTTAACTATTTAGTAACTATAAATAATTGTTATTTAACTTATTTCTTATTTTTTACTAACACTTTATTTTTATTACACCTAAATTTTGTAGGTTGCTTGACAATGCGGTTGAAAGGGCAAGAGTGATGATAGAAGACCAAAAGAAAGAGTGGAAGAAATATGGCTGCACCATTTTATCTGATGGGTGGACAGATGGAAGAAGCAGAACCATTATTAATTTCTTGGTTGCTTGCAAAGATGATGTAGTCTTTTGGAAATCTGTTGATGCCTCCAACAAAGTGAAAAATGCACACACATTGGCTCTAATGTTGGAGAATGTTGTCATGGAGGTGGGAGTAGAGAATGTGGTGCAAATCATCACAGATAATGCAGCAGCATATGTGGCAGCAGGTAAATTTAATTTTTTATGTTCAATATGAATGTAATAGAAATACTATGGTATTATAATTTATTCAATTTAGATTTGATGTAAATATGGAAACTTGAAAGTTTGTAACTAATTATTGATTGTTTACTAATCTTTTAGGTAAAATCCTCCAAGAGAGGCATCCCACACTTTTTTGGTCACCTTGTGCAGCACATGTCCTTGATCTTCTTTTAGAGGACATAGGAAAACTTGAATGGGTGAGTCCAGTTGTGGAAGATGCTAGGCGAGTCACCAAATATATCTACAATCACCCATGGGTTCTCAGTTTGATGAGAAAGACCACTGGAGGCAAAGATTTGGTGCGACCCGCTATGACAAGGTTTGCAACGGTGTTCTTGACGTTGCAAAGTATTATTGAAGAAATATTGCCTCTGAAACAAATGTTTGTGTGTCCTGATTGGGTTGCCTCACCTTACTCAAAGAAGCCCGAAGGAGAGGCTGTGACACGAATAGTCTTTGATGATATTTTTTTTGCAAAGGCTAAGGAGATTGTGGAGGTAACTTCAAGAATCAAAACATTGTTTTTTAGTTGATTGAGATTCAAGTTTCATTATTAATTCATAACTTACTATGTTAGTAACTAATTTGTATTTTTCAAATTTTAAATGTAGATGTCTATGCCCCTTGTTAGAGTCCTGCGCATATGTGATGGACAACAATCCCCAATGGGATGTCTTTATGAGGCCATGGATAAGGCCAAAGAGGCTATTAGAAATTACTACCACGGGGACAGTCTCAAATTTGACCCCATTTGGGAAATAATTGATAGGAGGTGGAACAATATGCTCCACCAACCCATTCATGCAGCAGGCTACTTCCTCAACCCCAAATTCAGGTAATATGATTATCCTTGAGATTTTACTAAGACTTCATTTTACTTTATTTTTTAAGGTTGTGTACTAAGACTTGATTTCATTTTCTATTGTTTTAGGGCTGATGATTCCTACTCAGATCCTAATGGAGAGGTCATGGAAGGTCTCTCTAAATGCATTGAGAGAATGATATCCAATGAAGCGGAGAGAGACCTTATTGTGACCGAACAACAAGTCTATGTGGAATCGAGGGGTAATTTGTTCTCTTCTATGCTAGCAAAGAGAGCAAGATCTACTCAAGCCCCAGGTAAAGCTTCAAACTTTAAAACCTTTGCCAATTGATAAGTTGTGTTTTTTGATTATCTTTTTTCATTGCTTTATAACTTATTACATTTTGTTTTGCAGATGGTTGGTGGGCAAGTTGGGGAGGCAATACCCCCAATTTAAAGAATTTTGCTCTCAGAGTCCTATGCCAACCTTGTAGCGCATCCCATTGTGAGCGCAATTGGAGCTTATTTGAGTCCATCCACACAAAGAAAAGAAATAGAATGACTCAAAAAGTCCTTAATGACCTTGTTTATGTGCAGTATAATCTTAAGTTGCGCATAAAAAGGGCACAGAGTTTAGCACTACCTGGTCCACTTGATCTAGAAGAGATAGATCCCTATTTTGATTGGACCGCAGAGGAGCCAGATCCATTGTTCTCAGCGGATGACATTGCTGATTTGGAGAGGCAGGCCATGGAGGGGGGTGATGGAATAGACTTTCATTTCACAATGGATGACATTGAGGACGATGACGATGATGATTATGATTCAGAGGAGGAGGCATTACCAGTGCCACATATAGGAGGAGATACATCCACTTCTAGGATGGCGAGCCAGTCAGGAGGGATGTCGAGAGAGGAGGCACGATTCGCACGACCACATGCTTCACAGTCACGTAGCTCACGCCCATTCCCAGTGCGGGGCACCTCTTCGAGGACTAGACCCCCTATCTCTTCTGCTAGGACTAGTACAATTGGAAAGAGGAAGATGTGATTGTATTGATGTATTTACTATTTAGTATTTACTTCTAGTTTTACAGTTGAAAGTTGAAACTATTACTATTTTGCTTCCCGCTATTAGCATTCTGCATGAGAATGCGATTTTGTACCCACTATGCATTTATATATATCTAAACTGTGCTTGTTTCTTCTATGTTCTCTTTAATTAACTTATTAAATGCATCTTCTCATTGAATTTTGCAAAAAGAATGTATTTTTAATTAAATTTTAGCGGTTTTTTTAGGTTGCCGAGTTTTGCCGAGTTTTTTTTTTAAATCGCCGAGTTTTTCCCGATTAATCTTTTGGGGGGCTTGGCGAGTTGTTGCCGAGTGAGAGTATTCCAACTATGGGTTTACAGAGCAGGTAGTATTTTCAGATCCCTATTTGATATCCTCAATCAGTCATTGGACTTCTCCTTATCTTGATGAAGATGTTAAAAATCAGTTGAAGGTGGAAGTTGCTGAATTGAAATCAAAGTTTTGTGAAAGGACACAAGCACTTATTCATGGAGACTTACATACTGGGTCGATAATGGTAACAAGTGACTCAACTCAAGTTATAGATCCAGAGTTTGGCTTCTATGGGCCTATGGGTTTTGACATAGGTGCCTTTCTTGGGAACTTAATTTTAGCATATTTTGCACAAGATGAACACAGCAGATATGCAAATGAGCATGAGGGTTATAAACAGTGGATTCTCAGATGCATATAAGAAACATGGAACCTTTTTGAAGCAAAGTTTATTGCATTATGGAATAACAACACAGAACAGTGTGGAGATACCTATCTAGAAGCCATATACAATATCCCTGAACTTAAATTGATTGTGCAGCAAAAGTACATAAAAGACCTATTCCATGACAGCCTTAGCTTTGTTGCTGCCAAAATGATCAGGCAAATTGTGGGGGTGGCTCATGTAGAAGATTTTGAGTCAATACAAGAAAAAATAATGAAGAACAGAACTTGAGTTTAGGCCAACAAAGGAAAATTGTGTCTCAGACTTGGCATTAAACCAAGACACAGGTGATGGTGCTGAGGCTTTTTTATCAAATGAACCCTGACTTCACAAATGAAACATGATGTTTTTTACCTTCATATTCAATAAAAAAAGCTTATCACAGAAGTCAAAACAGCAGCAAATTTTTTTTTAACAAACCCTCACTCAAGTAAAAGAAACAGTGTGAAGCTTTAGTAACAAAACCTTTCAGGTACAACAGCAGTAACAAAGAGAGGAGAATATGCTTCTACAGCTGAATGCTCAGATGAAGTTACATGAAATCAAGGTGGTTTCTACATATAGTGGTTAGGAGCCATTTTTGAATAAAGAAACATCTGAAAGGAGAAATAATTGTTACAGCAAATCACAAGAAGATACTCTATCAAATAGTTCGCAAAAGGGAGCAAATCTTAATGATGAAAATGTTCAAATTTTAAACCATGAATCACAGATTACTTGTTTGTTGAACTTGAAAGGATATAATATTTCTAATCCTGGAGATGCATGCATTGAAAATGAAATATCAGAACATGACATTTTCAAGTCAGGAAAAAATAACGAAGAACGCTTCAAAGCACATTCTCATAAAAGGCATTATCCGAAAGTAGTAGAGGCACCTGAGCCTAAAGATGAAGAGGGCCATGCAAAAAAGGGAATGAGAGACTGAAGAAGTGCCGAAAATAGAATGAAGTTTCTGGAGGAAGAGAATAATATTTTGCACAGGGAAAGTGACAAAAATACGCGGAATCATCATCTGCAGTCATCATGGTTATGAATTTAGAACAGGATGTCTACAAATTAAAACAAGAGAAACAATTTGTTAAATGAGGTTGCATTTCGGGTGGACCAGAGGGATGCACTACAACCGAAACTTTATTGCTGATAAAATACCAAATGCCATGAAAAGAAGTAGAAAATGAAAGTTACAGCGGCAAATAAACTAAAAAGATAAACTCACCTTGTTGAGTTTTGATAAAAGAGGCCGCATGTACGAGAAGAGGAATTTTCAGCAGTAGATGGCGACCTCTTTTCTCAGATATCCAGCACCAACAATTTTATCCATGGCGGCTAGGGTTTGAAAGCCCTCAAGCAAGCAAATAGAATGCTAAGTGTGAAAATGAAATCCGAATGAAGACTTTTTAGAGCAACGGGCTTTATGCCCTGTTTTGTTTTGAATATGTTTTGAAGTCCGCAAGAGAGCTAGGGTTTTTTTTTTTGCATAATAGCATTTAGGTAATGTAAGTAATATTAATACTTTTTTGTTTTTAAGTATTAATATCACTTTATATTTCATAAATGTTTTATTTTCCTTAAAATTTTAAATGTAAATTGATAATTAATTACAACGATCTTATAAATTGTAATTAATTGTTAATGTTTCAACTTTAAAAGAGTAATTTTGAGGGAAATTAGACTAAGACTTTTGACTTAGTACGATGGAAGATTCTAAGGGTGATTAAGCATGTAATAGGCTTAATGGAGACATAAGGAGGGTTTTTAGGAGTTGAGGAAGTCTTTGAGAGCATCTAGGAGCTTGTTGAGCAGATATAGGAGTCTTGGGTCGGATTTTGACCTTTTCATGGCAGTTGGAGTGTCTTTATGACCATTTGGAGCATTTTAAGGTCAGTTATGGATGAGTCATAGGTTCTTTATGACTTAGTGGAGTGTTTTCAGTGGATGGACTTCATTTTATGAGTTTCTAGGTCCTGTTTTGGGGGCTATTTTTCAGCATCCGACCCTTGGTGGTTGAGGGTTGTGTACTTAGTGTTTTGAGCAGTCATTATTGTATTCAGTTCTGATTATGCAGAGGCAGGTTCTTGTGACATATTTTTGTCCTTGGCAGTTTTATGTAGAAGTTTGTAACTCTTTTGGAGATTGATTAATATTGACAGCATTTTTGAGCAGTTTTCTATCAAATTCAGGCCTTCATTCTTCCTGTGGTTTTGTGTCAAGTACTTGATTGATGAAAGTGATAAGTTTGGCAAATTTCTTATCTTCTTTTGTCTCAGTTATTGCCTTGTTGCAAGAGTGTATATTGTATGCAGGTTGTAATTTGTGTCTGAGATAAATTAGATTCTCATGTGAAGAATTCTTCTTCCTTGTTAATCTGCTTTAAGACCTTGTTACAAAACATTTTATGCATGCCTATATAGAATAGGAGTGTTTCAGTGATAGAATTCATTAGTTCTCTTCAAGGAAGCCATTATTTTCTTAGTGTTCCTTTCATAATTGGTGTATTACCTGGTTCATTAGTTTAGGTTAATTTCAAGTTCATTTTTCAGCAAATTCTAACCCTTTTCCTCAAAAATTTTTAGTTTTAAGCAACAACCAGAGATTATCCAATAGGAGCCGACCTAGAATCCGGAGGTTTCATTTCTAGGTAAGCATTTCCCACATGCAGAAATGACTCCCATGTTAGGCAGAATTATTAAACTGGTATAGTTTAATAGGGTGCAAATTCTCAGCCTTAACAGTAATTAAATAAATGTATTTATTTGGTTTAATTATTATTTTTATTATATAGTTGATGCATTAATTAAATTGGAAATTAATTATGTGCTATTTTGAGTGTGGTTGAATTATTTAATTAATGTGAATTAATTAAATATCTTCACTTTTGATTTATTTAAATCATGAAATGTAACCTTTGTTTAATTAAAATATATTTTATTAAATTAAAGGTTATTTTGGCATGTGTTATTTATGTTAACTAAATGTTCTAATTTTTATTTAATTGAATGCATTATGTTGCACATTCGTAATTGAATGAAATTGAATTAATGATTCATGTTGAAGTTTGGTTATGTGTTTTCAACTCCAGTCAAAGAGGAGAGGAGACTTCAGTTCAACTGAGACTAAACTGTGAACTGAAGTTCGTCTTCATGCAAAGCCCTCTTGGAGTTGAGTTCAAATTCATGCATGAGAAAGGAGATTTCTTTGAGTATTAGGGGTTTTGGCCTTTATTTAGACACAGGTTTTGGAGGAGGAATTTTGGAGACAAATTTGAGACAGATTTGGGAAAGTTCTTCTGGGTTCCTTGGTGGGGCATTACAATGGACATCATGTGACTTGATGTTGGTAGGTCATTACTCTGAGTATTTGGAGAATATCTTGTGACTTGATATTCTGTGACAAATACTCCCAATATCATGAGATGATATTCTTATGAATCTATGAGTTATGGTGAATATCATGCAACTTGATATTCCTAGTCAGACCATATCTCTGGTATCACAGTAAATGATATCTTCTTATCCTAATCATGTGTTTAATCTTCCCTGGCTAAGACGGAGTGTTGATGTTTTGTAGCTTCAATCAGATAAACACTACGAGTCAATACTAGTAAAGATATGTATAGATATATTTAGTATATGAGATGTATATATATATATATATATATATATATATATATATATATATATATATATATATATATATATATATATATATATATATATATATATATATATAATCATAATTATCATTATATTAATTACATAATAATGAATAGACATGTCCCATGAAGGGACATTTCTCTTCTTGGCTCATTCTCAATATAAATGCAAGAGATTGTTGCATTTGGAAAACACATACAATGAGATAGTGCTATTACATTTGCAATGATCCTAAAACCTTAACATGTTGGTAATTTGTTATCATTATATTAAAATTGGACTAAGTTGAATGCATACGTTAAATGAATAATCTTGAGTTAAAAGTGAGAATAAAGATCTCGTACAAGAGATAATGGATTCTCTCTATCATTGGTGTATGAACCACTAAGCCTCTAATTCCCAAAAAAGATACATGTTGATGATGGGTTTGTACTCTACCAACATATAATAAAAATATACTGCATATATCCTATCCTCTCTTGAATAAGGAATTCTCGAGTGCTAATGGATATGTTCAAATGAGATAACCCTAATGTTCCTAATGTCAATTTTTTACTATACTTGGGTAGACTTAGTTGTATTAATGTGATTTGCTTGAAATGATAATTGATTGAGATATTCAATTTTAAACAAAGGAGAGGAATACTTCTTAAATAAGCAATTGCAAGAAGACTTTTCTGTAACATAAACGATTGAGAACTAAAGACAGAATAAAAAGTTACTAAACTAAGTAAACAACTTAAAGAACATAATGTTACTAAAACTAAATAATTGATTTTAAAGAAAGTTATATACATGACCATTATACTAAGTGTTACAATATTCCCTCCCTTAATGGTCATTCTACTAACTATCTTGCAAAAGACTTGACATAATTTGCATGTCATTTGACCATGACAACTCTTTAGAACGTTTTGCGACATGAGTCTGATTTCGATACCCTTCCTAGTTGGACTTTTGAAAGGCCAACCTCTTTCTACAAGACTTTTGTGCATGGCCAACTACAAGAACAAATTGAGTGCCTTCCAACATGATGTCGGGTAACTAAGCCATCCCTCCCATTATCCAGCTGCACTAAAACTGAGATAAAAAGAAACATCAGAAAAAACTTTAATTATTTTTGATAGAAAAATCACCAAAGATCTCTAAAACCACAATTTTGCCAAAAATCATAAAAAGTTGTTGCAAAACAATACAATGATCTTGTGGAAAAATCAGCAAACCCTAGATGTAATGCTTTGCAAGAACACTATTTGCCCTAGAGACCCTAGATGCAACGCAAAATAGTCTACAAGAAACCACAATTTTTTTTAAAAAAATTGTGAAAACATTTTGACAAAGACAGTAAGCCACAAGTTTGTGAAAAATCATCAAAAACCTTTGTTTTGAGGAAAAAATGGTAAAAAAAACGAACAATTCTCAAAAAATTCATCAAAAATCAGCAAATCCATAACAAAGAAAACCATGATTTTTTGGAAAATAAATTGAGAAAAACCCTTCTACATCAAAAAAATCACAATATTTGGGAAAAAATAATGTAAAACTCAACATTGTTTCCTACAAAATAAAGTGAAAAACCCTTGTGACCAAAAAAATCTTAGTAGCATCACTCATAACTCCTTTGCACTAGAAACAAGACACAAAAATTATGAAAAACCCTTGCAGATCTAAAAGGAAATCTGTAGAAACCATGATTTTTAAAAAAAAATATTGCCAAGAAAAGCAAAAAATTGATCAAAAAACCCTCTGCTAAAAAAACTCAATTTTTGTTGAAGCAATAAACCAATAAAAATCCCTCAAAAATCTTTTAAAATTTTCCTCCCGAAATGTTCAAGAAAAACCACAAATTTTATTCTATAAAAAAATCCAACCAAAAAAACCATGATTTTTGTTTTTTTTAAAATCAAGTAAAAAATTCTAGAAATTTCCTCGAATTTTCTAGGATATTAAATTATGAGTTTTATTGAAAAAATTTGCCAAAACGAAACTTTTCTCTGATACCATGAAATTATAATTGGTTGAGATATTCAATATTAAACACTCCTTGAATAAGCAATTACAAGATCTTTCCATAATAAAAACCAGAATAAAAAGTTACTAAACTAAGGAAACAACTCAAAGAATAGAAAGTTACTAAAAAATAGTTGACTGACTAAAAAGAAAGTTTTTACATGACCATTAGTAGATATTACAATCTTAGTTTAATAGGTATCCCTAAGGGACTTACACAATTGTTCTTGGAAATACAACTCTTTTCACCACAAATACACTCTCAAACTTTAAAACTTCAAATTCTCTTAAATGAAAAGTGTGTTCGGGTTAAGAAAAGCTTTTACAACACTTTAAATTAAATTAAAAAAAGATAGGGTTCAGGATGTTAACTAGAATCCTAATCCTCCTTTAATATAATGAATAGCTATTATCAATGATTGATGAAGTTCATAAAATCAGATTTTGCTTCGCCAAGTTAATGCAAGTCAGACAAAGTTGATGCAATTTTCAATGGTATAAAAAAAAGAATTTCAGATCATTAAGCATTTATCAAATGCATAAGATAATGCAATGTGACAGAAAACTTAATAATTGAACTAGCTCTTGTAAAGTTGTTCAAACTAACCATGCCCTACAACTTACATCAGCAAGCTACAAATGGTATGAACATTGAACTTCAATAACATTAAATTAAACAACTCTTCATACTAATCTAATTGGAATAAAGGAACCTTTGGGAAGGATGAGCCATGCACTTATTAAACACAAGAATTCACCAAATCAACTACATCAACTCCACCACCATAACAACAACAATTCATAAATTTTCCTTACAAAATGATGGGAAGCATAGACCTTTTATAGTTTTTACAATTTGAAACAATGGCTAGGATTAAATCCTTCTAAGAGCCAAGATTAAACTTCTAGAAGCCCTAAGATGCTTTTCCTTTAATGTATTTACTGACTCTCACAAAAAGACAAAATCTTCTCACCTAACACCCCTAAAAAACAAAATAGTGATATCTAGAAAATAACAGCTTTTGGTTTATAATATTCAATATTGAATATTATCAAAAGTATTATTATTCACATCAAATATCAAAATTTTGACTCAAAGTGGGAGGTTTGGTCACTTGTCACACCTAGCTTCTCTTTCTTAGGAATCTTGAACTAACACCTTTGAGATCCTCCTTGGATAGCATGAGTGTAACCTTCATCTTATAGTATATGGATGCAACCTTAGTTGTAGATTGTTGAAAAGATTTACCTCAAATTACTATCCGCAATGCTCTTCTATAATGTTCCCAAGGCCTTTGGATGGCACCAACTGCTACCCCACTTTGAGAATGTCTCCCCTTGTTAATAACTCTGTTCCCAGCAACCTAGGCAAGCCATACAGTTATGTCTATAGCCCTACATAGATGGAAAGTCATGCGGTAATTAGATGATGCCGTATGATGGTGGTGGAGGCCGTACAATGTTGGGAATGTTAGTACGGAGGGGAAGCTGACCGTACGGTGAGAGAAGATGGCCGTACGGTGAGGGATATGGTAGTACGGTGAGAGAGGATGGTTGTACAGTGAGGGTAGATGGCAGTACGGTGAAGTTGATGGTAATTTGACATTGCCTTCGGACTACCTTTAGACTCGATAAACAATTGATGTATTATGCAAAGATGAGATTTGCACACGCAAGAGGAAGTAATAATAGCACTTCAGAGCACATGAAGGAGCACAAATGGGTTGTCGCCAAAGCCAGCGACGCAAATATATTTATATATCCCGATTCAAATAGCAATACTTCAGATAACATAGGCATCGGACAAGATCTGAGCAAAATACAGATCAATCTCCACATGAAGATTTTACAAATTGGCACACAATGTGAAATATTTGAGCGATATCTCCAACGGCATAATAGGGTGGCGCCGAACCACCGAAACTACAACAGGAAGAATAGGGAGGGTCTTCCACCTCCGAAATTGGGCACAACTTCCTCAGCCTTCAGCCTCCAGAAATACAAAGACAAGTCAAATCTAATCCATGATGATTCCTACAATGCCAACGACGGTCTTATAAAGGCCTCTGGGAAGTTTCCCGAAGGATTACAAATAGGACTTCAACCGACAAACTGTAATTATTATATTATTATTTGGGCCCTTTATCAATTAATTAAATAAGTCCTTATGATATTATTTAATTTTTAGGACCATTTAATTAATTAACCTAATTAAAATATTTTATTAAAAATTGGGGACATAACATCTTTCATTATGATAAAATCATACTTCATCTAAACAATCCTTGATAATTTTATTAGCCTTGACTAGCTAAATATTATCTGAAAAAGGCTAAGTTGTCGATTTAGGTGCGGTTGCGGATGCACAGATGCGTGAATTATCTTTGGGGGGGTTTTGGATGCGTTTATATATATATATATATATATATATATATATATATATATATATATGTATATATATATGCAAATAACTACTATTTTTAAAAGAAGGATCTTAAATTTGAATTTATTATAATTAAATATTATTAAAATTTGATTTAAATAAAATAAAATTTAAACTTTTCTTATTGACTTTAAAGTCAATATCTAAATTAAAAATTGAATTTATAGAAACATATTATTAAATTTTTAAAGAATATAAAAAAAAAACAATAAAAGCATTAGAGTACCGATACACATTAACATTCATTCAAATTGCTGGGTATTCGTATAGAAGTTTATAATCTTATAAAATTATTTTGCCATGAACTATAGTCCACTTCAGAGGATAAATAAATCGCTGCATGCAGAAGTATCATTGATATATTGCTGCATGAGGAAGTCATTGCCTGTAACCATTGCTGAACAAAAGCTTTAAATTGTCAATGACTGGTTGTGAGTTTGGTGCCACCGCACTAAGCCTGGCTTAGGGAATTATGCCTAGCTTAGTGGCGCAAATATGACCAAATGTCCATCGTTGCTTGTTGCAAAGAAAGTTAGAAGTATATGTCATAGTAGAGGATCGCCGCTAATGAAGAATATATCACTACATATAAACTTATCAGTAAAAAGTTAAAAGTAAAACAGGGCTGCATCCAACTTGCTGTGACGCGAATTTGCTTGCGAAGAAAATCCTAGGAAAAAGCGTGCCTAACATTTTTTGATGCGAATTTGCTCAGATGCACATCCACAGGCTTGTGGTGCGCTTCTTGTCCGCCTCCAGAGGGCATCCACCTCTGCCTCCAACTCCACCTCTGATGCATTTGCATCCGGGGTTGGGGCTAGAGAATCGGTAACTCAGGCAAAGGACATAGTGGAAAAGATGAAAAAAAATCCTTTTGAATTTTATAATATAAAGAATTTTAATTTCAAAATTCTTAAAAAATTGCAATAATTTTATGTCCACATCATTCACAAAACTATTGTTAAATCACATGCTAAAATCTCTATCAAATTGATTATGTCCAAGCCCTATTATGCATTTTTGGAAATTTGACCTCTTCTTGGATTTTCATAAACTTGACACTATTTTGGATTTCCGAAATTTGAGATCTTCAAGGAATTTGGGATATGTGCACCTTCCAAGGAGTTTTGGGGATTTGGACCTTCCAAGGAATTTTAGGGGATTTGGGAGATTTGGATATGTTGGGGCATTGCCTAGGTTAGGGATTTTATGCTCTTAAGGAATTTTAGGAATTCCATGCGTCCATTGATTTCCCTAATTATTTTTAGGGATTTTGACCTTGTCAAGGAATTTTGGGAATTCCACGAGTCCATGGATTTTCTTAACCATTTTTTAGGGATTTTGACCCTATCAAGGAATTTAGGGAATTCCATGAGTCAATGGATTTCCCTAACGTTTGAAATCTTTCTTAAGTTTGACACTTATTAACTTCTAGCCTTTTCATCTGGATTTTCAACAACTTTTTTCAATCTTGGCAAGGACTTAGCCAACCTTAGGCCCCCAAGACCAAAAAATATAATTCTCCCAAACACTTCCCCAAAGGAGACAAATTGGAAACTAATGCATGCGAAAGGCATAGAGGGAAAAGAAAAGAGTGGGAACCCTGTTGTGAACAAGGTGTGTGTGTGTGTGTGTGTGCAAGGCACAACAATACATAGGGAGGGTCATCATAGATGAACCTCAAGGTTTAGGTCTAGGTCTAGGGATGAACTTGACATTGGGAGCTTACGACTTTCTAGTTTAAGCATATGAGTGGTGGTGTGGAATCCTCACCACAACAATAGTTGGATAAGTTATGAAGTCGAGCCTTCTAGATTAAATGGAATATGCTTGGTTGATTAAGACAATAATTTTGAATTGGAAAACAAAATGGTAATCAAGGGACAATTGTTACACTAAGCCCATGTTGCTAGGTTGTGAATTGTCTGTAATACTTTAAGACTAAGTGTGTGAGTTTAGACAAAAATTGTAAGCATTTTAACTCATCCTTATTTGTTGCTTCATGCTTTATCATTGTGTTTGTCTTGACTCCCCACAAACCCTTTTGGTTTCTTGTGGCTACAAACAACCACTACCTTATACAATGCACCCTCAAAACTGAATACCCAAGTTTATTAACTAACAATAAACTAACCTAATTTCTTTTCAATTTATTTATTATAATCTATGCTTTTTTTTTAATTAATGCTTGGTAAATTGTCATGTCCCCATTTTTTTGACTTCCTAAGCATCAATTATTTTCAAAGGTTAGTGTGATATCCCAATATTTTTAAAATATAAATAAATAGGCAAAGGGGAAGGAACATACCTTGTCTTTGTATATAATCTGCATTTTCATATAGTGTAGAAATGATCTTGTGATAGATGGAGCTTGGCACTCACTAAGACATCCATCCACCATGTAGACACCTTAGCTATGATGATATTTACAGGTGACCTAAGGCTGATCACTTGTATATACCACCACAGCTAGTGAGCTACATGATGGACTGATGGCTTGATGATCGGTTTTGGCAACCATCATCATGTGATCACAATCATGTTGTGCACTACATTTCATATGCAATGTCATCAACATGCATGCATTTATCCATGACATGCCATCATACATATATGCATAACATATCTTGTAATACGTACATATATGATGGATGCATATCCACATCATACATAGAATCCATCTTGATGTAATTGCATAATCATCATTATAACATCATTATCACGGCATCTATATTGCATCATATTACATGCTCTTCCATAGCAGCCGATTCATATATCATAGCATCAAAGTTTAAAGGGCGTAATTGCATTCATAGCATAAGCCTACGCCTTGCATTCTCATTATCAGCCAATCTATCAAATATCGACATTTGCATACTTAGCTGATTTGCATAATCAGGCTGGCAGATTAAACAATATTTAATCACATATGATTATCGGTGGTCCACCGCAATAATCATATTGATTATTACCGTGAACAATAACAATCTTTCATTTGTTAATTACGATGGGAGACAATCATTCCATCGTGCCTCTTCACTTGGCCGATGATGAATATAAATATGGACATTGTATCATGGCAACAAGACAGATTTGGATATTGAATTAAATATATATAGGATCGCTCTGCTTAGACCAAACCAATTGTTAATAGCAATCGAACGGTATAAGCAATTATCTTTAATATCAGAGATGGGATCATCCAGAAGCACAATCAATACAAGGAGCATCAGAGACGGCTTTAGTATCAACGCATAAATATAAATAAGGATCAGACACCGCCTGTAATATTGTACTCTATATCTCTTCTAGTGAGACATCCTTGTCTTTATATCGGCTTGTATATGCAGCGTGGATAATTAGCAATACTAGAGACAGTCATTCAGGTCATTCAGCATGATTCTTATTGCCATATCAGAAACAACATTTATATGCAACCTTCTTATTGTTTTGGAAGCATATGCATTTGGAACTAAAACATATTTCTATTCAGCATATGCATTTGGAATTATACATAATTTCTATAACATTCAGCATTTGCATCTGGAACTATCATTCATTTGCATTTTAACTCAATGTATGCATTTGGAATTACTATTGATTATAGTCTGCAATTGGAATTAAGACATCAGAATTAAATAATTGATTAAGTTAGAGTCATAGAATTGTGGAAATCTTCGTAGTGTCTCGAATCTCATAAAAAGGGACATTACAATTTGTTGGCACTAACCAGTAAGGATGCAACCGGTAAATGGTATACTGGTGTTGTCATTGATGTCATTAGCTAACATTGTCCAAATAAGGAACAGGTGACAATAATAGTAAGCAATTGCAGTTGACAAGAGAAACTGGTTAGGAAACCGGTGACACATATTGAGAAGAGATACACTTAGAAGCACTTATTGATCGGAGTAGCGACCTGTGTAGTGAACTACTGTGACCGGTAATGTCACTAACCAGAGCAGTGACCGGTAAGTATATGACCGGAACAGAACCGGTATAGATAGAGAAAAGAAAAGTGACAGGTGAAGACATAGACCTGTACACTGCATAAGGGTGTAAACCGATCATCTCTGATCAGTGTGATATCATTAAGACTAGTGAACCGGTGAAAGTCGCAGTTGACAAACACTTAAGTGACTCTTCTACCGAGATTTGTTGCACAAATCACGCAGGACTTTGTGTTATGGAACGGATCGGTGCAAGGCACAGTTGAAGGATTTAATGCCGAAATTTATGGCATTAAAACATGGCGGAATCCCATGTAAAGGAAAGTATGCGACACGCATCTGATGTTTCCTTTACAAAACTGAAACACAACTGCATGGCGGATCTCTTGTTGAGAAAAAATGTGTGACATGCATCTGATGGTTTCCTCTCATAAATGAGACTGGACTGGATGATGGATCCAAAGGAGATCTTCATGGACACCGTAACATGCAAAAAGCATGAAAGGCAAAAGAAGTCTATTTATTCTTTAGCTAGCGAAGAATATCATTTGCCTTCATTCTGCCAAAGAGAAAGAGTGAACCTGTACGCTAAGAAAAGCTACGGTAAGGGAAAAGGAGAAGAGAAGTAGAAGAAGAGAAGAGTGTGCAAGGAAGCGCAACAACCTGAAGAGAGCATACCTGTGGTGCCTGGTGATGACTCTCAATGGATGAAACAACGATCTTATCATGCTCAGCAAAGCCATCTCAAAAAGATCAATCCTGTATTGCTCTTTGACAATTGCAATAGTAAAATCCTAGTATTTGGGTGAACATTAACAGGTCCCTTGTATTAAATCCTTTAACTGGGTGACATCTAGTAGATGTTCTAAAGTCCTCTAACAAGGCAGGCTTTAACAGGCCTTATTTCTTAAATCCCTTAATCGGGTCGCATCTAACAGTGCGTTTGTAATCTTTTAGCAGAGAAGGCTTTTAATAGAGCGCACTTCAGAAGAGTGCAAAATTTGTGAGTTCTACTCACATTGTGGTTTTTTCCTGCTTTGGGTTTCCACGTGATACATTTGGTGTTTATTACTGCTATGATCTTGTGATAGTTATTTCTTTTATAGGATCTGTTTTGCATGCAATAATAGTTAGCTTATATCAAATTGTTTTCAAGTTTTAGTGGGTGTTGATTCACCCCTCCCCTATTATTAGTGGTCCCAATAGGATAATGTCCCTTTGAGGGAGATTCAAGATTATTCAGCTGGCCATTTGGGCATCTATTTCAATACTCTCCATCTCAGCGCATTAGTTTAGTTGTGGTTTGCCTTCCAAAGGTATTTCAAGCTCTATTTTTACTCTAATTTTAGTAAGTCACTTGTACGTTTGGGTTCATACTATTTATGGTAAGTCTTCAGAAGGATGGTTAGAAGGCACCACAATTATATCCGAAAAGTTGGCAAGATTAGTTGTTGGTTTGATATTCGGCATTAAATGGAGTTTAATGATTTAATTTAATTAATTAAAGTCTAATCTAGCATTGATTAATTAAATTAAATATCTTTATGATTAAAGGGATATAAGGTGTCAAGTGTGCATTTAATGTATTAACGTCATAAAGTATTAATTATTATGCCAAATAGGGTGCCAATATATGGAGGTATAAGGATATTAAAGTGGCTTATATTTATGAAGAAATTATGAGGTCACTTTATTATTAATTCACATAAGCAAGTTAAATAGTAAAGTATTAAAAGTGGGAATTTTAAATAAGGTTTCTGGAAACTTCATTAGGATTATAAGAGGGGATTTGAGGAATTCATTTGATATACTTGGTTTTGTTTAATTTCTCCCTAAGAAGTTTGAGAGCTTTGACTTTTATTTACAAGAAATCTGAGGATAGAAAACCTTGGAGTTTCTCAGTTGTGTGGATGAAAACCCATTCAGCCTATTAGGTGGATTCATTCCTTATTACAAGTATTTGGCATTGCGAAGGAGCTGAAAATATCATTTATTTGCAGGTGGTTTTAGATTGTTTGGAGTTGTTGGTGATTTTATATGAATTTTCCTTTATTTGGGATGACTAGGGTTTGAGGAATAACTGCAGTTTGGGGATCAGATTTCAACAGGTTTATATTAGATTCCAGTGACAAGGGTTTGATTGCCCATTTGGCATCATATCAATTTTAGAACAGCATAGGGATTCATTGCTTCCACTTATGCCCTATGCAGCTACATTGGGGGAGATCATTTATAAGTGCTAAGGGTTTGTAGAGGCTGCCATCACTTTCAATTTGGATCAGAATTGCTTCAGATTTCATCAGCAGAGTTGCAGGCCATTTCCTTTCATATCAAGTTGCATTAGGTGTCATTTAGAATACATACAGGCAAGCAAGCAAATTGGGTATGTGAGGAACTAAATCAGACTTTGTAATTGTCAATAGTGCATTTTCCACATGATGTTACAGTCTGATATCATTGTATCAGACCTGATAATAAGTGTATTCAATTTTGATTTATGCCTAATGCAATATCATTTCTTTGAGTTTGTCTTGTCAAAGTTTAGTGCAATCTTTGTCTATCATATTCTTTTCATTTCTATTTGATTTGGCAATAGACATAAACCCCAAAACATAAACAATAATGAGAAAATCAGATAACAGTGAGTTGTGTGCCAAGTGTTTGACAAAATGTCAAACATCCAAACTTGAAGAAAACAGATCAGAATTAGCAGGGGCTCTTACATAAACTTTTTAATGTGACTAGTGATGCTAGCATGACACACCCTTCGGCTCCATGTGAAATGTTTTTGACCTGGACCTATGAACCAGTGAGGCCACAAACAGGCGACCTCATCCCCACACAGCGAAGGCACAAGACCTGCAGTACAGTGGCCCAGCAGGGTTTTCCCTTCACTATATTATTTTAAAACAAATACCAATATCTCAAACAAGATTTGAGAGCAATTCAATGCAGAAAATGATCAGCTTGAATGGCCTTTTGCTCCTTGAGCATATTTTTGTGCTTTTCAAGAAATAAAACTCCTCAACAGGTTGGAATGCATTTTTCAGGCAGCCAAACTCTTTTCAAAGATGTCCTTCCTTAAAAGCAGCCACTTCATCTTCATTGCTTCTTCATAGGCCTGAAATCATGAATGCTCTGATACCGTATTGATTCTGGCAAAACTGAAATTGCTAAAAAAAAATACCATGATTGCATAATTAAAAGGGTATTTGAATGTTCACTGGACTGGTTTGCAATAGCTTTTAAAGACTTTTAATTTCCCATAAAACAAACTACTCTGTCTGTAGGAAATAACTTCCCGACAAACTAACTTTTGTGTTATTAGAAAACAATAAACTAACCTATTTATTTATTATTCTAATCTATACTAAACTATATATTGAATATTTCTGATGTAATATACTTTCAACACTAACCCTGGTATTAGATCCTCCCAGGTTGAAGTTAGATTCCTAGTCATTGTTTTTACAATTTTATTGCTTTAAAAGAGCTACAAAGTTATGTTCCTAATCAATTAATATCAATAATTAGATGTCCTTTTCATTTGTACAAGAACAACATCTAATCAGCTTAATATTAGATGCTAGTATATTGAGGTATTCACATTTGGGATTTTGCAGATAAAATCTGAAGAAAATTCAGCACTTGGTATTGTTCTAAACTTTTCAAATAGTCTGGGCATGAAAACTACTGCATTTCTTGCTCCTGAAGGCACTTCTGTCAGCAACAATTTTACCAATGATCAGTCCAAATTTGTTGTTCTACTTCCAAGCAAGAACCAAAAAATATTGCCAACAAATTTTTCCATTCCTGAGGTCCAGGCTTCAGCAAGCCTCCCAAAGCTAAGCAATAATTGGGTTTTGAAGGAATATAACTTGAAAATGGATGGGTACGTGCTGAGCACGATTTACAGTGTCAGCTACAAAGGGACCCTTAATAGTGATAAGGTTTCAGAAATTATCAATAAAAACAATTTTGTACCTTCAAGCTATACAACATTTCAGGCCAGTGAACTTCTCCTAAACCAGAATGCGACAGGATCTTCATCTGTTATAGAGAGCACTGCAAATTTGGAATACTGGGCATCACTTGGAAACATTTCCATTACATTCCCTGAGGATGATAAGAAAGTTCCACCATCAGATATGTGGATACTCAATGGTACTGATATCTCTTGGGAGGCGGCATCCACAGGAGGTAGGATGTTAAGCATTAATATTGTCTGGAAATTGAAAGAAGGATCACATTTGTCAACTATTGAACCTGGTTATCCATTTCCAAGATATGATCTGTATGTCGAGAGAATAAATCAACTTCAAGTTAATAAATTGAGAGGTATACATCCCATTATGGACAAGGAGGTGGATTATTTGGGAGTAGCAGTTGTACAGGCTTTCTATGTATCCAATCTTCTGGTTCCTTCAGAATGCAAGGCATTAAAATTCATTCTACAAGTATGTATGCCTTCTGGAATTTCCGTTCCTCTAGAAGATAGTCCATCATTTTCGATCAATGTACCAACTATTATATGAAAAAAAGAGCTCATACTAGGTAAGAGGACCCAGCAGTTAAGCACCCTAATTTCTCACTTCTCAAAATCTTACCTGGAAATTTCAAATTACTGTCAAGTCCCCTGCTCACAACTAAGATTTCAAGGCCGCATCATCAAATATGATGCCACTTAAGCATGCATTTTACCAAGGTGTCTAAGAAGGCTCAAGAAAAATAGCGAGACTCATACTTGTGCACTAAGTCATGTTTCACTGATCTGCAGATGTGGAATCATGTGATTTGTTGCCTTTTTAGATTTAAAGAATAAATTTTATTCAATTACGTGGAGTCATCATCAACAATATTTTTAAGGTTACAACTATTGGTGCAATACTGTCAAAGATATTAGGTATTAAATCAACAAGTGTTATCACAATTATTGGAAAGTGCTAGACTAGGGGCCCTCTACCCTAAATAGCACAGAAAAATGTTAAAATTAATGAAAAATTATAAGAACTGAAATTTATATATTAATGATGGAAGGGTGTTATATGTTTTTTTATATTTTATAGTTATAAAGCTTTGGAGATTAATGATGGTTTTTAATTTTATGTTGTATATTGTTTTCTATTTACTTCAAATTATGTATACAGTATTTCTATTGTATAAGTTTAAGAAACCTATTTTTCTACCACATAATGACATTTACAATATTGAACATTGAAAATAAAAATTTAATTTTCAAAACTTTGACCATTAAACATTAATTTCTTAAAACCCACATTCAAAATTGAATGAACCATTAAAGTGAGACTCATACTTGTGCACTAAGTCATGTTTTACTGATCTGTGGATGTGAAATCATATGATTTATTGCCTTTTCAGATTTACAGAATACATTTTATTCAATTACGTGGAGTCATCATCAACAATATCTTTAAAGTCACAACTATTGGTGCAATATTGTCAAACACATTAGGTATTAAATCAACAACAATATCTTTAAAGTCACAGCTATTGGTGCAATATTGTCAAACATATTAGGTATTAAATCAACAAGTGTTATCACAATTATTGGAAAGTGTTAGACTACGGCCCCTCTCCCCTAAATAGCACAAAAAAATGTTAAAATTAATGAAAAATTATGAGGACTGAAATTTATATATTAATGTTGGAAGGGTGTTGTATGTTTTTTTATTTTTTATAGTTATAAAGCTTTGGAGATTAATGATGGTTTTTAATTTTATGTTGTATATTGTTTTCTATTTACTTCAAATTATATATACCTTACTTCTATTGTATAAGTTTAGGAAACATGTTTTTCTACCACATAATAACATTTATAGTATTGAATATTGATAATAAAAATTTAATTTTTAAAACTTTGACCATTAAACATTAATTTCTTAAAATCCACATTCAAAATTGAATGAACCATTAAAATATGAATATGAACTTATAATTAGAAATTCAATTGTTATACTATCAATAGAAATGCTGAAAATTTACACCTTTTAAAAAAAAAATGATTTTTCAATTTTTAAACAACAGTTAAAAAATGCTCACTAAATGCAAATGTTCTTATGTACCCTCTCACTAAAAATAAGAAAATCTCTTAAACACACCCCCAAAAAAAAAAATCAAAAAGGAAAAGGTAAAGTTAAAATGTCTAGCACATTCACCATGCATCTCTTGGAGCATTGGACCAAAAGAATAGATGAGTTCATATTCATGAGTATTGAACTTGGCATTTCTGAACTATCAATGACAAAAGCATTAGCAAAAGGTTTGACAAGATCGATAATGTTGTGAAAAAATTAATAGAAGAAAAATGAACATTAGAAAATAGTATGATGTGGAGCTTAGTTTGAAAACTAGGCCATATTGATTATTTTTAAATTTCACTTATCTCAAATCCATTAGTCGTTTGAAGCATTTGTGGCAAGCTTGATATTTTGTAACTTTTTTATATCACCTCATTTTATGGAACATTAAATTTGATTGGTAAAGTAATATTTTTTATTATTGAACTTATAATTAGATGATGATTTTTCACTTAGAAATGGGGTTTTTCTAATTTTAATTTTAATTTTAATTTCAAAATCAAGTCATACTTTAGTTGAGTTCCTAACATCTAGGTATCACACCAAATCTAGAACATTTATAGGCTAGATTTACAACATAAGGCTATATTTCAATTATCCTTTGGTTGATGAACCATCTCTTTAGTCTTACACCATGTCAAAACTTATGAACAAAGTAGGTGTTACCACAAAAACATGTACCCTTCACCAAGCTATTAACTCGGTAACCTTGTGACATGTTGGATTACTTTCAGGTTGCAACTTACTTATGACAAAAGTAAATCTACATAGAAGGTTGGTTCATATGCTTGCTTCCTAAAACCTACTCTAAACTAGTATTTTTTAGGAGAAGAGTAAATAAATGCTTGAAAGTAAACCTACACCTACTATGTTGATGCATCTAATTGATGTTTCAAACTTACAATAAGATATTGACATAAAAGCTTTCAGGCATTCAAAGGCTTTTTGCACAACTTAAGTAGTACATAGGATTATGCATCGGTACTTTGTATGAATGCTTTGAGTTTTCTCAAACTAAAGGGAAAAAAATGACATGTTTTCACAACTAAAGTTGATTTAATTCTCTACACAATAAGAAACATGCATGAATGAATGTACTTTCCTATCCTAAGATGTTGCACACAAAACATTTACTTGAAGATTTGATGGAATCACATGAAGTACACATCTAGCACTTTGCACACAAAGAAAAAGAAGATTTGAAGGGAATAATCTAAAATTTCATTGCTAGAAGATTCTCTTACAATAGTACAAGTCTAGAAATGTTGTTGTTTGCTAAAAAATGAGATATTACATACTCATTTTCAGTTTTTAGATTGACTACCTAAATTACAATACATTAATTTTGCTTGGAAATATCTTCTTTTAGTTATAATGTTTTGCAAAGAAATGTAAAGAACCCCTTTCTTAACTATGTCTCGACATTGATATTAGCCTCAACTTTTTCCTACATCCTAGTAACATGTGAACAATGTTAAAAGATG
This sequence comes from Chamaecyparis obtusa, assembly GCA_027943335.1. NCBI lineage: Eukaryota > Viridiplantae > Streptophyta > Pinopsida > Cupressales > Cupressaceae > Chamaecyparis > Chamaecyparis obtusa. Next base: position 1,269,176 of record BSBK01002762.1, read on the forward strand.
TGTCTTCTTGAAGGTAGCTAGGTCAAACCTCTTTTCATCACCCAACTACTTGTTGAATGCTCCAAAATGATAGTTGTTGAAAAAGTACTCCAAAATTTTCTCCTAGATGCTTTGAGCCATGCTTGACCAATTCAAATTGTCCCTAGATATTCTCCAATAGTTGTCCACCTCACCAAGTTGTTGTCTAAATGTCCTCCATTTGTTTATAACTTACCATTATATCTTGAAAGGAAAATTACATGAAATATCAAATGAATTAATCCAAGAAAAAACATTGTAAGAATTAAATAACCATTCAATATGATTAGCAAGAGATCTAAGAGCACACGCACTAAATCTAAGGAGAAAATAATTCACAAATGGGAAAACCAAAGAAAAAGTCCCCCAATATTTTAAAGATAGCATGAATTCTAAGAACGCACCCACAGAGAGAGAGAGAGAGAGAGAGAGAGAGAGAGAGAGAGAGAGAGAGAGAGAGAGAGAGAGAGAGAGAGAGAGATTAGCATAGAATGCTTCATTAGAAGAATGAGAGAAGCATCTTAGTAAATATAGGTGAGAGGGGAGTGGGAAACGTGGCTCCCAAGTCTATGCATATCATCTATTAACTTATGTGTGTGCAAAGTGTAACAATCCTCACAAGAGGAATCTACACATAAGCTATGATATTCCACATAATAGGAATAAGAAAAAAGAGTTATTCTCACATATGTGAGAACACAATAAGACAAAAAACTTGTAGAGATTCCTTAGAAATATTCCTAAGGTAACTGAGTAAAAGGAAATAACCTTTATCAACTAAAGATTAATTCCTAACAAACCCCTCCTCCTGCCTCCCATGCCTTAAGCTTTACTTGGGGAGTTTACATCAAACCCTTCAATGGGTTGTAATCCAAGAGTATTACAATATGTAGAGATTTATCTTTACATAGTGGTTTGGTGAGAATAATTGCAACTTGATCTTCACCTCTACAATACCAAAGAAAAATATTTCATCTTCAATATTCTCTCTAATGAAGTGATGTTGAAGAGCAATGTGATTGGACCTTGCATGAAATATTGGATTCTTTACTTTGATTATCACAATAAAAAGGTGTAGGAGCCTCTTGAGGTAGACCCAAGTCTTCAAGTAATCTTCTTAATTATGGTGCTTCTTTCGATGCATTGGTATAACCTTTAGATTTAGCTTTTGTAGGGCTAAGAGAAGTATGTTACTACTGACTGGTTACTGAGAGGGGGGGGTGAATCAGTAAGAACTATTTTCTACTATAATTCAAATCTTGTTTAGTACTTCTTGTAATCTAAGCAAAGGAAAAAACAAACATTCATAACTGTAAAGGAAGTACACAGATCAACACAAGATTTATACGTGGAAACCCTCGGTTAGAAGGAAAAAACTACGGTGAGACAGAGCTCACAACTTCACTACTACAGAATGAAGGTGCCCTGTTAAGAGCTTACAAAGCACTGGTTAAGGTGCTACTCGGTTAAGGGATTTTACAAAAGATCAATTAAGAACTGAACCCTATTAAGAGCTGTCTGGTTACAAGACTTTGAACATTAACAAAGAAGTTACCTTGTTAGGAGATTTTACAACGAACCGATTAGGTCCACCCTGATAGGGGGATTTTAATTTTCTTTCACACCCAATAAAAGCAATGATCTATTATGACACTGATTGTATGATTAGATCATACCTATTGATCTTTCCCCAGTTTGCCTGGTTGTTGATCTCTATTGTCGTTCACCTCTGTGACTATAGCACTTCTCTCAGAAGGTATCTCTCATCTTCTCTATGCATTCACCAATTATCAACAACATTTATTCTTGCATCCTATGACCTATATTTATACAAGAGTTCACCTTAATGCAACCCTTAACTCATAGAACCACCAGGCTGTAAACTCAGCAATAGATCATGCAACTAGCAAAAATCTATGTGTTATGATATAGAGTTTACCTATAAAACATCCATAGAAATAAAGCTAACCCCTATTAAAAAGCTAACTCCACTTCCGAGTGGTGGATGTCCTGTATAATCTGGTTTTAACTCAAATTGCTCCGCAAAATCTGGTGCGGATCTTTAGGCAGTTTAGACCAATGTAACCTTCATTCCTGGTTCAACTTTGTATGCACTTTGAGACTGGTACTATGTACTTAGTTCGGTCTACCAGTGTGTTCCCTTTTCTTTAACTACCAGTGCATGCACTTTGTTTCTTGTCTACCGGTGTCTTCCAAGTAACGTGAGTGACCGGTGAGCTTTTACCGGTGCATGGTGTTTGTGAATATACACTAATGAGAACTTAAATTGCTAACATTATTCCCCTTTTTCATTGGTGGCAAAACCATACACAAACCATACTCACTTGTGACAATTTATACCTTAATCTTGTAGACTGTTTTGTTCTCTGTAACATACTTCCCCTGTCTGAGTCCTGCTCTGCTTCCCATTGCCCTTGCAATTTCCTCTTCTCTCTGTTGCTTCTTCTTCCCCTTTTTGCCTCCATAGGACAAAGGGTTATGATTCTCTTCGCATTTGAAGTTTGGTGAATATATCCGTATAAATTGTTTTGGCAGAGTGAAGGAATGGTGCCCACTGCCCAGTTACATATTCTATGTTCTTTTGGGCTGCCTTAAGAGAAACAATGATGTTCTCCATATCTTCCACAGTTTTGTAACCCAGTTCATTGATCAGAGCTTCTGTAGAATTTGCTGTTTGGTTCATGATGTCAAATGTTGGTGACAAAAAATCTAAAATCCAATAATATCTTGGATTCTCTTATTCTTTTCTTCAGCAATTTTCCTTAGTGTAAGAGTTAAACTTGTCATTTATCTACTGTAAGAAGTTGCAGTTTTGTTCTTAATATCAAACTGAGAGGACAAGGCTCTAATCTCCTCTGAGGCCTTTGTTGATTTCTCTGATAGATCTTGCAAGAATATATCAAAATTTGAAGTTTTTCTCATCAAACTTCCTGCCTTTTGAAGTTGTTGTTGAAGCATTCTCAGGTTGGTTGACACATTCACTTTGATTTCTTCAACCTGTTTGTGGAGTATCTCCACTCTTTTCCTCTCATAGTGGTCAATTGCCACTATTTTCAGATCAGTGAGATCTTCACCGATTGTCTATGCCAGAACTTCTAGTTGATCGATGACTAGTTCATCTTCATCTATGTCAGCATCAGGGATGAAGTTGCACATAATGTTCTTTACAGTGGTCAGGACCATGTCCTATTTCCTTTTGGTCAGCTCTTTTAGCTGCCTTGTAGACATCTTGTTGATGTCTACCACTGTATCGGTGACCTTACTCTTCTTAGCTTCCTTTTCATCGGCAAAAGATAACTTTCTCTTAAATGAGGAGCTTGGTATGTCAGTTTGTTCCTGTTGTCTTTGCTCTTGCTCTGATTGAGCTTGCTCAATGTGGACTGGAATTTCTTCCTCTAGTCCCTTATTCTCTTCAGCTTCTTGATGAGATGTGTTTTCTTGTTGAACCTCTTCTTCTGGTAGAACTCGCTCTGTGGGTTGTTCTTCCTAGGTCTGAGCATCTTCTTTTGGTTGCTCTTCAACCTCTATATTTTGTTCCTGTTGATGTAGTGCATCCAGTTGCTCTGTAGCTGTATGAAGTTCACCCATTGGTACTTCAATTTCTTCTTCTTGTTCATCATTTATTTGTTCACTAGCTGTGAACTCTTTTGTTTGAACTTTTTCCTTTCTGGTAGAAGATTCTTCACTAGGTGTGGATTTGACCTGTGGTGCTTGCATTTGTTTAGTTTTATCTTGAGGACCTATTTTTTCCAATGCACTGAAGTCATACTGGTGCTAGAAGTCCAGAGTCACTTTATATACTTAATTCTCATACCCGTTTAATATCTCGGCAACTCTATATGGTGTATTCAAGTTCATGGATGCTTCTTCTAATAGAAGCTTTATTTTGTCTTCACTGAGTCTAGGTCTAACCTTTAACAATATTTCTCTAGTGATTCTTGTGTTTGTGCCTAGACCGGCTCTCCACTTGGCTTGAAGCCTCGATTTCAATTCCGATGAAAAATTTGACCTGTAGTCCCTTGGAGTTCTATGATAGTCTATAAATGTTTCCACTATTGCTATAATGGTTGCCTCTTTATCCTCTTCTTCTAACACACTATACCACTTGGCAGCATTGTGTACTATTCCAAAGTCCATTACTTCATCAACTATATCATTGACTATCATAGGTTTAGTGTTACCTTTGCTCGGAGAGATGAGAACGGATGGTCTGGCAAGCTCGTTACTCTTGTCATCAGTGATGTCCACTATTACTACCTGCTTCAACTCCAAGCACTCCTTTCCCTTTACCGGTGTCTGGGACTAGTGGAATCGTTGTTCCTTGAGTTGCTTCTTGTTCTGCTTGCTGCTAAGTTTGAAGGAGTTTGGTCCACAACACTACTTCATTATGCACTTTCTCAACTTCTCCAATAAGCATAAGACCTATCCTTCTTTTTGTTGAGAAGGTTTACTGATGAAGTTCAGCTTGTTCTATGGCTTCTTCTAGAGTGAGGTGGTTCTGGACCTCTAGAAGAGCTCATATCCTCAGCTCCTTATCTCTATCCTCTAAAGTCTTCCACCGAACTTCAATAATTTGTAGAAGATCTTTAGGTAGAGTTGTGTGAAGTCCACTAGGATGTAGATTGAATTTTTGAAGACAAAACACTATAGCTTCTTCAATTTTTCTTTTGTCTTCATCATTGGCTAGTTGATATCTGCCTCTAACAAAACCTAAACCACCAGATTCTTTTAGTTCTGCCACAAATTCATCAATTGTCGGCTTTCTTCTTCTAATCAGAGGAATTATTTCCTCGGTCTCTATCTCTTCTCGATCTTCCTCTTGAGTACTAGGTACCAGTTCTACTTTCTTCCTCCGAGCCTTGGGCTACTCTGTCACCGGTTTCTTCTTTGGTGTGGGGGCCCTTTTGGTGTAGACATTTTTTATCGATGTCCTCCTCTTAAGATTCTCTTGAATCTCGGTGAATGTACCGAACCGGTTTGCAGAGAGATCCAAATTTGCATCATTTAGGGCATCATCATATGCCTTAGCAGTCTTGGTAGTGATCTTGTACCCTAGCTCAGGAGCATATACTTCTCTTGGTTCCACTGCTTGAATGATGCAGTTATCAGTGGTAACTAGAAAGCATACATGATCCTTGTATAGGTCAACAATAGTTGACGACACCCTCTCTCTCACGTGCATTTTTAATTGAAATGCCTCAAAGTGTTCAGTCATCACACTTCCTAACTGGTTTCCCAGTTTATTGGCCATCTCGCTTATTTGATGCATAATCGGTCTATTGGTCTTCCATACAACCTTTCTAACTCCTGGGAAGAAGTTTGAGTAGTAGAAGTAGAGACATACTAGAAGGGTTCCGTACTTCATCGATTTCTTCCTCACAACTCTGAGCTTCTTCATATTTTCAAATATTTGGCTTTGGAGCATTGCACAGATGTCGTATTGGGCATTATTGTGCATTATCTAGTGTGTGGCATGAATTGCTCCACCCGGTATGTTGTTTAAATTTCTTGACTAATAAACCTTGTAGCCAAGTACAATAGACACAAAATGGACTCCATCATCCTTAATGTCATTTATGGTCATAAGTCGACCATCAGGTCTTGACTTAGTTAATTTATTGACAACAGCATTGGCAATGGTCTTAAGGGTTAGTGCTTCCCCTTGGTTGTTGTATCCAGTCACTCTATGTAGATCATCCTTGGTGATTGGATTGCATGCACCTCTTATGAGCTAGAAACCTGGTTCGTGAAGACGACTGAGAACTAGTCAAATTAGGTCTTCTTGGAAGATGGTTGGATAGCATACTCCATTGATAAGTCCAAATGATATTAGCTTGGCGTACTTATTAGGAAGTCTCCCTTTTTCACATAGTGACAGGTACTCTCCTTGAATATATGTTTCACCCAATTCTTCTTGTTTGGTGTGAATGAATGTCGTGATGTCTTCTGTTAAGAAGACTCCTTCTAGTATAGATGAGAGTGCACCAGTCATGTCATTCTCTATGTTCTAAGTCGGCAATATGTTGTATGCTGGCCTATTCGCCTGATCTCCCTTGATCAACTTTACAGTAGAGGATGATGATGCCATTGTGAACAGTTGATTAACATACAGAAGCTTTGATCAGTCTAACAGATTATCACTCACGATGATCAAAGCGCAAGAATATTACTCATAAAAGTTCATTAATCTCAATGAAAGAAAAGTAAAAATGATGAGTAATTCTTCCTCCTTTTATAGGGTTAGGTCATAACGGTAATTACCAAATGGTAACTATTTGTTAAATGACTACAGTAATAAATGCCTTACCTAACCTTTCTTTCCATTTTTGCCAATCGGTGATCCGGCCTCTTTTTTTTCAGTTTGGCAAACCCCGGTTGATCACTTCTTACCTATCTGGTTGTTCTTGTAGACTAAGTGAGTATGATTCTCACTAGTCTTACCGGGAACAGTAGTTGGTCTACCGGTTCCCTCTAGGCCTTTATGACTCAATTTGCTGAAGGGATATCACCATCTGCATATGATGATCTTTCCTCTATCTTCTCATCAACAGAGCCTTTTGATTCCTTTCTGAACCAAATCTATCTTACTATTTTCTCAGTCTTCTCTTCCTTGTTGATCTTCTCTATCGGTTTTCTCAGTTCTTTCTTCTTATAGGATGACCGGTTCCTGCAATTTTTGGCTAAGTGTCCAACATTGTTGCAGTGATAGCAAACTATCCCGGTTGCCTTCCATGGGTTCACCCTTCTTGTTTGGGATGATTTTCTCTGAGAGTCATTATGACTGTGCATTCCACAGTTTGTACAGTTGGATGTGCTCCGGTTCTTGTTTTTCTTGGTGAATACTAGTCTTGGGGATCTAAATGCCATTGTCTTCGATCTGCATTCTTCATCCTTGTGTCCAAACTTGTTGCATGCATAACAGTAGCCCTTGAAGCTTCCCTTGCTTCCACTGGACACCGATGTGGGGCTGGACTAGCATTCATTGGTCTTGTGGCTATATTTGCAATAGTTATTGTAGTAACTGTTGTTGGGTATTACCAGTGCATTTCTGTAGTCATTTATTTTATGACCCGGTTTCCCACAATGATTTCAAGATGTGTTAAAGGGCTTCTTACCTTTTTGTGCCAGTGGATTCTTCTTTCCTTTCTTGCTAGTCTTGGTTCCAAAAGATTCACCATTCTCTTTGGTGACTTCACCGGTGAATCCAAGACCGGTTTGATCTTTATGCTTTCTTTGAGCATTAAGTTTCTCATCAAGCTTGACCGAGCTCTCATTGTATCTTCTCAAGGTTTCATTTATTTCTTCAAGTTGTTTCATCTGATCCTTTAGTTGATATAACTCCAGTGCCAGTCTTTTGCATGCGTCATCTCTGTCATGCCAACCCTTCTGCATGTTGGCATTTTCTTGGGTGACAATCTGCATGTCCTCTTGAAGTTGTAGAATGATGAGTTCATTCTCCCCTACAGCTTCCACTACCCGGTCCCTTTCTTTCTCAGAGGCAGTTAAAGACTTGACTATTGTGTTCTTTTCATCTTTAGCTTTTCTCTTTTTCTTAATTAGCTCAGTCATCCTCAGGGCATTGTCCTCTTGTTCCTTTTTAAGATTGGAGATCTGATCGGTCAGGATTTGATTCTTTTCCATGAGTTCAGATACTGCCTCTTCGGCTTCTTTAGATCCACTCTATCCAGAGAGTTCATCAATGGTTTCGTTGCTTTCATCTAGTGTATAGCTAGTTCCTTTCTCTTGGCTAGAGATCTTCTCAGTCTGCTCTCTAAAGAGGCTATATTGTCATTAGCTTCCTCTAGCTATTTTTGATATCGGTATCCCTCCATGATCTTTTTCTCAAGTGGTTAAGCTTTATATAACAGAGATCCAAGCTCTGATACCAATTGTTACTACTGACTGGTTACTGAGAGGGGGGGTGAATCAGTAAGAACTTTTTTCTACTATAATTCAGATCTTGTTTAGTAATTCTTGTAATCTAAGCAAAGGAAAAAACAAACATTCATAACTGTAAAAGAAGTACATAGATCAACACAAGATTTATACATGGAAACCCTCGGTTAGAAGGAAAAAACCATGGTGAGACAGAGCTCACAACTTCACTACTGCAAAATGAAGGCGCCCTGTTAAGAGCTTACAAAGCATTGGTTAAGGTGCTACCTAGTTAAGGGATTTTACAAAAGATCGGTTAAGATCTAAACCCTGTTAAGAGCTTCCTGGTTATAGGAATTTGAACATCAACAAAGATGTTACCCTGTTAGGGGATTTTACAGCGAACTTGTTATCAACTTTTCTCCTACAGGCTCAATTTGATGAAGCCTTGGTATTTCAGATCAAATAAGGTACCTTTTGGTTTTGCTGGTCTTTATATTTTAGTATCAAATGCATACCTTTGAATAACTTCTTGATTTTACCTATCATATTCAATGAAGAAAAGATCAAAACAAAAAAGTAACACTTTGCCAATCTTTTCTGAGAATGTAATATTTTATTCATCAAAGTTTGTAATAAATGCTCCACACATGCCGTGAAACTAGCTAGAAACATGTCATTATTTTTCATCTTGAGATGATATACATGAATATGTTAAAGAGAATAGAAACAAAGGTGTAAGAATAGGGGCCAGCCATTGCCTGTGAATGACTGGCAAGAGTGGAAGATAGTTGTAGGTTGTTGTCCTCGCTTGATTCTTTGGGTCCTCATTCCTTGTCGTCTCGAGCATGGAAAAATGTAAAGGTAATGTGTTAGAACATGAAGTTCTAAGCAATGACCATACACTATTCTTGGACATTTTCCCACATATGCATGTATCATCTCAAATCCAAAATAAGAAAAAAATAGTTTATTTCTAACTAGTTTGCTTCATGTGCAGTTAACAGGTGTCTATCTTGTAGCATGTGGAGTGAAATGTGGCTCCCACGAGAGTTGAGGCCAGCATGCTACAGGATATCTAATCATATTTTCAAGTAGCAAGAAGCATCAAGGAACATATAGTTTTCACAGTGAAATCTTTTTATTTCAAAAGGTTGCCGAGTCAAGGTGATATGTTGAAGATCAGCAGTCATAAATAAGACATGATCTGTTCAACATCCATATGCTCAGACAAAAAAAAATTTACATCAAGAACCAGATAAGCATATGGATGTAGAATAGATCCTATTGATTAATTTTCAGAATTTGAATGATTTATGTTGTTGACCAACAAATCAATTTCAAGAAAGAGACACACACTGTGTCCAAGGGAAGTGCATTTAGTTGCATATAGATCACTGGCAAATAGAGATATACATGCTAAAGGAATGGTCATGTTAAAATGGTAAGAAAAAAATCCAAAAGAAGAAGAAAATGTTGATTGTTAAGTATTCCAAATATGCCGCAATAGGGAGCTTTAATAGAAGCCATGTATGAAACAGTACGAGGAAAAATAGAGATGGCATATTTTAATATAAGTAACAGTCATGCATGCCTACAGTGAACCAGATAAGCATATGGTAACATTATCATTTAGCACCAATGAAGCAAAGGACACACTTTAATATTAGCAAAAGAGAACATCAACACAACATCTTGGTTATGCATCCAATGAGAGTAAAACAAAATGAGTATACGGAAGCATCAAAGGAGGTCATAGTAGTTTCAATTTCTAGTAGATGCAATAAATCAAAGGTCTCAAAATATGCATAAAATACACAGTGCCAACCTAAGGATTGCATTGTAAAGTTTTAAACATGCAGAAAACCTAGAATCATAAGAGTATACCAAGAAATGTGTGTATCTCAAGCCATGTAACAACATAAATAATAGTTTTGTTGATGCTCAAAATATGGAGGAAAAAAATAAAGGCAAGGACTTCATATAACTCATGGGAAGATTAGAGCTAAAGCTATATTGTATGATCTTTTAAAACCCTCAGTCTCCTTTACTTCGCAGCATCATTTCAATAATAAGTTTGCAAGCCCATAGTACACAGACAATTTCGTTCCAAAGATGACACAAAAGGAAGGTATGTTGTTGAAGGAAATCATACAAAATGAAAACCAACTTAGTGTGCTGGAAAAAAGGTCTGCAATTTTCAAGTCCATAACATCAAAAGCGGAAGTCTCTACAGTCAAAGTTTCTTTAGTTTTCATGATAGAAATTACTTAAGTTTTCATAACAAAAATTAATAAAATATGAGCAATGGCCATGAGCTGCACATAGCTTGAAGATACCAGATTTGAAAACCCTTATGGAGGAGCCTCGTAAGCACATAGAGAATGTAGTTTATGAAGGCCACTGTTATGGAAATTGAAAGCAACTGCCAAATGAGTGTGTAACAAAGATAAAAGATAGAATACTTGAAAAGATGCGATTGAAGGCTCAGAATACCTGTAAACAGCCGCTAGAACTGATAGGTCTGCATTCAAATCTCTCATAAGACTCCACAAAGTCAAAAGGCTCAGGAAAATCATTCAAAAAGCTCATGTTTTCTCGGCAGCAAGCACTAGCAAACTCCCAAATTTTCAAACCCTCACGGCGGTGCCCAAGCAGAGCTCTAGCAGCTCACGCAAATGGAAAAGATGAAGAATGAGATACTTTAGGGTTCATTACCCTTTCTATTCACGTGAAGGATATGCATTTTTCCTTATGTTTCATTTTTACGGATATTACTTATGCCAAAAAATGATAGTTCTTTTATCATTTTTTCTAAAGTTTTAAAATCCAAATAAGTCTTTAACCTTCCTAAGGAATTAAGATAAAAACAAATATTTTATTTTGGCACTTAATAATATTTATTATTTTATTTAAGTTTATTTTTAATAAATACTAAATACTTTATTAATATTATTAAGTGGTTTTATCATTACTTAATTAATATTAATAAAATATTTAATAGTTATTACAATAAACTTAAATAAAATAATAAATTTTATTAAATTCGACTATTAAATACTTTATAATTCATTTTTTGAATTATAAAGTATGTAATATTCGAATTACATAATAAAATATTTATTTTTATCTTTAAAGGACAAAAGAGCCTTTGCGCAAAAATATGCTTTTAATTTTTAAAAAAGGTAAAATAAATATTTAATTTCAAAAAACTTAATAGTATTTATTGAATAATGTATAGTTTACTATCTTGTCAGATTATTTTAATAATATTATTAAGTGATTTTATCATTACTTAATAAATATTATTAAAGTAATTAATATTTGTTGAAATAGTAAACTTTAAGCTATTTAATAAATATTATTAAATTAAAGTATTAAATACTTTATAATTCATTTTATAAGTGAATTATAAAATATTTAATATTCAAAATATAGATATTGATTTTACCTTTAGAAAATTAAAAGCAGATATTTTGTAAAATGACTAAGTGTCAATTCAAAGATAAGGATGCAATTTTGGGTCTGCAGAAAAGTTATTGCTTCGCAGAGACTTTTTAAGGTTTTTCTTGAAGATTAAGATGAATTAATGAGAGATATTTATGATGTAATTAATGGGGCATGACTTCTAGGTTATTTTATGCCTTTTTGAAGTCCTTTTGAGGGCTCAAAAATGGCCTTGTAGAGAAAATCTGACCTAGTCAGAATGCAGTTGGCTTTGAAAATGCATAAGTATGAGTTGAAGACTCATTTGGAACTAGTTCCAGATTTTATGCAGAGGCAGCTTTTGGAGTGATTTTTTGAGTCCTTCATGGTGGTCACTTGCAGATTGTTTGAAACTCAGTTTTATGAGGGTGTTATTATGTCACCATTGAAGTTTGAATAAAGAAAAGTTTGGAAGTCATTATTGAGTTCATCTTGTGGTATGTGAGTTACTAATTTGATGTTGTTTGTGTGATTCATTTTGAATCCTTGAAGTAAATGTCTCAATTTTAGCATCTGTAAGTGAATATTTGATACTCTCATAGGTTGTAAGTTTGTGATTTTTATTTCATTTCATTGTTAATAAGTGAATGCCATTATTCCTATTAAAAGTTGAATTGAGGTCAATCCTTCTTATAAATCATTTATATATGAGTATTCTGATATCAATATTGTGCCTATGTTAAACTGGTTTTAGGAAAGTTTCATTGTGTCCGATTAATACCATTTTCATCTTCAAATTTGGTGCATCACCTTAAGTTTTCCTTTTAGTTTTCCTATTTTTTTCAGTTTTCAAAGTTCATGCTAGAAAATCTTTCTAAATCTCTTTTCCCAGCCAAATTTTTTACCATTTTACGAAAGTTTCAAGTGAAGTATCATATAGGAACCGGCCTAGAACCCAGAGATTCACTCCATTTTTGGGAAACCCACTACCTAGGAGTGTTTCCATGTTTCTCCAGAAGGTTAAGTTTCTATAAGCTTAATAGGGTGTACTTTTGAGAGCTAACAATTTTGGCACGCTCGATGGGACAGTCTTTCAACTAATTATTGTGACAATTTTCAAATTTTTGTCTTGATTTTGATATGCTGTCAACATAAAATAGACCTTTGATAGGTTGTTTTATTGCATATCTAGCAACTCAATCTCATGGTTATGAAGAGTAGTGTTGTATGAGACGAATCAAGACTAGAAGCTCAAAGTCTTTTGAGTATTTGCAGTTGTCTCCACCTAAAAGAAGAGGGATAATGCTTCTTAGAACTCCTCCTTCGAAAAGAACTCAATCTACACCACCTGGTACAGAAAATAGACCTTTGTTTTCTTACAAAAGGAGAAGAAATCAACATTCCAAGAAAGAGGTAGGAAGGCATTCAGCCTCACCAACTTTCAAAAAGGGGTCTCTGCCATTATTTGTTGCAGCAACACAAGGCACTGCATTTTCAACAAGTTCTAGTTCAGTTGTTGTAACATTTTCCAGTCAGCAAGTAGTAGTACCACCACCAGCAATGGCAAGGCAATTCGCCTTTGTACCTTTTAACCAAGGTAGCCCTTTAAATCTTGCCCAACATGATGATATCCCTCTTGTTTCCTTAAAAAAATTACCAGAATATACTGGAGAAGGACAAACTACAACATTGGAGCATATTAGAGATGTGGCAACCCTGTGTTATGCCCATCATATTACACAAGATAACGTAGCCGTAAGGCTATTAGTAGCTTCATTAAGGGGCAAAGAGCTTCAGTGGTTCAGAGGATTGAATGTGGGTTCTATCACCACATGGGATGATTTAGGAGATGCTCTAAGCAGATATTTTGAGGATAAGTCAAACCATTTGTCCTTAGTAGAACAACTTACCACTATCAAAAGGGCTCCCCAAGAACAAATGACATATTTTAATAAGAGATTCCAAAGAGCTTGGAATAGAATCCCTGTTCAAGTCAGGCCATCACTTGAACATGCTTTTCTATATTATTTAAAAATCCTGAACAATGACATATCAGTAGTAATCTAGTCTATGGGAGGAAACTCATTGCCACAATCATATGAAATAGTTGTGAGGGCAGAAAATAGCTTGATTCAAGCTAGAAAAATAGCACCAATGCCTATTTTTCCTGACATTCAGCCAAATATGCCACTAATTGTCCCTCCTTTGACACCATTACCTATTGTTCTAGCATTACAATTAGCTACAACAAGTAATTCTACTGCTGCAGGGTCATCACAAGAGCTACAAGATATTAAAAGCAGTTAGCAGAAGATCGAAAACATATTGCAAACATTAGGGAATGAGTTACTGACCCTCAAAAGGCAATAGTACCAAGGATGAAAGCCTTACTAGTAGTAGAATCAAGGTGCAAATCCACCTTACCAGCAACAGAATTTGGGAGGACAACAACAAAATCAAGGTGGTAGGCCTCCTTATCAAAATAATTATCAAGGGAATAGGCAAAATGTGAACCCAAGGCCTTTTCAAACATATGCACTAGCCCCTTTAAATGCTATAAGATACATGGTGCCAACTCAAAATAATTTAGTTGCTGAGTATGAATGATGTTATCTGTGCAACCAACCGCACAATCAAGCAACTTTCTCTAACGGAGTCATCAATCAAGCGTTGATGATCCAAAATGCAACAAGTACACAACCAGAAGTAACTAGAGATGTGCCTGAACAAAAACATGACTCAAATCCAACTAAGACATCTTTCATTAACTAGAAAAGGGAGGAGTTTTGTGGAGTGAATGGTGACACATTGATTGCAACCTACACCAGGGAAAAGAAAAGAGCTTTTGAGATAGAACAAGCTGCTAAGAAAGATAAAGGAGCCGCAATTGATGGATCATCACCTACCCAAATGAATGTAGCACAAAAGAATCCTACCCTCCCAGTCAAAGAGCAGCCACAACCATAATTGAATCAGGTTGGAGTCAAGGTACAACCCTAGGTGCTTTCAGCTATGCCTTACACATAGTTGAAAACATGAAGAAGATGAATGTTATGATGTCTATGTGGAATTCATTAGCTATTCCAGGACAAACTGATTTGTTAAAAAGGGCCATGTCTGAAGAGAAGAATCTTAAGCAAGCTTTTGATGCACCTCCCAAGACTATTTTGACAAATGCTACTACAGAAGTTACTCCTCAAGATAGTAGTAAGATGCAAGGTACAAGTACCAAACCCCCTCCATTTTACGTATCTTTGATTATAGGAAATAATTTAGTTCATAATTGTATGGTGGATAGTGGTGCTACCACCTTTGTGATGCCTAAGAAAATAGCTAATCAGTTGGGTTTAGTTTATTAGCCATTAGAAAAAGGGGTAGTACAGTTGGATGGTTCCACTGTTAAAACCATAGGGGTGATTAAAGATGCTGATTTAACCCTTCATGCATGTCCCAACTTCTCAATACCTCAAGGTATCTTTGTAATTGACCTTCCCCCATATTTTTCCCTTTGCCTATCAAGAGAGTTCACAACCAAGATAGAGGGATATCTTTCATCAGACTGGTCCCATATGCTATTTAGAACCCATTATGGGACTAAGGTGATCATCAAATCTGAGGGGCTTGCAAAGGATCATATTGAGCTATATATACCCAGTGTGATTAATGCAAATTGTGTTGCATTTGATCAAAGTGAAAATTCTACCATCTCAGAAACAAGCACCCAGGTTAAGAACATTCCTGATATCTTACTTGATGAGTGGGTAACAGAGAATGCAGTGAGAAGTGAAAACAACACTATTTTAGATGCTGGTTTTGGAAATTATATATTCCAAGAGGCTGGATCAGTTATTCCAAACCTTGTTAAAAGTTCAGATGAGTTTGACGATAAGAAAAACAAAGTTTGGGAATTGTACTTTGATGGTTCCAGGAGCAAGAATGGATCAGGAGGAGGGGCAATGTTGGTATCTCCTCAAGGGGATAGGTATTATGTAGCTTTTCATTTCAGTTTTGCATGTACAAATAATACAACTGAGTATGAGGGTTTAATCCAAGGTTTGGAATGGGCTAGGTTGAAAGGTTTCAAGTGATTAAAGGTATTTGGAGATAGTGAATTAATTGCCAATCAGGTTAGGGGGCTGCATGTGACAAAAAATGACACTCTTAAAAGCTATAAACATAGAGTGTGGGATGCGATTGAAAACTTTGTTTCTTTTAACCTGATTACTGTCCCAAGAAGATTAAATTTGCATGCTAATAGGTTAGCCATTGTGGGAGCACAATTTAATATTCCTAAAAATGTTAGTAAGGAAAGCTTCCAGCAGCATATTAAAGTTGTAGTCAGACCTTCAATACCTGATAATGACATAAATTGGCAAGTGTTTGACAGTGATGAACGGATTTTAAATTTTCTACTTGAAGAGGACGTCTTTTCAACCTCTAATCAAGATAAGTTAAAATAGTAGTATGGTGACCAATTTTTACAGCTTAAATCAAACAAGTTACCCAAAGGACTGGTCACTCTTAAGTCTATTTTCAATTCTAATGATCAAGAAAGAAAGAACAAAACCAGCCTGCTGGTCCAGTAGGATCATTATGAAGATCTTGAGATAGCTGAAGGTAAAAATTTAAAATTTGGAAAGGTAAGTTCTGCTGATGAAAAACAGTCTTACATTCAGCTGTTTCAAGAATTCCAAGACGTCTTTGCTTGGGAGTATGCAAATCTCAAGGGATTTGTTCCACAGCTTGCCCAACATACTATTGAGCTTGAGACTAATGCCAAACCCATAAGACAAAAATAGAGACCTGTTAATCCCAAATTAGAACCTCTAATGCATAAGGAGCTAACTAAACTTGTTGAGAGTGGTATCATTTTCCCTATCAAACACACTTCCTGGATGTCCAATTTAGTTTCCGTTAGGAAGAAAAATGGGGAGTTAAGGCTTTGTGTTGACTTTAGGGACTTAAACAAAGCCTCTTTGAAAGACCGACATCCCTTACCCTCCATGGAACAAATTCTGCAATACGTCTCATGGTTTGAAAGGTTTTCCTTATTGGATGGATATTCTGGTTACAATCAGATTTTAGTGAAAAGCAAAGATCAATTTAAAACTGCCTTCACTACAAAATAGGGAACAATGGCATATAAGAGAATGCCTTTTAGTTTATCTAATGTTGGGGCTACATTCCAGAAAGCTATTGATATGGCTTTCCAAAATCTGATGTATAAGATTGTCCTATTATACTTAGATGATATAACAGTTTATAGTAAAGATGTTGTTGATCATATTGCTCATCTCAGGCAGGTCTTGGAAAGATGCAAGGAGTTTGGGATTTCTCTTAATCCAAAAAAGTTAGTTTTTTATGTTCATGAGGGTAGGATTCTTGGATACATTGTCTCAAAATATGGCACTACCATAGACCTTGAAAGAGTGCAGGCCATCTTGGAGTTACCTCTGTCAAATAAAAAAAAAGACTACAAAATTTTATTGGCGGAATTAACTTTGTAAGATGTTTTATTCTAGATATTGCAAGTCTATTGAAACCTTTAACAACAATGCTAAAGAAGAATGTTGTTTTTAGTTGGGCCAAGGAGGGGAAAAGTAGCTTTGAAGCAATTAAAGAAGCCTTATCAGCTGCCCCTACTTTGGTAAATCCTAACTTTGCTAAGGATTTCATATTGTATGCTTATGGGAGCTTAGATGTGATTTCTACAATGTTGGTTCAACAAAATGATCAAGGTTTAGAGAAACCTATAGCATTTTTTAGTAAAGGTTTGGAGGAATATGAACAAAGGTACAACTTCATAGAAAAACACATGCTTGCTGTAGTTAAAAGCCTTAAAAAGTTCAAACATTTGGTTTCTAATAGCAAGATACATCTAATGGTTGCACATCCCAGTGTGAAGGAATTCTTATTGAGTAGGGATTTGAATGAAAAGCGTGCAGGCTAGATTACCCGAGTTATGGAGTATGATGTAGACATACATGTCACCAAACTTGTTAGGAGAAGATGGCTGATGAGTCAACTCAGAAAGCAAAAGATAGCCAAGAAATATTGTTGGTGAATAGTACTGAAGTTGGAAATGAACAACCAGCTAGCTAGTTGAATGAAATGGTGCATTTTTTGCAAACAGGGCAATGTCCTTCAAGGCTGGATAGAGCTAAGCATAGGTACTTTAGACTACAATCTATTCCATATGTCCTAATTGACAATATTTTATTCAAAAAGGATCACAACGGTATGCTATTGAGGTGTATTGATGTTGATCAAGTCGGCAAGTTCTTTGAAGAGTTTCATGATGTAGGGGGTCACTTCTCTCCAAAAACAACAGCCTATAAAATTCTGAGAGTAGGTTATTATTGGCCTGATTTATTCAAGGATGTCTATGCTTGGGCAAGGAAATGTGAAAAATGCGCATTATTTGTTGGAAAGGAAAGACTTGCAGCCTTACCCTTGCACCCCATCATTATAGAACGACCTTTCATGAGGTGGGGAATTGACTTTGTAGGCCCAATAAACCCAAGTTCCAGCATTGGCCATAAGTTGATTTTAATGGCAACAAATTATTTCACACGATGGATTGAAGCTTTGGCCTTGAGAGAAGCTAGTGAGAATGTTGTACTAAGTTTTTATGAAGATTTAATTACCAAATTTGGGGTTCTTGAATCTCTGATTTCTGACAATGCACTCACTTTTGTGGGATCTAATGTAACTGAGTGGGCTCTTAGGAATGGTGTTTATCTAAATACATCTTTAAATTATTATTACCCTCAGGGTAATGGATTGGTCGAGTCTACAAGTCAAAATCTAATCAAGATAATAAAGAGGAAATTACAAGAGAAAAAGAGGGATTGGCATTCAAAGCTTAAATCTGCCCTATGGTTGGATAGGATTACTCCTAAAAATATTATTGGTACCTCTCCTTATGTTCTAGTATATGGGAAGGAGGCTGAGCTGCCTATTTCTACTGAATTTCCATCCTGACAACTTGCAGACCAGCTGGTTCTATTTGAGGTGAATGATCCCTTGAAACTGAGATACATTAAATTGTAGGAGTTGGAGGAAGAAAGAGCTAAGGCATTACAGAAAATGGAGTACCAACAGTTACAAACAAAGAAAACATTTGATAAGGAGGCTATTGACAGGTATTTCAAAGAAGGTGATTTGGTTCTGAAATGGGATGTTTTGAAGAGTAGGCCAGGGCATCATACAAAATTTGACCATTTTTGGTCTAGACCTTTTTTTATCACTGCACGTAAGGAGCACAATGTATTCCAATTACAAAAAATGGATGGAACCCTACTGCCTATCTCGGTTAACGGGATACACCTCAAGCCCTGCTTTGAGGTCTGATTTTTTTTTTTCATCCTTTGTATAGTTTTTCTATTTTCAATAAGGTGTTGTTGCACCATGGTTAGTTTTTTGGTTTTCCCTAAGTGTTGTTCCAGCGCAAGCTGCTTGGGTTTCAGCCAACTTTCCAGTTTTCAACCAGGTTTCCAAGTTTTTGTTTCTTTTTCAAGCTACAGAGAATTTTTTTTTCTTTTCAAAAATATCTATCACTCAAACATATTTACACATGCCATATTGCAAGGAAGCCTATTCCCTTACAATATGGAATACAACCAAGCAGGTTTGAGTGGCAGATATTTTTGAAACTCAAGCTAATTTACTTTCAGAAGTTTTCCAAAACTAGATGATGCCTTGTATGTGGTTGTATTACGTATAAATTCATAATAGTGAGGTTCTACATCATTATTACAAATCCTACAATGGTCATAGCTAGATACAAGGATTCAACCAGCTTTTTAGTTTCTCAAGTGATGAATGTTCATGGCTATCTGACTCTATGCCCAATAGACTGTTTATTTTCTGGTCTTAATGTTTAGCAGAAAAACAACCAATAGATGTCGCCAAAATGTTATCAACTTTTCTCCTACAGGATCAATTTGATGAAGCCTTGGTATTTCAAATCAAATAAGGTACCTTTTGGTTTTGCTAGTCTTTATATTTTAGTATCAAATGTTAGCTTGTGGTGACTGATTAGGAAAGTACTATCCAGGAAAGTACTATACACTTTTCATTCATCATGGGGTTTGGGGCATTTTTGAGTTGACACGTCAAATATCTCCCTAGGTTGACTCATCAAGCCTTTTATTAGGTTGACTCATCAAGTATTTTAGGGTTAACTTGTTAACTAACATAAGCCTTGTTATATTGGCTTAGGGTTAGGGATTTCATTATGATGTATGATTTTAGTACTTGCGATAGAATTGAGCTGTAAGGGATTACAGATTGTAATTAGGTTGTAATCACTAGATAATAAAATATTGGACTCATTGTTGGTGGACGTAGCCCAGGGATTGGGTGAACCACGTTAAATCTTTGTGTCTTGTGTTCTTTTCTGTGTGATTTAATATTTTCTGATATTGGTTATATTTGCATGTAATTGTTTTATGTCTTGTTAATTCTAACAAGTGGTATCAGAGCAAGGTTATTTTATTTGTTCTTTCATCTATTCTCTGAAGAAGGTCTCACGAGTTAATGGGAGAGTCTCTCAGTTAAGTGGGAGAAATGGTAGACAAGGGTAGGCTGAAGGTTCAAAATTTTAATGGGAAAAACTTCCAGTTATGGAAGATGCAAATGGAGGACTATCTCTATCAGAAGGATCTATGGCAGCCATTAGAGGGAATAGCCAAGAAAGAGGCAACAATGTCTCAGGAAGATTGGGATATTTTGGATACGAAGGCACTGGGGAGTATTCGTTTATGCCTCGCACAATCGGTGGCATTCAATATTACTGGAGCAACGACAGCTCAAACTCTGATGGAAACCCTAGCGAAGTTGTATGAGAATCCTTTAGCTTCAAACAAGGCATTTCTTATGAAGCGTTTATTTAATATGAAAATGGTAGAAGGCTGATCAGTCACTGATCATTTGAATGAGTTTAATATAGTTAAAAATTAGTTAGCCTCAGTTAAAATTACTTTTGATGAAGAGGTTAGGGCTCTCTTGATTTTTTGTTCTTTGCCAAAAAGCTGGAATGGCTTGGTAATGGCTATTAGTAATTCTATTTCTGGTTCTAATACCCTAAAGTTTGATGATGTTATTGGTGTTATATTGAGTGGGGAAATTCATAGGAAAAGCTTAGGGGCATCCACATCGGGTAGTGTATTGAACACAGAAAGTAGAGGAAGAACAAGAGATAAGGAAACAACTCTAGAAATCATGGGAAATCAAGAGGAAAATCAAAGGGAAAGAGGTCTGAATCCAAAGGGCCAAATGATTGTTGGTACTGTGGAAAACCAAGTCATAAGAAGAAAGATTTTTGGTTTCAGAAGAAAGATCAAGGAGACAAACATGATGGAAACAAGGAGACAAATGTGGTAAGTAACAAATCCAAAGAGGATGCTTTGCTCTTGTCTTTAGAAAATGTTGATGATTCATGGGTGTTAGATTCAAGGGCTTCATTTCATGCTACACCCCATAGAGGTTATTTTGTTGATTATGTCCAAGGGGATTTTGGGCTAGTTTATTTGGGAGATAATGAACCCTGTCAAATTGTTGGAAAAGGGAAAATCAAGATTAAGTTGCACAATGGGAATCATTGGCTACTGCAAGAGGTAAGACATGTTCCAAGGCTGAGTAGAAATTTAATTTTAGCAGGGCAACTCACTAATGAGGGTTGCACAGTTACTTTTAATGATAAAAATTAGAAGGTTTCAAAAGGTTCCTTAGTAGTAGCAAAAGGTGTGAAAGTAGGCACCTTATATCTTTGTACAAGTCATACTATTCCTTCTTTAATTGTTTAAGAAGATAATGAATGTTCAGGAATAGTAGCTGCAGTTGAGCAGGAAGAACATCAAACCATTGCTATAGATTCTGACATAGCACTGTGGCACAACAGACTCGGGCACATGAGTGAGAAAGGTATGAAATTACTTCATTCAAAGAAAGTTTTACCTGGTCTAAAATGTGTCAATATGGATTTCTGTGAAAGTTGTGTTTATGGAAAACAAAAGAGAGTTAGTTTTGTGAAGAGTGGGAAGGAAAAGAAAAATGAGAGATTAGAGCTTGTGCATACAGATGTATGGGGACTAGCTCGGGTATCTTCCCTTGGTGGCTCTCTGTATTATGTTACATTTATAAATGATGCAACAATAAAAGTATGGATTTATTTCCTTAGATAGAAATTTGATGTATTTCAAACTTTTAAGAAATGGAAATGCTTGGTTGAGAATGAGACTGGTAAAAGGTTAAAATGTCTTAGATCTAATAATGGTGGTTAGTATTGCAACACAAAATTTGAAGATTATTGTTCCTCTAATGGTATTCGTAGGTAGAAAACTATACCAAGGACTCCACAAGAAAATGGAGTGGCTGAACGCATGAACATGACAATAATGGAGTGTGCAAGGAGTATGAGGTTGCATGCTAGGCTGACCAAAAATATGTGGGTAGAGGCTATGAACACTATTGTTTATTTAATCAATAGAGGCCCCTCTACTCCTTTGAACTATGGTATTCCAGAGGAAGCATGGAGTGGTAAGAAGGTGAGTTATTCTTTTCTCAAAACATTTGGTTGTGAAGCTTTTGCACTTATAGATTTTGAAAATAGAACCAAGCTGGAAGCTAAGTCAAAGAAATGTGTATTTGTTGGATATGGCATTGATGAATTTGGTTCTAGGCTTTGGGATTTTGAAAATCATAAAATTGCAAGAAGCAGGGATGTCATATTCAATGAGAAAGTATTGTACAAAGATCTGTTGCAGCAACATGAGAAGAAAGAAAATGACTATGTAGTACTAGATGATACTCCAAAAGTTGATGTTCTAGTAGTTCCTTATGCTCCGCAACAACAACAACAACAAATGCCACACACCCCAGTGAATGTTAGACGGTCAACAAGGCTAAGTAGACCTTTAGAGAGATTATCTCCCTCTTTGTATTCTATTTTATTAATAAAAGTTGGTGAACTTGAATGTTATAATGAAGCTGTGCAGGTGGATACAAAGCTTCAATGCGAGTCTGCAATGATAGATGAAATAGACTCCTTGCTGAAAAATCAGACTTGGGATTTATGCAAGTTACCTGCAGGTAAAAGGGCTTTACAAAATAAATGGGTTTACAGGATAAAAGAAGAGGATGGAGGTAAGAAAAGATTTAAAGCCAAATTAGTCATAAAAAGATTTGCACAGAAACATGATATTGATTTTGATGAGATTTTTTCTCCAGTTGTTAAAATGACTTCTATTCATATTGTTTTAAGTATTGTGGCTACTGAAGATTTGCATTTAGAGCAGCTTGATGTTAAAACAACCTTTCTTCATGGTGATTTGAATGAAGAAATATATATGGTACAACCACAGGGATTTGAGGTCAAGGGTAAGGAGAGTTTAGTGTGTAAATTGCAAAAAAGTTTATATGGCTTGAAGCAAGCACCTCGACAATGGTATATTAAATTTGATACTTTTATGAATGAGAATCAATACACTCAATGTAATTCTGACCATTGTGTTTATTTTAAGAGGTTGGACGATGACAGCTAAATTATTTTATGTTTATATGTTGATGATATGCTTGTAGCTGGATCTAACATGGATCATATTAAGGGGTTGAAACAACAGTTAGCAAAATCTTTTGCTATGAAGGATTTGGGGGCAGAAAAACAAATCCTTGGCATGAAAATTTGCAGAGATAGGAAGAACATAAAATTAACTCTATCTCAGGCTGATTACGTTGAAAAGGTGTTGCAGAGATTCTACATGAATGATGCCAAAGTTGTCACTACACCTTTGCCTGGTCATTTGAAATTGACTAAGGAGATGTGTCCAAAGACACCAGAAGAAGAGACTAAAATGTCTAAGGTACCTTATGCTTTAGCTATAGGGAGATTAATGTATGCTATGGTATGTACTAGGCTAGATATTGCACACGTAGTGGGAGTCGTTAGCTGATATAGGAGTAACCCTGGTATTGAGCATTGGAAGGTAGTCAAATGGATTCTCAGATATTTGAGAGGTACATCTAGTAAGTGTTTACACTTTGGGGGTTCTACTACTACTGTACAAGGCTATGTTGACTCAGATTTGGTAGGAGATATAGATAGTAGGAGTACTACAGGTTATGTATTTACTGTTGGTGGGATAGCAGTGAGTTGGATTTCTTGACTACAAAAGGTGGTTGCTTTATCCACTATAGAGGAAGAGTATGTTGTTGCTACAGAGGCATCCAAGGAGATGATATGGCTTCAATTCTTCATGGAAGAATTGGGACATCCACAGAAGGATAATTTTCTACATACAGATAGCCAAAGTGCCATTCATCTTGTGAAGAATTCTACTTTGCACTCAAAGACAAAACACATACAGTTGCGGTACCATTTCATTCGGTCAGTTTTGGATGATGGGCAGTTAAAGCTGGAAAAGATACATACAAATGATAATCCAGCAAATATGTTTACAAAGGTAGTAACAAGGGAGAAGTTGAACTCCTGTTCAACTTTGGTTGGTCTACTAGACTGAATAGGTTAAAGGGACAATTGAGTCCAGGGTGGTTGGATCTAGTGGGAGCCTCACAGGGTAGCGATTTAGCTACACAGTCAGTCTCCAAGTGGGAGATTGTTGTTTGGTGTGGAGTCTGATGAGTCCCCAAGTGGGAGATTGTTAGCTTGTGATGACTAATTAGGAAAGTACTATGCAGGAAAGTACTGTACACTTTCATTCATCATGGGGTTCAAGGTTTTTTTGAGTTGACACGTCAAACATTTTCCTAGGTTGAATTGTCAAGCCTTTTATTAGGTTGACTCATCAAGTATTTTAGGGTTAACTTGTTAACTGACATAAGCCTTGTTATATTGGCTTAGGGTTAGGGATTTCATTATGATGTATGATTTTATTACTTGCGATAGAATTGAGCTGTAAGGGATTACGGATTGTAATCCAGTTGTAATCATTGGATAATAAAATATTGGACTTGTTGTTGGTGGACGTAGCCCAGGGATTGGGTGAACCACGTTAAATCTTTGTGTCTTGTGTTTTTTTTTGTGTGGTTTATTATTTTTTGATATTGGTTATATTTGCATGTAATTATTTTCTACCTTGTTAATCCTAACATCAAATGCATAACTTTGACTAACTTCTTGAGTTTACTTATCATATTTAATGAAGAAAAGATCAAAACAAAAAATTAACACTTTGCTAATCTTTTTTGAGAATTTAATATTTTATTCATCAAAGTTTGTAATAAATGCTCCACACATGTCATGAAACTAGCTAGAAACATGTCATTTTTTTTCATCTTGAGATTATATACATGAATATGTTAAAGATAATAGAAACAAAGGTGTAAGAATAGGGGCTAGCCATTGCCTGTGAATGACTGGCAGGAGTGGAAGACAGTTGTAGGTTGTTATCCTCGCCTAATTCTTTGGTTCCTCATTCCTTGTTGTCTCAAGCCTAAAAAATGTAAAGGCAACGTGTTAGAACATGAAGTTCTAAGCAATGACCATACACTATTCTTGCACATTTTCCCACATATACATGTATCATCTCAAATCCAAAATAAGAAAAAAATAGTTTATTTCTAACTAGTTTGCTTCATGTGCAGTTAACAGGTGTCTATCCTGTAGCACGTGGAGTGAAATGTGGCTCCTAGGAGGGTTGAGCCCAGCATGATACAAGATAGCTAATCATATTTTCAAGCATCAAGGAACATATAGTTTTCACAGTGAAATCTTTTTATTTCAAAAGGTTGCCTAGTCAAGGTGAGATGTTGAAGATCAACAGTCATAAATAAGACATGATCTGTGTTAGAATAACTGAGAGGGGGGGTGAATCAGTTATCCAGTGTCCCAAAACAAAATGTATAATTCAAAACAACTTCTCTAATTTTTTCTCGTCGGTAAACACTAAATACTTTCACTGTCTGAACCTTTTACCGATTACTAGTCTAATACTTATAACAGTTTACCCATCAAATCTAACATGTAACATGTAAAGAATGATAACAAACAAATATCACAATCAACACATAACGCAAGAGATTTAACATGGAAACCCTGTAAAGGGAAAAGCCACTTGGGACCGGCAACCCAAAATTGTTCACTCTTCTGAAGTGAGGTCGGTTAAGACCCAACCCTGTTAAAAGTTACAAACACACTGTCAGGTGTGACCTTGTTAGAGGATTTTAGACTAGAATTTATCATCCAACCAGCATTCACTATGGGGTTGATAGGATAACAATGTTCATTCTATGAATGATACATCATAAGACTTTCAGAGTCCACTTAGTTAAGAGATTTTGACTGTATACAATGGTTAAATATGTAACAGTAAATGACTTGCCTTAATACAACTTCAATTGCAGATTACAGATCAATATTTCACTTCAAATTCAATACTATATCAACTTACTGTCCATCAGTAATTGCTCTTTGTAGCTCGATAATTGCTCTACAGCTTGGTTCTTACTAATCAGTATGATCAAAATGCATGAAAACCTTGTTCACATGATAATCTTGCAGCTTCTTCTTCTCCCGGCCTTCTACTAAAGAAATTATGTTCTCTTATATAGACAATTAAATCATTTTCTTCTCCACCATCAAATTTTTTCACTTAACCACATTCATAAATTTTTCCACTTCACACTTTCTCGGTACTTGTGTCAATAACATGTTTCAATCTTCTCCATTAGATCTTCCCTGAATTTTGTCAGCCGTTGATTTGTGTAACAAACATTATCTGTTACCTCGATGTTATACTCTTTCCAGCTCATCAATCTTATCAGCTAAGCTAATCATTTAATTCATTATGTCCCACTCGGTTAACAAAGAAATGCATCGGTGAACATTGCTCGATTAATATTGTGATCGGTATACACTACACTCTATCGGTGTATACTATAAATGTTTCATTTACCAACAACACTGCTTTGTGTCTTTCAACTTTGTACTTCATTATATATGAATGCAACATAATAAAGTCAATATCATCAAGTCATTGACTCATCAACAAGTTACTCAATGTGTTCCTTATCCTCATATGTCATGTACATCATTCCTCATGTAGATTTCTCTATTCTTCATCCTTTTCACCTTTATTCAAATGTCTCCGTATAGTAACTTACAAGATAAGTGTTGTCAAACTAGTTGACATCAATGACAACATAATACTGATTTAATCATATTACATATCTAATTAGCAACTTCTCAATGATCTTTAATCATAGATTCTTCAATCAGATTCCAAATCAGTTGTAGTCCAACAATCTGTCCCTTTGGCATTGATGGCAACTCAAGTAATATGAAATGTACCATACACATACCAAATATACATTCTACAACTTTGTGAAAAAAATGTTGTAAGTTGAATAGACTTAATATGTTTAATCACTATGTTACTGAACCAGCATTTAAATAATACAGCTTTACCATTTTTTAGTTCTCATGTTTCTGCTTTTGTTCTCTATAACTGATCTTCAATACTATGTCCCATTCAGATTGTCTCTCCCTTAGATAATTGTCGTCAGTGCTTGTTCCTTTTCATATTTTGTTTATATCTCCCCTTTTCATTTCATATTGTTTATCTCTCCCTTTGACAGCAATGCCAAAGAAACAAATAAACAAACAAATTTTGTCTTCCTCTATATCTCTGAATACTGATATCCCAATTGGTTCAAGTTCTCAAACTTAATCACAACCTTGAACATGATTCAAAGTGTGAGCTATGCTGCATCAACATGAATGATCTATTGATAAAAATAGGCTGATGCAACATCCAGATCACCTTAGTGACTGATAGACAGGGGACAGACCCCAAGTCTAGTCCTCAAGTATTCAAATGTGTCCTTCGGTAGGGGCTTTGTAAAAATACCTGCAAGTTGTTCTTTAGATGTGACAAATTCTAAATTTACTTTCTTCTCTTGCACTTGTTCTCTTAATGATACTTAATAGATATATGTTTTGTCTTAGAGTGCATCACAGAATTCTTTGAAATATTAATAGCACTAGTGTTGTCACAGTATATAATCATCGGGTCAGTGATTACCTCATTCATTCCTTCCAAAACTTGTTTGATATATGCAATGTTTGAATAGTTAGTAGTAGCAGAAACATATTCTACTTCAGCTATAGACTGAGAAATACAAGCCTACTTTTTACTTATCTAGGTTACAAGTCTTTCACCAAAGAAAAATGCTCCTTTGGTGGTGCTTTTTCTATCATCCACATTTCCAGCCCAATCACCATCGGTGTAAACTTTCAGTTCAAACTTCCCTTCCTTAGGTTACCATAATCCATAATTCTCTATTTTCTTCAGGTATCTTAAGATCCTTTTTGTAGCTATCATGTGTGATTCTCTAGGATTGGTAGAGAATCTTGCAACAATTCCCACATCATGTGCTATATCTGGTCTACTGTGAACTACGTGCATCAATTTACCAATCATGGATCAGTAAAGTGTCTGGTTTACCTCTATAGTTTCATCCTCCTTTGTCAATTTTCATCCAGTAGCCATTAGTGTTCCCATAGGTTTATCATCTTCCATGCCAAATTTTTTCAGTACTTCCTTTATGTATTTAGATTGTGTGATGAATATCCCATCACTCTACTGAATCACTTGTAGTCCAAGAAAGAACTTAATCTCTCCGAACATAGACATTTCAAATTCTTTTTGCATTTCATCAGCAAATGCCTTGCAGACAAGATCTGAGCCTCCAAAGATAATGTCATCAACAAATATTTTAGCAATGATAATAGTATCATCAGTATCACCTTTCACATACAAATTGTTGTTTTCACTTGTTCTAACAAATCCAATACTTAACAAGTAAGTATGCAGTCTTTCATACCATGCTCTCGGTGATTGCTTCAAACCATATAAGGATTTAGGTAATCTACATACCATGTCTCTATTGTCGAGATGAACAAATCCTTCAGGTTGTTCAATGTAGACCTCTTCTTCAAGTATACCATTCAAAAATGTTGACTTCACATCCATTTGATAGACTTTGAATTTCTTATGTGCAACATATGCAAGTAGCATTCTAACTCCTAATCTAGCAACAGGTGCAAATGTTTCACCATAGTCAATGCCTTCTTCCTGTGCATATCCCTTGCATATCAATCTAGCTTTAATTCTTGTGACTTCACCATTTTCATTCAATTTATTCCTGTATATCCACTTAGTACCGATAACATTCTTATCTTTTGGTCGGGGTACTAAGGACTAGGTTTTGTTCTTCTCTATTTGCTCTATTTCCTCCTTCATTGCATTAACCCATTCATCATTTTCTAATGCAACTTTCACAGTTTTAGGTTCAAATTCACAAATTAGACATGTACCTTGTCTTGTTTTGCTTCTAGTTTGCATTCCAGCATGTCTGTCTCCAATGATTTGTGTTTCAGGATGATGTCTTTTGACAAAACTAGCCAAAACTTGATTTCTCCTTTCTTGTTCATCCTACTCAGGGTCATTTCCTTGCTCGACAGCTCCATCTTGTTCCTCAGTTTGTGTTGCCTGTTGTCCTGCGTTGTTTCCCTGCTGACCGGTTGTTATAGCTTGCGGTGTCGGTAGATACTCTGGATATTCAATATAAGTGAATCTACCGTAGTCTTTTTGTTCCTTTGTACTTTCGTTTGTGTACTTATCATCAAACTCATCAACATGAACATTAGTACTTTCAATTATCTTATTTGTAACCTTATTCAAACATTTATATGCTTTACTTGTAGTGGAATTGTTATCATTTTAGTTACACTAAATTGATAATTTGACTAAGTGTTTTGCATTGAGATTTGAGTTTTAAAGGTTCCTAATTTGAATTTCAGAATGATTAAAATTCAGAGAAACAAAGCATATGTACAGCTACAGAATTGTAAACATCAAACAGCATACCACAGTACAATATTCAGATTCTTTAAGCTCAACAATAAATGAAAACAATTGCTTGCATTTTAGAAATGAAAGTATAGTATCTAGGTTTGCCACACAAGCTGTGGTTGCTATTAAAAATGAATAATAAAAGTACATTTCAAAGGTATAAATGATAAACCACCCACCCCATGGCTTTAAGTATTGATGCAAGCATGCATTTTCAATTCAATAAGTTGATTGAAGAATTTTATGCAAAGAAAAGAGAACAATTACATTCTGGAAATGCAAATAAGGAGAGAAGGAGACAGGTCAAGCTTCATTGCCTGGTTGTTTTTTGATGTTTGAGCGCGCTGCATTTTTGGATTCCACATTTTGAAGTGTTTCAAGTCATCTGGTATATCCTGCAAGAGAGAGAGATAGAAGAGAGTCAGTTCATAAGAACTGAGCAATGAAGGACAAATGAACTGTCTAAATCTCTACTTGATCACATTTCAAAGATATAAATCAGAATACAAAGTCATAAAGCTGCGAAGAAAGAAGGATCATATCACAGACATATCATGTTTTTCCTAACATCATTTGTTCCATGTGCAGATACAGGTTTGAAGGACTAAGTAGGTTGTTGAAAGGACGCACATAAGCTATAGGTGCGAAACTTTCCAACCGAAGACTTGTAGAGGTGAAGACTTGAAGACCGGTGGACTTGAGGAGGCTGTCGAGGGGGCATGCATACATTACAGGCATGGGACCTTTCAGCTGAATCATGGAGTTACAATAGGCAGGCTGTCGAAGGGACATGACTTCCATCATGAAACCTTCCAGCTGACACATCAAGGTTTCAAAGGTTACAGAGTTTTAATTTTGATGGGACAGAACAGGGAAAATTGGAAAGGAGTTAAGGTTATGACAGGAACACCATTTATGGGAGTCATGAGCCCGTGCTCGAACCCCGTAGGTAATTATTTAGTATGCTGTGAACAGAAAAGAAGTCTAAGGTAAATTATAAAGTCTCAGAAATAGAATGTCAGAAATCAGAGAAAATCTATGGATAATCAGAGTGAAAAGCAAAATAGAAGGAATATAATTTTAAATCAACAGTGATACAGATGAATGTTACAGGAATCAAGCAAATATCATAACTCTCTGTCAACAAGAACTATCATAAATCTTTTATCGCATAAGTATATCAAATAGGTAAAAGTCAAGATGATGATAATGATTCAAAAGATATTCTAAGCAGCCGCAGGATCTCCAAGATTGTTACAAGAAATTATATACAGCGCAAAGATAAAAGGTATGATAGTAAATTCATGATCATCAATAAGGATTGTTATACAAGCAAAGTTCAGAATTGTAAATAACATGACATAAGATAGACAACTGAATACTACAGAGAAAGGAAGCTGGAAAATGCTGATTATAACTTGATGAGATAGTGCAATATTTTAAACTTTTGAATCAGTTGAATAAAGGAAAAATGCCTTCTTACATTCTAGACAGCCAGTGAATTTCATGAAAGCTACAGAGATAAAAGATGCTTCCAATCCAAAGACATATGGATGGCACAATCCTCATATAATGATAGAGTTTTAAAACAGCAAGTGAATGAAATGCTATGAAAGAAATTGATCTTCCTGAAAATAATTTGCAGCTGAAGGAGACAATTAGGAACCTTAATCAGGAATGCATAAGAATGCTACAGGGATGAAGTACTGATGCAATCAAAAGGTACAGTTCAGCAGATGTATAAAAGTTGAAAGTAAAATATTCAGACAGTGGTCGAAATAAAAAGTTTTGTTTCATTTTATCATGCTGCCTTAGCCAGCATTTAAAGACAGAGATATGCTTCAAGATGCAAAAGTATAAGTCCCAGTTTTATTTTCAAACTTTAGATGCTACAATGGATGCCAAGTTAAAACAGCAGAGATATGCAATAATTTTCACATTTCAGTCATGGTGGAGCAGAAACAAAAAGAGATTAAATTCAAAACCCATTTCAAAGTTGCAGCTGGAGTAAAAGGACTTAGAACAGGACTAATTGTTTTGCAAAATGAGGAAATTTTCTCAAGAAGTCATAGAGATTCATACAGGAGATACAAAGAATTTCTTTCATAGTTATAATCATGAGCATATAATCAGAATCCAAATCACATAGCATGATGGCAAACAAAAATCATGGCATCAACAGCAAGAAATAGATAGCAGATATCATGGCGGCAAAGGATAAATAGAATGAAAGTCTTTTTATCAAATAGCGACAGAAACAACTATACTCAAATACCCAGATAGAATGAAATACCTAGATGCAAAAGAGATTGTAGCTGTAAAATGTAACAGAATACAACCTATTCAACAACAGCAAATCAGAAAATAATATGGGTTGATCCATATTTTCAGCAAATAAAACCCACTTTCTTTCAACAAGGGTTTTTGACCCATACACACAGCAAGAGGAACTTCCATATTGATTATAAGAGAAAGTGCGAGTTCACAAAAGATGCCCACATTTTTTATAAAAATGTCAAACAACAAGTTCACTTTATCCGAATATATTCATATTATGCAGAAAGAGATGTACGATTTTTGCAAAGGAAAGTGCGACAAAGATAAAGTAGATTGAACTTATCTTCAACCCAGACAAAGATTCTTGTAACAGAGATGTGAAGAAACAGAAAACCCAAGCTCTTTCTTAGTCAAATGTCGTTCCAGAATTGCAACCTACCAGAAATGCAATGGCGGCACCAGGCATAAAACCCCAGTCTTCTTCTCTTCTCGACAATGAAAAACAATGCAAATACCTAAGTTCGAAGATAGAAGAATCAACGCCTATACCACATTTCATAAAATTTGGAGTCCGCAAAGCATGCAGACCTCAGTGCACGGTGTTTTTCCCAGCTTGCCACGCAACCTTTTTCACATGGCCTTGTTTTGCATCGAATGGATATGTATTGTAGACACGTAGTTATAAGTCAGGTCGACTTTAGCTTTGAGATGATAGGTTATATTTATTGTTTTATTTGTATGTTATGTTTTAGGTTTGATATATATTTTCTTTTAATTAAATTTTGAAATTTTGTCATACATTTTGTAATGGAATGTTTAAATAGATAATTTCATTATCTATTTGAACTAAATAAACATTACATTATAAAATGTAGGATAAAATTTTTAAATTTAATTATATTTATTAAATTTAAAATTAAATTAAGGATGAATTTATGCTTAGGTGTAATAAATAGAGTTTTTAATTCTATTTTTATATTAAGTACAAATTCATCATTGGTTAAATTTTAAATGAAATAAATATAATTTTGAAAATATATATTAAACCTTTTACGAATGTATTAATAAACAAAAATATGGTTGAAGTGTCTCTTGAGTTCATCTTTTTGAAGAGAGGAAAATATTTTCAGTTATGATCAGTTCAGGAGGCAGATAAAGGGTAGTTTCAGCATCTTTTGGAGTTCAACATCAGTAGACATTATTAGAGAAGTGTTATGGAGCAGTTCACTCCTTGTTTCTAGCAGTTAAGTTTCAGTTTTGATGGAGTTTGAGTCCATATCCGACCCCCACCTGATTTGCATGATTTTGGGAGATATGGAGCAGTTTTGACATGAGTTGGAGTGGCAATTCAGTCATGCATCAGATGAGGCAGTTGTTCCAACACTTTGACTTCACTTTCCAGCACTTTGACTTGTCTTTTTGGAGAGTTTTTCTCATGCATATGGATTAGGGTTTGATAGATTCTATTTATCATTTTTTTTTATCAGATTATGGAGGACTTCTTTTTGGCTCACTTGTTTTGCATACTGCAAACTAGAGAGAGAATTGTAAGGCATTTTGTAACAGAGATTGGTTCCAGCATTGGTTAATAGAGATACCTATTCCTTCCCATTGATTTTGAGGTGATTTTGTGAATTTTATTGCTTAAGTGTTGTGTTATCCTTCATTTCAAGCTGCATTCCTCTTCATTTCAGAATCTTGATACACGTGATTTCAGGTCTATTGTATGTGTTTTAATTTTTGCATTGATTTGGTGAAGCTCTGTTTCCCTACCTTTGCAAAAATATCAGATCCTTACATAGAAACATTTTTTGTAGTTACGTGACTGTCTGGGTATTGAGAATCATAACCATTTCTTGAAATCTGTGCTGAATCAATTCATGTTATAAGTCAGATTTGGTGTATCACCTTCATAATTTTAGGATTCATTAAAACATTTCTTTTTTCCCTTTTCTTTACATACAACAATTTGTGCAAGTGATATTCCAAACCTAAGAGGAACCGGCCTAGAATCCGGAGATTCGTTCTCAACCCCATCAACGAGAACGTTTCCATGTTTCAACAGGATAGCTAGATTCCATATCAAGCTATTGGCGCAGTCCTGATTGACAACAGGAATATCCTAGAAATATTCCTTCATCTCCTTTAGAATCAAATTTCCCATTTCTCTCATCTTTCAAAATAAAGCATTTAATTCCAAAAATTTTGAAATAACTTACAATAGCTTTGTGTCCAAACCACAGTTCATAAGGTATTCGATTGGAGTCCTTCTTCAGTTGTACTTGGTTAAGAACATACACATCTGTGCTGACAACTTCCCTCCAATATGTCTGAGCAACATTCTTCTGTAACATCAATGTTCTAGCACAATCAATTATAGACCTATTCCTTCTTTCAGCAATGCCATTTTGCTGAGGTTTCCTTGGTGCAGATACCCGCCTTTTTATTCCATGCTCATTACAAAAATTAGTAAATTCCTCAAAGATAAATTCACCTCCTCTATCAGATCTTAAGCATTTTATTTCCTTTCCAGTTTCTTTCTCTACCTTAGCTTTATATCACTTAAACATTTTAAAAGCTTCAGATTTCTCTTTCAAGAACATAACAGTCATCAGTCTAGTATAATCATCAACAAAAAGAATAAAATATCTATCACTAGAACAACTCTGAGTTCTCATAGGACCACATAGATCGGTATGAACCAACTCAAGTATCTTCTTTGTTGAGTAGTCTTTTCTTTTAAAAATAGACTTAGTCATTTTACCTTTCTGACATTCATGGCACATGTCATGATCAGGTTTTCTCAAGTTAGGCATGTTGACTTGGTGGTCAGCACCTCCTTGGAGATTTGTGACATGGCTTAACTGCCTCCCGTGGATCGGGTTAAATCTGACATTTGTATCGGGCATTGATAGTTCAAGCTTTTGGTGAAATGGAAAATGATTCCAACAAGGCAATCCTCTAACTCTTTTCTTTCTACTAATTTTGATCATGTTGTCAAAATTCACATGGCATAACCTTATGTGCCACAACCAAGCATCTTCATCCTTTATTAACAAATAAGAAGACTGATCCATATCAAGATAGAATAGATTACCTCTGGATTGTGTACCAGTTCCGACAAGTCTTCCTCCATCATCATAGATCTTCACCTTTTTGCTCTCAAAAGCCAGTTGGTGGCTTGAGTTGTTTAGCTGAGCCACACTTAACAAATTATAGTTCAATCCGTCTACCCAGTATGCATTGTCACATTATAGTCTGTCATTGATCATTAGTGAGCCTTTACCTCTTACCATACAAGGTGCATCATTTCCCATTCTCACAGATCCTCCATTATATTCAACAAGATGATCAAACTTCTCTACATCACCGATCATATGATGTGTATAGCCACTTTTTATGATCCATGTATCATTTATGCTTACTTTAGAGATCAGTGTTGTCTCTTCATGTTTCTCTTCCTCTTCTGAGTCATCTTTCATAGCAACAAATACAACTTCTATATCATCATCAGAATCAAATTTAGTTTCAATATCTTCGGCTATGTAACATACCTTTTTGCCTTTTTCATCTTGATTGTCTCTGTTGTTGTGTCGGTAACCTCTGCTGACTCTTCTCCCATAGCTTCCTTCAGATCAGTCTTTCGATCTATCATCATCTTTCTTCTAAGGACATCTAGAAGCAATGTGACCGACTTCTTTACAATTAAAGCATGCTAAAGGTAGCTTGCCTCTATACCTTCCTTTTCCTTTGGGCAATCTTTTGGCCATAAGTGCTTCAAGCTCATCAAGTTCATCATCGGTATTGTCATCACTATCACAATTCTTACCATTCCTGCTAGACTTTCCAATCTTCAAAGAAGACATGAAAGCGGATTCAATAGAAGGAACAACACTATTATCAAAGTTTTTTAATTCAAAGGTTGTAAGTTTACCAATTAGAGTGTCAAGAGTAAGGTTGGATGTAGCTCTTGTTTCATGAATTGCAGAAATCCTGATTGCATAAATTGGTAGCAAAGTTCTGAGAATCTCGCTTATCACTGTTTCATCATCAATTACTCCATCAGATGCTCTAATAGCATGTACCACCTCTTTGAGTCTATTTGAATATTGGACCATGTTCTCACCTTCTTTCATTCTCATATCATCAAATCTGCGTCTCATAATTTCAGCTCGAGCTCTTTTGACATTCAGATCTCCACTATATATTTGTGTTAACTTATCCCACATTCCTTTGGCAGTTGTGCATATCTTGATATCTTCAAATTCAACATCGGTACAGGCAGCAGCAAGTTCCATCATAGCAACATTGTGTTCATGTTTGTCCTTTAGTTGATCAAGAGTTAAGGGACCAGTCAGCGGTAGTATGTAGCCATTCTCCATCAGATCTAGTGTGGAGTTCCCAATTCTAGATATGTCCAGCATCCTTCTGCTTTGTCATATTTTGAAGTTCTCTTTATTCAGTTTCGGTACTTCCCTCTTATACATCTTGAGACCTTTATGCTTAAGTCCTTAAAACTTTGTTTCAAGCAACCACTGATCTGATACCAATTGTTAGAATAACTAAGAGGGGGGGTGAATCAGTTATCCAGTGTCTCAAAACAAAATGTATAATTCAAAACAACTTCTCTAATTTTTGCTCATCGGTAAACACTAAATACTTTCACTATCTAAACCTTTTATTGATTACTAGTCTAATACTTATAATAGTTTACCAATCAAATCTAACATGTAACATGTAAATAATGATAACAAACAAATATCACAATCAACACATAACACAAGAGATTTAACGTGGAAACCCTATAAAGGGAAAAACCACTTGGGATTGGCAACCCAAAATTGTTCACTCTTCTGAAGTGAGGTCAGTTAAGACCCAACCCTATTAAAGGTTACAAACACACTGTCAGGTGTGACCTTGTTAGAGGATTTTAGACTAGAAGTTATCGTCCAACTAGCATTCACTATGGGGTTGACAGGATAACAATGTTCATTCTATGAATGATACATCATAAGACTTTTAGAGTCCACTTGGTTAAGAGATTTTGACTGTATACAATGGTTAAATATGTAACAATAAATGATCTACCTTAATACAACTTCAATTGCAGATTACAGATCAATATTTAGTCCATACAAATCCTTCTGATCAATATTTCACTTCAAATTCAATACTATATCAACTTACTATTTGTCGGTAATTGCTCTTTGTAGCTCGATAATTGCTCTGCAGCTCAGTTCTTACTAACCAGTATGATCAGAATGCATGAAAACCTTGTTCATGTGATAATCCTACAGATTCTTCTTCTCCTGGCCTTCTACTAAAGAAATTATGTTCTCTTATATAAATGAGTAAATCATTTTCTTCTCCACCATCAGATTTTTCCACTTAACCACATTAATAGATTTTTCTGTTTCAAACTTTCTCGGTACTTGTGTCAATAACACGTTTCAATCTTCTCTGTTAGATCTTCCCTAAATTTTGTCAACCATTGATTTGTGTAACAAACATTATCTATTACCTTGATGTTATACTCTTGCCAGCTCATCAATCTTATCGGCTAAGCTAATCATTTAATTCATTCTGTCCCGCTCAGTTAACAAAGAAATGCGTCAATGAACACTGCTCGATTAATACTGTGATCGGTATACACTACACTCTGTCGATGTATACTAGAAATGTTTCATTTACCAACAACACTGCTTTGTGTCTTTCAGCTTTGTACTTCATTATAGATGAATGCAACATAATAAAGTCAATATCATCAAGTCACAGACTCATCAACAAGTTACTCAATGTGTTCCTTATCCTCATTCGTCATGTACATATTTCCTCATGTAGATTTCTCTATTCTTCATCTTTTTCACCTTTCTTCAGATGTCTCGATATAGTAACTTACAAGATAAGTGTTGTCAAACTAGTTGACATCAATGACAACATAATATTGATTTAATCATATTACATATCTAATCAACAACTTCTCAGTGATCTTTAATCATAGATTCTTCAATCAAATTCCAAATCAATTGTAATCCAATAGATCTGTTCAACATCCATATGCTTAGACAAAAATAAATTTACATCAAGAACCAAATAAGCATATGGATGTAGAACAGATCCTATCGATTAATTTTCAGAATTTGAATGATTTATGTTGTTGAACAACCGATCAATTTCAAGAAAGAGACACATACTGTGTCCAAGGGTAGTGCATTTAGTTGCATATAGATCACTAGAAAATAGAGATATAAATGTTGAAGGAACAGTCATGTTAAAATGGTAAGAAAAAAATCCAAAAGAAGAAGAAAATGTTGATTGTTAAGTATTCCAAATATGTCACAATAGGGAGCTTTAATAGAAGCCATGTATGAAACAATACGAGGAAAAATAGAGATGGCATATTTTAATATAAGTAATAGTCATGTATGCCTACAGTGAACTAGATAAGCATATGGTAACATTATCATTTAGCACTAGTGAAGCAAAGGAGACACTTTAATATTAGCAAAAGAGAACATCAACACAACATCTCGATTATGCATCCAATGAGAGTAAAATAAAATCAGTTTACAGAAGCATCAAAGGAGGTCACATTAGATTCAATTTCTAGCAGATGCAATAAATCAAAGGTCTCAAAATATGCATAAAATATACAGTGCCAACCTAAGGATTGCGTTGTAAAGCTTTACACATACAGAAAACCCAGAATCATAAGAGTATACCAAGAAATGCCTGTATCTCAAGCCATGTAACAACAGAAATAAGAGTTTTGTTGATGCTCAAAATATTTAGGAAAAAAATAAAGGCAAGGACTTCATATAACTCATGGGAAGATCAGAGCTAAAGCTATATTGTATGATCTTTTAAAACCCTCAGTCTCCTTTACTTTGCAACAAAATTTCAATAATAAGTTTGCAAGCCCATAGTACACAGACAATTTTGTTCCAAAGATGGCACAAAAGGAAGGTATGTTGTTGAAGGAAATCATACAAAATGAAAACCAACTTAGTGTGTTGGAAAAAAGGTCTGCAGTTTTCAAGTCCATAACATCAAAAGCAGAAGTCTCTACAGTCAAAGTTTCTTTTTTAGTTTTCATGACAAAAATTACTTTACTTTTCATGACAAAAATTAATAAAATATGAGCAATAGCCATGAGCTGCACATAGCTTGAAGATACTAGATTTGAAAACCCTTATGGAGGAGCCTCATAAGCGTATAGAGAATGCAGTTTATGAAGGCCACTATTATGGAAATTGAAAGCAGCTACAAAATGAGTGTGTAATAGAGATAAAAGATAGAATGCTTGAAAAGATGCGATTGAAGGCTCAGAATACCTATAAAGAGCCGCTGGAATTGACAGGTCTACATTCAAATCTCTCATAAGACTCCACAAAGTCAAAAGGCTTAGGAAAATCATTCAAAAAGCTCATGTTTTCTCGACAGCCAGCACCAGCAAACTCCCAAATTTTCAAACCCTCACGGCGGCACCCAGGCAAAGCTCCGGTAGCTCACGCAAATGGAAAAGATGAAGAATGAGATACTTTAGGGGTCATTACCCTTTCTATTCATGTGAAGGATAAGCATTTTGCCTTATGGCTCATTTTTACGGATATTACTTATGCCAAAAAATGATGGTTCTTTTATAATTTTTTCTAAAGTGTTAAAATCCAAATAAGTCTTTAACCTTCCTAAGGAATTAAGATAAAAAAAAATATTTTATTTTGGCACTTAATAATATTTATTATTTTATTTAAGTTTATTTTTAATAAATACTAAATACTTTATTAATATTATTAAGTGGTTTTATCATTACTTAGTTAATATTAATAAAATATTTAATAGTTATTACAATAAACTTAAATAAAATAATAAATTTTATTAAATTCGACTATTAAATACTTTATAATTCATTTTTTGAATTATAAAGTATGTAATATTTGAATTACATAATAAAATATTTATTTTTATCTTTAAAGGATAAAAGAGCCTTTGCGCAAAAATATGTTTTTAATTTAAATAAAAGGTAAAATAAATATTTAATTTCAAAAAACTTAGTAGTATTTATTGAATAATTTATAGTTTACTATCTTGTCAAATTATTTTAATAATATTATTAAGTGATTTTATCATTACTTAATAAATATTATTAAAGTAATTAATATTTGCTAAAATAGTAAACTTTAAGCTATTTAATAAATATTATTAAATTAAAGTATTAAATACTTTATAATTCATTTTATTTAAGTGAATTATAAAATATTTAATATTCAAAATATAGATATTTATTTTACCTTTATAAAATTAAAAGTAGATATTTTTAAAAATGACTAAGTGTCAATTCAGAGATAAGGATGCAATTTTGGGTCTGTAGAAAAGTTATTGCTTCGCAAAGACTTTTTAAGGTCTTTCTTGAAGATTAAGATGCATTAATGAGAGATATTTATGATGTAATTAATGGGGCATGACTTCTGGGTTATTTTATGCCTTTTTGAAGTCCTTTTGAGGGCTCAAAAATGGCCTTATAGAGAAAATCCGACCCAGTCAGAATGCAGTTGGCTTTGAAAATGCATAAGTATGAGTTGAAGACTCATTTATAACCAGTTCCAGATTTTATGCAGAGGCAGCTTTTGGAGTGATTTTTTGAGTCCTTCATGGTGGTGACTTGCAGATTGTTTGAAACTCAGTTTTATGAGGGTGTTATTATGTCACCATTGAAGCCTAAATAAGAAAAGTTTGGAAGCCATTATTGAGTTCATCTTGTGGTATGTGAGTTACTAATTTGATGTTGTTTTTGTGATTCATTTTGAATCCTTGAAGTAAATGTCTCAGTTTTAGCATCTGTAAGTGAATATTTGACACTCTAATAGGTTGTAAGTTTGTGATTTTTATTTCATTTCATTGCTAATAAGTGAATGTCATTATTCCTATTAATAGTTGATTTGAGGTCAATCCTTCGTATAAAGCATTTATATCTGAGTATTCTGATATTAATATTGTGCCTATGTCAAACTGGTTTTAGGAAAGTTTCATTGTGTCCGATTAATACCATTTTCATCTTCAGATTTGGTGCATCACCTTAAGTTTTCCTTTTAGTTTTCCTATTTTTTTCAGTACTCAGAGTTCATGCTAGAAAATATTTCTTATCTCTTTTCCCAGCTAGGTTTTTTACCATTTTACAAAAGTTTCAAGTGAAGTATCATATAGGAACCGGCCTAGAACTCGAAGATTCACTCCATTTTTGGGAAAATCACTACCCAGGAGTGTTTCCATGTTTCTCTAGAAGGTTAAGTTTCTATAAGCTTAATAGGGTGTACTTTTGAGAGCTAAGAGAACCGATTAGGGCCACCCTGATAGAGGGATTTTAATTTTCTTTCACAACCAATACAAGCAATGATCTGTTATGCCACTGATTGTCTGATTAGATCATACATGTTGATCTTTCCCTGGTTTGCCTGGCTATTGATCTCTATTTCCTTTCACCTCTATGACTATAGCGCTTCTCTCAGAAGGTATCTCTCCTCCGCTCTGTGCATTCACTAATTATCAACAACATCTATTCTTGCATCCTATGACCTGTATTTATACAAGAGTTCACCTTAATGCAACCCTTAACTCATAGAACCACCAGGTTGTAAACTCAGCAATAGATCATGTAACTAGCA
Organism: Chamaecyparis obtusa; assembly: GCA_027943335.1. Lineage (NCBI taxonomy): Eukaryota > Viridiplantae > Streptophyta > Pinopsida > Cupressales > Cupressaceae > Chamaecyparis > Chamaecyparis obtusa. Next base: position 1,310,331 of record BSBK01002762.1, read on the forward strand.
AAAAGCTATGCGTTATGATCTAGAGTTTACCTATAAAACATCTAGAGAAATAAAGCTAACTCTTGTTAAAAAGCTAACTCCACTTCTAAGCGGTGGATGTCCCATGTAATCTGATTTTAACTCAAACTGCTCCGCAGAATCTAGTGTGGATCTTTAGGCAATTTAGACTGGTGTAACCTTCATTCCCAGTTTAACTTTGTATGCACTCTAAGACCGGTACTATGTACTTAGTTCAGTCTACCGGTGTGTTCCCTTTTCTTTAACTACCAGTGCATGCACTCTATTTCTTGTCTACCGGTGTCTTCCAAGTAACGTGAGTGACCGGTGAGATTTTTTTGGTGCATGGTGTTTGTGAATATACACTAATGACAACTTAAATTGCTAACAAAGTATATTTTTGTTTCTTACTATTCCATGAGATTACACATGATCCAACAAATGGAGTTCCCATTATTGGGATCTTAAAATAAATTCAAAATTTGCATCATAGAAGAGACCAACATTAACAATACCTTTAACATATCTTTAACTTTCATTTGCAACTTTCAAATGATTTTTTTGTGGTTTAGGTTTGTATTTAGAAACTAAACCAACATTGTGGTTTAGAGCGTTCTTGATTTTGGAGATGTTGGAGGTTGGTTGGGTTGATTTTATTTTGGGTAAGTGCTTTGATGATCCTGATCCTTTCATCCTTCTTTCTCTATTTTGTGTTTTCCCTGCCTTGATGCCATCTTGTCTTAGTGTTGATGTTGGATTTTGGTGTAGGATTTTTTTCAGCCTCTTTGGTGTTTATTTGGAGGGGTTTGTGTATTTGGAAAGCATTATTTGGGTGTTTGGATTCCTTTTTGTTCAGCTGGTAGATTTGGTTGGGGATAGATTTTGTTATATTTTTTATGCGACTCTACAACATCCCCAGGATAGAATGCAAGACCAAGATAACTTCCACAAGAGATTGGGCAAGATAATTGTATTAATATGCAAGAATGATATTATTTATAATGGACTTGATTGAATAGATTCAATGATTGAATAAAATGTACATAATAGGCCTCCTAATATAGGAAAGGTGATAAGAGAGAATGATAAGAATCAGATAAGCTATCACCTATGCAAGGTGTAATCACAGGTCCACCAAATGTGGATCATCCTCCATTATGAAATTAAGTATGTTTCATAGGATGAGGATGATAATGTGATATGTGCACTAAAGTTGGATCTCACACCTAAAGTGGAATTTCTCCTACACCATGTGTTTAATTGAGGTGCAAACTCCTAGGTGTCTCAATGACAAACTATGATGCAATGCATTATCCTAACTAAGATTAAGTAAAGTGTAATTAGGAATATTTAATTACACCAATACCCCCTCATAAGTTCAACCTAGGGGAATGCACTTAAACTCACAATGAAAGATGGGTCTTGATACTAGGCCATGTTAGGTACCCATGTGCAATATGCAATGCAATACATGAAATGAAAACTCTCATAAAGAAGAGAAAGAGGGAAAACCTCATGGGAAAATCCCTCCCCCCAAAAGAGAGAAGAAAGCAAGATACATGGATGGATGGAGTACTCAAGACCCCCCAAGAACTACATACATCATGTATATACAAAGAATTATCCCCCCATAAGAAGGATAGTTGGAGACATGGTATCCCCCCTATAATGAAGAAGCTCCCATGTTGATGAAGAGTACCTACAAACAAAAGATTAACCAATGCCTACAAGAAACATGTCTCCCCTTAGGAAGAAATAGATACATCAAATGATGAAGAAGCCAATCCATGTTCAAATAGAAGGAGGAAGAAGATGAAGATCTCCATGTATGCATCTCCGAAGATTGAATAGGTCTCTCCAAACTTAAAGAATCTATCACATCATGTGAAAAATCAAGTGAAGGAGAAGAATCATGAATACCGATCTCCAAATAAGGAAAAGAAGTATCTCCAACTATGATGTTATCATCAAAGAGAAGAGAAACCCCCTCTAGTATGTATCCCAAATCTACATTATGAGAATCATCAACAATTGTTGAAAAGACATCCATTTAGTCATCACATTCTACAAGATCTGAAACACTATGATCATCCTGATGAATAGTAGACCCCATGTCTGAATAAGTAGGAGGTGGGGGAGTAGGAAGCTCAACACTTGTCTTGACAAAAAAATGATTCAAGTGTCCAAAGTTCTCCTCACATACATAATTCTCCCTCGGTAAAGGGATGAGTACATCATGAATATCATCATCATCATCAACAAAATGTGAAAAATAACACAAGCATGATGTATGATCAACAACTCTCATAGCTATGACATCTCTAGTCTCAATATCCTTAATGTAGACATAATCAGGAGTGAACTCAACAATTTTACCTTGTTCCCCATGAGTAATTTGATAAATAGAAAGCATATTAGTGGTCAATGATGGTACAAAAAGAACATCATTAAGTGTACCCTCTCCCATAGGAATAGAACCTTTCCCACAAACCCTCATGTATGTTTTGTTACCCATCAATATATTAGGGGAATTACAAGGCTCAATAGAAGAAAACATATCCATAGAAGAAGCCATATTATGTGATGCACCTGAATCAAGAAGCCATTTACCTTGCTTAGGATGTGTGGAAGCCAAAAGTTCTTTTCATTTACCTTTATCCTTGGATGATGATGGAGATGTAGAAGCTTCCAAATGTGTAGAAGGAGTAGACACTAATGAGGGAAAATTAATATTGTTCTTTTGAAGAATGCGAGTGAGTTCATCAATCTTCTTGTGAAAACATTTATGCTCATAATGTCCTATCCTTTTACAATATGTACATTTTCCCTCTTTCTTCTAGATGATTCCTCTCTTGAAGAGGACTTGGATTAAGAAGTAGATTGTGAAGGAGATTCATTACCCTTTTCATGAGGTTTAGGATCCTTATGTTGCTTCTTTCCTTTTCCATTAGAAGCCTTTGAAGTGGATTCATTTGCAATCAATGCATGATGTGTTGAAGGCTTCAATTGATCCATGTGTGCTAAATTTTCTTGTTCCCTTGTGAGTTGAGCTACAAATTCATCAAGAGAAGGAAATTTGTATGCACTACCAAGAGCATCCATAGTAGCATAGAATGTAAGAACAAAGATTGAATATTCAGGACCTACCTTGGAAAGAATAGAAAATATCAATTGTTCATCCCCCTTAGTAATGCCACAAGAAGAAAGCTCTAATCTAATAGAATTGAACTTAGAGGAAAGTCTTGAATATTGTCAAAATCACTAGGATTTAGACCTATTAGCTCATTCTCTAATCTAAATTTTCTCATTCTATCAGGTTTACCAAAGAGTCCCTCGAAGATGACCCAAGCATCATGAGGATGTGTGCAAGATGCAATATGAAAGACAAAATCACAAGAGATGGATGATCTAAGAGATCCAAGTGCTTTATCCCTTCGATCAAACAATTTTCTCCTTTGTACAACACCTGTAACTAGTTCTTGATCTTGCCCAAGAGTCATTCTAAGAAATCCAATACTTAACAAGTGATCGAATAAATATTCTTTCCATTCATGGTAGTTATATGGAGTGAGGATTTTGACCTTTAAAAAGTCCATAATGCAACCAAATAATGACTTATAAAAATTGATAACTCCTTCAAATTTCTGATGCAAATCAGAGAACTGAAATCCAAGGATAAACCAAGTGCATATATAGCCCCAAAATAGCTTATTTCTTAAAGTGATATTTCCACCCCAAATCACTAAAATCTAATTGCAGATCTGGAAAGTAGACAAAAAACCATGCGCTTTCAAAAACAAAATCACCTCAAAATGTTACCGTATGTGCCCAAATGAAGCCTTGGAAGTTGCAAAAATCAGGAACATAAAAGAATAGTTATGCAAATCTAAAATTTCTGATTACTTTGGCCTCGAAAATGCAAAAATAATGCCACCACTGGAAACTTTAGGAAATTCTATCCCAAATAAAAAAAATGCTTGAAAAAAGGATCCAAATTGAGCAAGATATGGGGGTTTGAAGTTAGGCTGCAAAACCAGTGATGATGTCAACAAAGCACTATGTTAAATTTGAGGGTCGTATGGCCATCATAGCAAAATACCAATTTTCCATGTTTGATAGTTGGACGACTGTCAATTTTAAGACAATAAAAATTGATGCATGGCAAAAAAAATGATCTCGACTGACATGATGCTGACTGTGTCTTCCGTACGACTAACATATTGTTGATGTGGCACTGGTGATGTGTCCTAACCATATGATGATTAGGCACTAATGCTATCTAGTGACATGGTAATTACCACATGGCGTGTTCTGAATGGTTTGTGGGGAGCTGACGGAGTTGTCCATGTGGCTGATTGGTTGTTGACAGAGATGTATGTGTGGCAGATTGGGTAGAGCAAAGGCCACGGTGGCGCGGTGGCATGGTGGTGATGAGATCTTCCGCTAGTGGTGGGTCTTCAGGACTTTAGTCCCACATTCACTGTGCGTGGGGTTGAAAAGCTCTTTTTATATGCCAACCTCCATCTCTTAGAAAAAATGACGAATGGTGTGTGATGTTGTTGTATTTGATAGTGTTGTAGGTCTATAAGTTTTTCGGTTGCTTGGATGCCCAAAAGAATGTCGACTAGAAGTTGGTCACCTGAGATCTGATTGATGATGTCATCAGTTGAGCAATTTGACAAATAATCACAAGGGTCATACCAACCCTAATATTTTTCAGAAGAAATTTTGAAAAAAATATTTCATGAAAAAATTTAATAATTTTTTAACCAAATCATACTGCAGAGGCACAGATCGGGTCGTACGACTTGGTGTGCAAACAAAATTTGCCTCGATTTTGAATTTTTTTTAAGATGGAAAATAAATAGTCAATTTTAACTGAAATAGCTTCCTGAACGCAATGGTGATGTCCAAATTGCAAAATTATGCACCCACAATCAGATCAAGCCAAGATTTTGCTTCTTGAGAAGAGGTCTTCGCACCTTGAGAGCTTTGATACCATGTTAGAGTTTTAGGTGACTCTACAACACCCCCAGGATCGATTGCAAGACCAAGATAACTTCCACAATAGATTGGAAAGATAATTACATTAAGATGCAAGAATGATATTATTGGTAATGGACTTGATTGAATCGATTCAATGATTAAATAAAATGTACAAATAGGCTTCCTTATAAGAGACAATGATAAGAAGCCGATAAGCTATCACTTATGCAAGGTGTAATCACATGTCCACCAAATGTGGATCATCCTCCATTATGCAATGAAGTATGTGCCATATGATGAGGATGATAATGTGATATGTGCACTAAAGGTGGATCTCACACCTAAAGTGGAATTTCTCCTACACCATGTGCTTAATTGAGGTGCAAAATCCTAGGTGTCTCAATGACAAACTATGATGCAATGCATTATCCTAAGTAAGATTAAGTAAAGTTTAGTTAGGAATATTTAATTACACCAACAAATTTCTTGAGAGGAAGAGCTTTGACAAATTTGGCCCTTTCTTTCTCCTCTTTTTGCAGTGGGTTTCTTCTTCGCTGATGCTTATTTTTCTCAAAGAAGGTGTTTGGAGGTTCCTGGTGGCATTATTGTTGTTGGTTGTTGAGTATGAGTATCTCAAGAGATTGAAATTTAATTTTCTTGTTCCTTTCTTCCCCCTCTCTTTGTCTTTGGTTTCCTCTTCCTTGTTGTTTGGATTTTTTGCAAGTGTTATTTGGTTCTTGGCTTTTGGAGTGTTGGGTGTGGATTGGTGTGAGTGTTTTAAGAGGGTGGACCTTTATGTGCCTATACCCATCTTCATCTCTCCTAACTTGGATCCTCATGCCCTATTGTGTTTATCTGGTGTAGATGGTGGTTGGTTTTTGGCTACAGTGGTTATGGTGAAGTTTGGTTGTGAGTGTTTTAAGAGGTTGTGCATTGATGTGCTTGTCCCTTTTTCTTCCCTTTCACTATACTAGGCCACTTATTTTTGTTGGTTTCTTCTATCTTGATTATGTCTACTATTGAGGTGGATAGAGATCCTATGGAGGTGGAGTTATATGTGGCCAAGTAGATTTGGTTGCTCATTGGTTTGTCTTCTCTTGTGTTGATTTCTATTGAGGTGGAGTGTTTTGGTGCATGTGAATTTATTCCTAGGAGTATGTGGTTCTCATTGAAGGTTGGGGGAGCCTTTAAAAACCCCTCATATGTGACTCTTTTTTTTTGGCTCTCAGGGCCTTGGTTGTCTTATGGAAGACTTTTGTGTCTTTGGTTATTAGATCCATGTAAAACCCTTTTTTTCTAGTTGAGGAAATCTATCAAAACCCTTCCAAGGTTGAGGGAGCCTTTCAAAACCCTATGTAGTGTCATGTGGCTTCGGCCTTTTATTTTTGCATCTGGAGTGTTCTCTTGTTTTTATCTTTAAAGTTTCTAATGTTCTGTTGTTGGTATGGCTGCTATTGTTTAATGCCTCCTTTTTTGTAGCTGGTTGATTTTGGGTTATAGATCCCATTAAAATCTACTTGTAAAGGGTTTCAAGGTCCATTCAAAACCTTATAATTTTCCTTAATCAAAAACATTATATGAAATATCAGGTATAGTAAGAGCTTGTTTTTTTAAAACTTCCTACTAATATCTTCTATAAAGTATAATCAACTAAAGAAGTTTTCATATCAATGATTAATATAGTGTCCAATTTACTAGGATTAGAATTTGAATTAGCATCATCCATTTTTAAATTATCTAAGAGGTATTGATTATATTTTTTTTGAGAAAGGAAAATGCATTTAGGTATTTTCCAAATTTGCATACCCAAAAAATAATGTAATAAATCATAAATCAATCGTTTAAAAAATTTCATTGAGTTGAGACTTAAACCACAAGTTAAATTGTTAGAAGTGAGAGTGAAATCATGAAAATATAAAATAATGATCATAGTGTCATCTTCACAATGCTTGATATTTAAATTTGGATCATTATTATTCCTATTGCAACCTTGACATATAAAAAAAGCATCAATTTTGGAATACCATTCTCTAGAAGAATATTTTAAACCATAAATAGATTTCTTTTAATTTGAAAACAAGGTATTAATTACCTTCCTTAATAAAATAGGAGGTTGAGACATAAATTTATTGATGCAAAACACCATTCAAAAAATACTTTCAACATTTATTTGATCAATTAGGCCAATGCATATAAGAAGTTAAAGAAAGAACTAATTTAATAGTTAGCATTTAGGGACAGTAGTAAAAGTTTCATTATAACCTAGATCATCTACTTTGGAGAAGCCTCTAGAAACTTATCTAGCTTTAAACTTGCTAACTACATCATTTTCATTAAACTTAGTTTTTTACATCCATTTACAAGAAACAAGATTCTTTCCTTGAGTTAAATCTCAAGTATGATTTACAAGCAAAGTATCATATTCCTTTTGCATAGCCTTTGCCCAATCACGTTGAATTTTAGCTTGCTCAAAAGATTGAGAATCATTTGTATTCATAACATTAAGCATCAAAGCTTAATTGCAATAATAGGCATTTTTAGCCTTGGATTTATTCATTCTATCTAAAATATCCTCATTTTTTTGAAGCAATTTTTTAAAACTATTTGGGTTTTCTTTTAGATGTGTTGGTATAATTAAAAATTCTTAACTACACTTTACTTAAGCTTACTTAAGACAATTCATACATAGTAGTTTTCATATTAGGAACCTACGATTTTGAATCCTATTTTAGCACATGGTGTAGGAGAAATTCCACTTTAGGAGGTGATAGTTGTTATCAAATTCCACTTTATGTGTGAGATCCACCTTCAGTAAACTTATCACATTATCATCCTCACATTGTTTCACATTTTTACGCATACTTCATTACACAATGAAGGATGATCCACCTTTAGTGGACGTGTGATTCCACCTAGTGTGGTTGATAGGTTATCACTTGCTTATCTTCTAGCTATCATGCATTTCCTATAAAAACATGCATATCTACATTGTACCTAAGCATCTATTATTTTCAAATTATTGATCATTACTTAATCCATTCAATTAATTGATCATATCACTTTGTCTTTCTTATTTGTGCTATTCATTGGGCTTCTAGATCTTGGCATATTCTTGCATTTCCTTAGGCAAATTCTTACATGGTATCATAGCTTAAGGAAAATCCTTGCATGCTATTAGAGCTTGATAAAAATTCTTACATAGTATCATAGCACATGTTAGCAGCCCAGATGATCATTTTTTGTTATGCATATAGTGACAAGATTAAATTTGATGATCATCTAGTATGATTTGTTTTTCTTTGATGACCACATAACTGTGATTTTCAAGCCATTAATTTTTTCTCTGACCTGACTTTAGCCTTTTCTAAAATTGATGGTTGTTTGGATGTCAAATCCAAGATTTTTTATTTTTCCTTAACAACTGTTTGGACGTCAAATTTAAGCTTGGGTTTTTTGATAGTGATAGTAATTTAAATTTAATGACCATCTGGATGTCATAATTGGTTTTTTTTTTTGTTGTGATGGTTGTATGACTGTCAAATTTAACCAATTGGTTTGATAACGTCAGTAATATTTTGAAATTTTGGACCCCCTCTCCATTGATAGTTATGATTTTGGAGGTGAACTTCAAACCCCTATAACTCAGTCATTTTGATTCCTTTTTTTTATGCATTTTTAAAAATTTGGGGTAAAATTTTGTGCTCTTCATTGTTGTGTAGGTTTTTATTTATTTTGAAGGACACATTTTCTAGAATTTTTAGTTTTTGATGATTGTACATGTCCAATCCTTATTTCTACAACTTCAAAGGCATCGTTCGGGCTCATATGGACACATTTTCAGGTGTGTGTTTTTTAAGCGTATGATTTTTAGTCTACTTTTTAGATTTGATCATATTGTAGCCATTGTGAGTGGACATGGATCTTTCAACATTTGGTATTTTTTAGCCTATTTTGGCACTTGCTATTGATTAGATCATTGAGTGATCTTGTGTCTTATTTGTGTGATTCTCCTATAGTCTTATTTTTATAGTTGTAATCATTAAAATCTAAAGTCCACATTGCCTTATTTTGCAAGTGGCAATTGTACACGCACTATATATAAAGTTTCAAAATTACTATTTTGGGGGGTTCTTTGATTGAGTGTATATTGTTGGGGTGCAATGATTTGTTGATCTTATTTTGTAATGTGAGAAGTGCATCATGGATGCAATATTGGGTATTTCTATACATCCTACTATAATAACTTTTATTGGGGTAATTATGTATCATGGGAAAAAATAATCATCACACATTGTATAGATGGATCAATCTCTTGCCTAATCTTTATGGACTCATCCATGAGGAAAAGATGAAGTGGAATCAATGTATTTGGGGAGATAAGAATAAGCATATCAAAAGATTGATTTGTGATAGCATGAGTAGATTTTTATTCTATGAACTTTACCCCAAGTTCAGTAATATTAAGTGCCCATACATAATTTGGACCATTATTTGAGAGATTTCTAGAGATCCACATGTTCCTCCATTCCTAGCTGATCTTGTTGCATTTTGTCTCATTCCACTTGATGATGAAGATAATATTCCTCTTGATGTTGATATTTCAAGAAATATATCTTGGTGGATTTATGATTCAGAACCTCCACTTGTAACTTCTTCTCTAGTTGAGATCACTTCTACTGTTGTTCTTGATTATGCTTGTATTCCTACAGTCTTGGATGCTTGTGAGTTAGTGCAACATGGTACTCATTTTATTCTAGACATAGTTCCATGGGATGACTTCTTAACAGGCATTGCAGGTTTTTTTTTTGTGGAGTCCTACATTGTATATTTGGGAGACGTTATTGATGACTTTCATCTTCTCTTTGATGAGGATGATCATTCTTTAGTTGTTGTGATGGAAAAATTTGACCCTCTTTTTCATTCTCCACTTGATCACTCTTTTGAGCTAAACATGGTTGTGGATCATTTGATACAACATTTGGAGGAGGTCTCTTTATCTTCAGAGGACACATTTGAGTCTTTGGAGATAGTATTCATGAGTCTCTTCCTTCACTTGATATGTCACATTTCTTTCTTCAGGTTGATCATGTTTATTTTTTGGAGACCAGTATTCAATTTTTAGAGACATCATACACCATACATCCTACAGATTGGGGAGGCTTCATTCATACAACTTTGGTGTTGTTTCTTCCTAAGGGGAGGAACATTGTTCAGTTTTCATGGAGTAGTTTCTACATTGAGCTTGGAGAATCTACCATTGGTGTACCTTATACATTAAGGGGGGGATACTTTGTCTCTCTTCCTACTTCCTATTTAGAGGATACATCATTGTCTTTGGAGCTTGTTCACTTTCAGTTACCATTGGTTCCTTATTTGTCACCTCCTATTAGGAATGTTCCTGATTGGTTTGTGGCATCCTCATCATCCAAGGACATGGCTACACATGAGAGGATTTCAGAGTCATCATTTTCATACTTCATTTGGATTCCCTTCCTAGTTCCTATCTAGAATGGGAAGCATTTATGCCTTTATACTTGGTCCATCTTCTCCCCAAGGGGAGAAATATTGTTTGTAGGCATTGAATTATCATTTATCTTCAAGCACTCACCATTTTGTAGGAGATTGATCATTATGGGGGGATATCATGTCTCCTTCTTTCATTCCTAAGGGGGGATACTTGATTGCATATACATGATGTTGTGTGTGTGAATTTTGTACCTAGTTGTAAACACAACACTTTAGTAAAACATTAGAGGTTAGCAAAAATCAAAATCGTGTAGTGAAATGAAAACTAATCTAACCAAGTGATTTACTGCCTTCTAGTAGATGTGAGTATGTATTCTCAGATTGGACTGAGATCAGTGACCTTGACGACACCTAAATGAAGGATTTGAATGCAAAATCTAGATATGAATTAGATGCAAATTAATCTATTTTTTTTAAATTTTTCTATGCAATAAGATGATAAATGATATGAATCTTTTCTATATGAAAAACTGATATGCAAGGATTCTAAGATTGACATGGAAAACAAATTTGATCTCACAAACATGGTTGATTTGCAAAATTCTTCAGATACCAATTCACCAGCATAAGTTTGCAAATTATGAGATTATTTGTGAAGAGCTGAAGCCTTGATTTTATATAAATCTAGGGCTTTGGAGGTGCATGGAAAAAGCCATAAATCACTCTAGTTGATTTTTGAGTCAACAAGGAATTAAAGATAGTCAACTCACAAAAAATCATGCAAAAACAACTTTTTGATTTAAATCAGAAGTTGAGATCAGCTTTAACTCAAAAGAGAGTTGAGTTTATTTTTAAAACAACTTGAATTGATTTTCTGATTTATAGTTTAACTATTTTTTGGATGTGCATAATTAATTATGAATTAAATAAATAAATAAAGTGATTTATCCTCAACTTAACTAATTTTTGAAAATAAAACAATTGATTTAGGGGTTAATCAATTATTAAATCAAACTTTTATTTAAAAACTATATTATTAAATTTGACAATTTGCTTTAATTAATTAAATAAGAATTTAATCAATTAGTCATAGGATATTTGATTTATTGTCAAAATGGAATAATACAATTTAGGAATAAATATAATTAAATCCAATTAAATATTCAAAATATTCAATTAATCAAACTTTAGGATAAATAAGATTTATCGCCAAATAATCATTAAATTAAAGATAATTAAGATGATTAGGAATATTACTAGGAATATTCTCCGATGCAGAATTTAGGATAATCAATTAAGATTCGATGATGTTCAGATGTGCCTTGGGTTAGGACTTTGATGTCGATTTCATTCAATGTGTCGATATAGGAGGTTAATGAACCTATAGCCCATTTTTGGGGTATTACATTTTGCCCCTCTTTGAATTGCTGTGCAAAACAAAGTGGTTCAAAGAAAGTTTGTGTATGATGCTGAAACTGATGTTTAAAATTGAAATTGGTATGAGATAGAAACTTATTGAAATTGATATGAAGATAATAGGTCCTGAATGACCAAAGATAATGTTAACTATAACAACAATGAACTGATGATTGCGAAGAAGTGTCAAAATGCCTGATTTTGAACCTTATGATTGCGAAGAAGTGAGTGACCAATTCTAGACCTGATTGTTAATAAGAATCACATTGGTATCACATCTGAACCCTTCAGTTACGAAGAACCAGGGAAATAACACTAATGAACTGATGGTTACAAAAGATTGATACAATTTACAAGATTAAGAGAATACCAAATTGATATGGATCTCAATGAATCTGATATGCCCCAAGCGATGATTGATTTGCCCCAAGCGATGAGGTCTTTTTGATGAATCAAAAAGTAGACGTGGTTGTTGTCTTGATTGGAAAGATATGATTTCAAATTTAGATTATAGACTTTGAATGATATGCAATACCATGCCCCCTTCGGGATAAAAATTGAAATTTGACAAGAAAAGTCAATGTTATATGGTTCAGAAGCATGTAAATTGATTTGAGACGTGGTTATACACGTTTGAGAATGCATTCTGCATCGTTGGAGGGTCCAAAGACCAAGTTTGACTAGGTTTGACCATGAGTTGACCATGGTTGACCAAGTTAAAATTTTGAGAGTTTGATGGAAGATAATCAGTTAAGTTGAACACTGGATTTTTGTAATGATTGAAGGTCGATTATGCAAGTAGTGAATAATATAAACAATCTTAGATTTTGATTTTGATCCCGAAAAAGGATTCTACTTGTTGTTTCATTGGATGGACCTTCGAGTTAGGTTTCAGCTCTTGTTAGATTTGAATAGGCAATTGAAGAATTTTTTTAATCATTGAAGTTCGTTTAGCCATTTGTGAGATCATGCAAACATGCAAAATGCAAAGAAACAAGCAAAGTAAAAATGCAACCTAAGACCTAGGACCTAGTCACTGATCATGTGTCTGTCATTCTCATCATTGAATTTTTAGGTAACTAGATAAATCAATACAATGCCCACTAGTTATGAAACCATAGACATATGAATATCGATTTGTATGCGCAGGAATCAATACAACACCCACTGATTAGGAAACCATGGATATATGAATATTGATTTTATTTTCAGAATGTTGGATTAGATATAAGCACCAAAGCATAAGCACCAGGATGACCTGAATATCATGTCCATTTTGATATAGCAATTTGTATAAGCATCAAAACATAGACGTCATGATGACCTGAATATGCCTTGCATTACAAACAGATCAAGTAGTCAAGAGATTATTCTAAATCCAATGTGAATTACCCATAGTGACCCTTTATCGTTCACATCCTTAGGTAAGATCACATTTCACAATAGGAGAAAGAACTCACTCAAAAAGATAATAGTTAGATCAAACTTCCTTGGTTTTTAGGTATTAATGGTCGAGGTACGCATGGCCATCCAATTCAAGATAGAGGCTCTTACAATCAAACACCATTTCAATCCAAAATTTTCAAAGTTGTTAGATTTTCACATACAAGCAGAAGACAAAGAAAAGATTATGCCCCCAATCATCACTCTCTAAATCATGTAAAGGACATCATCGAAGAGCTCAAAAGGACATAATATGAAAAAATATCAATGTGAATCAGTAAGCATACAAGGAGATAAAAGCATGTAAAAAGCATAGATTGTTTTCAGTTTGAGTTTGATGTTGATTGCATTGTTGTAGATGCAAAATCCTTTCTAGAGACAAGACAAACTAACTAACTCAAATGAAGCTTCAAAGGGCTCTGACTAGATATGAAATGTCTAAGATACATTGGAGGCCATAGGATATGACTTTGATTGCCCCCAAGTTTGAACATTGATTGGATATAGACGCTTGAGCTAATTGGTATACAGACCGACTTATTGAAAATAGAAAGTGAAAACAAACCGGGAAAAATGTACAAACTAAAGCAAGATTGAAAGCTAGGAAAGACCAAGATTGCACTTATAGATGGAGCATTTTGAAACAAGTGGTGCTCATTTGCTAGGTTTTCACCATCTTGGCAGAGATTCTATTTTTGCTACCAAGGCGCCTGTTTCCAAGTTTTCACCAAGGCACTTTTTCTTTTTCTCATTTTTTTGTATTTTATTTTTTTTCAATTTTTTTGTACTTTTGATATTTTTTACTTTTTTTGTGAATCATCAAGGCACCTAATGCTAGGTTTTCACCAAGATGTTCATTTTTTTAGGACTTTTTCAAATTTTAAAGATTTTTCTCAGGACATTTTACCATAGACTAGATGCCTTAGGCGTAGAATTTATTCAGATGGAGAACGTTGATTGGTTCTTGGAGTTGTTCTCCTTCAGTTGTTGAGAGTTGATAGGCACTAGAGCCAAAAGTAGTAGTGATAACAAAGGGACCCAGGCAGTTGGGTTCAAACTTCCCCTTGTGTTCTCGATGTGATTGATTTTTAGGATTCTCTCTCAAGACTAGATCACCAACCTAAAATTCTCTATGTCTGACTTTCTTGTTGTAACCTCTAGACATTTTCTTCTAGTATACTCTAAGATGATCATACGTTGCTTGTCTACATTCATCTAGTAGTTCAAGTTCTTGCAACCTAGACACTTTGTAGTCATCATCACTTACTAGACCATGCATTTTGATTCTTAGTGATGGGATTTCAACCTTAATAGGTAGTACCACTTTAGACCCATAAACTAAAGCGAAAGGAGTAGCCCCATGGTGGGCACTAGAAATGTGTGTTTGAATTTTGTACCTAGCTATAAACACAACACTTCAGTAAAAATATGTGATATGAAAGCAATAAAGGTCACACAAGCTTGACACGCAAGAGTTTTTTTTTAATCCAAATCGAAACGTTATCAACTGAGAAGATTACCTGAATTCCCTGCAACGTGCTTAGTAGATCCTTACCTATTTTTAGCAATTCTCACAATTTTTCCCAATCAAAATCAGAAGAATTCAATCAGAAACAAAAAATTTTAATTGTTAATGTTAGCTGTCAGTCCAAATCAGGAGAACAAATCTAGAAAACTACCTAAAAAAGTGAAACAACAATTGAAACCTGGCAATAAAACTCATATGATAGTAGGTTACCTCCCAGATGGTAGTCTAGAAACTCATATGACACTGGGTATAAGATCATATGACAATCAAGATTCCAAATGACACTGTGATCCCGATGGTACATTTCTCGATCAAATCAACTATTGTATGACAGTGGGTATCTCCTGATATGAATTTCTGACAAAACTCGTACGAAAATTGTATGGACAAAAATTAAAAATCATAGCTTGGAATAAAAAATGACAAGAAGATGATAGAAATTGATAGAAATTGAATGGAAACCCATTTTAGGGCCCCACGGTGGGCGCCATAAATGTGTGTGAATTTTGTACCTAGCTATAAACACAACACTTCAGTAAAACATTAGAGGTTAGCAAAAATCAAAATCGTGCAGTGAAATGAAAACTAATCTAACCAGGTGATTTACTGCCTTCTAGTAGATGTGAGTATGTATTCTTTGATTTGACCGAGATCAGTGACCTTGACGACACCTAAACGAAGGATTTGAATTAGATGCAAATTAATCTATTTTTTTTTAGTTTTCTGTGCAATAAGATGAGAAATGATATGAATCTATTCTATATGAAAAACTGATATGCAAGGATTCTAAGAATTGACATGAAAAACAAAATTGATGTCACAAACGTGGTTGATTCGCAAAATTCTTCAGATACCAATTCGCCAGCATAAGTTTGCAAATTATGAGATTATTTGTGAAGAGATGAAGCCTTGATTTTATAGAAATCCAGGGCTTTGGAGGTGCACGGAAAAAGCCATAAATCACTCTAGTTGATTTTTGAGTTAACAAGGAATTAAAGATAGTTAACTCACAAAAAATCATGCAAAAACAACTTTTTGATTTAAATCAGAAGTTGAGATCAGCTTTTAACTCAAAAGAGAGTTGAGTTTATTTTTAAAACAACTTGAATTGATTTTTTGATTTATAGTTTAACTATTTTTTGGATGTGCATAATTAATTATGAATTAAATAAATAAATAAAGTGATTTATCCTCAACTTAACTAATTTTTGAAAATAAAACAATTGATTTATGGGTTAATCAATTATTAAATCAAACTTTTATTCAAAAACTATATTATTAAATTGGACAATTTTCTTTAATTAATTAAACAAGAATTTAATCAATTAGTCATAGGATATTTGATTTATTGTCAAAATGGAATAATACAATTTAGGAATAAATAAAATTAAATCCAATTAAATAATTAAGTGGCAATATTAAATCTAATTAATTAAATATTCAGAATATTCAATTAATCAAACTTTAGGATAAATAAGATTTATTGCCAAATAATCATTAAATTAAAGATAATTAAGATGATTAGGAATATTACTAGGAATATTCTCCGATGCAGAATTTAGGATAATCAATTAAGATTCGATGATGTTCAGATGTGCCTTGGGTTAGGACTTTGATGTCGATTTCGTTCGATGTGTCGATATAGGAGGTTAATGAACCTAGCCCATTTTTGGGGTATTACAGATGTATGTAGTCCTGGGGGGTGTTGATCCCATCCATCCATGCATCTTGTGTGTTTTCATCTCTCCTTTTGGAGGGGAGTTTTGTCCCATGAGGTTTTCTCCCTTTCTCCACTTTATGAGATATTGCTTATTGTACATGGGTACATAACATGTCCTATTAGCTGGGAACCATCTTGAAGTGTCATCTAGCTTTGTGATTTTAAGTGCATTCCCCCAAGTTGCACTTTAGCGAGGTGTTGGTGTAGTTAAATATTTTTAATTGCTCTTTACTTAAAGTTACTTAGGATAATGCATACATAGTAATTTCCATATTAGGCACCTAGGAGTTTGCATCCTATTTTATCACATGGTGTAGAAGAAATTCCACTTTAGGTGGTGATGGTTGTTATCACATTCCACTTTATGTGTGAGATCCACCTTTAGTGCACTTAACACATTATCACCCTCATATGTTGCACATATTTGCACATGCTTCCTTACACAATGAAGGATATTCTATCTTTGGTGGACATGTGATTCCACCTAGTTTGGTTGAAAGGTTATCACTTTCTTATCTCATAGTTATCACCCATTGCCTATATAAACAAAAATATCTACATTGTACTCAAGCATCTATTATTTTAATTATTGATTATTATTGAATCTAGTCAATTCATTGAGCATATCATTTGGTCTCTCTTGTTTATGTTATTCATTGGGCTTCTAGATCTTGACATGTTCTTTCATTGCCTTAGGAAAATTATTACATGGTATTAGAGCTTGAGGTAAATTATTAGAAGATGTAACAAACTCATCACTTGAAAAAGAATCATAAGGAGAATAATTATTATCATCATTACTATCACTATGATTAATAAATGCATTAAGAGGGTATAGAGAAAGGGGATTATCCTCAACAACCACAACTTTAATCTATGCGAATTTATTATCATGCATTTATAAAAGTCATGAACATTTTCATAAATGCATACATCTCTAGCAACTTTAACTTTTTTAGTGATAGGATAATAAACTCTATAAGCTTTAGAATGTTCACCATACCGAACTACTTAATGATAATTTTATATTTCAAATCTAATTTTTACCTTTTCTTGTTTAGATTTATGAACATGAGAAATTGAACCAACAATTATTAAATGCTTGAGATTAGGCTTTCTATTAGATCAATCCTTTTCAAGAGTTAAATCATTCAAAGATTTGGTAAGATTCCTATTAATAAGATAAGAATAACAAGACATAGCTTTGGCCAAAATTTTATAAGGCATATTTTTTGCATGTAACATACATATACCTATTTCAACAATAGTTCTATGCTTCCTTTTCCCTTACACCAATTTGTTGATGTATGTAGAGAATAGTTAGCAGATTTTTAATACTAAATGACTTTAGATAACAATCAAAAGCAATATTCACATATTCCTTACCATTAACATTTCTAATAATTTTGAGTTTAAAACCAAATTGTCTTTCAACAAATTTATGAAATTCAACAAAAATATCAATAACTTGATCCTTATTATAAAGAAAATAGATCCAAGTTCTTCTAGAGTAATCATCAACAAAAGAAATCACATATCGTAATCCTTGGATGGAGGTAGTTTCCATGGATCTCAAAAGGTCACTATGTATGAGGTGCAACTTATGATGTCAGCATCATGCTTGATCAAGTACAAAATGGATCCGTATGCATCTTACCACTCATGCAATTTTCGATGGAACAATACAAGACATTCCTTCTACCATATTAGACTTTTTCATCAAGGAAATAGTGTTAGCATTGATATGACCAAGTCTTTCATGCCAAATATTGAAATCAACGGTAGATAGTAAAGAATATTTAGAATGAGAAAACTCATAAAACTTGAAAAATTTATCATTGTTCAATTTAGCATTAAAAATAACTTTATTTTGTTTTGGATTACTCGCATAGCATATATCTTTAATAAATTATATTTGCATTCTTGACAAATCTTAGCAATAGAAAGTAAATTTGTTTTTTATTTAGAAACATATAAAACATCATGCAACTTACCATTAGGCACATTCACTTCTCCAATTGCTTTTACCTCACAACTATAATTTTTGACAAGTTGAAGAGGAACATTACAAGTATTGATTTACATAGAATCAAATACCTATTTATGTGAAGTAACATGTTGAGAAGCCCTTGGATCAATAACTCATTCAAGATGTCTTGGTCCATTATAACTACAAGTAGGAAATGTCTAGATTGATTTTCATTGTAATTAAACTTTTAGGATTAAGTTTATTTTATTAATTATTTTGTGGCATTGGATTTTTATCTTTTTACTTCTTAAAGCAAGTCTCAAACCAATGACCATCTTTACCACAATAAGTGCAATTAGGTCTCTTAGAAATATATTATTTTGATTATCATTAGTATTATTGTGATAAAATTTAGAATTAGAATAGAATTTAGAATTTAAATGGTGGCTATTATGAAACTTGAAATTATGATTATGATGTAACATGCTCACTATTCTTAAGAGTACCAAATTGAATCAACTTGGCTTCTTCTTGATATAACAAATTAAGAAAAATATCACAAGTAAATTGACTAGTCAAAGAAGGATAGTTGACTAAGCATGAATATCAGTAATTAACTATTCAAATTATCAATGAAAACATTTTTAATGAATAATATGAATTAATCTAAGGTGTGCAAGTTGAGCTCCTAAATCATTCAATTGACTTTCAACATAATCAAACTTTAATAAGAAATCATCCATAGTTTTGAAATATGTTTACCTCAAGTCTTCACATTGATCGTAAAAGTTGGATCTTCCTTGACTCATTTATATTGTCATTAATAGATTTGAAAATTGCCCATGTTTCATAGATTCTTGTGAAATTCCTAATAAGAACATACAGTTTGGGGACCATGGAAATTCCTATGAGCCCAAGGGCTTCCTCATTTAGAACGTTTCATTTTTTGTGGTTATTCATAGTCAATGAAAAGAGTGGTCAAAATTAGCTCTCATGTTGAATTCGTCGCAACATCCAATACATGCTTAAAAGAAATATAAACAAGATGTGTTTTCTAGAGTGATACTTTGAACTAATAAACTTGATTTCAAGAATTAATGTAGACAATTGCAAAAAATCTTGCTTAAGAAAAAGATTAGTTGGAAAAAACATCGCCTCTTAACTTAAATAAAAGTGAAATTCTTATTGAAAATTTGAGATAAAACACCATTCTAGAAAAATAACTTGAATTAATACTTGTTCCCTTTCTGCAAAATATATTCCATTCATTTTTTAAATAATTAAACAATAATATTTGCATAAACTTTGTAGAAACGAACATATTTGTCTAAAAAATAATTTTAAACTATGACCTGTACAGATATATAAATGAAAAATTAAAATGAACTAGTAGATCCTGTGATAAAATGACAAATTAAAATGAACTAGTAGATCCTGTGAAAAAGAGATGAGAGATTAAATAGAAATTTAGAATTAGATTTGATCTTTTGAAAATAAACTAACTATTTTAATGGTTTTAATTTTTGTCTTGGAAATTGAATGCATGTAAGATTAATGCAAAGAATTACACAAATTATTCTTGAATCTGAAATTGAGAAAGGAATGTTAAAATAATTAACAAAAGATTGATGAAAACAAACAATTAGAAAAAAAAAAGATTCAACACAAATTTATAGTGATTCGTCATAAAGGCTACATCCACTCTCAAGCCTGGCAATATATTATTCATGAACTATCTCAAATACATTGTAGGAAACAACAATATGCCATTTATAAGAAAATACATCAGCAATATCAAGAATATGAAGAGCCAAAAGACTTGGACAGAAAACATAATGACTATTAGGTTTCATGTTCTACAATCTACTACATAAAACCTAACCACTGCTACTGCAAACACTCTCATATAATCCCTGGATTTCTATTTATAACATCACTTTGTAATCAAATTTGAAGAAGCATTGCAAGACTTCAGCATCTCCAAGTCATGTTTGCAAATGCTCTAGATGAATTTTCTCCATGTCAAGTCAAAATCAACAATTCTCTTGTCAAGATTATTTTCTCCAAGGTTACTGAGCAGTTCACCAGGATCAAGTCCATATGCCAATGAAGCATCATGTGTGATTCCTCCAAACAAATCCCTACATGACCCAATAGATAAAATATCAATAATTGATTCTCTTTGTCCTACATCACACATACATCTTCCCACTTCCTTGGCTACCAACCAAGCTCCTCTCAAATTGGTTGTACTATCCTTTGTTAGAACAAAAATTAACATAGCAATACTTCCCTCCTTCCCATCCATATAAAACATGAGGTGGGATAGGGACAACGATGCCATGTGAATCTTGCTCATAAAGAGCCTCTTATTTGGAACCATACATACAATAACCACCCTTCTACTATAGATAGATGCAATATCATATGTCGATGTCTCTTCTATTACCATGTTAATCCTTAGCAAATCACACACAATTCTCTCTTTTGATTTGCATTATCCACACTTTCCTATAAAAACATGATCATCCATCTTCTTGCAAAGCCTATGCCTGATGTAAAAATCTACAAGACTCATCCACAACCTCCCAAATTCATCACTAAACTTCCTAATCACATCACCATCAGATTCAATATTTACATTACCCATTGAGGAAAACTATCTGCATCAATAGCTAGTTCCATGATCATAGCTATTTTCTTGGGATTATCTTTTCTATCTACTTGAGGAACCATGTACCCTTCAGTGGGAAGTCTATCACTGTGATTGGTATTGGGATACTTTTGTAAATAGATGCTTTTCCCTCGTAGAATTCACCTTAGTAGCACTAGCAAAGTGAAGCTCAATTTTCATGATTTTGACCATTTTATCATCACCACCTCTGAAAATGTCTAACTCCTTCGCTAAACCAAATCTCTTTGTAGGAAAATGCTTCTTTCTCAATGCCTCTATATTTTTTGTTTCAACTCTACCATTATATTTCTTGTCATTTGATGATTCCTCTACGGCCATCGACTCTACAAATTTTGCAAGCTTACACTTATGAGGGCTCATAATGCTTCCATAGGGATTATTTTCTTTTGTAATTGCAATACTGTAACGGCTCTACCTTCTGTCATGTCTGTCAGAGACTGTAAAGGCCAATCCTTCTTCTTTTCCTATAACCTCAAGATGCTTAAACTGTTTTCTCTTCCCAAATACTGCGATGCCCAATATAGATTATTCTGTGCATGTAAAATACATATCATATGGAGCTTTTGTAATAGCAATTATATAGAGATAATAATATTTGATATCTTCTGTTTGAAGAGTGGATGTAGTCCAACAATGGATGAACCACTGTAAATTTGTATTTTTGTCTCTATGTTTAATATTTTCATTCTGTTATGTTCCTTTTAAATTTATTTGTCTACAATGTACTTTCAACAATTGGTATCAAAGCTGGTTAAGCTTGTTTGTTTTTCTAGAAATTGATGAAGATTTGCAAGCGCCATGGATGAGGCGAATAAATGAAAAATCAAAAAGTTTTTTGGGAAAAAATTTGGGCTATGGAAAGTGCAGATAGAGTCTTTTCTTATCAAGCAGGATTTGTAACCTACATTTCTTGGTAAAACAAAAGTCCAAGGAAAACTATCAAACAAAGAATGGGGGAAAATGGATTTGAAAGCACGGGCAACAATCTTTCTAGCTCTATCAAGAAATGTGTTGTTTAATGTTTCAACGGAGAAGACAACAAGAGAGATGGTTGAAAAGTTATCTTCATTATATGAAATACCTTCAGCTTCAAACAAGGTTTTTATAATGAAGAAATTATATAATCTGAAAATGAAAGAAGGGGGAGTGATGTTGAATCATCTCAATGAGTTCAATACTTTAGTTACTAAGCTGATTTCAGTTGGTATCCCATTAGATGATGAAATAAAAGCAATCTTATTTTTATGCTCACTTCCGAATAGCTGGGAAGGCATAGTAATGGCTATGAGCACCTCAGTTGCAGCCAAGAACAAGCTGAAATTTGATGAAGTTGCAACCACATTACTTAGTGAAGACATGTGACGAAAGCATCAAGAACCCTCTTCTGGTGATGCTCTAATGGCTGTGAGCACAAGAAATAGAGGTAGAAGTCATGAGAGAGGAAGCAACAATAATAATAATAGAAGATGTAGATCGAATAATCACTTGAAATTGAGAGGAACAAATGGCACTTGCTAATTTTGTGGAAAACCAGGGCACACAAAGAAGCAATGTTGGAATTACAAGAAGGCTCAAAATAATGTTATCAATGGTAGTGTTAATGTTGCAGCTGATGGAGATTTGGTACTTGCAACTGGTGACATGGATTCAAGCTCATGGGTTCTTGATTCTAGTGCCTCATTTCATGCTACTCCATGTCGGAGTGCTTTCAAAAATTACCATGAAGGTATGTTTGGTAAAGTTTTTCTTGGGGATAACAAAGAGTGTAATATTGTCGGCAAAGGGGATATTTCATTGTCGCTGAAAAATAGAAGTAAATGGGTTCTAAAAGATGTTAGGCATGTTCCTACACTTAAGCGTAATCTGATTTTAGTCAGTCAGTTGTATACACAAGGTTGTAACGTCAATTTTGATCTCGCTTCTTGGAAAGTGTCCAAAGGTCAATTAATTTTAGCTAAAGGGCAAAAAACTAGAAGTTTATACACATTAGAGTGCAATGGTGAAGTGGGAGTAGCCATGGCAGTTGTGGATAGAAATACTGAACTTTGGCATAAGAGGCTTGGTCACATGAGACAAATGGGTCTTGAAGTCATGCTTCGAAGAGACCAACTTTCAGGTCTTAAATCAGTTGATTTGGAATTGTGTGAGCATTGCCTTTATGGCAAGAAAAATCACACTAGTTTCATAAGAATAGGTCATGAGAAGAAATCCTCTCCATTAGAACTCATGCATTCTGATGTTTTTGGTCCTTCAAAGGTAACATCTATTGGTGGTACTAACTATTTTGTCACATTTCTTGATGATTGCACTCGCAAAGTTTGGGTTTACATGTTGAATAAGAAATCAGAAGTATTATTAAAATTTAAAAGTTTTAAGGCTATGGTGGAAAATTAGATTGGAAGAAAGATAAAATGTTTACTAGCGGACAATGGTGGTGAGTATTTCTCTTCAGAGTTTGATTATTTCTATGCAGATCAAGGTATTCAGAGGATTAAAACAGTCCCTTATACACCTCAAGAAAATGGTGCAGCTGATAGGTTGAATCAGACTATTTTAGAGAGAGCTCGGTGTATGTTATCTAATGCTAGTTTGGGGAAGGAATTTTGGGTAGAGGAGTGTAATACAACAATTTATTTAATAAATCATTCTCCTTTGTCACATCTAGATTTTGATGTTCCGAAATAAAGGTGGACTGGTAAGAGAATCTCATTTTCTCATTTGTGAGTTTTTGGATGCGATTCATATCTTCACATTCTTAAGGAGCAGAGAACGAAATTGGATTTCAAATCCAAAAGATGCATATTTTTGGGGTATGGTGAGGATCAATTTGGCTTTCATCTTTGGGATTCAATCACCAAGAAAGTGATTCATAGTTGAGATGTTGTATTTAATGAGAAATCTTTCTCAGGTTTGCAAAATCAAAACTCCAGTTCTGATAATTTTATTAAATTTGAATTGTTAGACAATGGCAGTCATGTACAGAGAACTTCTCAGGTTACCTTCCACCCCTCTACTACTATTGTGCCCCCTAGATATATAAATCCCTCCTCTCTCCATACTCCAATGCAAATTCACATTGGCACACAGCCCACCATTGTTTCAACTTTGCCTATCCAAAAATTGTTTGACCATGGAGCTACTGTAGAGAAGGCTTCTCTATACCCCACATAGCCTCCACCTCCTATATCCACCATGCCTCCACATACTTCCTCCACCAGGCCTGCAAATGCACCCACTACTACTATGTGGGATGTCATGTTCCCCATGTAGCCTCCCCACTCACCTTTAGCGCAAGATACCCTGTCGTGGGCTACTCCTCTACCATGGGCAGAGCCTGTGCATGAGATCCCCACCCCCCTACATGAGCAACATCTGCTGCTGCCCACTCACTCCCCTCTACCACTTGAAGATTCTACTTGCCCCTGCGTGCACCACAATTTTCATCAAGGGGAATCTTTTGGATGCCCAGCTCAGTGCATTTGCCAAGAGACTGATTTTGACAAACACGGTCATTTACTAGATTTTGAAACCATAGAGGATTTTGATGTTGCTCCCATTCAAGATGAAAATCAAAATATTCAACCATGGAGGTCTACAAGAGAGAGAAAGCATCCAAGGAAATTTGATGATTATGAACTATTATTCTCTTTGTGCTCTGATCAGGTAGAGCCACAAACATATAAGAAAGCATGTACTGATGTCAATTCAGTGTCCTAGATGGATGGCATGAAAGATGAAATGGATTCTTTACATACAAATCAAACATGGGATTTGGTTCCTCTTCCACCAAATTGTAAAGCCTTGAAAAACAAATGGGTACACTACAACATTTGGGGTCAAATTTCAACGCCAATTTGCAATGCCACTAAAATTTGTGTATGTTTTTTGTGTTTTTTTTTGCAAGTGTTCCCAACGGTGTCGTAATAGCGATGATACTTTCATAAATGTGACACCCATTTGGTTATAAACAAAAAGAAAAAGAAAAAGGAAGTGTTATTTGTAATTTGTGAATTCGAAGAGCTGTCGCGAAGATGACACTGCATTTCTATGTGGCGCAAAGAGGGCATCCGAGTTTGGCATGCACAAGCAAAGAGGCTGGCATCATTTGGGAAGAGAGCACTAGCACTTGAGGTAGGCATTCGAGCTTTGTCTTCTCATTAACTCAATTTCAGTGGCATTTTTTATTTGATAGCATTGTTAATAGTGGCATTGTTTACATCTTAATTAGAATTTCGAATGCTCGATGACCCGCGAGCTTTGAGAGCTAGGGCATCATTGCTATTACCTTCAAGGCATTGTGTGAAGTGTTCAATCTCTCTTTATTTGTTTTGTTGTTGATATTCACTATGTGGTACTCCCTATTTGTGATCATTTCATGAGGAAATGTCTTGATGGCTTGCGGGCTGCAAGCTAGGGCATCATACATTGTTTATGAGCTCATTGTTTAATACTTGCATTGTTTACATCTTATCATTTGGAATGTCTGATGACCCATGAGCTTTGAGAGATAGGGCATCGCTTCTATTACCTTCAAAGCATTGTGTGAAGTGTTTGATCTATCTTTATTTGTTTTGTTGTTGATATTCACTATGTGGTACTCCCCGCTTATGATCATTTCACAAGGAAATGTCTTGATGGCTTGCAGGCTGCAAGCTAGGGCATCATACATTGTTCATGAGCTCACTATTTAATACTGGCATTGTTTACATCTTTTCATTTGGAATACTTGATGACCTGCGAGCTTTGAGAGCTAGGGCATCATTTCTATTACCTTCAAGGCATTGTGTGAAGTGTTTGATCTCTCTTTATTTGTTTTGCTGTTGATATTCACTATGTGGTGCTCCCCGTTTATGATCATTTCATGAGGAAATGTCTTGATGACTCACGGGTTGCAAGCTAGGGCATCATACATTGTTCATGAGCTCACTGTTTAATATCTAGCATCATGCAAACATACATTAATACACTTACTATTTTGAATTTGAGCTCGAGCATCATGCAATGTTATTGATGTCATTGCATGCTTGCTGCTGTTGTGCACCATATATTGTTTTATACATTGTTTATTTCATTGAGACCATGAGCTTGACATTTGTAATGTATTTTCTATTATTGGATCAATGCTTCCATGTTGTTGAGTCTGTGTATGGCTTGACTATGCACATGCATAATTGTAGATGAAGATCAATAATATGGTGTCAGGCATTACTTAGATCCTTTGGATCTAACCCCATCTTTTCCTTCCTTGCAAGTTTTGGATCATACAAAATCATACTGGATTGAACCACATGTCAACACTTCATTACTTCAGGGAATGTCTGGTGCCTTCATTATTTATGTTCATCCACTTATGTATGTTTGCATTCATTCATATTCTTCTGAAAGTTGGCTATTAGTGACCATATATGACCATTCTTGATGTTTTTGGGTCATTTGATGAAAAGATGTAAATAGGGACATCAATAATAAAATAGGGATATCTTCATAGGGATATATTAAGATTAATATTGTAAGTAAAAACATTACACAGTGGCATTCAGATTAAGTACAGTTACATTTTTTTCTAAAATTTATTTTCCTTGTATAGTATATACAAGTTATTTTTTATATATATACATGTAATCTTTAGATGCAAAAATTTATTTTCCTTTACATCTATCTTTGCATGAACTGAACACAAATTAAACAAGATCATCTAATAATGCAAACTAGGGTACTATAGTCACTCATCTAGTAATTAGTTCCCCAAACCATTACTAAGGACTAAACATAAGTCTAAGTCCCCAAATCTATTGTTCTGTGTATAAAACAATATATGGTGCACAATAGCAGCAAGCATGCAATGGCAGCAATAACATTGCATGATGCCCGAGCTCAAATTCAAAGAAGTAAGTGTATTATTGTATGATCTAATAGCAGCAACCTCATTGATCATTACCTTTCACTTCTCCATCATTATAGAAGAGATAACTGCCTACAACTAGGGCATCATGCATTATTTATGAGCTCATTGTTTGAGCACCTCATGTCCCTATTTGATTGGCCAGTGCTCAAATAGTGAGCTCATAAATTGCGACACCCATTTGGTTATAAACAAAAAAAAAAGAAAAAGAAAGTGTCATTTTTAATTTGTGAATTTGAAGAGCTTCCGCGAAGACGGAACTACACTTTTTCATGGTGCGAAGAGGGCATTCAAGTTTGGCATGCCCAAAGAGGTCGGCACTATGTGGGAAGAGGGCATTGGCACTTGAGGTAGGCTTTCGAGCTTTGTCTATTTGATCATAAATGAGGAGTACCACATAGTGAATATCAACAACAAAATAAATAAATAGAGAGATCAAACACTTCACACAATATATGTTGCTTATAGCTCACAGGAAACTACAATAGCTCACAATCTCAATGAAATAAATAGTGTATAAAACAATATATGGTGCACAACAGCAGCAAGTATGCAATGACAACAATAACATTGCATGATGCCCGAGCTCAAATTGAAAACAGTAAGTGTATTAATGTATGATCTAATAGCAGCAACCTCATTGATCATTACCTTTCACTCCTCCATCATTATAGAAGAGATAACTACCTACAACTAGGGCATCATGCATTATTTATGAGCTCACTATTTGAGCACCTCATGTCCCTATTTGATTGGTCGGTGCTCAAATAGTGAACTCATAAATAATGCATGATGCCCTAACTTGCAGCCTGCAGGCCATCCACTGATTTATGTTTGCATTCATTCATATTTTTTTGAAAGTTGGCTATTAGCGACCATATATGATGATTCTTGATGTTTTTGGGTCATTTGATGAAAAGATATAAAAGTTTCTTAAAGGTAGGCATTTGAGCTTTGTCTTCTCATTAACTCAATTTCATTTTGATGGCATTTATTGATTTAATGACAAAATATGAATGTTAATACTAGCATTGTTTACATCTTTTCATTTGGAATGCTTGATGACCCATGAGCTTTGAGAGCTAGGCCATCATTGTTATTACCTTCAAGGCATTGTGTGAAGTGTTTGATCTCTTTTTATTTATTTTGTTGTTGATATTCACTATGTGGTACTCCCTGTTTATAATCATTTCATGAGAAAATATCTTGATGGCTCGCAGCCTGCAAGCTAGGGCATCATACATTGTTCATGAGCTCACTATTTAATATTGGCATTGTTTACATCTTTTCATTTGGAATGCTCAATGACCCCCAAGCTTTGAGAGCTAGGGAATCATTTCTATTACCTTCAAGGCATTGTGTGAAGTGTTTGATCTCTCTTTATTTGTTTTGTTATTGATATTCACTAGGTGGTACTCCCTATTTATGATCATTTCATGAGGAAATGTCTTGATGGCTCACGGGCTACAAGCTAGGGCATCATACATTGTTTATGAGCTCACTGTTTAATAATGGCATTGTTTACATCTTTTCATTTGGAATGCTTGATGACCCGTGAGATTTGAGAGCTAGGGCATCGTTGCTATTACCTTCAAGGCATTGTGTGAAGTATTTGATCTCTCTCTATTTGTTTTGCTATTGATATTCACTATGTGGTACTCCTTGTTTATGATCATTTCATAAGGAAATATCTTGATGGCTAGCAGGCTACAAGCTAGGGCATCATACATTATTCATGAGCTCACTGTTTAATAATAGCATTGTTTACATCTTTTCATTTGAAATGCTCGATGACCCGCGAGCTTTGATAGCTAGGGCATCGTTGCTATTACCTTCAAGGCATTGTGTGAAGTGTTTGATCTCTCTTTATTTGTTTTGTTGTTGATATTCACTAGGTGGTACTCCCTGTTTATGATCATTTCATGAGGAAATATCTTGATGGCTCACAGGCTACAAGCTAGGGCATCATACATTGTTCATGAGCTCACTGTTTAATACTAGCATTGTTTACATCTTTTCATTTGGAATGCTAGATGACCCACGAGCTTTGAGAGCTAGGGCATCGTTGCTATTACCTTCAAGGCATCGTGTGAAGTGTTTGATCTCTCTCTATTTGTTTTGTTGTTGATATTCACTATGTGGTACTCCCTGTTTATGATCATTTCATGACGAAATGTCTTGATGGCTTGCGGGCTACAAGCTAGGGCATCATACATTATTTATGAGCTCACTATTTAATATTGGCATTGTTTACATCTTTTCATTTGGAATGCTTGATGACACATGAGCTTTGAGAGCTAGGGCATCATTGCTATTACCTTCAAGGCATTGTGTGAAGTGTTTGATCTCTCTCTATTTGTTTTTCTGTTGATATTCACTATGTGGTACTCCCTGTTTATGATCATTTCATGAGGAAATATCTTGATGGCTCATGGGCTGTATGCTAGGGTATCATACATTGTTCATGAGCTCATTGTTTAATACTGACATTGTTTACATCTTTTCATTTGGAATGCTCAATGACCCGTGAGCTTTGAGAGCTAGCGCATCATTTCTATTACCTTCAAGGCATTGTGTGAAGTGTTTGATCTCTCTTTATTTGTTTTGTTGTTAATATTTACTATGTGATACTCCTTGTTTATGATCATTTCATGAGGAAATGTCTTGATGGCTCGTAGGCTGCAAGCTAGGGCATCATACATTGTGCATGAGCTCATTGTTTAATATTGCCATTGTTTACATCTTTTCTTTTGGAATGCTTGATGACTCGCGAGCTTTGAGAGCTAGGGCATCATTTCTATTACCTTCAAGGCATTGTGTGAAGTGTTTGATCTCTCTTTATTTGTTTTGCTATTGATATTCACTATGTGGTACTCCTTGTTTATGATCATTTCATGAGGAAATGTCTTGATGGCTCATGGGCTACAAGCTAGGGCATCATACATTATTTATGAGCTCACTATTTAATACTGGCATTGTTTACATCTTTTCATTTGGAATGCTTGATGATCATGAGCTTTGAGAGCTAGGGCATCATTGCTATTACCTTCAAGACATTGTGTGAAGTGTTTGATCTCTCTCTATTTGTTTTGCTATTGATATTCACTATGTGGTGCTCCCTATTTATGATCATTTCATGAGGAAATGTCTTGACAGCTCACGGGCTGCAAGCTAGGGCATCATACATTGTTTATGACATCACTATTTAATACTGGCATTGTTTACATCTTTTCATTTGGAAGGTAGGCATTCAAGCTTTGTCTTCTCATTAAATCAATTTTAGTGGCATTGTTTACATCTTAGCATTTGGAATGCTCGATGACCAGCGAGCTTTGAGAGATAGGGCATCGTTTCTATTACCTTCAAGGCATTGTGTGAAGTGTTTGATCTCTCTTTATTTGTTTTGTTGTTGATATTCACTATGTGGTACTCCCTATTTATGATCATTTCATGAGGAAATGTCTTGATGGCTCGCGGGATGCAAGCTAGGGCATCATACATTGTTCATGAGCTCACTGTTTAATATCTGGCTAGGCCATGTTAATGGTACCAGGCCAACCCAATCAGCCCAAAAAAATGTGTCCTGTTTATCTTTGTCAAATACACTCGTTCACCATTTTGTTCTTGTTCTTCACACAAATATTGCATCAAAAGTAATTGTAAACAACAATTCAAAGAAAAAAGAAACAACTACAATAGATCATACCCCAAAAGAATACAGTCAACTACAATAGCTCACAGTCTCAATGAAATAAATAGTGTATAAAATAATATATGGTGCACAACAGTAGCAAGCATGCAATGACAACAATAGCATTGCATGATGCCCAAGCTCAAATTCAAAATAGTAAGTGTATTAATGTATGATCTAATAGCATCAACCTCTTTGATCATTACCTTTCACTCCATTATTATAGAAGAGATAACTACCTACAACTAGGGCATCATGCATTGTTTATGAGCTCACTATTTGAGCACCTCATGTGCCTATTTGATTGGCCAGTGCTCAAACAGTGAGCTCATAAATAATGCATGATGCCCTAGCTTGCAGCCCGCAAGCCATCAAGACATTTCCTCATGAAATTATCATAAATGGGGAGTACCACATAGTGAATATCAACAACAAAACAAATAAAGAGAGATCAAACACTTCACACAATATATGTTGCTTTATAAGATTTTATTAAGACTAAATATATTGTTTTATGAGCTCACTATTTAAGCACCTCATGTCCCTATTTGATTGGTCAGTGCTCTGTTTGTTATATTGATGCTATTAGACCAAATAGGGACATCAGTATTAAAATAATACACTATATGGTACTCCCTATTTATGATCATTTTATGAGGAAATGTCTTTCTGGCTCGTGGGCTGCTGCAAGCTAGGGCATGATACATTGTTCATGAGCTCACTGTTTAATACTGGCATTGTTTACATCTTTTCATTTGGAATGTTTGATGACCTGTGAGCTTTGAGAGCTAGGGCATCATTTCTCTTACCTTCAAGGCATTGTGTGAAGTGTTTGATCTCTCTTTATTTTGTGAAGTGTTTGATCTCTCTTTATTTGTTTAATGGCATCTAATGTTGTCCTATGCATCTAATGTTGCTAATGTTGTTGTTTAATGACATCTAATGCATCTAATGTTGTTTTTTAATGGCATCTAATGAATTGACTACCATATAAAGGCTTGATCCTCTAATTTATAACTTCCTCTAAGTTTGTTCAACCAACTTTGGTGGTTGGAAAATTATATTAAGACTAATTAAACATAAAAACCCCTTTTCCCTCCTTTTACGAGTGATCGTTGTTATTCAAAAATTTGAATTAAAAACATTACAAATGAAGTATTTCTTAAGATTTTTGAATCCGAAGACCTTGGGATATGATCTAAATAAACTTATTAAACCTTATTAAAACCAAATCTAAACTATTATAAGCTTGTAACTCAAAAACTCATCCTAGACTCCTAAATTGGTCCTAAGGCTTATTAGGCCTTTAAGGGCTTATTGCCAATTTATCACAGGTATTAACCTTATACGTCATTATAGGCTCCAAAATGCTCCAATTAATGTCATTGGATATCTTCATGTTCACTGATGTCTTTTTGATATCCATAGGTTTTATGAACTCTTTATGTGCTCTAGGTGCCCCTGCACCACTATGTGCTTTGAGCCAATGAAATTTTTATCATCATGATGAAGTAATAATGCATTAAATGTCTTACTTATCTTCCTATTCAATTTTAATATTATAGTGAATTTATGATTTATAATTTAGTTGTAGCAGCTCAATGTGTTTGAACTCAAGAATACCCCTTACTTGGTTTCCTATAAAGCTTTTGGCAAAATCTGTCAAAAAATGAGAAGCTATGAGAAGATGACATGAAGCTAATGAAAGGAGGAATCTCCAATTTGTTTTGCAGATATACACATTAAGGATCATGTCAGATAATACAAGGGAATTCGATCAAAATAAGGAGACAATCACTAGATTGTTGTCCAGCTTTCAAAGAGAAGCCGATGACAAATGTTATTGTCAATGCAAGAGTTGTAACAGCTTAAAGATAAGAAGAATCAAAATCAAAATAGAAAAGAGACATTGTAGGGAGAATGGTCACATGGAAAGGGGGTTTGATTATAATCTAGTGGTAAGTTGTTTGTTATATTGTTTTCACAATTAATATACATATGAACCATGGAAGGAGGTTTGATTATCATCATTTTTATATAGGTCAATCTCCTCAGTGTGAATATAGAGGGACATGGAGGTGTGAGTATTGAAGTTGAAGATCATGATCCCATGGAAGATGACAATCATGCACCAGAAAACATATTTGAAGATGATGGTATAAATGCATTGATCGTTGACACATTTGGTACTGGTGTTGCTGGTGCTATTGTTGCTGTTGATGATGAGGATGACATTGACAATGTCCATGATATACCTCTACTTGAGAAGGTGGACATGACCCTTTACGAAGGCTCCCAATCTACTCTTCTCTCTATTGTATTTTTGTTGGTGAATTTGAAGGTTATGAATGGTTTATCCAACATAGCAATGTCACGTATGCTAAGGTTTGTCATATATGTCATTATAGTCTATAAAAGGTGAAACATGTACCATTAAGATTGTTTATAGTAATGACTTATATTATTTGTTGTAGATTGATAGGTGACTTTCTGTTACCACCATCAAATGTTCTCCCTCACTCGTGCTGAGAATTATGTGCCACTATGAAACATATTAGAATGGAGTATAAAACAATAGATGCTTGTCTTGAAGATCATATTATTTATTATAAAGAACATGAAAATGCAACCAAATGCTTTGAATGCCATACAAGCAGATATCAAGATGATCAAGTGACAAAAAAGGTACCTCGCAAGGTTCTTTGTCACATCCCCATTATTCCACATCTGAAATGATTATACAGGTGCAATAGCTTGGCATAATTTATGGATTACCATGCACGCGACAGGAGTCAAGATGACATTATTCAAATGCCTATGGATGGTTCATCATTTATGGACATAAAGGAAAATTGGACACACTTTAAAGAGGAACCTCTAAATCTCAGGCTTTCTTTGGTAGCAGATGGTGACAATTCACATGGAGAGATGAGATTTGTTTTCTCGGTGTGGCCTATTTTTGTTATAAACAATAACCTTCCTCCATGGATGTCAATAAAGAAAGAGCACATTATGTTGGCAATGATTGTTCCAGGTATCTTATTATTTTATAGTTATCTACATGTAATTATAAGTCTTGGAGTGATATGGCCACAATAATTATTTGATGTTGTTAATTAAACTAGGTAAGTACCAAGTGAAAGATATGAATGTATATATTGTGACTCTTATCGATGAGTTGTTGGTGTTATAGAATGGTTTCACTATGTATGACATCTCTTGACCAATTGGACAAAGAGAATTTCAATTCCATGCAATGCTTTTGTGGACATTCATGATGCTCTAGGGTTGACACATTTTTGTAGTATGTTATGGTGAATTCTAGTTGTATGGGATAATTCACATTTTAAAAATTTACATATTTAATCCAATTTTATCATTATCTTGTAGGTCTTCAAACAAAGGGAAAATTTGCATGTCCAATGTGTGGTCCAAAGATGAAATCCTGTCATTCCAAAAGTTTAAGAAAATAGGTGTTTGATGAGTATAGGCAGTTCCTCCCTAGAAATCATAAGTATCAAAGTGTAGAAAGTCATCTTTTCAATGGAAAGAAGAGACTACAACAAAGCCCCAAAGAATGAAACCTCACCTATGGCAGTTGGAATATAATAGAATTCAAGGTAATATCGTTCCACGTAATGGTCGATGTTTGAAAATTATATATTTTGATTGTGTTTTGTTGGCTAATTATGTAGTTGATGATCTTGAAGGTCGTGAAGGCATCACCGACTAGCTTCCAAATAGACTAAAATGTTATCCCAGAGAATTTAGTAGGCTGCCCTACTATGAGCATCTACAAATTGTGCATTTGTTTGATATTATGCATATTGGAAAGAATGTAATAGAGATGTCATGGAAAATATTGGACGGAAGGCATGACAAAGAAAAAATTGGCAAAATTTGTAATGACATTCATGATTCCAATCATGCAATAAAAAATATCATTGAATCAAATAGCAATGGAGACCGGATTAATGCAAGTGCTCTTCCTTGGTTATTAACAGAGCAACAAAGTAATGTCATAAAAGAAGTGATCCGAAAAATTTGATTTCCTACAGGATTTGCTGTGGATATAAGCAATCTCATATCAAAGAAAAATGATTTTGGGTCGGGGATGAAAACACATGATTGGCATACCTTCATCAAGGTAAGTCATAGTCTTTTGTATTTACAATATATTTGTGTAATTGCATTCAAATTTCATTGTATGAAATGATCAGTTGACAATTGTTGTAGTATTTGCTACCCCTATCTCTTCCAGAGAACTTCGATAATAATATCAAACAAGTGATATATGATCTTGGAAAATACATGAGGTAAGCAGTGATATTTGTTCAATATATCAAACAAGTAATATATTGTAAAGTCTCATATTTATATATTTATGTCTTGAATCCCTTGTAGGTGGTTGTCATCTAAAGAAATCCATAAAGAAGATATAAAATATTGGAAGAAAAGAATGTGTCGATTAATGTGTGAAATGCAAAAGTGTTTACCTCCGGCTTTTTTCAATGCATAAGAACACTACCTCATACACCAAGTTGAGGAGATTGAATTGTGTAGACCTATACATGCTAGGTCAATGTGGATGGTTGAGAGACACTTGAAATTTTTGAGGGGTTTGGTATGACAAAGAGCATGTCCCGAGGGTTCTATGGTTGAGGGATATATGGTATACTAGATGATGGTGTACGTTACTCAATATCTTCTTAATCTTGCAGCAAAGACCCATATAGATTGCATTTAGGATCTTGACTCAATTAAAAAATTTGAAGGGGAGTACTTGGTGGGCAACAATAGATTTAGGAAACTGAAAGGTAATAAATTATGAGATGTTATTGTAGTAAATTAATTTTTAATCTTCAAAATAAATTTGTTGTAAGTCATCTATTTACTTTTGTACAGCTGCTAAAGAGTGGGATGCAATACATTTGTTTATTGCAAATAATCAAGATTGGATGATGACATGGATTGAATGATGTCAACATGATGGTCATAGATTAACATGGGAATCCATGTCTTCATTGGTTATACAAGCTCATCGTAATGAAGATCCCAATGTTACACAAAAGGAAATAGATTTAGCATATGGTTTAAGAGATCACTAGGTACTTATAAATTTGTTAATTAATCAATCGTATGTTTTTCAACTCATGATGCAATAATTTATACATGTTTGACTTTATTACAGGTGAAACACCACAAGGCTATGTTTTGCAATGGTTATATATTTTTCTTCAAAAAGTTGGATGACACGAAGAGAACTTGTCTATCCTACTTATATATCTTTGATCTTTTTTTAAGAGAAATTTCATTCTAAAAGAGTGTATTTAATCTCTATATGCTTAAACAACCTCACTAGTTAAGACTGTTCTCATTTGTAGTGGGCATGACAAGAATCAAATCACTTGAAAGACACTAGTATTTAGACATGCAAAAATTAGTGATATGATTAAGAAAATTACCTTTCTTTACAATTGCATGGTTGTCTTTGGTTTGTCATTTTGTTTTGAATGTCTAGTGATTTAAACCAAAGACTTCGAGGTAGCCAAAAAATGTGCAAGTCTACATTAGTATGTTTCTTTTAATTGTAATTATAATTAGTATGAATAAACAAAATAATGACAATGCAATATTTGTCGAAATAGCATCAATGACTTCGGTCAATGTGCCTATGTGTCAATGTGGTGTTGGCCCATGCATGTTGAAGACGTCATGCACAACAAGTAATCTTGGGCATCAATTTTGGGTTTTCCCAACAGGAAAAAGGTATGGATATGTAATTATATTTTATGTTTTAAAATAATGTGACAACTAATCATTTTATGAAGAACTGATGTACATTTGGTATTGTCAGGGAAATACTAGATGTCAATACTTTCGGTGGGTCGATTAAACCACATTTACATCTACCCCATCTACATCTATACCTGATGTAGGAAATGAATGCAACTTGTGCAAGGCTCGAGAGGCAGCTAGTGCCACCAAGATTGCTTCAATGGCGAAAGCAGAAATCATATTTCTGCGATGCCTTCTTTGTGTAGTTTGTGCACTACTTTGTTGGGACCATATATGTAAATGTGGTTAACAGAGGGCTATTGTAGATACTTAATTTTTTTATAGAATTTCTAGTAGATACACATAAAGAACATGCACATAACACGACAAATGAAAAATATAAATGTAGATATCACAACAACTGACAACTATAAATTTAGGCATCATAATCACAATTTTTTGGAGACACAACATAATTGAATGGTATACCCAGATGATGCAACACAACTATATATCACTCCTCTAGTTCCAAGTTTACACTGCGGTAAACAAAATCCATAGATAAAAAATAAATTTAGAGAGTGTAGGAGGAGAGCGAGAATGACCAAAGTAATACAAGTCACTATATTATTTGGTCGTTATCGCTCTCCTCCTACGCTCTCTAAATGTATTCTTCATCTTTGGGTTTTGTTTACATAGTGTAGACATGGAACTGGAGGAGTAGTTGCATTCCATCATCTGGGTATACCACTCAATTATGTTGTGTTTCCAAAAATTGTGACCATGATGCCTAAATTTATGTTTCTCAGTTGTTGTGTCCCTGGACCCCTTATGACCCTTTACGACCATTTACGATTCCTAAGAATACATCTTAGAGATCTTAAAATGTCATAAAGGGTCATAAGAGGCTCCTAGGAGGGGTCAGATGAGCTTCCACCTTCATGTGGTTGGCCCTGTTAAGTAGAGAATGTTAAAATATTCTCAAAACAAAGAGAAGCTCAATAATTTAAGATCTCAATCCATGTATGACAAATATATATCGACTACACCGTGAACCCGCACATCAAATTCAAACCAAAGAAGTCAAGAAGTCACTCGAATCAGATCTGAATGCAATCAGGTCCACATATATCCCATGAACACATCACAAAGAATGCATCTTTGATCACCGCACTAGCTTCTTGTGCTGGAGCAGTCACTGTCACAAGTCTTAATTCGATAGGATCCATTCCAAATCCAAGTCTCTAGACTCAACTCAATAAT
This sequence comes from Chamaecyparis obtusa, assembly GCA_027943335.1. Classification (NCBI taxonomy): domain Eukaryota; kingdom Viridiplantae; phylum Streptophyta; class Pinopsida; order Cupressales; family Cupressaceae; genus Chamaecyparis; species Chamaecyparis obtusa. The sequence goes on from BSBK01002762.1 coordinate 1,348,185, forward strand.
CCATGAGCCGCTACCGAATCTACTACAAAATTATCTCTAAATTGTGTTGGAGCAGTCATTGTCACAAGTCTTGATTCAGTAGGATCCATTCCAAATCCAAGTCTCTAGACTCGACACAATAATCCACAAGCCGCTACCGAATCTACTGCAAAGTTATCTCTGAATGATCCATAACCAAATCACGAGAAGGAATCGGATCTGCAAGAATACCATTTTGAATTGATACCAACTTGATTCTCAAATATATATATTTTTAAACAAACTCACTGTCATCATAACTATGACGACTTTAAAACAGTGATAGTTTACCATCATAAATATTTGACATCCATCTATCGCATTAAACGCATCACTGTCAGAAAACAACCATAAATGACAAATACCCATCGTAACTATTTGATGCATGTCTGTCACACGTACAACATAGTCATCATTACAAACCACAAATGATGGATATGCATTTTAAGCTTCTGATGGAAATCCATCGCATTAAAAGCATTTTCATCGGTGAACATGTTACAAATGATGGCAACCTGTCGGTATCTTCTGATAGGTGGCTGTTGTTTGTTATTTTTTACGATGGGTAGGCATCCCAATTGTGATGGCCATGAATATGTCCGACAACATTCTCGCTGTGTTGGCACCCTCTTTTAGCGACGACCAAGGTTGTCGTAATTACGACGACTGACAGAACTATTGGTTTTTCTAACTACAAAACTGTGACACTGGGTGGTGTCACTTAAGTGACAGTTTACTATCCAAATTCAGACAATCAGCCATCAGAAAAAGGTCTCAAATGTACTAGTGGTATATCACATAAAAGAGGAAGATGGAGGTCAAAAGAGATATAGGGACAGATTGGTAGTAAAGGGATTCACTCAACAAAAGGGTGTGGACTTTAATGAAATCTTCTCTCCAATAGTAAAAATGTAGACTATTCATCTGGTACTAGGCATGGCAACAACATGGGACCTTGAGCTTGAGTAACTTGATGTCAAAAAAATGTTTTTACATGGAGATATTGAAGAAGATTTATATATGGAGTCGCCCGAAGGATTTGTTACACAGGGACAAGAGCATCTATATTGCAGATTAAAGAGGAGTCTATATGGGCTGAAGAAAGCTCTGTGCCAATGGTATTTAAAATTTGATAACTTCATGACTCAACAAGGATTTACTCATTGCAAATCAAACCCATGTGTTTACTACAAACGGCTTCCTACTGGTGAGTTTGTGATCTTGCTATTGTATGTTGATGATATGTTGACTACTGGTAATAGTATGAGAGTCATTCATGAGTTGAAGACACATTTGGCTCTACATTTTGCCATGAAATATTTAGGGGCAGCGAAGAGGATTCTTGGGATGGATATAATTTGAGATAGACATAAAAGAGAAATTAAATTATCTCAAGAAAAGTATATTCTTAAAGTTTTAGAAAAATTTAATATGTCAAATGCAAAATCGGTTGCCATTCCATTGGCTGATCACTTTTGATTATCTTCTACAATGTACCCTTCCACTCTGGAGGAAAAACATGAGATGGTTGGTATTCCTTATTCTTCAGTAGTCTGGAGTTTAATGTATGCCATGGTTAGCACACGTCCAGATATTGCTCATGCAGTGGGAGTTGTGAGTGGTTTTATGAGTAATCCTGGTAAAACTCATTGGCAAGCAGTTCAATGGACTCTTCGGTATTTGAGAGACACTTCCTCTCATGTTTTATGTTTTAACAGTAAGACCCCTTATATTTGTGAATATGTTGATTATGATATGGTTGGAGATTTAGATACAAGGCAGTCAACAACAGGCTATGTGTTTACTTTTGTCGGGGCAGCGATTAGCTGGACTTCTCAAAAGAAACAAGTTGTTTCTCTTTCCTCTACCGAGGCTGAATACATTTCTCTCACTGAGGGAGATAAAGAGTTTATATGGTTACAATGATTGTTTGGAGAGTTTGGATTTAAACAATCCACCTTTACTCTATTCTCTGACAGCAACAGTGCCATTCATTTGGCCAAAAATTCAGCTTTCCACAGTCGCACAAAGCATATAGAAACTAGATTTCACTTCATTCACCATGCTCTTGAAGAGGGAAGATTACAGTTAGAGAAGATTGATACAAAGTTCAATCCAGCTGATGCATTCACCAAGGTTGTACCTCAAGAGAAGTTTGAATTCTGTAGAACTTCTCTTGGCATTGTGACAACATAGCCATAAGCACCAAGTGGGGGATATCGTGATGCAACTCTTATCACAGAAATGATTGGACTTTAAGTGGGAGATTGTAATAGCTCTACCTTCTGTCATGTCTGTCAAAGACTATGAAGGCCAATCCTTCTTCTCTACTTGCAACCTCAAGATGCTTAAACTGTTTTCTCTTCCCAAATAATGTGATGCCCAATATAGATTATTTTATGCATGTAAAAGACACATCATATGGAGCTGTTGTAATAGCGATTGTATAGAGATAATAATATTTGATATCCTCTACTTGAAGAGTGGACGTAGTCCAGCAATGGATGAACCACTGTAAATTTGTGTTGGTGTCTCTGTGTTTAATGTTTTCATTCTGTTATGTTCCTTTCAAATTTATTTGTCTGCAATTTACTTTCAACAAATACATCCACATTCTTGTTCCTCCTTAGCCTATGCTTCATTACAATTTATTTAGGCATGGATTTTTCTATGTGCAGCTTCGAGGGCTTGGCTGCACCATTTTCTAGCAAAGAAGAGCACTTTCTTAGCCTTTCAAGCAAAGTATCTTAGACCAAAGATGCTTATATACTTCCAAAAAATTCTTCTCATAGCTCTTGCACCTTCATTTTCTTCCACTATTTTGGGACATCCATTACACCTATAGGAGACTCTGCTCCTACCCATCCCATGATCCTCTTCCCCAATTCAAAATTGTTAAGGGTCCTTATTGTCTAGTGCAATAAATTTATTGGCAAATGAAACATACTTCTAGATTTTCTCTTATACTACTTCATGTTGCAAACCATGAAACCTATATTTTTGGGAAAACCCTTACCTTTTCCACAACATGCCAATAGCCTTTTCAGAAACGCGGCCTCATCCTTAGCATTCCAAATCAAGACATATTTTTTTGGAAAATGTTTCAGCTTCTAGAGCATCGCCACTTTCCCTTTATTATCTTCCTTCACAGGTATCTTTGATTTCTTGAATAACAGTTTGGTCATCTCTTTTTCTTGAGGCTCTCTCAGGTGCTTTCTTTTTGGGTAGGCAATAGCTCTCTGCTAAAAGATCCACATCCTTGTATTGCTTGGTTGGAAAGGACACAACCCTAACATTTAGACTTCTGATCTATAGAATGGTGGCCCAACTTGGTGAGACGACCTCATTTACATATGCATCATTCACATCTTCTTCAGGTTCATCTTCACCCCTCTTAGCATCTTATGATTACACTCTATTTCTTCATACCATTCTTCACCATATTCCTCAATTTCCTCCACATCACTCTTTGGTGTCATGAGTTCATGGTTGCTCAAACCATTTATACATGTCACAGCTGCATCCATAGTGGAGAAGGAATCAAACCTAGCATCCTCTTCTTCATCTGAAACCTCATTTTTTCAGCTATTTGTCACACCCTTGCCTGCATTATCTTCATTATGTAGCAGTGAAGCTTCTTTGTCACCCCTCCACTAGCCCTATCAAACACTAGTGTTTCACTTTCTTCATCCCACCAATGTACGTGACATTTTGTTTCAGCTTTCACAGGAGTGAAAAAATACTCCATATCGCACTCAGACTATTGAGCTTTTATCAGATTCCAACATGTCAAGAAATTCTTCAATAACTAAATCTGCTTCATTCTCAAATTGCTCTAAAAATATCTTTTGCAGAGCTCAAGAGTCACATAAAGGAAAATCTGAACTAGGATGAGAAACTCCCACTTCAATGTGACTCTTTACTACATAGAAGCATGAATCCTAGGGATCAAACACCCAAATATCTTCAATCTCTACTGTAACCAAGCTATGATACCAATTGTTAAAATAATCAACAACAGATTGATGAAAACAAACAACAAAAAAAGGGAGATTTAGATATAAGACAACACAAATTTATTGTAGTTCACCATGAAGACTAGATCCACTCTTACATTGTAGGCAACAATAATATGTCATTTACAAGCAAATACATTCACAATATCAAGAATATGAGGAGCCAAGAGATATAGAGGAAAAACCTAATGATTGTTAAGTTTCACATTCTACAAGAAAAAGAAGTTAGAATCCTGAAGAAAAAAAAAAAATCTTTTAGAGTTCAGAAAGAGGCTACATATATTTTATTAAATATTTTAAATAATTATTAAACAATAAACTTTACCTAGACTTTGCAAAAATGAACATATTTAAATATATAAAAATCATAAACTAAAATGAACTTCTAAGAATTGAAACTATTTGATCCTTTAAAAAGGAGAGATGAGAGATTACAAAGAAATTTAGAATTAGATTTCATATTTTGAAAATAAAATAACGTACTTATTAGTTTTTAGTTTTAAATTAGAAATTGAATGCATACAAGGTTAATGGAAAGAATTATACAAACTATGCTTAAATATAAATTTGAGAAAGGAAAAGAAGTTAGAATTTAAAAAAAAGAAATTATTTTTTTAGGGTTTGTTAAAGGAAAAGAAGTTAGAATCATGCAAAGTTCCACCACCCTTCTGTTACTGAAAGTGTCACCTGGACGGTTGTTCACCAACAAAGAAAAAGCCACTCTACAAACTCTAATTATCCACCCCATGATGTGGGTGAGTTGCCTACCCACTCTTGATGTGGGTTACTAGTTTGTTGTTAATGATTTGTTCTTGACCTTGTTGTAAATAGTTATTTTGGAAATGTTGTTTTAATGCCTTCAGGCTGTAATTTTGTAAGGGACAACACCCTTGTTTTGTTGTTTATTAATATAAAAAAAGATATTTTTTATATAAAATAAAATTTAAAAGTTTGCAGTATATTTAAGTTTGAAATAACAATTAGAGATCCCTACACAAGTTAGAATACAAAATGAATAACATATTTAAGCTAAATAAACTCCCCTCATCTTTCATCAAGAATGTCTCAAATGATGAATGCTCTAAAAATAAAAATGGTGACTTTCAACAAAACAATTCAAGAACACATTAGTAGAACATGCACTAATAGCTTGTGTAATCACTGAAAAATGGACAATCAATTTATGGACAAATCAAGGAAAATCAAGGCAATTGAATCGAATAAAGCATTTGGCCTATCAAAATTAAAATCAAGTCTTAATTCAATGTAATTCAAAATCTAAAGCCAAAAGATCGATTAAAAGCATTTAAATCAAGTTAAATCAAATCAATGTGAAATTAATTTAATTAATTGTATAGTTTGAATTAAATCAAATCAGCCCATTCAAGGGGTACACTTGGCTAGAAATAAATGAATTAAAATCAATTGATTAAATCCTAATTTCTCTCAACACCACATGGGAGGAAAAATCCTCAACCAATAGGATTTAAGGAAAGGAACTCACATGGATCAAGCCAAAATTCAATCTCAATCACTCAAAGTGAAAGAGCATCTTGTCCACTCATCTTGTCTACTTGTCCCAAGCTTTGAGGACACAATATTTAAATTATCTTCAAAGGGTGGAACCAAAGACTCAACTCAAGTTTAATCATGATCAACTCTACTACACCCCCTACCCTTGCCTAAATCTATAAAAGGAAGGCCTAAATCAATCATAATTCATAACCACAAATCTGATAATTGCATCTAACCTCTTGAGAATTATAGCTAGAAAGGCAATTTAGAGTTAATTTAAGCATTTCTATTTGGAATTGAGTTAATTAGCTTATCTTATCATATTTTCTGATTCTAGGACTGTCATTAATGGTAGCTTGCTGAGAGCTTCACATTAACACTCTTAGATAAAGAGCCATAGGATGCTTAATTGTTCATTCATTTGCTAAATAGATGCTATAGTGTAGTTTATTTAGTTTCTATTTCATTTATTGTTCAATACTAATTCTATGAAGATACTATATTTTCTAGTATACACCATGAAAGGAAAAATGCGTGAAATACTAGAATGAACTAATCCAAGAGAAAATATTGTAAGAATTAAATTATATTGAAGATGAATAGCAAGACATCCAAAAGCATGCACACCATATTTAAGAAAGAGACATGAGAAATTACAAGGAAAAAGAAAATAAAAAACATCCCAATATTATGAAGATGGCATAAAACCTAAGAATATACAATGAGAGAGAGAGAGAGAGAGAGAGCTTAACATAGAACGTTTCATGAGGAGAATGAGAGAAGCACCTCAAATAAATATAGAGGTGATAGAAGAGTTGCAGATGTAACTCTTAAATCTATGCATGTCATCTACCATCCCGTGTGTGTGCAAAGTGTCGCAATCCTCATAAGGAGGAATCTACACATAAGCTCTCATATTTCACACATTATCTAAATAGTAAAAAAGATTTATCGTCACACATGTGTGAAAAATCAAATAAAGAAAAAGAGTTGTAGGGATTCCCTAGGGATATTTAGATACAAGTAATTAAGTAAAAGGAAATAACTTTATCAAGCAAAGATTAATTTCTAATGCAATTCCCAAATTGTTGTAGCCTCAATTCCATGTTTTAAGGTTGTGAGTGAGAGGCTTCACATGTTTAGAACTCCCAAAAGGACATGACTCAACTTCTAGGATAAATATTTGACACATTTGTCATCTCAAAAGACCTCTTCCTCATATTCTCATCTACTACAAGTGATCGAGGAGCATCCGGGGTGTTGGAGCAATCTTGCATCACCCAAAAATAAATGTTATGTTTTTCTCTTGCTTTGTAGTTTTTCTTTAGATTTTTGGGAGCCCGCTATGATAGTTGCAATAGATAAGATGTATAGTAGCTAAAAATAGCATAAAATAGTTGCATAGTATTTTTCAAGATTTTTTTCTGTTTGGGGTCATGTTTTAGGACTTTTCCATTTTGGTTGTGTGGAAACAAAAATTGGTCTCAAGGAGCATAATTGAAAAATTAAGAGATTGGTGAAAGAATCACTTCAATATCTTGAGCGATTTGAAAGATATTAATGTTTTTATCCCAACAAGAAGAAGGTTTCCCATTACATAAATGGGTTGAGGATGAGTATTCAAGAAGAGTTGATAATGGTAAGAATGTCTAGCATTGAAGATGTATAAAATGGACGAGGTCATGGTGGAAAGCCTAGTGGATGATCTTATGGAAGCCAAAATGAAGATCAATTTAAGAACGATTACTATAATAGCAATCAGAATCAAAGGAAAAATAATTCATATCATTGTCAAAATAAAAATAATGGAGATCAAAGAGGAAGAGGAAGAGGACAAGGTTCAGGAAAGGGAGGTTTATGTGGAACGTGTTTCTAGTGTGAAGAAGAAGGACATAGAGCTTATGAGTGTCTTGATCAACATCAAGGGAGGAAAAATAGGAGACCAAAGGGAAATGCACAAGTTGCACATGTAGATGAGGATGTTGGGTCTTCACATTATAAATATTTTGAAAGAGGATAAGTCCTCGTTACTAGAAGAGCCTTGCTAAATAATGATCAAAAGGATCTTGAGCAAAGGAAGAATTTATTTTGCGCAAGATGTAAGTGTAATGGTAAAGTATGAAATTTCATTATAGATGGTGGGAGTATTGATAGATTTTTTTCATAGGAAATGGTTAATAAATTGAAGTTAGAGAGAGTGTGTTAGGATTAACAAGGTAGAAATAACAATTACATGCAAATATAACCAATATCATAAAATAATAAACTACACAGAAGATAACACAAGACACAAAGATTTAACATGGTTCACCCAATCCCTGGGCTATGTCCACCAATAGTGAGTTCAACATTTTATTATCCAGTGATTACAACCTGATTACAATCTGTAATCCCTTACAGCTCAATTCCACCACAAGTACTAAAATCATACACTATGAAAAACCCTAACCCTAAGCCATATTATACAATATTTTGCCACTTTAAGGTTAGAATGAGTTACAACATGTCGGCCCAAAAATTACTTTCCTGGATAGTACTTTCCTAATCAGTCACCACAAGCTAACAATATCCCACTTGGTGACTGATCAATATCCACACTAAAAAACCTCCCACTTGGAGACTAATCCTGTATCAATACCGCTACCATATGAGGCTCCCACTAGATCAAACCACCCTAGACTTAGCTATTTCTTTATTTTGTTTAGTCTAGAAGACCAACTAAAGTTGAACATGAGTTCAACTTCTCCCTTGTTACTACTGTTATCCAAAATCTAACCACACAACACAATAGGCACTAAAAGAATTTTACACATTCAATTTGTCTAATTAACACTATCTTGTAGGTTCTGTTAGTTTGCATCTACTTACTACATTTGTTATCAAATTTTACTTTTGTACTCTAAGTATTGATCAAATTATTACAAAATCAGAAAATTTATCATTGATCATTACATTGTGCATCCATAAGAATGTAGTACAAATGTCATTTGATTCATATTACATGATTCAATAATCAGAGTACATTTGCAAATTAGAATAGAAAACTAAAGTGTGTAAAAGGTTCCCATGCATTGCCTTTTATTTGTGTTGGTTCTACTGGTATCTGTCAGGTCCCTGCATCTAAGTCGTACCCAGGTCTCCATCTGCATTTCGATCCTTAAGGCAGCATCACCTGAAAAAAGAAAAGAAATAATTGTTAGATCCTGTCGGATCTAAGAAATACAAGGAAAACAGTTACATACATTAGCTATCTGATACTATTTGCATATCAATCTAAGAACAAATGTAGCAAGTAAATGAAAACTATCACTACGAGAAAGTGTTAAAGGGACATGTTCTAGAATGTGAAACCTTTCACTTTTAGTACCTATTGTGGTGTGTGATTTCATATTGGACAACTAAAGAATCTGAATGAAAGGGACTTAATTGTATTCTTGAATTAAGAAACCTTTTTCAGAATATGTTTCTTATTGATATTGCATGTAATTAACAAGTGTTTTGTAGATAACAGTGGACTGGTTCACTTTTTCAGTCATATTTTGAAGATGCAGAACAAGCTGGTTTCCCATGCTACAGGAAGTTCCAGGTTGTTGATCTATTTGATGCTGATTTCATGCTAATTACAGAGTACATTTTCAAACTTTCAAAAGACTTAATGCTGAATATTTTTACAAGTGCTTCAAGATGTCATCATAATTTGAATGTTTACAGTATGTTATGACTAGGTGTCATGAACCCGTGTTCAAACCTCAGTCATTAACATTCTATTGTTTTTGAGTGTCATGAGCCTATGCTCGAACTTCATTAACAAATACCAAAAATTTATCTTGTACTTCATACTACAAATTGTAAAGTTTAGTATCAAAAGGAAATGTACAATAATCTTCTACAAGAACAATTTCAAACAATGCTGGTGTTATTAATTTCAGAATGCCAATGGATCACATTTTTCAGTACTTGTCAGAAATCATAAAACTAGTTCATATATAGAACTTCTGACAAGAGACATGTCAGATTTATAAATGTTGGAGTGTAGATCAAATTCTAAAATTTGAACTCAAAGTTCAAAAATGGTGTGCTTATTCTGAAGGAACAATAGTGAATTGATGTTTTCAAATGAGGTACCAATTACAAAACACCATGTCTTCATACAAGACTTTGAGTCTATGCTATTAAATGATATAGTTTTTGTTGTGAATCATATTCTATTTTCATTCAAAAGAATATAGGTTCACAGTAAACACTTTCTAAGAATATGTATGAACATTTTCAGATGTTATATGTTTGCAAAAGAACAATAAGTGATCACTTGAAGAGGCACATTTTTGCAAAATTACAGTTCAGAATAATAGAGAGTACAAATTTATCTATTGCCAAAATGAGTCTACATTAGAAATAGTGAGTATGTATTTGAGGTTGCAGTGCATGTTTTTGTACAAATTCTTGAGCATTCAATGCATAATGAAGCAGAGAGTTTCAACTCTAAACTATAGGTACACATTTTTTTTGCAAATGAAAATAAATGGTGAGCCTTCAAATTGCAATGTAAGACTATTTCAACATTATGGAGAATTGTAATTTTCAAACTGGAAATCATTTGTGCACTACCAAGAAACAACAATAAGTTCATATCATCAAACATGAATGTCGACTGTCAGAGTTGAAGAGTACCAGTAAGACTCACAGGTTTCAAACCCATTTTTATTGCAAGGAAAAAAAAATGGCAAACAACAGTGCATCTAAATGATAGTTATCAGCAAGTGAAACTGAAATTGTGGATCAAACTGTTTGTTCAAGCAAGGTTTTTTGAGTTTTAAACCTCATTTGTTATGGAAACCCCAAAATGAAGGCACATCCTATGCAATGAAAATGGTGTTTGTATATGCTGCTGAAAACTGTAAGTGTTTATACTGAATCTTTTAATATATCAAAATGTTGGTTATCGACAAATAAGGGTTCGAACCCAGAATGGAAAGTGCAAAAAAATGAAGCCAAATGTCACTGTTTCTTTCTAAAAATGTGTTTGTATATGTCATGTTCAAGTTCGAACATATAGTGGTTACAAAATATTACGCAAAGAAAGAGGGTTTCAACCTAACATTTTGTGCTATTGTATTCAATAAAAGATGAACGACAGTATGTGTACAAAAACCAGCAGTGTGTATGCACTTTAATCTTCTATATTCTATGCAAAAGGAGGCACGATATCATGCAATATCAAAGGCACATTTTGTAAAAAATGTCAATAGGAAGTTCAAATAGAAAATAAACCACATTTCTAGCAATGCTTCCACATATTATACAGTGAATAGACCCACGTTTCCAACAGCAAATGAAGACATATATATCATATAAAAGACCCACATTTTTGCAGAGGGAAAAGATTGTTGACAGAGAGCAAAGAGTAGATGACTTACAGTTCTATCACATGTATGCGGAGTTCTTCCTCATTTGAAGGGACTGATTCCTTAATTCTTGCAGGAAAATTTTCAACAAATATGCCAAGTTTCTCCAGATAGTTCGACAAACAGAGAACTAGGGTTTGATTCCCTTATCAAAATGCCAAGTTTGTATGTCAAAGACAAAGTGCCCAAAATGAAACAAATATAATTTGGAATCCATGAGAAGAGAGGGACTGTCAGACATTCAATATGACCACAGAATGCCACCTTGCATCTTGAATATCACAAACAGAGTGCCACCTTGCAGTTTAGTACATTTTTCACATCATATATGGAAAGTGGGTTGTAGTCGTGTCGACTCCCTACTATACCTTATTTCATACACTTAGCTTTGTCTAAGTTAAAATGTATTTGATGGGTAGGTTAGGTTTATTTGTTTTATAGTCTTTTGGCATCAATAAATATTAAAGTCTTTTTAATATTTATTTTCTTTTAATAAATTTGGCATCATATATTATAGAGGGATTTTTTGAAAATTCCTTATTTTAAGCCAATTTAAAAAGATAGATAAAATTTTGGCATTATCATTTTGTAAAAGGAATTTTTAATCCTTATTAAAGCCAAAATTTAGGGAAGATAGACTTTTTAAGGACATGTGGTCTAATTATTTGGCATGATTTATGGCCAAGATAGGGCATTTTTGTAAGGGATAGGCATTCCCGGATTAGGGTTTTGGAGGCCTTTTTAGGAAAGAAGATTTTCTTTTTTAAAGGTTGCAAATTTTGAAAAGAGGGCATTTTAGTGAACGTATTGTTCCTAGATGTTTTTCAGGCCACTTTTGTAACCATTTTTGCAGAAATTGTGAAGGAAATATACCAGATTACAGGTCATTTTTGTGTTCAGATTATCATTCCTTTCCATCTTCTTTAGTAAGTGTTCATATTTTTTATTTTGATTTTGGAAGTGAATGTTTCATTGTTCCTTCCAGATTGATAAATTTGATTAATCAAACCTTATTTGAGAAATGTATGTTGCTAAGAGTTTAGTAATTTGTGGTTAATCCCTGATTACCAAATTCATTAGTCTATATGGTGAAAAGTGTTCCAAATATCTGAATTTCATAGTGAACTAGGTCTGGAGTTATTTTTCTTTTCTGATTTCTGAATCAGTCATTGGTGTATCACCTTTATTTTCTAAGTTTTAAAGTTCCCTTTACCCTTTTCCCATCAAGTTTTTCAGGTTAGTAAAGTGATAGCCAATATTTTATAGGAACCAGCCTAGAATCCAAAGATTCCTCTCTAATTTTAGTCTACCCACAGCTAGGAGAGGTTTCCATTGTCAGCTAGAATTGTTGTTAGCCTTATTGCCTGATAGAGGTAACAATTCTAGACCTGAACAACTACCTTTGTAAACATATCTATTGGATTATCATCTGTATGAATCTTTTCCAGCTTTAACTTCTCATCATCCAAAACTGACCAATGAAATGGTACCGCAACTGTATGTGTTTTTGTCTTTGAGTGCAAAGCAGAATTCTTCGCAAGATGAATGACATTTTGGCTATTTGTATGCAAAAAATTATCTATCTATGGATGTCCCAATTCTTCCATGAAGAATTGAAGCCATATCATCTCCTTGACTGCCTCTATAGCAGCAACATAGTCTACCTCTGTAGTGGATAAAGAAACCACCTTTTGTAGTCAAGAAATCCAACTCACTATTGTCCCACTAATAGTAAATACATAGCCTATAGTACTCCGCCTGCTATCTATATCTCCTGCCAAATCTAAGTCAACATAGCCTTGTATAGTAGTAGTAGATCCCCCAAAGTGTAAACACTTATTGGATGTACCTCTCAAATATCTAAGAATCCATTTCACTGCATTCCAATGCTCAATACTAGGGTTACTCATATATCGGCTAACAACTCCCACTGTGTGTGCAATATTTGACCTAGTACATACCATAGCATATATTAAGCTCCCTACAATTGAAGAATAAGGTACCTTAGACATTTTAGCCTCTTCTTCTGATGTCTTAGGCCACATCTCCTTAGTCAATTTCAAATGACTAGGCAAAGGTGTGCTGATAGCTTTAGCATTCTCCATAGAGAAACGTTGCAACACCTTCTCAATATAATCAGCCTAAGATAAAGTCAACTTCCTATTTTTCCTATCTCTACAAATTTGCATGCCAAGGATTTTTTTTTCTGCCCCCAAATCCTTTATAGCAAAAGAATGTGCTAACGGTTGTTTCAACCCCTTAATGTGATCCATGTTAGACCCAGCTACAAGAATATCATCAACATATAAACATAAAATAATGTACTTGTCATCATCCAACCTCTTAAAATAAACACAATGGTCAGAATGACACCGACTGTATCCATGCTCATTCATAAAAGTGTCAAATTTAATATACCATTGCCGAGGTGCTTGCTTCAAGCCATATAAACTCTTCTGCAATTTGCACACCAAATTCTCCTTACCCTTGACCTCAAATCCTTGTGGTTGTACCATATATATTTCTTCATCCAAATCACCATGAAGAAAAGTTTTTTTAACATCAAGCTTCTCTAAATGCAAATATTCAATTGCCACAATACTTAAAACAGTAAGGATAGAAGTCATTTTAACAATGGGAGAAAATATCTCATCAAAATCAATTCCTTTTTTCTGTGTAAATCCTTTTACAACTAACCTGGCTTTAAATCTTTTCTTACCTCCATCCTCTTCTTTTATCCTGTAAACCCATTTATTCTATAAAGCCCTTTTACCTGCAAGTAACTTACATAAATCCCATGTTTGATTTTGCATCAAGGATTCCATTTCATCTGTCATTGTAGACTCCCACTAATGCTTTGTATCCACCTGCACAGTTTCATTATAAAATTTTGGTTCACCACCATCTGTTAATAAAATAGAATACAAAGAGGGAGAGAATCTGTCTGGAGGTCTACTTATCCTTGTTGACCATCTAACATTCACTAGGGTGTGTGGTATTTGTTGTTGCTGTTGTTGCAGAGCATAAGGAACTATTGGAACATCATCTTTTGGAGTATCATCCAGTACTACATAATCATTATTTTTCTTCTCATGCTGCTGCAACAAATCTTTGTACAACACCTTCTCATATTTGAATATGACATCCTTGCTTCTTACAATTTTATGATTTTCAAAATCCCAAAGCCTATAACCAAATTCATCAATGTCATATCCAACAAATACACATTTCTTTGACTTGGCTTCTAGCTTGGTTCTATTTTCAGAATCTATATGTGCAAAAGCTTCACAATCGAAGGTTTTGAGAAAAGAATAACTCACCTTCTTACCACTCCATGCTTCCTCTGGAATACCACAATCCAAAGGAGTAGAGGGGCCTCTATTGATTAAATAAAAAATAGTGTTCACAGCCTCTACCCACATATTTTTGGGTAGCCTAGCATGCAACCTCATACTCCTTGCACAATCCATTATTGTCCTGTTCATGCATTCAACCACTCCATTTTCTTGTGGAGTCCTTTGTACAGTTTTCTGCCTACAAATACCATTAGAGGAACAATAATCTTCAAATTCTATGCTGCAATACTCACCACCATTATCAGATCTAAGACATTTTAACCTTTTACTAGTCTCATTCTCAACCAAGCATTTCCATTTCTTAAAAGTTTAAAATACATCAAATTTTTGTCTAAGGAAATAAATCCATAGTTTTCTTGTTGCATCATCTATAAATGTAACATAATATAGAGAGCCACCAAGGGAAGATACCTGAGTTGGTCTCCATACATCTGTATGCACAAGCTCTAATCTCTCATTTTTCTTTTCCTTCCCACTCTTTACAAAACTAACTCTCTTTTGTTTTCCATAAACACAACTTTCACATAAATCCATATTGACACATTTAAGACCAGGTAAAACTTTCTTTGAATGAAGTAATTTCATACCTTTTTCACTCATGTACTTGAGTCTTTTGTGCCAGAGTGTTGTGTCAGAACCTACAACAATAGTTTGATGTTCTTCCTGCTCAACTACAGCCACTATTCCTAAACATTCATTATCTTCTAAAACAATTAAAGTAGAAGGAACAATATGACCTGTACAAAGATATAAGGTGCCTACTTTCACACCTTTTTCTACTACTAAGGAACCTTTTGAAACCTTCCAATTTCTATCATTAAAAGTAATTGTGCAACCCTCATCAGCTAGTTGCCCTGCTGAAATTAAATTCCTACTCAGCCTTGGAACATGTCTTATCTCTTGTAGTAGCCAATGATTCCTATTCTGCAACTTAATCTTAATTTTTCCCTTTCCAACTATCTGACAAGGTTCATTATCTCCCAAATAAACTAGCCCAAAATCCCCTTGGACATAATCAAGAAAGTAACCTCTATGGGGTGTAGCATGAAATGAAGCCCCATAATCTAAAACCCATGAATCATCAATACTTTCTAAAGAAATATTTCTAAAGAAAGAAGCAAGGCATCCTCTTTGGGTTTATTACTTACCACATTTGCCTCCTTATTAACTTCTTGTTTGTCTCCTTCTTTATTCTTCTGAGACCAGCAATCTTTCTTCTTATGACCTGATTTTCCACAGTACCAGCAATCATTTGGCCCTTTGGATTCAGACCTCTTTCCCTTTGATTTTCCTCTTTATTTCCCATGATTTCTAGAGTTGTTTCCTCTCTCATTGGTTCTACCTCTACTTTGTGTGTTTAAGACACTACCTGATGTGAATCCACTTGAGATTTTCTTATGAATTTCCTCACTCAGAATAACACCAATAACATTGTCAAATTTTAGGGTATTAGAACCAAAAATAGAGTTACTAACAGCCATTACCAAGCCATTCCAGCTTTCAAGCAAAGAACACAAAATCAAGAGAGCCCTAACTTCTTCATCAAAAATAACATTGACATAAGTTAATTGACTGGTAACTGTATTAAACTCATTTAAATGATCAGCAACTGACCCACCTTCTACCATTTTCATATTAAATAAATGCTTCATCAGAAATACCTTGTTTGAAGCGGAGGGCTTTTCATACAACTTCACTGGGGTTTTCATCAAATCTTCAGTTGTCATTTCTTGTGTAATATTGAATTCCATTGATTGTGCCAAGCATAATTGAATACTACCAAGAGCCTTTCTATCAAGAATTGTCTAGTCCTCATCAGAAATGCTTGCCGATTTGTTGGCTTTTCCTTCCAACGGCCGACATAGATCCTTCTAATAGATAGTCCTCCATTAGAATTTTCCATAACTGAAAGTTCTGCCCATTAAATTTTTCAACCTTCAGCCTACCCTCATCTACCATTGCTCCCACTCAACCGTGAGACTTCCAATAAATCGTGAGATCTTCCTGTAGAGGATAACTGAAAAAAACCACCTCACTCTAATACCACTTGTTAGGATTAACAAGGCAAAAATAACAATTACATGCAAATATAACCAATATCAGAAAACAATAAACCACACAAAAGAGAACACAAGACACAAATATTTAACATGGTTCACCCAATCCCTGGGCTATGCCCACCAACAGTGAGTCCAATATTTTATTATCCGGTGATTACAACCTGATTACAATCTGTAATCCCTTACAGCTCAATTCCACTACAAGTACTAAAATCATACATTATGAAAACCCCTAACCCTAAGCCATATTATATAATATTTTTCCACTTTAGGGTTAGAATGAGTTACAACATGTCAGCCCAAAAATTACTTTCCTAGATAGTACTTTCCTGATTAGTACTTTCCTGATCAGTCACCACAAGCTAACATAATGAAGAATCCCAAATCCCTCTTGGATTACTTGGTTACCAAACGACCATGAGGATTTGGTCAATGAACAATGTCTAGTAAAGTTCAAAATTGGAAGCTATCGTGATGCGGTATTATGTGATATTATGCCTATGGATGTTTGTCATGTGGTGTTAGGAAGTCCATGGCAATTTGATCGACATGCAATACATGAAGAGTATGCAAATACCTATCCTTTGACAAACGATGGAGTTCAACACAAGTTGAATCCATTGAAGGAAATAGAAGAAAAGGTATGTAGAAATGAAAGAGTGTGTTTAGTTGATGGAAGGAAGTTCCTAGAAGGCATGAAGCATAAGCATATGTGTTTTTCTTTATTTCCAAAAGTTGATAGAGAGGAAGTATAAGATGTACCTATGGAAGTTGCCAATTTTTTAGATGAGTTTCAAGTTATTATATCTAATAATGTACCTGATGGATTGGAACCATAAGATTTAGATTAATGTACTTGATTCCTAGAGCCAGTTTGTTGAATAAGATAGCCCATAGAATGACTCCAACAAAGAGTGAATAGGTTGAAAATACAAGTGTAAGAGTTGTTGTAGAAGTGGTTGATTCGAGAGATTTTGAGTCCTTGTGCAGTACTAGAATTACTAGCACCAAAGAAAAATAGAGAATAGAGGATTTGTACAAATTCTCAAGCTCTCAATAAAATTACTATCAAGTATAAGCCTCCCTCACTGAGGATGGATGACATTATAGATTGTTTTAGTGGAGCTCAATACTTCACAAATATAGATTTAAAGAGCGGATATCACCAAATTTAGATTAGAGAAGGAGATGAATAGAAAACAAGTCTTCAAGACAAAGGAGGGCTTGTATGAGTGGTTAGCTATGCCCTTTGGGCTAACTAATGCATCAAGCACATTTATGCATCTCATGAAAGAGGTATTGAGATAATTTTTGAGTAAGTTCATTATTTTCTACTTGGATGATATTTTGATCTTTAGTAAGATATTGGAAGAGCATATAATGCATATTCGTAGGGTCTTTAAGAAGTTAAGGGAAGAAAAGTTGTTAATTAACTTGAATAAGTGTAGTTTTTTTAAGAAGTTAGCCTACCTAATATTTTTTTGTCTCTACAGATGGTCTTAGAATGGACCCACAAAAAGTGAAGTTTTTCCTTGAATGGCATACTCCAAGGAGTGCTACTAAAGTAAGAGCTTTCCATGGTTTGGCTATCTTTTTAAAAATGTTTATCAAAAAATTTAGTTTTATATGTGGACCCTTAACTAAAATAAAGAGAGGGGATAGAAATTAGTTTAAGTGGACTACAAGAGCAACAAAGAGTTTTGACTTGTTAAAAAGAAAAGTTATAGAAAAAACCTATTTTGGCACTTCCAGATTTTAATAAGGTATTTCAAGTAGATTATGATGCTAGTGCCAATGTTATTGGAGATTTGTTGAGTTAGGAAGGTAAACCCATTTCTTTTTTTAGTCAAAGTTGAATTATGTATGTACATAAAGAAAAGGGAAACAATGTGTAGATGGAAAAATGGTGCAAGAGCACCTAGGAATGATGCTAACTCCCTAGTTGTTTTTGGCTTGTAATTGACCTTAGCCGAGTCAAGAAATGAAATAAGACTCCAAGAGAGTCTATTAGTTGAGATAAATAGGATAATTTTTGGACTTGGCACTAAGTTGCCGCTAATTGGTCTTAGTATGCCAAGTTGGCCAAATAGGGCCTAGTTTGTGAAAGATGTTAAAATAGGTTAATAATCTTATTTTTAGGTTGTTTTAAGCTTTGGAGTAGATTTGAGGCTAGTTTGGTCACCTTGAGGACCTTTAACTTGGGTTAGCACAATGTTTCTATGACAAAATGTAAAAGTTATCAAAGTTGCTTGAGCAACTTTGACAACATTCGAACAAGAAGTGCCTAAATGCCCTAATGGTAGTTAGGGATCGAACCTGGTCATTTTCAAAAGTTATAAGTGTATAAAATACTTTAGGAGAGAAGGTACCAGGTTGGACATCAGGAAAACACATTTCCCAAGATAGATTTCATGCATTTCATTCTCTGAGATTTTAATACAGTCTACAAGAGTTTGAGACTAATCATTGGAAATTGATTGAAGAAGACTTTTTGTTTATCAATTTCATTCCTTCTATGTAAATTCTTACTCTCCATATCGGTTTTGTCTATTTTTGTTTAGTTCTATTTTCTCTTTGTAAAGCCAAACCCTCACTAGAGTGTACCTTGCCAGTTTGAGTGTTTGTGGTGTAAATATGGTTCAACCATGACTTCCCTCCATAGAAACTTAATGGCTCATGGAGGAAGTGAAGTAGAACCCTTGTATAGTATGATCCTTTGTGTACATGTTCCAGAAGTGATGAAAGATCATTTTAGTGGCTTTCCCTAGGTGAGATAGGGGATCTTGGTTAGGAGAAAGCCTATGACAGTGATGGAGAAAGCCTATGACAGTGATTGTTTAGATGCAGGGTTGGATTGGGTAGTGACATTTGGGGATTGGAGAGTGATAATAAGGGTTGGAAGAAGCATTAGAAACAATGCAAAGAATTGGAGGAACTAATCTCACAAACTTAGTTGAATGACCTAGTCAATTAGGCCTATTTTCTAGGAAGAAGACTCGGTAAACATAAGGTACTCTGTGGACAATTATTGAACCCTAAACCTTGAAAATATTTTAGTTTTTCCAAAAGATTATTTGGAACCAAGATTAGGTTTGGGGATTCTTTGTAAATTTTTGGAGCTATTGGACAAAAACCATGGTCAAAGACCTAGTTTTGGCCTAATAGGGCTACAAACCTTAAAAGTAGGAAACCTTGAGATTGGAAAGAAATATCTATCAAGATAGTGTCATATAGCATCAAATGATTTGAGAATCATCCATCTAAAATAAATTCAACCCTATTCAATGTTGGTGATAGGAACGATGTGTTGGTGGTGAGCTTACACTAGATAGAGGAAGTGAGTGAGAAGGTGAGAGAGTCAGAAGGAAAAGAAAAGGTAGTGTCCATAGAGGATGAGGTTCCAGAGCCTGATCCAATACTACAAGAGGAGCCATTCCTTAGGGCTTTCAAAGCCATGGGTGGAAAATATTTGGAAGGACTACCCTTTTTTAGTGGTAAAATGGAGCCGGAGTTGGTAATGGACTGGATAGAGGGGTTAGATAACCGCTTTGAATGTGAGAGTGTGTGAGAAGAAAAAAAAGTAAAGGTAGCTAAGTCTAGACTGAGAGGAGAAGTTGTAACATGGTAGAAGTTCATCCAAGATGTTAGGAAAAAGGAAGGGAAGAACTCCGTAGCAACATGGAAGGGTATGGTTGCTAAGATTAAAGAGGCATATCTGCCAAAGGATTATGAAGTTCAAATACATAAGATGAGACAAAATTTAAGGCAAAAATAATTGGATGTTAGTGCCTATACCAAAGAATTCCAAAAATTGTGCTTGAGGTCAAAGATGTAGGAAGATGAGAGTCTTAAAGTAGCCCAGTACTTGAATGGTTTGAGATGGAGCATCCAAGAAGAGATCAGCTTTCTTAGCTCTACCACTATCCACAAGTGTTATCAACTTTCCCTTAAGGTTGAGGAAAAAAGTAAGAAGAAACAAGAATCTAGCTCTAGCGATAGAGGCCAAGGGAGAGACTCAAGAGGCCATAAAGGTAACTATGGTGGAAGGGGAAATGAATCAAGACCTTACAATAAGTTGAGGTAGATAGAAAAAACCAATGAACCAAGTGGAAGAGGTAATCAAAGAAGATGAAGATGATTTGGTAGTAGTAGGGTCAAATTCGGTGGCTCTAGTAGAGGATCACACTTTGCTAACATGAAATGCTATAATTGTGGGAAAATTGGACATCCTACTTATAGGTGTCTAGATAAGGAAACATCATCTCAATCAGAGAAGAGAATTAGATATGTCCAAGAAGAGACATAGTGTGAAGTTTCCTAATGTGCCTCTTGATTCAGAGAGTGGAGAGAACTTAATGGTTAGGATAATATTGTTGAAGGAACCAGTGAAGGAGGAACCCAAGAAAAGAAGGGAATTATTCAAAGTGAAGTGCAAGATTCTTGGGAAATTATGCAAGGTGATCATAGACTCAAGGTCTATTGATAACATCATCTCTGAGGAGGCAATGCAAAAACTTGGATTGACAAGGATTCCTCATAACCATCCTTATAGGGTGACTTGGTTGAACAAGGGACATAATGTGTTGGTAAATGAACAAGTGTGTGTAAAATTTTCTATTGGGAAGTACCAAGACAATGTTCTATGTGACATACTACCCATGGATGCATGCCATTTTTTATTGGGTGGACCATAGCAGTTTGACAAAAAGGCCATGCATAATGGGGAAAAGAATTCCTACTCTTTCTAAAATAATGGAATAACATACAATATATAGTCCCTTGTGGGTGAAGAGGAGACCAAGACAACAAACTCTAATATCCTATGTGCAAGAGGCAAGGAGTTATTGAAGGAACTCAAGAATGAAGATGGAGTGAAGTTTTCCATAGTGGTGAAGCCAAAGGAAGAAGACAAACATAAACAAGAACTCCTACCTGCAGAGGTGACAAGATTGTTATAATAGTATAAGGAAATAGTGAGTGATGGTAGCCCTACAACCCTACCACCTAAGAGGGAAATTAGCCATCAAATTGACTCTGTGCCAAGAGATTCTTTGCCAAATAAGGCAGCCTATAAGGTGACTCTGGATCAGAATAGAGAGATAGCACAACAAGTTCAAGAATTTCTTGACCAAGGGTTGGTAAGAAAGAGCATAAGCCCTTGTGTTGTTCCAATGGTGTTGGCCCCTAAAAAGGGAGGTAAGTGGAGGTTATGCATTGATTCTAGAGTAATCAATAGAATCACCATTAGATACAAGTTTCCCATTCTTAGGATAGAAGATCTAATGGACTGTCTTGGAGGTGCCAAGTACTTCACAAAACTTGACCTCAACATTGGGTACCATAAAATTAGGATCAAGGAGGGGGATGCATGGAAGATGGAATTAAAGACTACAACAAGCCTATATGAGTGGTTGTCCATGCCATTTGATCTTACCAATGCCCCTAGCACATTCATGAGATTGATGAATGAAGTGCTAAAGGACTACATAGGAGTGTTTGTAGTAGTCTACCTTGATGACATATTTATATTCAAAAAAACAAGGGCAGAACACCTTTAACAATTAGAAGTTGTGTTGAAGAAATTGAAAGAATAACAGTTGGCTATCAACCTAGAAAAGTGTGAGTTCTTGAAGCAAGAGCTGGTCTATTTGGGCTTTGTAGTTTCACAAGGTGACCTCAAGATGGATAAAGATAAGGTAGAATCTATCCTTAGCTGGCCTACTCCAAAAATAGGGATAGAGGTAATAATTTTCCATGGCTTAGCCCAATTCTATAGAAAATTCATTAAAGGGTTTAGTGAAATGTGTGCTCCTATCTTGGATACCATTAAGGGTGGATTAAAGACTAGATTTAAATGGACCAAGGAGGCTGATAAGAGTTTTGATTTATTGAAGAAAGAGGTAGCTACCCAACCTATTCTTGTGTTACCTAGTTTTGAGAAATTATTTACTTTGGAATGTGATACTAGTGGTATTGCAATTGGAGCTTTCCTTAGTCAAGAAGGAAAACCAGTAGGTTTCTTTAGTGAAAAGATCAATAAGGCCAAAACAAGGTACTCATCTTATGATTTGGAGCTCTATGCTTTAGTCCAATATCTTAGGAAGTGGAGGCACTATTTTTTTCCCAAGGATTTTGTGGTGTTTATACATAATCAAGCTTTGAGTTACATCAACACTCAAGAAAACTTAATCCATAGGCATATCGAATGGATGGAATTCCTACAAGCCTATACCTTCAACATAAAGCACAAGAAACGGAAAAATAACAAGGTCGCAAATGAACTTAGTAGAAGGATACTTATTGTCCAAGAGGTTAAGTTGCAGAGCATTGGAGTGGAAGGATTCAAGGACCTATATCAAGATTATGCAGATTTTGCAGAGGCATACAAGGTATGTGCAGACTTTAGCAATCATTTCCATAGTCAGTTTGCAGACTATACCTTGCAAAATGGTCTATTATTTAAGGTTGGACAATTATGTATACCTAGAGGGTCTATGAGAAAGAATCTCATACAAGAAAAGCACAATGGCAGCCTTAGTGGGCATTTTGGGCTTAACAAGGCACTTGACTTGGTCAATGGATTCTATTATTGGCCAAGATTGCAAAGGGATGTCAGGAAGTATGTGGAAGAGTGTATTGTTTTTCAAAAGGAAAAGGGGATTACTACCAATACCGATATTTACCAATCTCTCCCAATTCCTAATAGACCATGGGAGTGCCTTAGCATGGAATTCATTGTGGGTTTACCTAGGACTAACACTGGATTTGATAGTGTGTCCTTGGTGGTGGAAAGATTCATCAAAATGAGTCACTTCATTCCATGTAAGATCACCCATGATGCAAGTTATATTTCTCACCTATTCTTCAGAGAAGTACTGAGAATCCATGGATTACCGTTGAGTATTATCTCTGACCGGGATGTGATGTTTATGAGGAATTTATGGAAGACATTGTGGAAGAGGCTTGGGACCAACTTGTCTTTTGGTTCAACCTGTTGATATTTGTAGCATCGATCAGATAAATAATATAGATTATATGATTATTATGAGAAATTATTTATTATATATATAATAATTGATATTACTATATAGATTTCTATATATGTATATATAAAGTTAGATTATAATTATTCTCATAATAACTAAATTGATAAATTGATCAAATAATAATTATTATTATTCTTATGTAAATATTAGATAAATTAATATAATACTTAAGATATATATATATATATATATATATATATATATATATATATATATATATATATATATATATATATATATATATATATATATATATATATATATATATATATATATATATATATATATATATATATAATCATAACCGTCATTATATTAATTACAAAATAATGAATAGACATGTCCCTTCATGGGACATGTCTCTCCTTGGCTCATTCTCAATATAAATCCAAGAGATTGTTGCATTTGGAAAACACATACAATGAGATAGTGCTATTACATTTGCAATGATCCTAAAACCTTAACATGGTATTGTTACTCAAAAAATCTAGCCTACAATACAATAGGCATTAGTAGGAAAAGATGGCATTTGTTTGTCTATTTAAGACTACCTTGCAGGTTTTCTTAGGTTACATGTCATTATTGCATTCATTCTATATGTCATTATTGTACTCTAAGTATTGATCAAGCATTACAAAACTCAAAAAATTTATCAATGATCATTACATTATGCATTCATACTGAATGTAGTATACAAATGTCCTTTCTTATTTCATATTTCAATTCAATATTTAGAATACATTGTAGAATTGAAAAGAAGAAAGTTTGAAGTATGGAATAGGGGTCCCATGTATTGCCTTGTCTTGTCTTTAAGTTTGTTGGTTGTTTGCTAAGTCTGCATCTAGGTCTCCATCTTTTAGGTCTCCATCTACATCTAATTCTTCTAGGTTTTCATCTGCATTTGAAAGAGAGAAGAATGGTTAGATCCTGTTGGATCTAAGCAATACATGTGAATCAAATAACATACTATACCAATCAAGTTTTCAATTCTGCATCAATTTGGAAAATTAAATGAAATAAGGAAATGTACACTAACACTCACAGCAAGGTAGTGTTAAAGGGACTTGTTTCATACATGAAACCTTTTACTACTAATGATCATTATGGTGCATGTTGTCATTTTTATTCACCAGGTATCTGAATTAAAGGGACTTAGTATGTTTCCAAACTGAGAAACCTTTTTCAGATAATATATTTCATTCCATTATGTTATTTTAAAAACTTAACAGATTATCTTGCAGATAGCAGCTAGCTAGTGCTCATATTCAGTTATTACCAAGGATACAAATCAAGCTGATTTGGATACAAAAGAATGCTTCAAAGAAATGCCAACTTTCTAGTTTAAGATACAAAAGATGCTGCATAAATACTGGTACAATTATGTCCTTACTATCAATTTTCAAATCATAAACATATTTGTTGTTAAATACAAAAGAATTCTTCAAGTTATAAAAATTGTAAAGTGTTTACAGTTTGTTTTTATTGAGTGTCACGAACCCGTGTTCGAACCTCATTAGTTAAACATTCTGATGTTCTTGGATGTCATGACCCTGTGCTCGAACTTCATTAACAATAAATAAACATTTTTCATCTTGTTGTACTTATCCTATCAAGGTACGGATTCAGTATCAATGTGAATTATTTACAGTGGACAAATCTACAGAATGCAAAGCTGAACATAAATGAAAAGCATGTATAAACTGGAATAGAGTATGTAACCAGTAGAGGAATATCATATAAAAAATTAGAGTACTTATCTGCTGTTGAAATAATGAAGTATGTTGAGCATATCTCAGCCATAATCATCTTCTATGGTTTGTGAAGGTTATGAGTGGGAGATGTAATGATTTTATGTTATAACGGATTACATCTTTTAAAACATCTTCCACTCACAACCTCACAACTTTAGTGAGTCATTAGGAGGAGATTTCATGGTTTCCTGAAGCAACATCATGCTTATAGTTGTTGATTACACAAAGTTTTATTCATATCAGCAAAGGAGAGTAAAATAATCTGAGTGCTTTATGTTATTAATAGAATATGCTGAGGATTGATAAAGATGCAGTTGATAATGATTCAAGGTTTCATTAATATGATAACAATCTCAGAAAATTAACCACAAGCTGCTTACTGGTATTTCAGTGATTAAGGTGTAAAGAGATTATTATTTTAAAAGAAAACTGTTGAGCCTGTTACCATTTTTATCAGCAAAGTTCATCAAATGCTTCAAGTATGTTACAATTACTACTGTGGTAAAAGTTTAGGTTCATATTTTTCAAACTCACATGGAAAAAAGTGATCGATTGATTGACTGTTACTAATAATGTAATTAATATTATTAGTAACAGTCAAACAATCGAGTTGAACATCATTAATGTCAAGAAATTAGACACAGTGTACACTAACAGCAGATTCAAAGAATAGAAATAGAAAATATCAAATAGAGTCATAAAGTATGATAAGCAAGCTTGCGGGTAGACACCAGTCATTATTCCTAACAATGACTGGTAAGGAATCAAAGCCTCTGTCTAATGCTCGTTAGTGAATATCAAATGGGAAATAACACTTCAAACCCATGGTGGTGCATCAAAGTCATGGTCTACATATAGTGTAAACAAGATAATAGAATAACAACAGTGAGTTCACAGTCACAGTGGAGAGCTCACGACATGATAAACCCAGTGGAGAGCTCATGGCATGATAAACCCAGCATAGTGAACTCTTTTTCATAGTCATAAAGAATAGTATGAGCTCAGCATGAGTATGGTAACATAACAACAGTCAAGTGTTGCATGTGGCATGTGAATCATAGTATCTTCAGAGAGCACAAAATAACTAAAGTATGAGTAGCAGTATTGCATGGAGCTGTGGTACCAACACATAGAGAATGACCCATATACTATGCAAGAGTAACAATCAAGCCGTGGTGTCAACACAAGAAATAGCAGATAAATACCAAAGGAATGGTAAAAAAAAATGAAGCGTGAGATGGGCTCATGCTCAATAGGCGGTTAAATAAGCAGAAAGAGATGCAAAGCAAAGAATAACAATGAGTTAACTATTAAAAGAGAAGAAGAACTATAACTTGTTAACTATAAACTATGAAAAGTAGTATTTAAGAATAGATAGTAGACAAGCAGAAGGAGATGCATGCATATTTCTTTATAGAAATCAACAAGAAGTTCCAATAACTTACCATTCATTGTTGAAAAGATGGAAATGCCAAGATAAGTATCAGATGAAGTCCCAACTCCAGCAGCAGTCGAAGACCATCATTGCAAAGCCAAACTCCTTCATAGTTTCAGAGAGCTTAGGGTTTCATTCTGAGTTTTCTCCAAGAAGACAAACACAATGCCAAGGAAAGAGTGAATTAAATTTTGGAGTCTGCCAAGCAACAGATGCATTCAATGCATGGCAGTGCCAGCTATGGCCTCAAAAACTAAACATGCCACCTTTGTGCTTATCCCATCTGATGCAAGTGGATTAAGGGTCATGTCAACCTCTTTACTTTGCATTAGTTTTCCTTTAGATTTTTTATCTAGGTTATCAAATAAAAGGGTAGGGGTTAGTATTTAATATTAAGTTTTTATTTAATATTAGATCTCTTGTTTAAATTTTGGTAAATATTATTGTAAAAGGATTTATTCCTTATATTTGGAGGCCAAAATTAAGGAAGAAAGGCATGTCCTAGGAACTCATTGTAATATCATAATCTTAGGCACTTTTTTAGACTAGGATAGAGGAGTTTGATTTTCGAATTAGAGGCTAGAGTGGCTTATAAAATTGATTTTTGAGAATCAATTAAGGGTTGCAAATGTTGGAGAGAGAGCCTATAGTGAACTGTTTAGCTCCTAAAAGCTTTCAAGTCCTTTTTGTAGCCATTTTGCTCAGTTTTTTTTGGAGGAAATAAACCAGGTTTTGCAGCTCATATTTTGTCTACTTGTGTTCAAATTTTAAATTCATGTTCATCTTTTCTAGCAAGTGTCAAAATTTTGATTATATTCAGGAAGTGAATAAAATTTTGTTCCTTCCTAGTTAATTAGTTATACTAGGCCTTGCATGAGAGATGTATGTTCATTAAATATTTGAGTTGATTGTGGACCATCCCTAATAGCTTGAATGTATTAGCCTATACATTAAGCAGTGAATCCAAATTCTCAAAGTTTTCATTTTGTGAGTCAAATCTAGAATTCATTTCTTTACAAAGTTTGAATTATTCATTGGTGCATCACCTTAGTCTCTAAGTTTTAATTTTTTCTTTTCCCTTTTCCCAACAAGTTTTCAGGTTAGGAAAGTGATAACCAACATTTGATAGGAACCGGCCTAGAATCCGAAGATTCCTCTCTAATCATAGTCTACCCACAACTAGGAGATGTTTCCATTGTCAGCTAGAATTGTTGTTCTACCTTAGTACCTGATATAAGGTAACAATTCTAAAGCTGAATAGTTTTTGGCACGCTCGGTGGGACTATGAACTACTTCTAAGTTCTGAGCTGTTAAATCTATGGTGTTATCAATTTTTAGTTACAGTTCTAAGTGTCAATTTTAATGAGCAGAACTCCAACCAGAGCAAACAAAGAAGGTTTTTTGTATCAAGAGTTACAGCCAAACAGAAGGTGAGGAAGATCATCTAGAGGTGGAAAAACATTGCATGATCCAAGAGGTATTTCTTTGAATTCAAATTTCTCATCATTTGATAATCCTATTTTCAAACAGCACGCTGCAAATTCAGAAGAACTTGAGGTTATCATTAAGGAGATCAATCTTCTTGAGGATCTAGACATTCCTAATCACACTGGGTCTAAATTTCCAAGTATTGAAGATTTATCTATTAACAATTCTGCTCTTGAAGCTTCTACAAGTGGTGCTGTAGTAACACCCCAGCATTTAAAGACTTATCAAAGGAAGGTAGTTCAGCCTGCTCAACCTTTTGTTACACTGGCTATTCAATAGCAAGGTCAATAGCAAGCAATGGCTAGAAATTTTCCATTCATTACATTCAATCAAGGTAGTCCTTTGAGGATTGCAAATCACAACAGTGTTCTATTGGCTGCTCTTAAGGGATTGCCAACATTTACTAGAGAAGGACCAGTGACAGCTATTGAACATATTAGAGATGTTGCAACCTTGTGCAATGTCCATCATATTATTGAAGAAGATGTAGCTTTGAAGCTATTGGAAACATCACTCAAGGGCAAGGCTCTTGACTGGTTCAAAACCCTTCCGATAGATTCTATTGCTACTTGGGATGCTTTAGGTGAAAAGCTATCAAAGTTTTTTGAGGACAAATTTGATACCTTGTCTCTTGTGGAACAATTAACTACAATCAAAAGAGCACCACAAGAGGAGATGAGTGATTTCAACCTTCGATTTCAAAAGACTTGGAATCGGATCCCTGCTACGGTAAGGCCTTCAGCTAAATATGCATTTTTATATTATTTGAAGAGTCTGAATAGTGATATCTCTATAATGATTCAATCTATGGGAGGTAATACTTTGCCTCAAGCTTTTGATTTTGCTATTAGGGCAGAGAATAGTCTTATCCAGGCAGGGAAGATAGCTCCTAGGCCTCCTATGCCTTTCTTTCCCCATATCTAGTCAAATATGCCATTAGTGGTTCCACAATTAGCTATTGTCCCATCCTATAAGCCCTCAGAAATAGCTCATGTAGCTTATCCAAATGAGTTACAAACTATAAAGGATAGCCAATAGAAAATTGAAAGTTTATTACAATCTTTTGGTAATGATTTGGTGGCCCTCAAGAGGAGTCAAGCTCAGGTTAATCCTATTGTTCAGAACCAATTTGCTGGCCCTTCCTCTTCACAGTACCCTAACCAGTCCAATTTCTAGTCTAATAGGTAGCAATTTCAAGGAAATACTAATGCAAATAGGTAGAATTGGAATATGAGACCAAATAGATAGTATAATCTAGCACCTCTTAATGATGTTAGGGATATTGTACCTTCTTAGAATAACATTGCTACTGACTGGTGTTTTCCATGCAATGAACCACATGACTAGTCTACATGTTTTAATGGTATATTGAATCAAGCTCTCATGGTACAAAATTCAATAAATTCACAGCAGAGTGTATATGTTGAAGAGGTTCAGAATCAACCAGATCAAAGTGTTGAAACTAGATTCTTGAATTGGCAAGAAGAAGAGTTTTGTGGACTTAATGAAGATTCATCAATTGCAGCAAATACTAGAGCAAAAAAGAGAGCTCTTGAAGCAGATCAGTCTGTTGGAAATGCTTCTTCTCCACCAGTTTCTATTTTGAAGAATCCATCAGTTTCTACTGGTAAAGATCAAAATCAAAAGAATGTTGATCAAAGTTCTCCTAGATCATCACATAAGGTACAATTTTTTGTTCCTTTTAATATTGTTGATACAATGAAGAAAACCAATGTTACTTTGTCCGCTTGGGAAACTCTGTCTATTCCAGGACAGATTAAAATTTTGAAGGAAGAGTTGTCTAAGTTGGCAACTAATTCTCAACAGCCACCAAATGTGGTAATGACTAATTCAGGGACTTCTAAAGCTCAGGAAAAGCCATTGAATGAAGCAAATAAGCCTGTGAAAGTTCAGCAGCTAGTAAATTTAGAAGTTAAGAAGGCTGTAAATGTTGAAAAACCAGCAGTATCTACTGATAAGAAACCTTCAAATGTGCAGAAGACATCAGAGAAAGAAGGTAAAAAGTCTCCAAACCAGAAGCCTCCTCCTTTCTATGTCACTCTGATTATTGGAAATTTGTTAGTTCATAATTGCATGGTTGATAGTGGTGCAACTAGTACAATTATGCCAAAGAAAGTGGCTGATTCTCTTAATCTAAAATATGAGCCTCTTGAGAAGGGTGTCATAAAACTTGATGGTACTGCTGTAAAGACTTTAGGAGTCATTAAAAATGCAAGTTTAACCCTTCATTCATGCCTGAATTTTTCAATCCCACAGGATATATATGTGATTGACTTACCAGCCTATTTTGCCATGTGCTTATCTAGGGATTTCACAGCTAAAATTGATGGATATTTTTCATCAGATTGGTCACATCTATTTTTTAGAACAAGGTATGGTACTAGAGTGACAATAAAGTCAGAATCTTTGTCAAAAAACCATATAGAGCCATCCAATCCCAGTCCCGTTAATGCAAGTTGTATGAATATGGATCAAGATGAAAAACCTGAATGTTTAGCATATAATACAAAAACCGAAGCATATCCAGATATTATTTTAGATGAATGGGCAAGGAATAAGGATGGAATTGGTGCAGGAGTTATGTTAGTATCTCCTGATGGTGACATATTTTATGCTGCCTATAAGCTAACTTTTCCTTGTTCTAATAATGTGGCTGAGTATGAGAGTCTAATCCAGGGATTAGAATAGGCAAGGCTGGAAGGTATTAAGTGTCTCAGAGCTTTTGGAGATAATGAACTTATTGTTAAATAGGTGAGAGGAATTAATACTATGAAAAATGACTTACTTAAGATGTATAGATCTAGAGTTTCTGATATTCTAAAAGAATTTGATGCCTTTAATTTGATTTCAATTCCTAGAAGAGAAAATCTGCATGCAAATAGGCTAGTTGGAATTGGTGCTCATGTTGCAATAATAGAGAATAAAGGACTGATTTCTGATCAGTCACATGTTAAGATAATTTTTAGACCTTCCATTCTAGATAATGATGCATACTGGCAAGTTTTCAATATTGATGAACATATCTTGAGTTTTTTAACGAAAACTAATGATTTTTCAGCTCCTAAAGATAGCAAAAACACTCAGCAAATGGAAGACCAGATCATCCAGCTGAAGTCTAACAAGATGCCAAAGGGATTAGTTAGTTTGGAATCCACTTTCAATTTAGATGACCAGTTCAGAAAAGGCAAAACCAGCTTGCGGGTTAAGAAGGATCATTATGAAGAAGTGGAAATTTTCAGAGATAAATGGTTAAAAGTTGGTAAAATAAATTCTCCTAAGGAAAAAGAGTTATTTGATCTTTTTAGGGAATATAATGATGTTTTTGCCTAGGACTATTCTGATCTTAAGGGTTTTGATCCCTAGTTAACACAGCATACTATAGAGTTGGAACCTAATGCAAAGCCTATTAGACAAAGACAAAGGCCTATCAACCCTAAATTGGAACCATTGATGTTAAAAGAGCTGAGAAAACTTTTAGATGGTGATATTGTATTTCCTATTAAACACACATCTTGGGTTTCTAACTTAGTTCCAATAAGGAAGAAAAATGGTGAGATAAGACTTTGTGTAGACTTTAGAGACCTTAATAGGGCATCTCTGAAAGACAGACATCCACTCCCTTTGTTGGTGTAATTAATTATTCCTAATTACACTTTACTTAATCTTACTTAGGTTAATGCATTGCATAGTAGTTTGTGATTGAGACACCTAGGAGTGTGCACATCTAATAAGCACATGGTGTAGGAGAAATTCCACTTTTGATGTGATAGTTGTCTTCACATACCTCATTGTGTGTGAGATCCACCTTTCGTGCTCTTATCACATTATCATCCTAATCCAATGCACATACTTCATTGCATAATGGAGGATGATCCACATTTGGTGGACATGTGATTACACCTAGCATAGGTGATAACTTATCAGCTCCTTATCATTGTCTCTTATCACATTATCATCCTAATCCAATGCACATACTTCATTGCATAATGGAGGATGATCCACATTTGGTGGACATGTGATTACACCTAGCATAGGTGATATCTTATCAACTCCTTATCATTGTCTCTTATCTCCTTTCCTTTATAAGGAGGCCTATTATGTACATTTTAATCATGTCCATGATCAATAATATCATTCTTGCATCTTAATGCAATTTTCTTGCCAATCTCTTGTGGAAGTTATCTTGGTCTTGCATTCGATCCTGGGGGTGTTGTAGAGTCACCTAAAACTCTAACATGGTATCAGAGCTCTCAAGGTGTGAAGACCTCTTCTCAAGAAGTGCAATCTTGGCTTGATTCAATTGTGGGTGTAGAATAAAGGTATTTGGACATCACCATTGCATAGTCTATTTGGAGAAAATTTGGGGTTTTGTATTTTGTGGCTTTCTATTGTAGGTCAATATTGGAGCTTGCTGGTGCAAATTAGAGGTTGACATCATATTAAGGAGGTCCAAAAACCCTTAAATCAAATTTTATTTCATCCAAATCGGACACCCGAGGCCAAATCTAGAGCTATTTGAATTTTGGAAGTGCGGCGGCGGTGATTTAGAAAAAATAATTTCAGAAGTGATTTTCAAACAGTGATATCTCAGTCATCTGGACTCCTTTTTTCGAGCAATTTTTTTTATTTTGGGGTAGAATTTCATGATCTACACAATGGTTCAAGTGGTTTCTAATCTCTGTTCCTAAATTTTTTTGAAAATCACAAATCTCAATTTTTACAACTTCCAAGGCCTTGTTTGAGCTTATATGAACTCCTTTTAGGTGCAATTTTTTTTGAAAGTGCATAATTTTTTCTATATTTTCCAGATCTAGAATCAGATTTTAGTGACTGACCAAAAACTGTACTTTCAAAAATTGGCTTAGTTTTTTCATTTGTAATGCATAAGCCTTAGCTTGGTCTTTTGCATAATGATCTAAGTCTATTATAGCCTGATTTTGGAGTGTAATAATTTGTTAATTTCAATTTGTAATGAGAGAACTGTATCATTAATGTAATCATGGGTTATGAAACACATCCCGCAGTAGTACTTTTGACTAAGGATAATTATGAATCATGGGCAAAAGGAATCATCACACATTGTAGATGGCTTAATCTCTTGCCTCATCTTTATGCACTCATTCCTGAGCCAAAGTCACAGGGGAAGCAATATGTTTGGGGAGAAAAAAATGCTCATATTATAAATTTGATTATTAGTAGCATCAGTTTGTGTCTCTTCTATGACATCTACTCCAGATTTAGAGGTGTTCAATGTCCACACATAATTTGGACAATCATTTGGGAGATTTTTGGTGATCCACATGTTCCTCCATTCCCAGATGATCTTGCTTCAAATTGCCTCATTCCTCTTGATGATGTAGATAATATTCTCTATGATGATTATACTTTAGATGCAATTGAAGAATTTGCAGTAATTGAGAGCGAGGATGATCCAGTGGCTCCTCCTGCAGCTCCTACTTCTCTAGTTGAGATCACACAATCATCTCTTATTGGTGATTCCAGTGATTCATTGCAAGAGATATCTATTTATCTTCCTGATTGGGATTCTTACTTGCCAGATATTGGTTCATTATTTATGGAGTCTCATATTTTAGATTTGGGAGACATACTTGAGGGGGTTTCTCTTCTCTTTGATGACAATTTCATCACATTTGGAGATACTTCTTCACATTCTTTGGAGATTGACATTCTCCATTCTTCTTCTTCACTTGGTTTGTCACATGATGTGATAGATTCTTTGAGATTGGAGAGGCCTATTCAGTCTTCAAAGATACATATTTGGAGACCTTCTTTCTTCTTTCATCTGGATATGGATTAGTTCATGGCATCATCATCATACTTCATTTGGATTCCACTTCCTAGTTCCTATGCAGAATGGGAACCATTCCTACATTTGTACTTGGTGTATCTTCTTCCCAAGGGGAGAAATGTTGTTTGTAGTCATTGGAATATAATTTGTCTTCAAGCACTCACCATTTTTGTAGGAGATTCTTCATTATGGGGGGGATATCATGTCTCCAACTATCCTTCTTATGGGGGGATACTTCTTTGTATATACATGATGTATGTAGTTCTTGGGGGATCTTGAGTACTCCATCCATCCATGCATCTTGTTTTCTTCTCTCTTTTTGGGGGAGGGTTTTTCCCATGAGGTTTTCCCTCTTTGTCTACTTTATGAGAGTTATGCATTTCATGAATTTTGTACATGGGTACCTAACATAGCCTAGTAGCTGGGACCCATCTTGCATTGTGAGTTTAAGTGCATTCCCCTAAGTTGCACTTAAGGGGGGGTGTTGGTGTAATTAATTATTCCTAATTACACTTTACTTAATCTTACTTAGGTTAATGCATTACATAGTAGTTTGTGATTGAGACACCTAGGAGTGTGCACATCTAATAAGCACATGGTGTAGGAGAAATTTCACTTTTGGTGTGATAGTTGTCTTCACATACCTCATTGTGTGTGAGATCCACCTTTCATGCTCTTATCACATTATCATCCTAATCCAATGCACATACTTCATTGCATAATGGAGGATGATCCACACTTGGTGGACATGTGATTACACCTAGCATAGGTGATAGCTTATCAGCTCCTTATCATTGTCTCTTATCACATTATCATCCTAATCCAATGCACATACTTCATTGCATAATGGAGGATGATCCACATTTGGTGGACATGTGATTACACCTAGCATAGGTGATATCTTATCAACTCCTTATCATTGTCTCTTATCTCCTTTCCTTTATAAGGAGGCCTATTATGTACATTTTAATCATGTCCATGATCAATAATATCATTCTTGCATCTTAATGCAATTTTCTTGCCAATCTCTTGTGGAAGTTATCTTGGTCTTGCATTCGATCCTAGGGGTGTTGTAGAGTCACCTAAAACTCTAACACCCTTCCATGGAGTAGATTTTGCAGTATGTATCAAGATCAGAGAGATTCTATCTTTTAGATGGATATTCTGGTTATAACTAGATTTTAGTGAAGGAATCTGACCAATATAAAACAACTTTTACAACAAAGTGGGCTACTATGGCCTACAAGAGAATGCCCTTTGGATTGTCCAATGCTGGGGAAACTTTTCAAAAAGCAATGGATATGGCTTTTAAAAATTTGATGTATAAATTTGTTTTGGTTTACCTTGATGATATAACAATTTATAGCAAAGAAGCTAGTAAACATATTGATCATTTAAGACAGATTTTGCAAAGATGTAGGGAATTTGGAATTTCCTTAAACCCTAAGAAATTTGTATTTGTAGTTCATGAAGGAAAACTCTTAGGGTATAAGGTATCTAAGGAAGGAACTACAATAGATCCTGAAAGAATCCATGTGATCCTTGAGCTTTCATTGCCTAAACACAAGAAAGGTTTGCAAAGTTTTATTGGGAGAATCAATTTTGTGAGAAGGTTTATTTCAGATATTGCAAATCTATTAAAACCATTGACTTCAATGCTTAAAAAGGATGTTCTCTTTAGTTGGACTGAAGAAGGGAAAAAGAACTTTGAATTGATTAAACAAGCTTTGTCTTCAACTCCTACTCTTGTTAATCCTGATTTCACTAAAGATTTTATTTTGTATGCTTATGGTGCTTTTAATACAATTTCAGCTATGTTGGTCCAGAAAAATGATGAAAATTAGGAGCAGCCAATTGCTTTTTTCAGAAAAGGTATGGATGACTATGAGAAAAGGCACACTTTTGTTGAAAAGCATGTACTTGTCGCTATTAAAGCATTGAAAAAATTTAAGCATTTGATTGCCAACAATAGAGTGCATTTGATGGTTGCACATCCAAGTATCAAAGAATTCTTGTTGAATAAGGATGTAAATGAAAAATGGGCTGGCTGGATAACCAAGGTAATGGAGTATGATGTGCAGATTCATGTTACTAAGCTGGTAAGAGGAAAGGGCCTTTGTGCTCAAATGGAAAAGGAAGAAGAAGATGTTGAAATTTCTAAAGAATCTGAGAATTC
Organism: Chamaecyparis obtusa; assembly: GCA_027943335.1. Classification (NCBI taxonomy): domain Eukaryota; kingdom Viridiplantae; phylum Streptophyta; class Pinopsida; order Cupressales; family Cupressaceae; genus Chamaecyparis; species Chamaecyparis obtusa. Next base: position 1,384,281 of record BSBK01002762.1, read on the forward strand.
TCAAATGGATATTGTTTTGTTTTTTAATACAACAACTTGGTTATCTGATATGACAAGGTTTCTTCAAACTGGACAATGCCCAAATGATCTAAATAAGGCTCAAAGGAGGTACTACAAGTTACAATCTATCCCATATGTCCTTATTGATGGTATTTTGTATAGAAAAGATTATTCTAGAATGTTTCTTAAGTGTATTGACTCACTAGATCAAGACAAAATTTTATCTCAATTTCATGATGGTTCCTGTGGTGGTCATTTTAGTCCCAAAACTACAACTTGGAAGATACTAAGGGCAGGCTATTATTGGCTTGATTTATTTAAAGATGCTTATGCTTGGGCTAGAAAGTGTCAGAAATGTGCATTGTTTGAAGGAAAACAAAAGCTAGCTGCATTGCCATTAAAAACTATTGTGGTTGATCAGCCATTTTCCAAGTGGGGTATAGAATTTATTGGTCCTATTTATCCTAATTCTAGTGTAGGTCACAAATGGATTTTGACTGCTACTAACTATTTCACGAGATGGACTGAAGCAATTGCACTAAAAGAGGCTACTGGACCTGTTGTTTTGAGGTTTTATGAAGATATTATAACCAGGTTTGGGGTTCCTCAATCTATTATTTCAGACAATGCTATGGCTTTTATTGGGTTATCTATTACAGAATGGGCTATTAAGAATGGGGTTTACCTTAATACTTCCTCTAACTATTGTCCTCGGGTTAATGGTCTTGCAGAATCTACAAATAAAAATCTAACAAGAATTATCAAAAAGATTCTGCGGGAAAATAAAAGAGATTGGCATTCTAAATTGAAGGAAGCCTTATGGCTGGATAAAATCACACCTAAATAGGTAATTGGGAATTCCCCTTATGTCCTAGTTTATTGTAAAGAGGCCAGATTGCTAGTATCAATAGAATTTCTAGCCTTACAGCTAGCTGATCAGCTGTTGTTTGAGGAAGAGGATCCTTTGAAGCTCAAGTATGTGGATTTGTTACAGTTGGAAGAAGAGAGGAGAAAAGCATTGGATATGTTGGAGCTTAAGAAAGCTCAAACCAAAAGATCTTTTGACAGAAAGGCTAAGTTCAGGAATTTTAAAGAAGGAGATTTGGTACTTAAGTGGGATGTTCTCAAGAGCAGGCCAGGGCAACATGGTAAGTTTGATAATTTTTGGTCAGGCCCTTTTGTCATAACAACCTGCAAGGAGAACAATGCTTTTCAGTTGTCCACAACTAAAGAAGAAGAGTTGCAGATTCCAGTTAATGGAATACACCTCAAGCTTTGCTTTGAGGGATAGGTTAAGTTCAATTTTCACTTTCAATAAGTGTTGTGCAAGCACTAGGTCATTAGGTTGTTTTGTTTCTAGGTTTTTAGGTTGCATTTGAGTCTAGTTTTAGGTGCATTTTCATTTCAATAATTGCATTCATGGTTCAGTTTTCCAAAATTATGTTGCCCTAGGATAAGTCTACAGGTCATGTCTAGCAGGCAGACATCCAGCAGAAGTCGCCAAAATTGTTACCCAAAAAATCCAGCATACAATACAATAGGCATTAGTAGGAAAAGGTTGCATTTGTTTGTCTATTTAACACTACCTTGCAGGTTTTCTTAGGTTACATGTCGTTATTGCATTCATTCTATATGTCATTATTGTACTCTAAGTATTGATCAAGCATTACAAAACTCAAAAAATTTATCAATGATCATTACATTGTGCATTCATATTGAATGTAGTATACAAATGTCATTTCTTATTTCATATTTCAATTCAATATTTAGAATACATTGCAAAATTGAAAAGAAGAAAGTTTGAAGTATGGAATAGGGGTCCCATGTATTGCCTTGTCTTGTCTTTAAGTTTGTTGGTTGTTTGCTAAGTCTGCATCTAGGTCTCCATCTTTTAGGTCTCCATCTACATCTAAGTCTTCTAGGTTTTCATCTGCATTTGAAAGAGAGAAGAATGGTTAGATCCTGTTGGATTTAAGCAATACATGTGAATCAAATAACATACTATACCAATCAAGTTTTCAATTCTCCATCAATCTAGAAAATTAAATGAAATAAGGAAATGTACACTAACACTCACTACAAGGTAGTGTTAAAGGGACTTGTTTCATACATGAAACCTTTTACTACTAATGATCATTGTGGTGTATATTGTCCTTTTTATTAACCAGGTATCTGAATTAAAGGGACTTAGTATGTTTCCAAACTGAGAAACCTTTTTCAGATAATATATTTCATGCCATGATGTTATTTGAAAAACTTAATAGATTATCTTGCAGATAGCAACTAGCTAGTGCTCATATTCAGTTATTACCAAGGATACAAATCAAGCTGATTTGGATACAAAAGAATGCTTCAAAGAAATGACAACTTTCCAGTTTAAGATACAAAAGATGCTGCATAAATATTGGTACAATTATGTCCTTACTGTCAATTTTCAAATCATAAACATATTTGTTGCTGAATACAGAATAATGCTTCAAGTTATAAAAATCGTAAAGTGTTTACAGTTTGTTTTTATTGAGTGTCACAAACCCATGTTCAAACCTCATTAGTTAAACATTCTGATGTTCTTGGATGTCATGAGCTCATGCTTGAACTTCATTAACAATAAATAAACATTTTTCATCTTGTTATATTTATCATATCAAGGTACAGATTTAGTATCAATGTGAATTATTTACAGTGGACAAATCTGCAGAATGCAAAGTTGAACATAAATGAAAAGCATGTATAAACTGGAACAGACTATGTAACTAGCAAAGGAATATCATATAAAAAATTAGAGTACTTATCTGCTGTTGAAATAATGAAGTATGTTGAGCATATATCAGCCATAATCATCTTCTAAGGTTTGTGAAGGTTATGAGTGGGAGATGTAATGATTTTGTGTTATAATGGATTGCATCTTTTAAAACATCTTCCACTCACAACCTCACAACTTTAGTGAGTCATTAGGAGGAGTTTTCATGGTTTCTTGAAGCAACATCATGCTTATAGCTGTTGATTACACAAAGTTTTATTCATATCAGCAAAGGAGAGTAAAATAATCTGAGTGCTTTATGTTATTAATAGAATATGCTGAGGATTGATAAAGATGCAGTTGATAATGATTCAAGGTTTCATTAATATGGTAAAAATCTCAGAAAATTAACCATAAGCTGCTTACTGGTATTTCGGTGATTAAGGTGTAAAGAGATTATTCTTTTAAAAGAAAATTGTTGAGCATGTTACCATTTTTATGAGAAAAGTTCATCAGATGCTTCAAGTATGTTACAGTTACTACTGTGGTAAAAGTTTGGGTTCATATTTTTCAAACTCACATGGAAAAAAGTGATCAATTGATTAACTGTTACTAATAATGTAATTAATATTATTACTAACAGTCAAACAATCAAGTTGAACATCATTGATGTTAAGAAATTAGCCACAGTGTACACTAACAGCAAATTCAAAGAATAGAAACAGAAAATATCAAATAGAGTCATAAAGTATGATAAGCAAGCTTGCGGGTAGACACCAGTCATTATTCCTAACAATGACTGGTGAGGAATCAAAGCCTCTGTCTAATGCTCGTTAGTGAATATCAAATGGGAAATAACACTTCAAACCCATGGTGGTGCATCAAAGTCGTGGTCTACATATAGTGCAAACAAGATAACAAAATAACAATAGTGAGTTCATAGTCATAGTGGAGAGCTCGCAGCATGATAAACCCAACATAGTGAACTCTTGTTCACAGTGACAAAGAACAATATGAGCTCGGCATGAGTATGGTAACATAACAATAGTCAAGTGCTACATATGGCATGTGAATCATAGTATCTTTGGAGAGCACAAAATAGCTAAAGTATGAGCAGCAATATTGCATGGAGCCACGACACCAACACACAGAGAATTACCCATATACTACGCAAGAGTAACAGTCAAGCCATGGTGTCAACACAAGCAATAGAAGATAAATACCAAAGGAACTATCAAAAACAACGAAGCATGAGGTGGGCTCGTACTCAATAGGCGGTTAAATAAGTAGAAAGAGATGCAAAGCAAAGAATAACAGTGAGTTAACTATTAAAAGAGAAGAAGAACTATAGCTTGCTAACTATAAACTATGAAAAGCAGTATTTAAGAATAGATAGTAAACAAGAAGAAGGAGATGCATGCATATTTCTTTATAGAAATCAACAAGAAGTTCCAATAACTTACCATTCACTGCTAAAAAGATGGAAATGCCGAGATAAGTATCAGATGAAGTCCCAACTCCAGAAGCAATCAAAGACCATCATTGCAAAGCCAAAATCCTTCATAGTTTCGGAGAGCTTAGGGTTTCATTCTGAGTTTTCTCCGAGAAGACAAACACAATGCCAAGGAAAGAGTGAATTAAATTTTGGAGTCTGCCAAGCAGTAGATGCATTCAATGCATGGCAGTGCCAGCTATGGCCTCGAAAATTGAAACATGCCACCTTTGTGCTTATCCCATCCAATGCAAGTGGATTGAGGGTCATGTCAACCTCTTTACTTTGCATTAGTTTTCCTTTAGATTTTTTATCTAGGTTATCAAATAAAAGGGTAGGGGTTAGTATTTAATATTAAGTTTTTATTTAATATTTAATCTCTAGTTTAAATTTTGGTAAATATTATTGTAAAAGGATTTATTCCTTATATTTGGAGGCCAAAATTAAGGAAGAAAGGCATGTCCTAGGAACTCATTGTAATATCATAATCTTAGGCACTTTTTTAGACTAGGATAGAGGAGTTTGATTTTCGAATTAGAGGCTAGAGTGGCTTATAAAATTGATTTTTGAGAATCAATTAAGGGTTGCAAATGTTGGAGAGAGAGAGCCTATAGTGAACTGTTTAGCTCCTAAAAGCTTTCAAGTCCTTTTTGTAGCCATTTTGCTCAGTTTTTTTTGGAGGAAATAAACCAGGTTTTGCAGCTCATATTTTGTCTACTTGTGTTCAAATTTTAAATTCTTGTTCATCTTTTCTAGCAAGTGTCAAAATTTTGATTATATTCAGGAAGTGAATAAAATTTTGTTCCTTCCTAGTTAATTAGTTATACTAGGCCTTGCATGAGAGATTTATGTTAGTTAAATATTTGAGTTGATTGTGGACCATCCCTAATAGCTTGAATGTATTAGCCTATACGTTGAGCAGTGAATCCAAATTGTCAGAGTTTTCATTTTGTGAGTCAAATCTGGAATTCATTTCTTTACAAAGTCTAAATTATTCATTGGTGCATCACCTTAGTCTCTAAGTTTTAAGTTTTTCTTTTCCCTTTTCCCAACAAGTTTTTAGGTCAGGAAAGTGATAACCAACATTTGATAGGAACTGGCCTAGAATCCGGAGATTCCTCTCTAATCATAGTCTACCCACAACTAGGAGATGTTTCCATTGTCAGCTAGAATTGTTGTTCTGCCTTAGTGCCTGATATAAGGTAACAATTCTAAAGCTGAAGAGGTATCAGAGCCAAATTGCAAATGTAAGAGAGTAGTTTATTGATGGTGAATGTGTGATTGTCTCAGAAAATATAGTCTCAATATGAGGACCATATCTCACAAATTCACAGTTGGATTTTGCTAAATTTTGGATATGTTGGTGATAGAAAAATTTACAAGAATCTCACTGGAGCAATTGAAGATAAAATTCTAGGTTCAAAAGTTATGGCCTACTATGTACAGGTTTATAAAAAAAAATTTGTAAAAGAGTGAGGTTCCTTCTTTATAAGCCTAACCACTTGAAGAGAGATTCGATCAAATTGAAGGTTTTAATAGTGTATAGAACCTTTGGATATTGAAGACAAGTCATGTGAATAATTCAAGTAATGTTTGAGAATGATGAAATCATTCTTTGAATTTGCATGATATTTTCTATATGGGCTCACCTTATAGAATGAAATACTTGAAATTTATAAAAGATAAGTATTTCATGTTTTATTAATGCAAATTAATTTTGGAGTTTGTAATTCATGCTATACTATTGGTTATTAAAATATTGTATGCTTCTAACATTGGTATTTATGGTCAAGATAGTTTAGTGAGCTATTTGTAATCTCTCTCTAGCATACGTTCAGGATAAAAGCACAAGATAATTGCATTCAAGGGAGAAAGAACTTGATGCTTGCAAACAAATTGATGATTGAGACTAGATGCAAAGGGAGTCTGATATTTCAAAAGAGGTCAATAAGTTGATAAACTTGAGCTTCAGAGGGAGTAGATGGTTCAGTCAACTTGTGACAATCTTGATCATATTGATTGAGAGGGAGTTCACTATTGAAGGTGAAACATTTATTAGGTAAACTTGATATAATTGATTATTATACTAATGAATCATGAATATTTTTAATGGGCCTGCCCCCTATGTAAATCATGAGGAAGTGATGACTTCCAAATGATTATCACTTGTATTTGGAAAAGTTATTGGAAGGTGACGATCTTACAATAACTTGATCTTCTATTGTGATAGACATCTTGTGATGGCTAAAACAGATCATAATAGATAGAACTTGTGGATAGAATCGCTGATTGAGGCAATCCACATTAAATCTTGAAAACTTGTGGATAGAATCGCCGATAGAGGCAATCCACACCAAAGCTCGTGAGTTTGTGAATAGAATCACCGATGGAGGCAATTCACATGAGACTTTGTGGATAGAATCGCTGATGGAGGCAATCCACACCAAAGCTCATGAGTTTGTGAATAGAATCTCTGATGGAGGCAATTCACACGAGAGCTTGTGGATAGAATTGTTGATGGAGGCAATCCACACCAAAGCTCGTGAGTTTGTGGATCAAATCGTCGATGGAGGCAATCCACATGAGAGCTTGTGGATCGAATCACTGATGGAGGCAATCCACCTGAGACTTGTAGATAGAATCATCGATGGAGGCAATCCACTTGAGAACTTGTGGATAGAATCGATGATGGAGGCAATCCACATATTGAGACTATGTTTCTATTGACTACATCTTGAGGATGATGCCTTTATTTCTTACATCATATGATTGATGTTGCCAAGTGTCATAAGTGTTGACATTGGATTGATTTATCCTCCCTAGCTAAGAGGGAGTGTTGATATTTGTAGCATCGGCCAGATAAATAATATAGACTATATGATTATTATGAGAAATTATTTATTATATATATAATAATTGATATTACTATATAAATTTCTATATATGTATATATAAAGTTAGATTATAATTATTCTCATAATAACTAAATAGCTAAATTGATAAAATTATTATTATTATTATTCTTATGTAAATATTAGATAAATTAATATAACACTCAAGATATATATATAAAATCATAATCGTCATTATATTAATTACAAAATAATGAATAGACATGTCTCTTCTTGGCTCATTCTCAATATAAATGCAAGAGATTGTTGCATTTGGAAAACACATACAATGAGATAGTGGTATTACATTTGCAATGATCCTAAAACCTTAACACAACCTATCATCCATAGATAGATGGCCAAACTTGAGGTCATCAATAGAGTCTTGGGTAACCTTCTTAGATGCTTGACAAAAGATTATGGTCAGATATGGGACCAGGTATTACCCCAAGCTGATTATGCATATAATGAAAATGTTAATAGAGCCATTGGTAAGATTCCCTTTGAGGTTGTTTATGGTGTTCATCCAAGATGGTATGTGAACTTGGGGACTTGAAAAGTATAGAGCACAAGAGTGAACATGTTGAAGATTTTGCATAGTCTATGAGGGAGGCTCATGAAAAAGTGAAGAACACATTAATGGAGGCTACACAAAGGTGAAAGCTAAGGTGGATGATCGGAGAAGAGATGTACAATTTGAGATTGGGGAAATTTTTATGGTTCACCTCAACAAAGATAGACTACAGAAGGGAGTCCCTACCAAATTGTAGATGAGAAAGATAGGCCCTTGTTGTATTTTGGCCAAGTACGGTTAGAATGACTATAAGGTGGCACCCCCTATAGACTTATCCATCTCCCTAGTGTCAACAAAGATAGACTACAGAAGGGAGTCCCTACCAAATTGTAGATGAGAAAGATAGGCCCTTGTTGTATTTGGCCAAGTACGGTCAGAATGACTATAAGGTGGCACCCCCTATAGACTTATCCATCTCCCTAGTATTTAATGTTCAGGACTTGACCAAGTATAAGGACCCTATTGTGGACAAGGACATACATGGTGCATATTTTGTTGAAGATCTCCACAAAGTCCCATTACCACCTAAGATTCAACCTAAGGTAGAGAAGATTCTAGAGTCCCAAGTACATAATCCAATGAGACATGGAGTGTACATGGAACACTTAGTCAAATATAAAAATCTACAGGAGTCAAAAGCCACATGGGTTGTTGAGGAAGAGTTCAAGAAGTTAGGAATAGACAAATCTTTGTTGACACTAGATGACACTTGACTTCTTTTGTTCAAGGGTAGTATAGTGTAGGAGAACCTAGGAATGAGGCTAACTCCCTAGCTATTTTTAGCTTGTACTTGACCTTAGCCAAGTCAAGGAATTAAATAAGACTCCAAGAGAGTCTAGTAGTTGAGATAAATAGGATAAGTTTTGGACTTGGCACTAAGTTTCCACTAATTTGTCTTAGTATGCCAAGTTGGCCAAATAGGGCCTAGTGTGTGAAAGATGTTAAAATAGGTTAATAATCTTGTTTTTAGGTTATTTCAAGATTTGGAGTAGATTTGAGGTTATTTTTTTCACCTTGAGGACCTTTAACTTGGGTTAGCACAATGTTTCTATGAAAATTTCAAAGTTGTCAAAGTTGCTCGAGCAACTTTGACAACATTTTAACAACTTTTTGACAACATTCGGACAAGAAGTGCCTAAATACCCTAATGGTAGTTAGGGATCATACCAAGTCATTTTATAAAGTTAAGAGTGGTATAAAAGACTTTAGGAGAGAAGGTCTAAGTTAGGACATCAGGAGAACACAGTTCCCAAGATAGATTTCATGTGTTTCATTCTCTGAGATTTTAATACAGTCTATGGGAGTTTGAAACTAATCATTGGAACTCAATTGAAGAAGACTTTTTGTTTAGACATTTCATTACTTCTATGTAAATTCTTACTCTACATATAGGTCTTGTGTTTTTTTGTTTAGTTTTCTTTGTTCTTTGTAAAGCCAAACCCTCACTGGACTATACCTTGCCAATTTGAGTGTTTGTAGTGTAAATATGGTTCCACCATGACTTCCCTCCATAGAAACTTGATGGCTCATGGAGGAAGTAAAGTGTAACCCTTTGTATAGTATGATCCTTCTTGTACAGGTGCCAGAAGTGATGGGAGCTCATTTTGGTTTCTTTCCCTAGGTGAGACAAGGGATCCCAGCTAGGAGAAAGCCTATGACAATGATTGTTTAGATGAAGGGTTGGATTGGGTAGTGACATTTGTGGATTGGAGAGTGATAATAAAGTTTGGAATAATCATTAGAACCAATTCCAATATTTGGAGGAACCGGTCTCTCAAACTTAGTTGAATGACCTAGTCAATTAGGCCTATTTTCTAGGAAGTAGACTTAGTAAACATAAGGTACTGTATGGATAGTTGTGGAACCCCAAACCTTGAAAATATTTGAGTTTTTCCAAAAGTGTATCTGGAACCAAGATTAGGTTGGGGGCTTCTTAGTGAAGTTTTGGAGCTATTGGACAAAAACCATTTTCAAAGACCTGGTTTTGGCCTAATAGGGCTACAAGCCTTAAAAGTAGGAAACCTTGAGATTGGTAAGAAATGTATATCAATATAGTTTCAAATAGCATAAAAATATTTGAGAATCACCCATCTACAACCAATTCAACCCTATTCAATGCTGGTGATAGGCATGATGTGTTGGTGGTGAACTTACATTGGTGAGTTCAAGAAAGATGAAGAGTAACTAATTGGTAGGAAGACCCCTGTGATTTGGAGGGGCTTGTCTAGCTTCTCCCAAGGAGGAAGGGTGAGAAAAGACACCCTTAAGGAGGTATAGGAGGTGACCTTGGAGATTGATCTTTCTTGGCTCAAGGAAGAGTAGAGGTCTCCCTATCAGAAAATCACTTCCCATTTTCATGTATTGCACATTTCAGAAGGAAGATGCCCCGATAGTCTCAAGAGGTGAATCAAGCACTAAATGGGGACAATGATCCTTCACTAAAATATGTAATTATGAAAATCAAAATGATTTAATAATTTAATATATGTGGTTAAATAGACAAGTCCCTAAAAAATTAGAAATAACAAACTTATGCAAACTGACAATGAGTAAAAATTTATAGAAATAAAAACTAGAGCACAAATTTGACCTGTGTGTAAAATCTAAGATGAAAATGTAGGGGAAAAAGTGGGAACTTTCCCTATACCTAGGATAGAATTCCAATGGCATTCTTTACCTGGGAATTTTCTGGGTTCCTCCGACTATTTCTAATCTTCCTAAATTTATTCCAATAGTTATGTAACCTATTCCTACACACAAAAATTAGGGAAAAGGTTGTCTAAAAGAGTTTATTTTGGTCAAACCATGTTTGATAATAACCTTGAAAATGGAAATAAATTTCATAAAGTATGTAAAAAGGTAAATGTTTGATTCACCTTTCATAAACCCTCATGGACAAATGTAGAAAACACTCATACCCATGAAGATGCTTGAATGTACTTTAAATCCAAATAATTAACCTTGGAATGTGATGTAGAATCAAGTATTTCCTCACAAACACATAAATTGAATGTAGATATGCTTGACAATCACTTGCAATGAAGGAGAGAGAATAAGAATGGGTGGAAGCATCTTCTTGCTTGATTGAGAACTTCTTTACTTGACCATAATGGGAGAGAAAATTACTTCAATTGGAGAATATTTTCTTTGACTTTTATGATCTCGAATAATTGGAAACTTTAAGATCTTGATCTTGGATTCTTGCCTTCAAATCTTGAATCCAATTGCTCAATTGCTCTTGATTGCTTCAAAATCTTGATAGCTTGATTAAAAAATGCTTGAGTAGAGTTATCATATTAAAAATAAGGATAAATAGAGGGGTTTTATAGTTACTCCATCATTTTATGATTCAAATGATTTAGGATGACCATAAAATCAAATCCATTTCTAGTACTCTGGCATCAAGCTCCAGGCCAAAGTTGGGGCCCAATCCTTAGGGACAGAATGCCATTGGTGTTTACCCTAGAGAATGATCCAAAATTTGAATGGAATGTTAGGATAGGTTAAAAGATGTGGGGGGAAGATGGATAAGTTTCTAGGATCAATCATAACGGGCATTCAGGTCTCAAAATCACCAAAATAGGGTCTAATAGATCTTAATAAAGTATCCAATCATGGATGCTAACTTTTTAGGAAAGTACATCTAGCCCCCACTTTAACAGGAGTATGGGACAATATCATGCTCATGGTAAATTAGATCGATGCATAAGAAAAATCTTATCAAGGTCAAAGAGACAAGGAAACATCAAGCACCCAATGACTTAAGTCTTCATCAAATCCAAAATCAAGATAAAAGGGGCAACACACAGGAGAGAGAGAGAGAGAGAGAGAGAGAGACCACTAGCATAGTAAGGTATTTCCTTACGATAGATCACAAAAAGATAAATCACTACAAAAGATGGCATTGAAGATCTAGAAAGTTGTGTTATGCTAGTCAACCCATCAAAGAGGGTCAGTCTTTAAGGAAAAAATTGTCTCCATTAAGGGATATGAAAGAGAAGTCGAGCCTAAGGAAAAAATTTCCTCTAAAGGTATTGAAAGAGAATGATCAATCCTAAGGAAATCATTGTCTCCAAAGGGATCAAAGAAAGGAACATCAGTCCTTAAGGAAAGCATTATTTCTGTTAAGGGATCTAATGAAAGGATGAACACAAGGAAATCGTTGTCTCCTTAGCCATTTGCAAGAAAATTTGCATTGAATCATTGTGTATGTGTGTGCAAAATGTGAATCAAGGAGTGGAGTGTATGCCCCCCCCACCCCCCACCATTAAAGTGATTGCAAATGCCTTAATGGGATCAATGGATTTAACAAAGCATGCATGCACCCACAAGAAATATTTCTACTAATAAATGCCCCCTAAGAGAGGACAAACCAAGGGAAATGAACACATGAAAAAGGAACATGAAGGGTTATGTTATCTCAGGCATCTGCATAATCACAAAGATGATCACTATCATCATTTCCCAAAGATAGTAGAACTAGAAGAGGAGCACATAAGAGTCGCAAAGAAGAGTATTTTTAAGTCAACATCACAGAGACCAAAAAGAATAGGTAGCTTCCATTTTGCATCATTGTCAATTATAAAATATAAAGGAACATTAATGAATAGAGGCATATGCACGACACAACATGTAACAACATATAAAAGAAATGAGACATAAATGGAGGAATGTCACGAAAGATCAATTCCTTTATCACCTTGCACCAATAGAGAAAAAATGATTATATAAATAAATCTAAAAAAATACATATCAAGAATAAAATCACATGGAAAGTGCCTTATAACAAGCGAGAACAAAGAATCCACCGCACAAGAGAATCTAGTCAAGCATATCGCCTACCCCCCATTCTATTCTATAGTTTTTAGGGAAGGTGGGAAACACACAAGGAGAAACATCCAGCATGGTAGATGGAACAATAGGTAGTTCCAAACAAGGACCATGTTGTAAAGATGGGTCACTTTGTTCATCACTAGGACTAAGAGATAATTGTTGTAAAAACATAGCTAGTAAATCATGATTAACATCAATTAGCTCATACATATCCTCAAAATAACTAGCACAAATATCATCATTAGTTGCATTAGGAATATCAAAAGAATCATCATCAAGATTATCTTCTTCATAAAAATTAATTTTAATAGAATCCAAGATAGAAATAGGATTATCATGTTTGTTCAATTTCATCATTTTTTCAAATTAGCTCTCCCCTTTAGGTCAAGCATGGGCTGGTCAAAGGGAATCAAAGCATTAGTAGGTGTTTTGGGTGAAGAAATTTTTTTGGAAGCACATTGATGGACTCTAGCATGATTTTTATGGTGTAAATCATGAGCATAGTGGTTATGCTTGTTTTTACTGGATATTTGGTTTGGTTTAGGATCAATCAAAATTAGACCCTTTTCTTCTTTAGGAGGAAGAGTGGAAGGAACCTCACTAGGTTGAGAGATACTATTGAATGGATGTTTATATTATATAGGAGGAAGAATAGAAGCATATATAGGAGGTGTAGGTGGTCTAGGATGGATTCCAAGTCCAAGACAAGGAGATGAAACATCCTTAGGATTGCTAAGTTCACAAATCTTTTGGATTTTGTATTTCTAATATGATCGAAAGATATTGTCTTTGTAGGATTGAGATGGTTGAGGCATAGAAGGCCAAAATAAATCTAAATCAATAGACTCTTAAGGTACTAAAGGATGATAGAGACTATGGATAATAGTGATGATTTCTCCTTTATAGGGAAACTTCAAACAATTATGGATAGGAGAAGCTATAAATTTCATAAAAGTAAGCCATGGAAGACCAAGTTTGACTTGAAACAAAATTAGAAGTCAGGATGATAGTAAAGGTGACATCTAGAGTTTTATCACCAAATTCTATAGGAATGTAATAGAACCATGTGTAGGAAAGGTGAAACCATGGAAGCTTGGATCATAACATCAAACTTGTTGTAGAAATCACATTGTAATTTTCTATTTTAAAGATGTTCTTATTATATCACATTCACCATGAAAGTAGGATTAATAAGGACACCATGAGAATAGAGATCATTAACCTTTGCATCAATGTAAAGAAGGCCATCAAGTATCTTAATTGTCTCACTAAGATTAAAGGTAATGCAAAGCCTAGATTCGGGTTTGGATTTAGGTTCAGATTTAGATTGATCAATAAGTTTGACAACATTATTAGCTTCAATACACTTATCATCATAGTCAAAAACATGGGTAGAAGAAGGAAAAGATGGGGTAGATTCAACAAAATTGGTCAAATGAGATGGAAAAAGACTAGTATATATTTGAAATTTTTGGTTGGGGGGTGCTACAAATTTATTTTCTTGATCATTAACACCCTCAATAGATATAGTATTAGAATCAATGAGGTCTTGAATAAAAAAATTCAAATGGAATCACTTTTTAGTATCATGACTTGGTTGATGATGGTATTGAAAAAAACATTTGTGATGAAAGGATTTGGGAAAAGTTTTGGACATGTAAACTAGTTTAAGAAGAGGGATAGTTAACACTTTACCATTAATCAAATTCAACATCACATTATGAAAAGATTTAGAAATTTATGTAAAATTATGATAAGGTCTAAAAATATATGACGAAGGACCCACACCTTTGGATGTTGTTGTCACTTGCTCATCAACATTGTTGGATGAATTATTGATTTTGATGAATTTATTTAGTTTTTGAAACTTGTTATAGGATGTGGCACCACTCTTCTCAATCAAATCCATTGGAGTGGTGCTCTCAAACTGAATCACTTGAAGTTGATCATTATGAAGCATCGCACATAGTTGAGTAAAAAAAGAAAACTTAGAAAGTATACTCTTATCTCTAATATCTTTTTGTAAATTAGAAATTAAAGTACATTGCACATCAATATCAAGCACATGATAAAAAAATTTGAGCATGCAAATGCTTAAATATACTAATGAAACTAGTCACTTTTTCTTTAATACCTTGTTTACAATGCATTAGATCAATCAAAAAAATCTAAGGACCAATATTGTTTTAAAATTGTTGGATGAAAGCATTAGCTAGCTTTTGAAAGGATTCAATAGAATAAGGAGGCAAATAACAATACCATTGCAAGGATTTATCTCAAAAGGTTCTAGTAAACAATTTTTTCATGAACCTATGGTCATGAGAGAAGTCAATACACAATGTTTGAAATGTTTTGACATGGGTTGAAGGATTAAATTTACCATTATAAGTCTCTAGGTGAGGAATCTCTGTGTATTAAGTAATAATAGCATGAATGATATTCAAGGACAAAGGACTAGCAATGTCACAAGTAGGAATGTTAAACTTGGATTGGGTCATGGAAGCAATTTTCATTGCAAGAAAGACACAGTTGTTAGATTTAACAATCCATAATATAACTAAGAGGGGGGGATGTGAATTAGTTGTATGAAAGCCAAATAAACTTTTAAACAACTTTAACCAAACTAATATACAATGCAAGTAATAATTCTAAAATCAAATGAACAACATATCATAACACAATGTGACACAAGATATGGTCTCGAGGAAACCCTATTAAGTTAAAAACCCTGATGGGAATTGGCACCCACAATAATGTACTAGTCTAAAAGTATCCCTGTGAAAATATCTAGCCCTGTTAGGAGCTAATTAATACATCTAGTATGAAATTACCTATTAAAGGACACCCCTGTTAAGAGGCTTCCTACCCTCTTAAGAGTAGATTTGATGTGGAGCACACTGTCTCGAGCACACTGCTCCAAGTGAAGGTTAAACCCACCTTCAGGATCACTCCATCTTGCATGCATGTTGTACCCAGAAATATAGTAACCATTTTACTATTTTCCTCTACACTTTCATGTGACCAGTCCACACTGATGCCACTGTAACTCACTATAACCATCAAACCATACTATACAATCACAGAAAACCAATTCAAACACTTTCTAGTACCAAAATCCAAGCTCACAAACTCAGATATGCAACACAAATCATTACATGCCTTCAACACTCTTACTTGCACTTAGTTAATCACTATGCTCAACATCTTCTCAACTAGTTCTACAATCCTTCATAACATATGTTGACATCAATGAAAACACATGAATGTCAACAACATTCCTAAAAATCTCCCCCTTTGGAATTGATGGCAACATATGATGAAAAATCATCAACCCAAAATCCTTGAACACCCTTCACAAAATCTTCACTCTGCTCAACCTAACACAGTAGGGTTTTTCACATATCACTCCCCCTTTGACATCAATGGAAAAGGGTGTCGACTATCATTTACATATCTCTCTAAGCTTCTCCTTCTCCTCTCTTATAAATCTTCATGCTCAAGTGTGAAATCACCTAGATGTGCTTCTGTACAGCTTTGTAACTACTCCCCCTAAGGAGTAGGCCCAAGCATCAAGTCCAGAGTAATGCTTTGATTACACTTGGACTGATGCAAACTTGCATCTTTTAGTTACCTTTAGGAGTGGATTTGACCCCTAATTTATGTTTGAGATACTCAAAGGCCTCCTTTATCAATGTCTTAGTGAATATATCTATTATATGTTCCTTTGTCCCAATGTACTCCATCCTTACTTCTTTATGTGCCACCTTATATCTCAGAAAATCATACTTGATAGCTATATGTTTTATATTTTAATGCAACACAAGGTTCTTTGACATACTTACTGTACTGGTGTTGACACAATGAATGAAAACTAGCTCTTTAATATTCTCTCCAATATCCTGCAACATTTGTTTCATCCATACCACTTGTGTACAATTTGTTTCTTTTGCAACATACTCTTATTTTGTTGTAGATTGTGAAATACAATCTTGCTTCTTACTTAACTAGGAAACTAGTCTTCCTCTAAGGAAGAAAGCTCATCCACTTGTGCTCTTTCTATCATCTACATTTCTTGCCCAAACTGCATCTATGTATGCATGCAAGGTGAAATCCTTGTTCTTGTCATACCATAGACCAAAGTCCATAGTGCCCTTCAAATACCTAAATATTCTCTTTATAGCAACCAAATGACCTTCTTTGGGATCTACTTGAAATATTTCCACAATACCAACAACACTAGAAATGTTAGGTCTAGTGTGTGTCAAATACTATAAACCTCTAATCATGGACTTGTAGTTAGTTTGAAAAAACACTAGATGAATCATCAAATGCTAAAATCTTACATCCTATTACCATAGGGGTTCCAACAAGCTTACTATTCTCCATACCAAAAATTTTTAATAATTCCTTAAGATACTTGGTTTGAGAAATGAAAATACCATCATTATATTGATTTTTTTTCAAGCCAAGAAAGAAATTTATTTCACCTATCATAGACATCTCAAATTCATTATTCATCTCTTCTGCAAACTTGTTACTCATCTCATCATTACTAATAAAAATAATTTCATCAACAAAAACTTCAACAATAAGAACTTCATCAGAATTAATTCTCAAGTATAGATTACTATTTGCATTACCTTTCTTGAAACCAAGATGCAACAAGGACTTGTCTAACCTTGCATACCAACCTCTAGGGATCTATTTCAGTCCATACAGTGCTTTCTTTAATCTTCACACTATTTCCTTGTTCTTTGTCACTGGAAATCCTTCAGGTTTCTCAATGTATACCTCTTCTTCTAGATCTCTATTCAGAAATGTTGACTTGACATCCATCTAATATACCTTGAAATTCTTGCAGGCTGCATAAGAAAGAAATAATCTAACTACTTCTATCCTTGCAACATGTGAAAATGTCTCCTCAAATGCAATACCTTCTCTCTACAAATAGCGCTTACATACCAATCTAGCCTTATTCCTAATCATTATACCATCCTCATTCAATTTGTTCTTGAATACCCACTTAGTTCCTATCACATTTTTGCTCATAGGCCTTAGAACTAGTTCCCATGTCTTGTTCTTCTCAATCTGATCCAACTCTTCTTGCATATCCTTAGCCCAAAATTCATCTTGACAAGCTTCACCAGCAATAGTAGGTTCAACTTGTGAAATCAAGTAAATGTATTCGCTTGCTTTAGATCTAGGTAGCATACCTCTATGTTTGTCCATGATAATCTATTTGTCTGGGTGAACCTTTTTCAAGTACTTAGGTGTTTTTGACTTAGGTTCTTCAAGTTGTTCTTCCTCTTCAACTTCAGGTATCTCTACCTATTCTTCATCATTATTTTTCTTTGTAAAAGCATTGTCAATCTCTTGTACCCTTTCCAAAATTGGAAACTTCTCATCAACCTTTACATTAGCACTTTCAATATACTTCTTTAATCTTAGGTTATAGCATTTGTATTCCTTCCTTTTAGTAGAATAACTAAGGAAAATGCTTTCATCACTCCTAGCATCAAAATTCCCTATCTCCTCATATCTTTTAATATAGATTTTACTATCAAAGATTCTAAAATATTTAACAGAAGGAACTTTGTGAAACCATAGCTCATATGTGTTCTTACCTATATCCGGTCTTAGTTGTACTATGTTCAACACATACACTGCGGTGTTAACTTCCTCTCATCGGTGTATATAGGAAACCTTTTCCTTAATCAACGTAGTCCTTGCAACATCTAAAATTATTATGTTTCTTCTCTTTGTAATTACATTCTTTTTTGGAGTCCTAGGAGTTGGAGTTTGTCTCCTAATGCCATGTTCTTTACAAAAATCATAAAACTCATTAGAAATAAACTCACCTCCTCTATCAAACCTCAAACACTTAATAGATAGACTAGTTTCATTTTTAACTTTTTCTTTAAACAATTTAAACTTCTCAAAGGATTCAAACTTTTCTCTAAGGAATGCAACCCACATCATCCTAGAGTAATCATCAACAAACAACATAAATTACCTTTCACCATAGAAGGATCTAGTCCTTGTAGGACCACACAAATCTATATGAATCAAATCCAATCTTCTTCTCACGGTAAACTCTTTTCTTTGATGACTGACCTTTGTTTGTTTTCCCAAAACACATTCTCTGCATAATACATCAGAGGGATTTGTAATCTCTAGTAAATCTCTAACAAATCTTATCTTACTGGCCTTTACAATATTATAAAAATTCACATGACAAAACTTTCTATGCCATAACCAACTGTCATCAATCTTAGCAACAAAACAATCAGCCTCTGTAGAATTCAATTGAAACACATTACCTCTGGTCTTGAATCCTGATGCAATCAGATTACATATTTTCCCCTTGATCACACATTTTAAATCTTTGAACTATAGTTGATAGCTCTTGTCAAGAAGTTGTCCAACACTCAACATATTATGCTTTAAACTGTCAACATATAGAACATCATCAATATTATTCTTGCCATCCAAATTAATAGATCCTCTTCCAAAAATTAACTTAGGAGTCACCAAACCTATAAACAACACCTCCATCAAATTTATTCAATTCAAAAAAATTATCTTTATCATATGTCATATGATGTGAACATCCTTTGTCTATTATCCATTCAGATCTCTTATCTACTCAGGATACTAGGGATTTCTCTTCGTGCACAGGTTCCTCATCCTTAATGGCTACAAATCATATCTCATCAGACTCGGCATATACTGACTCATTATCAGGTGCACCTTCACTAGCATAATAGAATTCTTTGTCTTCTCCTCTTCTAGATCTATATGATTTAGGCTTATACTTTGAAACCTTTGTTGGACATCTAGAAGCAAAGTGACCAATCTTATTACATGAAAATAATTTCAGAGGTAACTTCCCCTTATACTTACCTTTACCTCTGTTCTCCCTCTTTGCGATCAAAGCCATGATCTGATCATAAAGTTCCTTACCCTTTTCCAATTTTTATTTCCAATCGTCTGCATATTCTCCAATATCCTCATCATCATCTTTATCATTTTTGCATCTTCTAGATCTAGAAACACTTCCAACTTTCTTTCCTTTCTGATCTGTAGCCTTAAATGTAGTCTTAGGTTTAGGTAAAGCATCTTTCATTAAAGTAGTTTCAAAAGAAGACAACTTACTGATCAAAGTCTCTCTATTAAATCTAGTAGTAAGAGGAGTGATCTCTTAAATAGCTTGTACCATGGTAGCATATTCAGGGGTTAAAGATATTATTACCTTCCAAATAATCTCATTCTTAATGTAGGCTCCTCCATAAATTTTTTATCTTGATAGCAGCTTCAGTAACACTTTGAACATAAGCTCTAACATTTTCTCCTTCCATGGTGTGCAACTTCTCTATCCTTTATTTCCATGTTTGTAACCTCGCATGCTTAGTGTGAGCATCACCTTCATATAATGCTATCAATCTTTTCCAAATATCATGAGCCTTATCCAAATCTTTAACTTATATAAATTTTGCCTCAGACAAACCACTAATTAAGGCTTCCCTAGCTACCATGTTTCGAATAAATACCTTTTTTCATCATCAGATGTTGACCCAAGGTCTTCTTCGTCCACAATGTTTGTATCATTAAATGTGATCATCCAATAATCCACTCCCAAGCACACCAGATGTGTCTTCATTTTGTTCTTCCAACTTTCAAAATTTTCTACATCAAACTTAGGACTTTCCTTCTTGAAATTTTTCATCATTGGGATCACCTCAAGTTGTTAAGATTTCTCTCCAAGGACCTAAGCTCTAATACCAATTATTAACAATAACAGTCCATAATACAACTGAGAAGGGGGGGTGAATTAGTTGTATGAAAGCCAAATAAAATTTTAAACAAATTTAACCAAACTGATATGCTACGCAAGTAATAATACTAAAATAAAATGAACAACATATCATAACACAATGTGACACAAGATATGGTCTTTTGGAAACCCTTTTAAGGTAAAAACCTTGGTGAGAATTGGAACCCACAATAATGTACTAGTTTGAAAGTATTCTTGTGAAAAGATCTAGACATGTTAGCAGGCTTCCTACCTGTTAGGAGTAGATTTGATGTGGAGCACACTGCCTCGAGTGGACTACTCCAAGTGAAGGTTAAACCCAACTTCAGGACTCATTGTCCAAAATATTTCAATAGTTTAAAGTGAAATATAACTTGGTGATCTAATACATAGAAATCGTGCCTGCCAAAGTAGATCCAATTATTCTCACTACAACTCTGCACTATCATAGAAGATCTCGCATGCCCTTAGTATACTTCGCACACTCAAAAAATAGGGTAATGTCATCCCTATTAATACAATAGTACAAAACAAGCAATTGAGTCACCCTATTAGGACTTCCCCAATGCATAATTAATTACATTACATCTTTCTAAGATACCCAAGGTATCTAGACACATCATACAATGAATCCATAATACAAAATTAAGACTTGGATCGAAAATCTAAGCTCACCATCCTTGAATAGGCTAGGTCCAAAACTAGCTCCTCGCCTTTGCACATGTCATAGCTTACATCACCATGATCCTTGCGACCTCATGTCCACATAAGATGAAGTTCAACATGTCATCTACCATATCCTAAGCTCACTAGACATAACTCCATATTGCATGCATGTTGTACCCAAAAATATAGTAACCATTTTACTATTTTCCTCTGCACTGTCCTATGACCAATCCACAATGATTCCACTATAACCATCAAACCAAACTCTGCAATCATGGACAACCAATTTATAGACTGTCTAGTACCAAAATCCAAGCTTGCAAACTCAAAGACACAACACAGATCATCGCATGTCTTTGGAACTCTTACCTACACTTAATGAATCACTCTAATCAACATCTTCTCAACCAGTTTTGTGATCCTTCACAACATATGTTGACATCAATGACAACACATGAATGTCAACAACATTCCTAACAAAAATTTGAGCCAAGCTACTAATAGTAGAATTGGTAGAAAGTGTGGTAGGAGATATGTGTAAAATGTTTGAACATTTATGAGAAATGGAAGGAATGATGGAATATGAAAAAGGAACATTATTATAAGTGGGCATTGAAGAAGGTAAGGAAACACATGGAAAACTTTAAGGAATAGTGGAAACAATAGGATTAGGAATGATAACATGTGTAGGATTAATATTTTGAATGGAAATAGTGATAATGGGCAGAGCATAAGTAAACACACTAGGGATGGAGGTAGAGATAGGCATATAGGTTTCAACAGTAGTAGTGGGTGCATTGAAACCTAGATCTTGAGCACAATATCTAATAGGCTTGACATTATTATCAATGGGATGATAGATGCAAGATACTCACACCATGTTCATCATTATGTATTATCTTCATGAAACCTTCTACAATGGATATGACCTTAGGATTAGAGTTTTCTTGTCCTAACCATTGCTCAATTTTTTCAAAGTCATGGGAGAGTTTTTGAACTTGTATAGAAAGAACTCTTAAAACTTCATCTTCATTATGATAAGAGTGGTAAGAGTTTTTCTCAATAATAAGGTTAATTTCATTGGTAGGCGTTTTGGTCTCATCAAGATTCCTAGGAAAGATAAAGGACTCGAGATCAAAGGAACCCATAAGTCTACATATTCTCCTAACTAGAATACTATAAGTAGGACTCATGGAAATAAAACTCATGCACAAGAGGATGAAAGAAGGATGGATTCAATGAAAATGTAAAATTTTAAAAAGATGTGCAATTCAACTAAGAAAAAGTTAAAAAAATTGTTTTGGGGGTCAAGATTCCAGAGAAAACTTTGGGATGAAAAGAGAAATTGGGGATGAATCAAGCATAACAAACATGGAATCATGAGAACACTAAAATATTACCTAACTAAGCATCTAATTGTAGTTTCTTACAATTTAGTATGATACATTTAGCCCCACTTTAGCAGGAGTATGAGATTACCTCATGCTCATGTGGTAAAGTAGATCAAAGTATTGGAAAATTTTTATCAAGGTCAAGGAAACAAGAAAATACCAAGCCCCCAAGTGACTTAGGTCCTTATCAAATCCAATACCAAGATAAAAATAAGAAACACTTTAAAAAGAGAGAAAAGAGACATGGCCAACTAGCCCAATAAGGTTTGAATTACTATAGGCCATGCAAAGAGAGATACGAATGTCAAAAGAAGGATCAAGCTTAAGGAAAGAATTGTCTCTAAAGGAATCTACTAAGGTAATGCTCAATGGCATGTTTTAATGTAATTTAATGTATTTTTCAAAGGTATAAAATATGTGATGCATAGGGGCATCAATTTTTTGTTAAATGTTCTAAAAAAATTCAATTGCATGTTTGGTTGTGTTGTATGTGAAAAATGCAAAACAAGGAGTGGAGTGTATGTGCCAAGATTAAAGTGATCGAAAACACCTTAATGGATAAATGGCTTCAATGGGGCATACATGCATCCAAAATACTTTTCTACTATGGTATGCCCCAAGTGAGAACAAACCAAGCGAAATGAAGCACATGAAAAAAAATCACAAGAAGGTCTACTAACTCTAGGGTCAATATGATCATATAATAACACATATATATAAAGAATATTGCTAAATGAATTGGCATCATGTGTAATGCCATGCTAGGAAACCCAAGAGAAATTAACCTAAATATGATACTAAGTTGATAGAATAATTTTTTCCTTAAACATTAAATGAACATTAACAATGCACATGTAGAAACAACTACAACATAGGTTTAGAAAACATCATTAACATATGATAAGACATAATATTAATATACATTAATCCAGTTAACAATCCCAAAGGTTTCATGGTGTAGAGTTACTTTGAATCTACTAAAAAAAACCACAAAGTAAACTAACATAAATATATTTTCAATTGAATCACAAGATACACTTCCTTTTCATATAAGTGAGAATACAATTTCATATAATAAAAACAAATATACGATCCATACAACATGGTGTATATAATCAACCATCATCCACTACATAAGTTGCAAGGTATACAATAATGAATCAAGTCACAAATACTATACAAGTACATATATACATATCCTGAATCAATGTCATTAACCAATACATAATGGAGTACTAGATATAAATCTCATGATAATAATAAATAAGTCTTTAAGAAAATAACAAGAAGATAGAAGCAACAACAAGGATCATCCACACACAAGAGCACGAACATCAGATCTTAATGGTAATAAGAATTACTACCACCCGACCAGGTGGAACATGGAGGTCCACTCCCACCATGCTAGGGAGATAACACCGGGCCTCACTCAAGAAACATCCAAACAAGAAAGACAAATGCAAAGGTAAACTAGATAAAAATGGTGATAAATGATTATAAGGTTATCAAGTATAAATAAATGAGACACAAATTAGATGTACCAAATGCAATGTAGAAACCTAGAACACATATAGGGAAGTGTCATCACATATGTCTAACACTTGGACCTCATCCTGAAAGCCTCTTTGGGCCCCAGCACCCAAGTGACCATATGTGGTATCAATAATACTTTCGTACAAATAAGGAAACCAACTATACCATATCCCTACGTCTCACTAGATGAGAAAGCATCATCTCGCACTCCGTCCTAGCCTATACTAGTGATCAAGGCATGGGAAAGGTACACATTTATCTTATTAATGTTTCTATCCTCATGAATTTTTTAAGTTATCACTTTATTAAGCTACTTACAATGGGTGATCCTTGCAGCTACTTGAGGGCTCTGACGCTCATTGCAAGCCACCTGTGATCCTAGATAACCTACCCTAATGCTCCAACCAAAAGAACAAAGAGAAGGAAAAACTAAAAATATAAAAGACCTCTTATAAATCATTAAATAACCAAAATAAATTACTAAAGCATAACAAAGAACAACACATCCTATACAAGGATCTAAACTGCCCACCCCATAGTGGACATATCAATAAATCATGCATCCCATAATGGATGTCTCAATTAACAATCACCAAATTCTCATAGATATCAAATCATAAGATTAATGATCATCAAAAGCATCAATAACATCTCTCTCCAAACATGGAATAAAATAAAATCTAAAAATTCATGGTTCAGAACACAAAATAATCACAAAAGAAGAACATGTTGATCAAGTAAACAAATTCTCAACACAATAATAGATGTCACCTCTAGTGGTTGAATAAAAATAATGATCGAGACTCATTTGAATGCATGGCATAACTCAAAGATACAACCAAAATTACACATGCATAATCATGACGTAAATATGGTTATGAATTTCTACAATATAACCTAAAGAGTAAAAAGTATAAAACCATAACAAAAAATACTTCAAGTCTCAAAGACAAAATTCCTACCTAGGGCATTACTTTGCATGTGACCGACAAATAGTCACAAATGAAAACAAAACCCCAATTATAAAACACATCCACATTTAAACTCCATCAAATAAAATTATTATTATTATTATTATTATTATTATTATTATTATTTTAAAAAATAGAATTTCTAAAAATAGAAAACCACTACATGAAAACTCTAAAAAGGATTTTTTTTTCTAAAAATAGAAATTTTAATAAATCTATATTTCCTAAAAGATACACATAAAGGAAAATCATGCAATAATCTAGAAGAACCCAAATTTAGATAAACATAAAAGGTACATGCAAATTTACTTTTAACATGCAAGCCTAAATTATATTACATGCATATACAAATTTTATTTAAAACATGCAAATTTAAATTATATTACATGCATATACAAATTTTCAAACCAAATATTCAATAATTCAATGACAGACCAATTTTAGAAAACCTAAGGGTATATGTAATTCCTCAAAACCCTAAAACCACAATATGCCTTTTCCTAGCGCATATCTTGAAATCACACATGCAAAATCAAAGTTTCAAATATGAAATTTTTATCAAATCTTTCCACCCAATTACCAACAAGATCTTATTATCAAAATCTAAATTTTGAAGAAGACAATTGATACTTACACAAAATAATCAGACACAAAGAAGACAATCTTTCCAATTGAAAATTACAAAGTTTCAAAACTCTTTGTCAAATCGAAGAATTTAATTTGAAGAGATAAGTTGACCAAATCCTAAACCAAAATCCAAAGTTTTCAAAACCCAAATTCTTTAATCCCAAAATTTGCCTAAGAGAGAATTCTTCCAAAACCTGATTGAATAATATCTCAAATGGCTTCCTAGATCTATCATATAGAAAACCTAGGAAGCTTAGGTTTGAAAAATGCAACACTAGTTAGGAAAATAGAACTCAACTCTAAAATTCATAATATGACTTTATTTCAATTTTAAATAATTTTAAGTTTACACAACTCAACTTTATAAATTAAAGATAAAGCTCTAATTTTAAATAAAGTATATTTAAGTTGCATGATTTTATTTTAATTAATAAAAATATGCAACTCAAAAATAAATATCTCTTAATTCAATTTTTAACTCCGCTAAAGTTTGCACAACTGAACTCTTAATTTGAGTTCAATTTATTTTTATCAAAATTTTATGCATTCAAAAGTGCATGATTTAATTTTTAATTTAATTAAATAAATAACTAAAACATGATTTTCAAACACGCAACTTTGAAATTGAAAGTTAAAGTTAAAGTAATTCATTACTCAATTATGCATAAAAATAAGAACTTTGACTTAATATTTATTAAATATTTAATTATTATTTTAGACTTTAATGATTAAATTATTTAATAAATATAGTTATTTAACTAATATTTAACAATTAAATAACTCTATATTAATATTATAGTATTTAAAGGGTATAATTATTTAATAAAATATAGGTAATTAATTAATACTCTATTGATTAATTAACCATACATTAATTTTTACATTTAAAGGGGGTAAATTATTTAATCTTAATAGTTAATCGTAATTAACCCCTATCAACTGCCAACAAGACAAAAAGCAACATTGACCTATAAGATCGCATGCAACTAAAATCTGACCAAATCAAAATACAGAAAAAATGCAACAAACATAAGCATGCTCAAAGAAGGGTTCACAAATTCACATCACCTTGAAGAATTCTGGTAGGGTAGTCAATCAAATGCTTCTCCACTCTTTCATGACAAAATGTAGCTTAGGATAGGATTTAGACCTAAGTGCTATCTCCCCTCTCTTACCATTGAGACAATCTGATAGGGCACACTCAACCTGACAATTTAGGGAAGTCGACGTATGATACCTATGAACCTGCATCATAAAGTCGAGCATGTACACACATGTATGTATAATAGATAATGATACCAGGTTTACATGTTAAATTGGTGACATTTTCCCGATTGCACTTCTTGACTGAGTGAGATCACAGCTCACCAGTTCCTCTGGGAATAGTAGGATGGCTACCTATTCCCCTTAAGCCATTGGGCTTAATTTTCTAAAGAGATATCACCATCTGGAGATGATGACCTTACCTCAGATTTCTCCTCAGCGGAACTCTTTGTCCCTTTTACTGACCAAGTCTTCTTAAATTCCTTTTTGGTCTCTTTCCTCAAGTTATCCTTCTTGTTGGGGGACAAGTTCTTCTTGACCAATTCAATTGGACCTTTTTCTTTGTTCATCGACCGATTCCTGGATTCCTTGGCCAGATGCCCAATCTTATTACAGTTGTAGCAAGCCATTCTAGTTCTCTCCATGGATTGACCCTTCTTTCCCTGTCCGTGGATGAGTGACATCCAGAGTTACTATGACCAGATGACCCACATGTAACACAATTGGATGCTCTCCATTTTTCATTCCTGTTATGGAATACTGGTCTTAGTGGGATTTGAATGCCATAGTCTTGGACTTGCATTCTTCTACTTTGTGGCCAAACTTGTTGCATGCATAGAAATAGCCCTTGAAGCTTCCCCTGCTTCCATTGGACACATTTTTGGAGCGTGACCTACATTTAAAGGTCTTGTAACCATACTTGTAACAGTTGTTGTAGTAGCTATTAGAAGTAAAAGGTTTTAACCATGCATTTTTGTAGTCATTAGATTTATGACCCGATTTTCCACAATGTTTGCAAGAGGGTTTTAAGGTCTTCTTACCTTTGTCTTATGTAGGTTTCTTCTTCTCCATATTTCCTTTCTTGACTCCAGAGGACTCACTGGTCTCTTGATTTCTTTGACTGATGTAACCAAGTCCTATGGGATCTTTGTACTTTCTTTGATCCCTTAGTTGGTCATCAAGCTTCTCTGAGCTTTCATTGTACCTTCTAAGTTTCTCATTTCTCTCTTCAAGAGTTTTTAGCTTTTCCTTTAGTTGAAACAATTCAATAGCCAACCTTTTGCATGCATCATCCTTGTCATGCAAATGCTTATGCATAATTGCATTCTCTTGAGTTATGCTTTGCATTTCTACTTGAAGTTGTAATACAAGAGCATCAATTTATCTTACCACATCTTCCACCAGTTTTCTTGCTCTTTCAGGAGTCAATACTGATTCTAAGGCACTATTCTTTTCATCTTTAGCTTTCCTTTTATATTCAATGATTTTAGTCATCCTCTATGCATGACTTTCTTGCTACCTTTTCAGATTGGAGATCTAATCGGTTAGATTCTAATTTTTCTCCATAAGATTAGAGATTGCCTCTTTTGCTTCATTAGATCCACTTTTCCCAGAGAGTTCCTCAATGGTTTCATTACTCTTACTTAGTTGTAGAGCCAACTCTTTTCTCTTTTCAAGAGACCTCCTCAGTTTATTCTCAAGAGAGGCAATCATGTCATTGGCTTCCTCAAGCTGCTTTTGTTACCTGTAACCCTCCATGATATTTTAATCAAGCGGTTATGCTTTCTATCTTTGAGAACCTAGGCTCTGATACCAATTGTTATTCCTAACTAGTTAGTGAGAGGAGGGGGGGGGTGAATCAGTAATTTCAATTTCTTTTACTTGTTTATAAACATGTATTCTTACTTATTCAAAAATTAAAGAATATTACAACATTGATAAACAAAAATTGAATACACAGGTCAACACAACATATGTACGTGGAAACCCTCGATTAAAAGGAAAAAACCATGGTGGGATAAAACCCATAACTTCTCTATTGTACTAATAAAGATGCCATGTTAGAGGCTTACAAAGCACTAGTAAGAGTGCTACCTGGTTAATGGATTTAGTAGAAGACTTGCTAGGATCTTGACCCTATTAGGAGTCACCTTGTAAGAGGACTTAGAAAACCAATAAAGATGTTACCTGGTAAAGAGATTTATACAAAGAACCTGCTAGGGTTCACCTTGATTGAGGGATTTAAATAAGCTTCTAAATTTAAAGAAATGATCTTATGATGACACTTTCTATCTAATCAGATCATACTTGTTACCCCTTCCTCTACTTGGATGTTGACTCTTTTTCTGCCTTTCACCTCTCGTGATTGTGACTCCTCTCAAAAGATTCAACTCTCATGCTCTTTTTTGCTCTATGCTCTTGATATTCAACAAATTTTTTTTATGTCATTTGACCTATATTTATAAGAAATTAATCTTATTAAATATACATCTCATAGCTCCACCAAGTTGTAAACTCATCCATAAATATCTCTTAATTCAATTTTTAACTCCGCTAAAGTTTGCACAACTGAACTCTTAATTTGAGTTCAATTTATTTTTATCAAAATTTTATGCATTCAAAAGTGCATGATTTAATTTTTAATTTAATTAAATAAATAACTAAAACATGATTTTCAAACACGCAACTTTGAAATTGAAAGTTAAAGTTAAAGTAATTCATTACTCAATTATGCATAAAAATAAGAACTTTGACTTAATATTTATTAAATATTTAATTATTATTTTAGACTTTAATAATTAAATTATTTAATAAATATAGTTATTTAACTAATATTTAACAATTAAATAACTCTATATTAATATTATAGTATTTAAAGGGTATAATTATTTAATAAAATATAGGTAATTAATTAATACTCTATTGATTAATTAACCATACATTAATTTTTACATTTAAAGGGGGTAAATTATTTAATCTTAATAGTTAATCGTAATTAACCCCTATCAACTGCCAACAAGACAAAAAGCAACATTGACCTATAAGATCGCATGCAACTAAAATCTGACCAAATCAAAATACAGAAAAAATGCAACAAACATAAGCATGCTCAAAGAAGGGTTCACAAATTCACATCACCTTGAAGAATTCTGGTAGGGTAGTCAATCAAATGCTTCTCCACTCTTTCATGACAAAATGTAGCTTAGGATAGGATTTAGACCTAAGTGCTATCTCCCCTCTCTTACCATTGAGACAATCTGATAGGGCACACTCAACCTGACAATTTAGGGAAGTCGACGTATGATACCTATGAACCTGCATCATAAAGTCGAGCATGTACACACATGTATGTATAATAGATAATGATAGGGATCGGTACATCATGTGGATCTTGCAAGCAACTATGATTTTGTCCCTTACCACATCAAGCACATCAAATAAAAATATAAAACATACACATAATTCATACACATGCAGGTATGGGGTCATTATGTCGATAAAACCATAAAGGTACAACATCATAATCATATACAAATAATTATCATCAAATTTATTTGAAGATCTAACTTGAGAAATTAAATGGTCTGATAGTATTTGGCATCACAAATAGAAATGGTAGCAAATGGGTGGGTATTACATCATCTCCCAAAGGTAGCAGAACTACGAGCATAATGGAAGAAGATCACATAAGAGATATGAACAAAAGTCTTTTAGATTGGCATTACAAATACCAAAAAGAATAGATGATGACTACCGCTTTTCATATCATGCCCAATCAAGAAACATGAAGGTATATTTATGAGAAAAGAACATGTAGGACATAACATGTATACAACATATAGAATAAATGAGATATAAATAGAGAAATGTCCTGACAATTTGATTCATTTATCGCCTTGCACCAATGGAGCAACAAGGGTCATATAAAGAAATCTAAACATAACATATAGAAAGCAACATATCATAGGGTAAGCACGACATGAACAAGAAAACACATAAAATTGTTGACATAAACTTAGCTGTCATTAGTAGAGTCATAGGCAAACATCAATCCCATCAGAACATTGGTACATCACCCTGGTACTCATAATTGTGAACTGGTAGACTAAACAAGAAAGCAGTGCACTTTAACCGATCATGCTTATACCGGTCTAGGTTTTTGCAACCGGTCATGGGATACACACAAGGAATATATGACTAACCAGGTACAAGATCTTCACCAGTTAAGTGCATGATAATCCGAACTGGATTATGCAGAGTGTTATCAGTTAAATTGGAGTTAGGTTTTTCAGTGGAACTGAAGTTAGATTTGATTTTTTTCAGTGAGTGTTTTGAGGTAAACTTAGGATCAGTTTGCAAGTTTTTTTTGCATGCATATTTATGGATGAGTTTACAACTTGGTGGAGCTATGAGATGTATATTTAATAAGATTAATTTCTTATAAATATAGGTCAAATGACATAAAAAAAATTTGTTGAATATCAAGAGCATAGAGCAAAAAAGAGCATGAGAGTTGAATCTTTTGAGAGGAGTCACAATCACGAGAGGTGAAAGGCAGAAAAAGAGTCAACATCCAAGTAGAGGAAGGGGTAACAAGTATGATCTGATTAGATAGAAAGTGTCATCATAAGATCATTTCTTTAAATTTAGAAGCTTATTTAAATCCCTCAATCAAGGTGAACCCTAGCAGGTTCTTTGTATAAATCTCTTTACCAGGTAACATCTTTATTGGTTTTCTAAGTCCTCTTACAAGGTGACTCCTAATAGGGTCAAGATCCTAGCAAGTCTTCTACTAAATCCATTAACCAGGTAGCACTCTTACTAGTGCTTTGTAAGCCTCTAACATGGCATCTTTATTAGTACAATAGAGAAGTTATGGGTTTTATCCCACCATGGTTTTTTCCTTTTAATCGAGGGTTTCCACGTACATATGTTGTGTTGACCTGTGTATTCAATTTTTGTTTATCAATGTTGTAATATTCTTTAATTTTTGAATAAGTAAGAATACATGTTTATAAACAAGTAAAAGAAATTGAAATTACTGATTCACCCCCCCCCCTCCTCTCACTAACTAGTTAGGAATAACAATTGGTATCAGAGCCTAGGTTCTCAAAGATAGAAAGCATAACCGCTTGATTAAAATATCATGGAGGGTTACAGGTAACAAAAGCAGCTTGAGGAAGCCAATGACATGATTGCCTCTCTTGAGAATAAACTGAGGAGGTCTCTTGAAAAGAGAAAAGAGTTGGCTCTACAACTAAGTAAGAGTAATGAAACCATTGAGGAACTCTCTGGGAAAAGTGGATCTAATGAAGCAAAAGAGGCAATCTCTAATCTTATGGAGAAAAATTAGAATCTAACCGATTAGATCTCCAATCTGAAAAGGTAGCAAGAAAGTCATGCATAGAGGATGACTAAAATCATTGAATATAAAAGGAAAGCTAAAGATGAAAAGAATAGTGCCTTAGAATCAGTATTGACTCCTGAAAGAGCAAGAAAACTGGTGGAAGATGTGGTAAGATAAATTGATGCTCTTGTATTACAACTTCAAGTAGAAATGCAAAGCATAACTCAAGAGAATGCAATTATGCATAAGCATTTGCATGACAAGGATGATGCATGCAAAAGGTTGGCTATTGAATTGTTTCAACTAAAGGAAAAGCTAAAAACTCTTGAAGAGAGAAATGAGAAACTTAGAAGGTACAATGAAAGCTCAGAGAAGCTTGATGACCAACTAAGGGATCAAAGAAAGTACAAAGATCCCATAGGACTTGGTTACATCAGTCAAAGAAATCAAGAGACCAGTGAGTCCTCTGGAGTCAAGAAAGGAAATATGGAGAAGAAGAAACCTACATAAGACAAAGGTAAGAAGACCTTAAAACCCTCTTGCAAACATTGTGGAAAATCGGGTCATAAATCTAATGACTACAAAAATGCATGGTTAAAACCTTTTACTTCTAATAGCTACTACAACAACTGTTACAAGTATGGTTACAAGACCTTTAAATGTAGGTCACGCTCCAAAAATGTGTCCAATGGAAGCAGGGGAAGCTTCAAGGGCTATTTCTATGCATGCAACAAGTTTGGCCACAAAGTAGAAGAATGCAAGTCTAAGACTATGGCATTCAAATCCCACTAAGACCAGTATTCCATAACAGGAATGAAAAATGGAGAGCATCCAATTGTGTTACATGTGGGTCATCTGGTCATAGTAACTCTGGATGTCACTCATCCACGGACAGGGAAAGAAGGGTCAATCCATGGAGAGAACTAGAATGGCTTGCTACAACTGTAATAAGATTGGGCATCTGGCCAAGGAATCCAGGAATCGGTCGATGAACAAAGAAAAAGGTCCAATTGAATTGGTCAAGAAGAACTTGTCCCCCAACAAGAAGGATAACTTGAGGAAAGAGACCAAAAAGGAATTTAAGAAGACTTGGTCAGTAAAAGGGACAAAGAGTTCCGCTGAGGAGAAATCTGAGGTAAGGTCATCATCTCCAGATGGTGATATCTCTTTAGAAAATTAAGCCCAATGGCTTAAGGGGAATAGGTAGCCATCCTACTATTCCCAGAGGAACTGGTGAGCTGTGATCTCACTCAGTCAAGAAGTGCAATCAGGAAAATGTCACCAATTTAACATGTAAACCTGATAGGTAAGTATTGACATTGCAATCAAGAACATACAAACAGGTCACGAGTCTGTGAACTAGTTGTCAAAGAAAAGGTTAGGTAAGGTTAATTAATACAGTAACCATTGGCAAATGTTACTATTTTCTAATAACCATTACGACCTAATTCTATAAAAGGGAAAGTTGTATACTCATTCCACTTTACATTGCAAACTATGATTATTGATTTCATAAGCTTGAATAATAATTTCTTGTTGTGATTTACATTATTTTCTTAGAAAATTCCATGAATCTTATCAAGAACTTTCTGTGAAAACTAGTCTAGTATTATGGCATCCTCATCTTCTATGGTAAGCCTAATCAATGCTAATCAATTGGATAGACCAATTTATGACATTATGGCAGTGCAGAACTGAGAGAATGATAAGGTGGGAGCTCTATCATCTGTGTCTATAGGTTTTTTTCTGACTAAGGATGTAGCGACACTCATCCACAGCAAATAGGAGGAACTTGGTGAAACGTTCATCCAGAGTGAATACCTTTCGCTTTGCGAAAACTAGAAGCTTCAATAAAAATATGCAAAGCTTGAAACATTGGGAATGATTAATGGAGTAAAATATCTAACTGTGTTTTGACCGGATTGGATTAGACTAGTTCTAAGCAGGGTTCATGAACCAGGAATGTGGCTTGCGAAAGGCATGGTCACACCAATAACAAAAGAAGATTTATGTCTGGTGACTATTTATAATTCCATAGGGGAAGCTCTTACCCTAAGAATGATAGCCAATGATGAAGTCAAGGTCTGACAGTTAGTTGATGACTTTGAACGACATTGAAGATGATGGCATTCAGTTTGCATCAGCAGTTATCAGCTATAAAATATATCAGTCGAGTAACCTAAATAGCGTACCTAGAGGAGCTATACATGACGTGCATAGGATTATGCATGACAATGCACAATATGATATATGTGCTATGTTGAGAGGGAAGATCTTCAAAAACCTGAAGAAGCTTGGTCTGGTAAAGAAGAAATTTCTCAAATATGGAATGTTGCTAGTATGTTTGATTTCTATTATCAAAACTTCTTTCTAGACATAGGAAAGGTTACATGGCTAGAAGATAAATTGGTTATGGTTCAAATATGAGAGATGGTAAATACCCTAGGAAATCAATTCAATAAGATTATGACCGATTATTTCACTAGTACATTTGAGACCTTTTTCTGACGGCGGAGCATCCAAAGTTAGACAGTAAACTCTTGATTAAGTGACACCACCTGACATCATAGTTTTGTAGTCAAAAAAATTGATAGTTCTGTCAGGCGTCGTAATTATGATAACCTTGGCTGTCACTAAAAGAGGGTGCCAACACAGTGAGCCTACCGTCAGACTTATTTATGGCCATTGCAATTGGGACACCTATCTATCACAACAAATAACAAATGACGGCGACCCATCAGAAGCTTCCTACGGGTAGCCATCATTCGTAACATGTTCACCGACGGAAATGCTTTTAATGCAACGGATATCTGTCAGAAGTTTAAAATGCATATCCATCATTTTTGGTTTGTAACGATGACTATGTTATATGTGCGATGGACATGTGTTGGATAGTTACTATGGTTATCTATTGTTTATGGTTGTTTTCTGACAATGATGTTGTTAATGCGACAGATAGATGTTGAATATTTGCGATAGGAAACTATCATTGTTTTAAAGCCGTTGTAGTTACAACGATAATGATTTTTTAAAAATATATATATATATATATATATTTGTCAATCGAGTTGGTATCGATTCAGAACGGTGTTCTTGCAGATCTGGTTCCTGCTCGTGATTTGGTTATGGATCATTTGGAGATAACTTTGTAGTAGATTCGGTAGCGGCTCATGGATTATTGAGTCAAGTCTAGAGACTTGGATTTGGAATGGATCCTACTAAATCAAGACTTGTGACAATGACTGCTCTAGCACAATTCAGAGGTAACTTTGTAGTAGATTCAGTAGCAGCTCTTGGATTATTGAGTTGAGTCTAGAGACTTGGATTTGGAATGGATCCTACCAAATCAAGACTTGTGACAGTGACTGCTTCAACACAAGAAGCTAGTGTGGCAATCAGAGATGCAGTCTTCCTGATGTGTTCATGGGATATATGCAGACCTGATTGCATTCAAATCTGATTCAAGTGACTTCTTGACTTCTTTGGTCCAAATTTGATGTGCGGGTTCATGGTGCAGTTGATATATATTTGTCGTACATGGATTGAGATCTTAAATTATTGAGCTTCTCTTTGTTTCGAGAATAGTTTAACATTCTCTACTTAACAGGGCCAACCACGTGAAGGTGGAAGCTCATCTGACCCCTCCTAGGAGCCTCTTATGACCCTTTACGACATTTTAAGATCTCTAAGATGTATTCTTAGGGATCGTAAATGGTCGTAAAGGGTCATAAGGGGTCCTGGGACACAACAGTTGAGAAACATAAATGTAGGCATCATGGTCACAATTTTTTTGGAAACACAACATAATTGAGTGGTATACCCAGATGATGCAACACAACTACTCTAGTTCCATGTCTACACTGCGTAAAAATTACCCAAAGATGAAGAATAAATTTAGAGAGCGTAGGAGGAGAGCGATAACGACCAAAATAATATAGGGACCTGTATTACTTTGTTCATTCTCTCTCTCCTCCACTCTCTAAATTTATTTTTTATCTATGGATTTTGTTTACCATAGTGTAAACTTGGAAGCAGAGGAGTGATATATAGTTGTGTTGCATCGTCTAGGTATACCATTCAATTATGGTGTGTCTCCAAAAAAATTGTGATTATGATGCCTATATTTATGTTTGTTAGCTGTTGTGATATCTACATTTATGTTTCTCATTTGTCGTGTTTATGTGCATGTTCTTTATGTGTATCTAGTAGAAATTCTAAAAAAAAAATTAGTATCTACAATGGCCCTCTATTAACCACATTTACGCATATGGTCCCAACAAAGTAGCGCACAAACTACACAAAGAAGGCATCACAAAAATATGATTTCTGCTTTCGCCATTGAAGCAATCTTGGTAGCACTAGCTGCCTCTCAAGCCTTGCACAAGTTGCACTCATTTCTTACATTAGGTATAGATGTAGATGGGGTAGATTTAAATGTGGTTTGATCGACCCACCAAAAGTATTGACATCCAGTATTTCTCTAACAATACCAAATGTACATCAGTTCTTCATAAAATGAGTAGTTGTCACATTATTTTTAAACATAAAATATAATTACGTATCCAAACCTTTTTCTGATTTGGGCAAACCCAAAATTGACACCCAGGTTTACTTGTTGTGTGTGACGTCTTCAACATGCATGGGCCAACACCACATTGACACATAGGCACATTGACCAAAGTCATCGACGCTATTTTGACAAATATTGCATTATCACAAATATTGCATTGTCATTATTTTGTTCATTCATACTAATTATAATTACAATAAAAAGAAACATACTAATGTAGACTTGCACATTTTTTGGCTAAGTTGAAGTCTTTGGTTTAAATCACTAGACATTCAAAACAAAATGACAAACCAAAGACAACCATGCAATTGTAAAGAAAGGTAATTTTCTTAATCACATCACTAATTTTTGCATGTCTAAATACTAGTGTCTTTCAAGTGATTTGATTCTTGTCATGCCCATTACAAATGAGAACAGTCTTAACTAGTGAGGTTGTTTAAGCATACAGAGATTAAATACACTATTTTAGAATGAAATTTCTTTTAACAAAAGATTAAAGATATATAAGTAGGACATATAAAACAAGGTGAATAAGAGTAGTACATATAAAACAATCATTAGAACATGCCAAACATCTGGCATAATTGTACACTTCATTCATGTCATTGATATTCTTCTTCATCCATCTCATCATCAAGACCGTCGTCATCATCGACATCATCACCACCACTATTATCATCATTGTCATCATCAGCATCATCATCATCATCCTCCTCATCATTATCATTAGTAGCAACATTAGTAGCAACATTAGTAACAACATCATCCTCATTATTAGCAGCATCATCATCGTCTTCTTCTTCATATTCTTCTTCGACTAGCTCTCGATCATGATCTGGTTCTACATCATCTTCCACTTCTTCATCTCCCTCGGTATCTTCTTCCATCACATTATACTTTATCAGTCTTCCTCTTGGATCATGTCTAACAAAAAATGACCAACCTAGTTTATGTGGAACCTCTAAGTAAAACACTTGCTCCCATTGGCTTGGAAGAACATAGGGCTCTTCTCCAACTGGCTCAAACAACCTTGTATTAATCATTGGAAATCCATTGTCATGTTCAATAATAGTTCTATTAGGATCATTTTTATTGAGTCATAGTCTGTACTATTTCACAACGAAGAGAACTAATTTAAAGGAATTGAAGTCACAGTCAAGTATATCAACCAAAATACCATAGTATCAATTTTGTGACTCTCGAGGATGTAAGTCATTTCTAGATGAAATATTAGTCACCTGGAACACTACACTTATCCCAGAATCACAAGTTCTCTTCGTGTCATCCAACTTTTTGATGCGAAATTTATAACCATTGCAAAACATAGCCTTGTGGTGTTTCACCTGCAATAATGTCAAACATGTATAAATTATTGCATCACGAGTTGAAAAACATATGATTCATTAATTAACAAATTTATAAGTACCTGGTGATCTCTTAAACCATATGCTAAATCTATTTCCTTTTGTGTAACATTGGGATCTCTATTGCGATGAGCTTGTATAACCTATGAAGACATGGATTCCCATGTTAATCTATGACCATCATGTTGACATCGTTCAATCCATGCCATCATCCAATCTTGATTGTTTGCAATAAACAAATGTATTACATCCCACTCTTTAGTAGTTGTACAAAAGTAAATAGATGACTTACAACAAATTTATTTTGAAGATTAAGAATTAATTTACTACAATAACATCTCATAATTTATTGCCTTTCAATTTCCTAAATCTACAATTGCCCACCAAGTACTCCCCTTCAAAAATTTTAATTGAGTTGAGATCTCAAATGCAATCTATATGGGTCTTTGTTGCAAGATTAGGAAGATATTGAGTAACATACACCATCATCTGGTATACCATATATCCCTCAACCATAGAACCCTCGAGACGTGCTCTTTCCCATACCAAACCCTTCAAAAATTTTAAGTGTCTCTCAACCATCCACATTGACCTAGCATGTACAGGTCCACACAATTCAATCTCATCAACTTGGTGTATGAGGTAGTGTTCTTGTGCATTGAAAAAAGAATGAAGGTAAACACTTTTACATTTCACACATTAATCAAAAAATTTGTTTCTTCCAATATTTTATATCTTCTTTATGGATTTCTTTAGATGACAACCACTTATAAGAGATTCAAGACATAAATATATAAATACGAGACTTTACAATATATTACTTGTTTGATATTATTGTTTGATATATTGAACAAATATCACTGCTTACCTCAACTATTTTCTAAGATCATATATCACTTGTTTGATATTATTGTTGAAGTTCTCTGGAAGAGATAGGGGTAGAAAATACTACAACAATTGTCAACTGATCATTTCATACAATGAAAATTGAATGCAATTACACAAATATATTGTAAATACAAAAGACTATGACTTACCTTGATGAAGGTATGTCAATCATGTGTTTTCATCCCTGACCCAAAATCATTTTTCTTTGATATGAGATTGAAATAACCAAAGAAGAACACTTGTATTAATCCGGTCTCCATTGCTATTTGATTCAATGATATTTTTCATTGCATGATTGGAATCATGAATGGCACTACAAATTTTGCCAAGTTTTTCTTTGTCACACCTTCTGTCCAATATTTTCCACAGCGTCTCTATTACATTCTTTCCAATATGCATAGTATCAAACAAATGCACAATTTGTAGATGCTCATAGTAGGGCAGCCTACTAAATTCTCTGGGATAACATTTTAGTCCCTTTGGAAGCTAGTCGGTGATGCCTTCACAACCTTCAAGATCATCAACTACATAATTAGCCAACTAAACACAATCAAAATATATAATTTTTAAACATCGACCATTACGTGGAACAATATTA
This sequence comes from Chamaecyparis obtusa, assembly GCA_027943335.1. Lineage (NCBI taxonomy): Eukaryota > Viridiplantae > Streptophyta > Pinopsida > Cupressales > Cupressaceae > Chamaecyparis > Chamaecyparis obtusa. Next base: position 1,423,623 of record BSBK01002762.1, read on the forward strand.
CCTTGAATTCTATTATATTCCAACTGTCATAGGTGAGTGTCATTCTTTGGGGCTTTGATGTAGTCTCTTCTTTCCCATTGAAAATATGACTTTCTGCACTTTGATACTTATGATTTCTGGGAAGGAACTGCCTATACTCATCAAACACCTATTTTCTTAAAATTTTGGAATGACAAGATTTCATCTTTGGACCACACATTGGACATGCAAATTTTTCCTTTGTTTGAAGACCTACAAGATAACAATAAAATTGGATTAAATATGTATATTTTTAAAATTTGAATTATACCATACAACGAGAATTCACCATAACATACCACAGAAATGTGTCAACCTTGGAGCATCATGAATTGTCCACACAAGTATTGCATGGAATTGAAATTCTCTTTGTCCAATTGGTCGGGAGATGTCATACATAGTGAAACCATTACATAACAACAACAACTCGTCGATAAGAGGCGCAATATATACATTCATATCTTTCACTTGGTACTTACCTAGTTGAATTAACAACATCAGATAATTATTGTGGCCATTTCACTCCAAGAATTATAATTACATGTAGATAACTATAAAATAATAAGATACTTGAAACAATCATTGCCAACATAATGTGCTCCCTCTTTATTGACATCCATGGAGGAAGGTTATTGTTTATAACAAAAATAGGCCACACCAAGCAAACGGATCTTATCTCTCCATGCAGATTGACACCGTCTGCTACCAGAGAAAGCCTGAGATTTTGAGGTTCCTCTTTAAAATGTGGCCACTTTTCCTCTATGTCCGTAAATGATGAACCATCCGCAGGCATTCAAATAATGTCATCTTGAATCCTGCCGCATGCATGGTAATCCATAAATTGTGTCAAGCTATTGCACCTGAACAATCATTTCAAACGTGGAATAATGGGGATGTGACGAAGAACCTTGCGAGGTACCTTTTTTGTCACTTGATCATCTCAATATCTGCTCATATGGCATTCAAGGCATTCTGTTGCATTTTCATGTTCTTTATAATAAATAATATGATCTTCGAGACAAGCATCTATTGTTTGATACTCCATTCCAATATGTTTCATAGTGGCACATAATTCTCGGTACAAGTGAGGGAGAAAATTTGATGGTAGTAACAAAAAGTCACCTATCAATCTGCAACAAATAATATAAGTCATTACTATAAACAATCTTAATGGTACATGTTTCACCTTTTATAGACTATAATGACATATATGACAAACCTTAGCATATGTTACATTGCTATGTTGGATAAACCATTCATAACCTTCAAATTCACCAACAACAATACAACAAAGAGAAGAGTAGATTGGGAGCCTTCGTAAAGGGTCATGTCTACCTTCTCAAGTAGAGGTATATCATGGACATCATCAATGTCATCCTCATCATTAGCAGCAGCAGTAGCACCAGCAGCACCAGTACCAAATGTGTCAACGATCAATGCATTCATACCATCATCTTCAAATGTGTTTTCTAGTGCATGATCGTCATCTTCCATGGGATCATGATCTTCAACTTCAATACTCACACCTCCATGTTCCTCTATATTCACACTGGGGAGATTGACCTATATAAAAATGATGATAATCAAACCTCCTTCCATGGTTCATATGTATATTACTTCTGAAAACAATATAACAAACAACTTACCATTGGATTATAATCAAACCCCCCTTCATGTGACCATTCTCCCTACAATGTCTCTTTGCTGGTTTGATTTTGATTCTTCTTGTCTTTAAGCCATTACAACTCTTGCATGGACAATAACATTTGTCATCAGCTTCTCTTTGAAAGTTAGACAACAATCTAGCGACTGTCTCCTTATTTTGATCAAATTCCCTTGTATTATCTGACATGATCCTTAATGTGTATATCTGCAAAACAAATTGGAGATGCCTCGTTTCATTAGCTTCACGTCACCTTCTCATAGCTTCTCATTTTCTAACAGATTTCGCCAAAAGCTTTGTAGGAAACTAAGTAAGGGGTATTCTTGAGTTCAAACACATTGAGCTGCTACAACTGAATTATAAATCATGAATTCACTATAAAATTAAAATTGAATAGGGAGATAAGTAAGACATTTAATGCATTATTACTTCATCATGATGATAAAAATTTCATTGGCTGAAAGCACATAGTGGTGCAGGGGCACCTAGAGCACATAAGGAGTTCACAAAACCTATGGAGATCAAAAAGACATCAGTGAACATGAAGATATCCAATGACATCAATTGGAGCATTTTGAAGCCTATAATGACCTATAAGGTTAATACCTGTAATAAATTGGCAATAAGCCCTTAAAGGCCTAATAAGCCTTAGGACCAATTTAGGAGTCTAGGATGAGTTTTTGAGTTGCAAGCTTATAATAGCTTAGATTTGGTTTTAATAAGGTTTAATAAGTTTATTTAGATCATATCCCAAGGTCTTAGGATTCAAAAATCTTAAGAAATGCTTCATTTGCAATGTTTTTTAATTCAAATTTTTTAATAACAACGGTCACTTGTTAAAGGAGGGACAAGGGGTTTTATGTTTAATTAGTCTTAATATAAGTTTCCAACCACCAAAGTTGGTTGAACAGACTTAGAGGAAGTTATAAATTAGAGGATCAAGCCATTATACGGTAGTCAATTCATTAGATGCCATTAAACAATAGCCTTAAATGTCATTAAACAATAGCATTAGATCCATAGGACAACATTAGATGTCATTAAACAATAGTCAATTTGGACATTGTAGATAAAGTGAAGTCCTCCATAGAAGGGCATCAACTTCGAATCTCAGTCTTAATTACAATATACATAGAAGCGAATTCTAGAGTAGAATTCTATAGAAAATCTTAAGTAGATTTCAAATTACTTCAAGACTAATTCATTCACAAAGGAGGGACTAATCTAAAGATCAATTCTGAGAACTTTAAAAGTTGTTTATTCCTAGGTAGAATCTGGAAAATATCAACAAATGAAAGTCTGATTTTCTTGCAAATTTGAAAGGATTTTTGGTATGATTCAAAGTTGTTAATGGTTGGAATGTTTTATATAATGTTTTGATCCTTATATTTCATGAGGTTGAAGTCATTCATGCTCTGAGAATTCTATTCTAGTCACTGTTATTCCATTCTGGGATTGTATAGTCATTGAAAATATGAATTATGACTATTTTCTTGAGTTTCTTTCATTATGAATGTCATTCTATGAATGTAGATTACTGGTTCTCATAGAATGGCATCCAATTAACATGTATTATAATCCTCTAACTTTGGAAATGCAATTTTGATTGACTATTGTGGTGATCACCATAGGGAATAGTAAGAAACTAAGTGAATTTGGAGGATAGGCTGAAGGATAGAGAGTTCTGGCCAAACAAGGGCAATATTTTATGATTGAAAGTGTATAGACATGTTAAGTACAAGATGAATCAACCATTATTTGTTGTAGGAAACTTTGGGAAATGTGACATTGAGGAAGCCCTAGATTTAAGGGTTTTGAGGGCACAAATTGGGGCTTTTGTATCTAGAAACCTCTTGGAGTCAAATTGACTTCATATTATTTTGATTTGAACCTATTCATGACACTATTAAAAGACTTGGAGCTAGGGAGTTTGACTGGTTAGTACTTCCTTTGTAAATGCATGAGTTTTAGGCCTTCAAAATTTGAGAAACAGTGTAAACAGTCATATACCTTCCAAAGCAACCTACCTTGTCCTTTTGGAATGTTAAGGCACTCCATAAAGGGTACTCAAATATCTAATAGCATCAATATAACAAACAGAGCATCGACCAATCAAATAGGGACATGAGGTGCTCAAACAGTGAGCTCATAAAATAATATATTTAGTCTTAATAAAATCTTATAAAGCAACATATATTGTGTGAAGTGTTTGATCTCTTTTTATTTGTTTTGTTGTTGATATTCACTATGTCGTACTTCCCATTTATGATCATTTCATGGGGAAATATTTTGATGGCTTGTGGGCTGCAAGCTAAGGCATCATGCATTATTTATGAGCTCACCGTTTGAGCACCGACCAATCAAATAGTGACATGAGGTGCTCAAACAGTGATCTCATAAACAATGCATGATGCCCTAGTTGTAGGTAGTTATCTCTTCTATAATGATGGAGGAGTGAAAGATAATGATCAATGAGGTTGCTACTATTAGATCATACATTAATACACTTACTGTTTTGAATTTGAGCTCAGGCATCATGCAATATTATTGTTGTCATTGCATGCTTGCTGCTATTGTGCACCATATATTATTTTATACACTATTTATTTCATTGAGACTGTGAGCTATTGCAGTTGACTGTATTCTTTTGGGGTCTAATCTATTATAGTTGTTTCTTTTTTCTTTGAATCATTGTTTACAATTAATTTTGATACAATATTTGTGTGAAGAACAAGAACAAAATGGTGAACAAGTGTATTTGACAAAGATAAACATGACACATTTTGTTGGGCTGATTGGGTTGGCCTGGTACCATTTTCATTATAGAAGAGATAACTACCTACAACTATATTTCATAATTCCTCCTTTGAAGTCATAGGTTAGTTTAACTATTGGACAATGAGCTGATAGGAGTTTCGAATAGATTTGAATAAAACCTAAGAGTATTGAATTTTATCATGCAATGTTATTGTTGTCATTGCATGCTTACTGCTGTTGTACACCATATATTGTTTTATACACTATTTATTTCATTAAAACTATGAGCTATTGTAGTTGACTATATTCTTTTGGGATCTGATCTATTGTAGTTGTTTCTTTTTTCTTTGAATCGTTGTTTACAATTACTTTTGATGTAATATTTGTGTGAAGAACAAGAACAAAATGGTGAACAAGTGTATTTGACAAAGATAAACATGACACATTTTGTTGGGCTGATTGGGTTGACCTGGTACCATTTACATGGCATGGCCAGATATTAAACAGTGAGCTCATGAACAATGTATGATGCCCTAGCTTGCAACCCGTGAGCCATCAAGACATTTCCTCATGAAATGATCATAAACGGGGAGTACCACATAGTGAATATCAACACCAAAATAAATAAAGAGAGATCAAACACTTCACACAATGTCTTGAAGGTAATAGAAATGATGCCCTAGCTCTCAAAGCTCGCAGGTCATCAAGCATTCCAAATGAAAAGATGTAAACAATGCCAGTATTAAATAGTGAGCTCATGAACAATGTATCATGCCCTAGCTTGCAGCAGCCCATGAGCCACCAAGACATTTCCTCATGAAATGATCATAAATAGGGAGTACCACATAGTGTATTATTTTATTACTAATGTCCCTATTTGATCTAATAGCATCAATATAACAAACAAAGCATCGACCAATCAAATAGGGACATGAGGTGCTCAAACAGTGAGCTCATAAAATAATATATATGGTCTTAATAAAATCTTATAAAGCAACATATATTGTGTGAAATGTTTGATCTCTTTTTATTTGTTTTTTTGTTGATATTCACTATGTGGTACTCCCCATTTATGATCATTTCATGAGAAAATGTCTTGATGGATTGCGGGCTGCAAGCTAGGGCATCATGCATTATTTATGAGCTCACTATTTGAGCACTGGCCAATCAAATAGGGACATGAGGTGCTCAAACAGTGAGCTCATAAATAATGCATGATTCCCTAGTTGTAGGTAGTTATCTCTTCTATAATGATGGAGGAGTGAAAGGTAATGATCAATGAGGTTGCTTCTATTAGCTCATACATTAATACACTTACTGTTTTGAATTTGAGCTCGGGCATCATGCAATGTTATTGCTATCATTGCATGCTTTCTGTTGTTGTGCACCATATATTGTTTTATATACTATTTATTTCATTGAGACTGTGAGCTATTGTAGTTGACTATGAGCTAAAAGCAACATATATTGTGTGAAGTGTTTGATCTCTCTATTTATTTATTTTGTTTTTGATATTCACTATGTGGTACTCCCCGTTTATGATCAAATAGACAAAGCTCAAATGCCTACCTCAAGTGCCAGTCCCCTCTTCCCACACAGTGTCGGCCTCTTCAAGCACACCAAACTCGAATGCCCTTTTCGCGCCACACAAAAGTGTAGTGCCATCTTCATGGCAGCTTTTCAAATTCACAAAATAAAAATGACACTTTCTTTTTCTTTTTTTTTGTTTATAACCAAATGGGTGTCGCAATCTATGAGCTCACTGTTTGAGCACTAGCCAATCAAATAGGGACATGAGGTGCTCAAATAGTGAGCTCATAAATAATGCACGATGCCCTAGTTGTAGGTAGTTATCTCTTCTATAATGATGGAGGAGTGAAAGGTAATGATCAATGAAGTTGTTGCTATTAGATCATACATTAATACACTTACTGTTTTGAATTTGAGCTTGGGCATCACGCAATGTTATTGTTGTCATTGCATGCTTACTAGTGTTGTGCACCATATATTATTTTATACATTGTTTATTTCATTGAGACTATGAGCTATTGTAGTTGACTGTGAGCTATAAGCAACATATATTGTGTGAAGTGTTTGATCTCTCTATTTATTTGTTTTGTTGTTGATATTCACTATGTGGTACTCTCCGTTTATGATCAAATAGACAAAGCTCGAATGCCTACCTCAAGTGCTAATGCTCTCTTCCCACATGGTGTTGGCTTCTTCGGGCACACCAAACTCAAATGCCCTCTTCGTGCCATGCAAAAGTGTAATGTCATCTTCGCAGCAACTTTTCAAATTCACAAATTAAAAATGACACTTTCTTTTTCTTTTTTTTTTTGTTTATAACCGAATAGGTGTCGCAATTTATGAGCTCACTGTTTGAGCACTGGCCAATCAAATAAAGACATGAGGTGCTCAAATAGTGAGCTCATAAACAATGCATGATGCCCTAGTTGTAGGTAGTTATCTCTTCTATAATGATGAAGGAGTGAAAGGTAATGATCAATGAGGTTGTTGCTATTAGATCATAGATTAATACACTTACTATTTTGAATTTGAGCTTGGACATCATGCAATGTTATTGCTATCATTGCATGTTTGTTGTTGTTGTGCACCATATATTGTTTTATACACATAGAATAATAGATTTGGGGACTTAGACTTATGTTCAATCCTTAGTAATGGTTTGGAGAACTAATTACTAGATGAGTGACTATAGTACCCTAGTTTGCATTATTAGATGATCTTATTTAATTTGTGTTCATTTCATGCAAAGATACATGTAAAGGAAAAGAAATTTGTGCATCTAAAGATTACATGTATATATATAAAAAATAATTTGTATATACTATACAAGGAAAATAAATTTTAGAAGAAAATGCAAGAGTACACGCATACATAAGAGGATGAACATAAATAATAAGGGTGCCAGACATTGCCTGAAGTGATGAATTTTTGACCCGCATATGAATCTAGTGTGCCCCTGTGTGATCCAGAACCTACAAAGAAAAGAGAGATGGGGGTCAGATAAAAAATATCTAAGAAATGAATGGCATCCTATTACTGATCCTCATCTACAATTATGCATGTGCATAGTCAAGCCATACACTTCTGAAAGAAAAACCAAGCTCACAGTCTCAATGAAATAAATAGTGTATAAAACAATATATGGTGCACAACAGCAGCAAGCATGTAATGACAACAATAACATTGCATGATGCTTGAGCTCAAATTCAAAACAGTAAGTGTGTTAATGTATGATCTAATAGCAGCAACCTCATTGATCATTACCTTTCACTCCTTCATCATTATAGAAGAGATAACTACCTACAACTATATTTCATAATTCCTCCTTTGAAGTATGTATATATGGACATGAGGTGCTCAAACAGTGAGCTCATAAACAATGCGTGATGCCCTAGCTTGCAGCTTGCAAGCCATGAAGACATTTCCTCATGAAATGATCATAAACGGGGAGTACCACACAGTGAATATCAACAACAAAACAAATAAAGAGAGATTAAACACTTCACACAATGCCTTGAAGGTAATAGAAATGATGCCCTAGCTCTCAAAGATCACGGGTCATCAAGCATTCCAAATGAAAAGATGTAAACAATGCTAGTATTAAACAGTGAGCTCATGAACAATGTATGATGCCCTAGCTTGCAGCCCGCGAGCCATCAAGATATTTCCTCATGAAATGATCATAAACGAGGTGTACCACATAGTGAATATCAACACCAAAACAAATAAAGAGAGATCAAACACTTCACACAATATATGTTGTTTTATAAGATTTTATTAAGACTAAATATATTGTTTTATGAGCTCACTGTTTGAGCACCTCATGTCCCTATTTGATTGGTTGGTGCTCTATTTGTTATATTGATGTTATTAGATCAAATAGAGACATCAGTAATAAAATAATGCACACGCAGTTTTGAATTTGAGCTCATAAAGATTAACTTTCAAAAGAATATGACTGAATGCAAACATACATAAGTGGATGAACATAAATAATGAAGGTACCAGACATTGTCTGAAGTAATGAAGTGTTGACCCAAGGTTCAATCCAGTATGCTCTTGTATGATCCAAAACCTGCAAGGAAGGAAAAGATGGGGTTAGATCCAAAGGATCTAAGTAATGACTGGCACCCTATTACTGATCCTCATCTACAATTATGCATGTGCAATGTGAATAAAAACTAAGAGTATTGAATTTTATCATGCAATGTTATTGTTGTCATTGCATGCTTGCTGTTGTTGTGCACCAAATATTGTTTTATACACTGTTTATTTCATTGAGACTGTGAGCTATTGTAGTTGACTATATTCTTTTGAGGTCTTATCTATTGTAATTGTTTCTTTTTTCTTTGAATCATTGTTTACAATTACTTTTGATGCAATATTTGTGTGAAGAACAAGAACAAAATGGTGAACGAGTGTATTTGACAAAGATAAATATGACACATTTTGTTGGTCTGATTGGGTTGGCCTGGTACCATTTTCATTATAGAAGAGATAACTACCTACAACTATATTTCATAATTCCTCCTTTGAAGTCATAGGTTAGTTTAACTATTGGACAATGAGCTGATAGGAGTTTCGAATAGATTTGAATAAAAATTAAGAGTATTGAATTTTATCATGCAATGTTATTATTGTCATTTCATGCTTGTTGCTATTGTGCACCATATATTATTTTATACATTGTTTATTTCATTGAGACTGTGAGCTATTATAGTTGACTGTATTCTTTTGGGGTCTAATCTATTGTAGTTGTTTCTTTTTTCTTTGAATCATTGTTTACAATTACTTTTGATGCAATATTTGTGTGAAGAACAAGAACAAAATGGTGAACGAGTGTGTTTGACAAAGATAAACATGACACATTTTGTTGGGTTGATTGGGTTGACTTGGTACCATTTACATGGCTTGGCCAAATATTAAACAGTGAGCTCATGAACAATGCCAGTATTAAATAGTGAGCTCATGAACAATGTATGATGCCCTAGCTTGGAGCAGGCAAGCCATCAAGACATTTCCTCATGAAATGATCATAAACAGGGAGTACCACATAGTGAATATCAACACCAAAACAAATAAAGAGAGATCAAACACTTCACACAATGCCTTGAAGGTAATAGAAATGATGCCCTAGCTCTCAAAGCTCGCAGGTCATCAAGCATTCCAAATGAAAAGATGTAAACAATGCCAGTATTAAACAGTGCGCTCGTGAACAATGTGTCATGCCCTAGCTTGTAGCCCGCGAGCCATCAAGACATTTCCTCGTGAAATGATCTAAATGGGGAGTATGCACATACTAAATATCAATAGAAAAACAAATAAAGAGAGATCAAACACTTCACACAATGCCTTGAAGGTAATAGCAATGATGCCCTAGCTCTCAAAGCTCACAGGCCATCAAGCATTCCAAATGCTAAGATGTAAACAATGCCACTAAAATTGATTTAATGAGAAGACAAAGCTCGAATGCCTACCTCAAGTGCCAGTGCCCTCTTCCCACATGCAGGTGTCGGCCTCTTCGCGCACACCAAACTGGCATGCCCTCTTCGCGCCACGCAAAAGTGTTGTGTCATCTTTGTGGCAGCTCTTTGAATTCACAAATTACAAATGACACTTTTTTTTCTTTTCTTTTTTTTGTTTATAACCAAATGGGTGTCACAATTATGATGATATCATCGCTATTACGACACCGTTAGGGGCACTTGGTAAAAAAATTAAAAAAAAAAACACAAATTGTAGTGGCGTCGCAAATTGGCATCGAAATTTGACCCCAAATGTTGTAGTGTTTTGAAGCCTTTCAGCTAAGAATGCACAACAGGGAAAGAATTCCCTCTACCATTGTTAAATAATACAAGGAAGAGATGTGCTTTCTAGTAAGCACCAATCATCGTATGATCCAGGATGTGGAGCCAAGTTTCGAGTATGCACTAGAGCTCAGTTATGAGATTACCTCTAAGGTTGCAAAGGCATATGTTGATGCACTACAAGAAAGTGACCTAGATCTCTCTGTATATCATTTTGGCACCTATGAAGAGATACAGGAAAATCTGAAGAAAAAGGCATCTACAAAGGAGCCGAAGAAGGTGTATGTAAAAATAACTCCCACACCTAGGAAGAAGAAGCCAGTGGTAGAAGAACCCAAGGTTCAAAGAAAAGGGACTCAGTGGGCATCTAGTGCTCAAGGTGAGGAACCAGAAGAAACATAAATTGTAGAAACAACTACTCTTCACAGAAAGAGAAAGACCAGGAAACCAGTAAAAGAAGATACAAACCAACCATTAATGAAATGGTTAGAGGAATAAAGGATACAGGTGGATTGCGTGGAGTTTTGAGGAGATATGATCTTGGTGATGATGAAGATAAGAGAAAGCTTGAAGAAGCTATTATTTTTTTTCTTCACAAAAAGAACTTAACACCTTATGTACTTCATAAAATAATTCCTAAGGATCTAGTAGGAATAATTGAAGGAAGATGGAAATCTTCCTCGGATAAGGAGAAAGAGTTGAGGATAAGGGCTCTACTAGAGGAAAATAATCATCTAAGCCTGGAAGAGGCAACCAATCAAGCTGACCTATACAAATAAAGTTTCAACATAAGAAAGAGAATTGGTCAGGTCCTAGTTGGTGAAGTGGGAAAAGTACACGATGAAGGAGTTTCTACTTGGATGATTGTTTTGAAGCAACAACATCAAGCAGAAGTAGAATGCCATAAGACCACAGAGCCACTGGTAATGGACACTGGAAAGGGAAAAGGAATACTAGGAGTTGAGACTCCACTCAAGGCAAAGATTGCAATTGAACTGGTCATTGTTGATATCACTGGAGACACGGGTGGTGATCTCACTCCACCAACCCTACTTGCTTCCCCAATTAAAATTAAAGCTCAAACTTTAACTATGGATAATATAGTTGATGAAGTTATGGATTTTGGTGAAGTGTCAAATGATGTTAAATGGTTTAGTGTTCTAGTAGAAGAGGATAAGCAAAAAAATGAAACAGCTCTATCGTAAACCTTTTTAGATTTCAACAAAAGTCCTAGAGACTACATGTCTCTATTTCTACCTAAATTGAATCTAAGGCTAATGACTAAATGGAGAACTGGTTTAGCATCAAACAATAAGATTATAAGGAAAACTTTGACACAAGTAAGACCAGGTCTTAGTGATGAGACAATAAAACTTTTGATGGAAGCAGTGTCACTCAATTTGGACACAAAGAATAGGGTTACCAAGATAATAAATGGATTGGAAAAAGATGTGCATGAAGATTATCTAGATTTTTGGCTAAAATATGACTTCACCACTCTTAAGTCTACAGGTCCATAGGACATCTCACACAATGAACCTGAAAAAGAATTAATACCACCAACACAATTCACAACTGGTGAACAATCTACAACCGATGAGAAGGAAGTAACACCTGAACAGTTCACTTCCAGTGAACGGGTAAATTTGGGAGAACAAGTTCAACCAGAAGATCAAGCACAAGGAGAGTCATCAAAAAAGATGACTAATGAAAAAGGAATAGATAAATAAGAAATTGTTCTGAATGATCATCAGGTTGTTGAAGAGCAACAAAAGGAACAACCACCGGAAGAGGAAGTCCATCCAGAAGGAGTACAACCAGGAGGGTAAGTACATCAAGAATAGGAGGTACGACAAGAGGAGACACCTCAACAATAGGAGTTGCATGTTAATGAAGAACAGGAGAAGCTTGTAGAAGAACAACCTGCATAGGAGAGTAGACAGGAGGAATTGGTAGATGTTCCTAGTACATATTCATTAAAGAGAAAGCTAACATTTGCAATAGATACAAAAGAAAAGAAAAGTTAGTGAAATAGTGTTGACATAAGAAAGATGTTAGCAAGACAGCTAAAGGAGCTCGCTAAGAGAAAATAGGATATGGTTCTCTCTAGTGTAAGAAATATCTTGTACAATTTTGTACCTAATACAGATATAGATGAAGATGAACTGATAATTGATCAATTGGAGGTAATAGTGCAATCAATTGGGGAAGATGTCTATGACCCAGAAATAAATGAAATTGATCACTATGAGAAGAAGAGAATAGAAATTCTTCACAAATAGGATGAAGAACTCAAAGCTACTGTATCTGCAAGCATCGGGGAGCTACAACACCAGATACATGAAGCAAGAAGGTTGATCACAAGGACTTCAAACTTTGAAGACTTTGTTAAAGATATAACAGAGAGAACAAACCAGACTACATAAGAGATAAAGGTTCTAACATCCAAATTTGATGTGAAGAGCTCTTCTACAACAGAGTACAGTCAGGAACTGACAAGTCTTGCTCTCATCTTAAGGAATGCATCCGAAGACAAGACAAAGAATCCAAGATCTTATTGGATTCTAGTTGTTCAATGCACCAAATTTTGATCTAATGCAAACAATGGCAACAAATGCAGATAAACTGATCAAAGAACCTGATTACAAAATAGTGGAAGACATGGAAAACATAATAGTCTCACTGCAAGAAACAAAGAAAAATTTAGATCATGTAACAGGTATATAGAAGCCATTCCTTGATTCTGTGAAGAAAAATTATAAGGATATCTTCAATAAGTTACAAATATAATATGTAAACATGTAAGAAGAATCAACCCTATGACCTATGGAGGAAAAAAGGAGAAGTGGTGATTATAGATGAGAAGATCAATGCAGATATAGATGAAAGATTGATGACAGTGTGTGTAATAATATGCTATAGGTAGACAAGGAGATCTATAGGGGAAGTCTACAAATGAAGGTGATGTGTATTGATATGTTTTTCCACCAATGCCAAAGGGGAAGATTGTTGATATAAACTTAGTTTTCAATGGTAGATTCATAGGCAAACATCAATCCCACTGGAACACTAGTACATCACACCAGTACTCATAATTGTTAACCGGTAGACTAAACAAGAAAGTGGTGTACTTTAACCGGTCATGCTTATACATGTCTAGGTTTTTGCAACCGGTCATGGGATACACACAGCGAACAGATGACTAACTGGGTACAAGCTCTTCACCGGTTAAGTGCATGATAATCCGAACCGAATTATGCAGAGCGTTATCAGTTAAACTGGAGTTAGATTTTTCAATGGAACTAAAGTTAGCTTTTTTTTTCAGCGAGCGTTTCGAGGTAAACTCAGGATCAGTTTGCAAGTTTTTTTTGCATGCATGATTTATGGGTGATTTTACATCTTGGCGAAACTATGAGATGCATTTTTAATAAGATTAATTTCTTATAAATACAAGTCAAAGGACATAAAAGTTTTGTTGTTGAATATCAAGAGCATAGAGTGAAAAAGAGCAGGAGAGATGAATCTTCGGAGAGGAGTCACAGTCACGAGAGGTGAAAGGCAAAAAAAGATTCAACAGCCAAGCAGAGGAAAGGGTAACAGGTACCATATGATTAGATAGAAAGTGTCATCATAAGATCATTGCTTTAAATTGAGAAGCGTATTTAAATCCCTCAATCAGGGTGAACCCTAATAGGTTCTTTGTATAAATCCATTTACCGGGTAACATCTTTATTGGTGTTCTAAGTCCTCTTACAAGGCGACTCCTAACATGTTCAAGATCCTATCAAGTCTTCTACTAAATCCCTTAACTGGGTAGCACTCTTACCAGTGCTTTGTAAGCCTCTAATAGGGCATCTTTATTACTGTAGTAGTGAAGTTGTGGGTTCTGTCCCACCATGGTTTCTTCCTTCTAACCGAGGGTTTACACGTACATATGTTGTCTTGACCTGTGTATTCAAGTTTTGTTTAGGGTAAGTGCACAAAGATGGGGGACCGAAAAGGGGGTATAAGATGCCACTTTTTTCCTAAAATCAGCGAACTCTGAACTTCAACAAGAAATTGAAGATAGTTGGACTCAGTTTTAAGATGCAACAAGAACAAGAGTTGTAATACTCAGAATCTAGTTCCTAAACTACTAATTTATTTTGAAAATGGTGCAGATTAAGGCCCTCAAAAAGGGGGAGCACAAAAAGTGGTCATGTTTTTTGTGAAAAAACATAACATAGCATCTAGTGTGCTCCCCCTAAAATGTTAACTTTTTTTTTGAATTTTTTTAATCACTCCAATGAGAAGTTAGCTAACACCATGTAGTTTATCTCAGATTTTTTTGCTAATTTTTTGATGAATGTATAATTTTTGATGAATTTACGAAGTGCACACATCCTGAAAACGTGAAATTTCTATGTGCTCCCCCTAGAAATCATTTAAAACTAATCAAAAATCAAATTTTCTTTTTTTTTTAAAGTGTGTAGAATGGAGTCTAGTTTCTAAAAATGTAACTTGTTGCAAAATTTGATGATGAACGAGCCAAAATCTATGCCCAAAATACTACACGGTTTTTTACAAAAAATGGACATACACACAAAAGAAATTGGAGATGAAAAACTTAACATAATCAGAATTCAAAATAAATTATACGCTTAGATAACTAACAGAGAGATCTGCAATATCACATCGTCTGATTTTTTGTTATTGAACCATGAGTAAACCTGATGAGGAGCACACAAAAAAGATGTCATTTTTTTGTCTGCTAGAAAACATGTCTCGGGCCTATTTGAATCCTCCAAGCCTTAGGATTGGTGAATTCCAATGTCTTGCAAAGCGTGTGCGCCCTATAGGGTGTGCACGCTATTGAAATCTATGACTTCCATAGGACGTGTGCCCTATTTAAGTCATAGATTTCAATAGTGAGAGAGAAATAGTAATAAGGTGGCAACGATTGGTGAACAGAGAGAGAGAGAGAGAGAGAGAGAGAGAGGCACTCTCTCTCTCTCTCATGAAATGAAATTAAATTAAATTAAATTAAATGGATTGAACAAGAAAAAGGATTTTGCGTACGCGCTTGGGAAGCCCTCTTCACTGCAAACACGGGTTTGTGGAAAGAAAAATGGGCTTTCCCAAATGCAGAAAACACTTTATAGTGTTTTGCAAAGCGTGTGTGCCCTATAGGGCATACACGCTATGGTTTGAATTGCCCAAGCCTAAGGCTTCGGCAACCCAATCCATAGTGCACGTGCCCTATAGGGCACACACGCTTTAGTGCATACACACTATGGTCGATGGAGGACAAAAAGAAAAGTGGCACCATTTTGGTCCCCCATCTTTGTGCATATACCCTTTATGAATGTTGTAATATTCTTTAATTTTTGAATAAGTAAGAATAGATGTTTAGAAACAAGTAAAAGAAATTGAAATTACTGATTCACCCCCCCCCCCTCCTCTGAGTTACCGGTTAGGAATAACAAAAATAATCCACCATACAATAGAATTTAGTCAAGCATATTGTCTGCCCCCCATCTTAGTTTTTAGTATTTAGGGAAGGTGGCCAACGCGCAAGAGGCACAACGTCAAGCATGACAAATGGAGCTATCACAAGTTTCAAACAAGGACTATGCTCTAATGATGAGTCTCTTTTCTTGTCACTAGGAGCTAGGGGTAACATTTGTGGAAATCTAGTAGATAATTCATGATTGATTTTAGTAACCTCACGCATATCATCAGAATTGATAGAATTAATATCATTTGCACTAGGAACATTGTAAGGATCATCTAGAATATCTTCATCTAAATTAATCACAATAGGATCTTTGATAGGTATAGAAAAATTATCATATTTATTCTATTTGTTTTTTTTGGATTAACTTCCTCCCTTGGGCTATGCATAGGTTGGTCAAAGGGGATTCCAGGCATTAGAAGGTGTCTTAGGGGAGGAAATATTTTGAAAGCAATCTCATAAGCTCTAGCACAATGTCTATGGTGGTGGTCATGAGCATAGCATTTACATTTAGTTTTTCTTAAAATTTAGGTTGGTTTTGGGTCAAGCCACATCGGGTTTTTCCCCCTTGGGAGGTAGAACGAAAGGATCCTCACTAGGTTGAGAGATAGAAGATGCGAGGTATTTGTAAGATATAGAAGGTGGGAATGAAGCATAAATAGGGGGAATGGAAGGTATTGGAAGGACTTTAGGTCTAGTGCAAGGAGATTGGACATCCTTAGAGTTGATAAGTCAACAAATATCTTGGGCATTGATATTTTGATAGGATAAGAAGAGATGATTGTGGCAAGGTTGTAATGGTTGAGGCATGCTAGGCCAAAAAAAGTCAAGGTCAAAGTTCTCAGGACTTGCTAAAGGCTAATAGATACTATGATTAATGGTGATAATTTCTCCATTATGAGAAAATTTCAAACACATATGGATAAGAGAGACAATAGCTTTCATGGAAGTGAGCAAAGGAAGGCCAAGTCTTACTTACAATTGGTTAGAAGTTGGGATGATAACGAAGGTGACATCTAAGGATTTATTACCAACTTAAACAAAGAATGTAATGGAACCATGGGTAGGACAAGAAAAACCATTGAAAATATTAATCATCACATCTAATTTGTACAAGAGTCTCGATAAAAGTGTCTTGATTAAAGATGTTCTTTAGTTATAATATTCACCATGCAAGTAGAATCGATAAGGACTCCATGAGAGGGAATACCATTTATCTTTGCAACAATATAAAGGGAACCATCGAGTGCCCTAGTAGTCTCCTAAGGATCAAATGAAATGCAAGGTCCAAGTTTTGGCTTGGGTTTGGATTTAGATTAATCAATAACGTTGAAAACATTGTCTACCTCAGTACATAGATGATCAAAATTCATAGTAGTAGTTTCATGGGATTTAACAACATTGGTTTAAGAGGAAGGTAAGGAATGGATAGACTCAATTGTATTAGTAGAATGGGAAGGTAAGGAGTTGGTATACATTTGCAAATTTTGGTTCGGAGGAGAAATGGATTTGTTTCCTTGATCATTAACACTGTCAACAGTTATAGCATTGGAATCAATAAGGTCTTGGACAATGGTCTTCAAATGAAAACATTTCTCAGTATCATGGTTGAGTCAATGGAATTAACAAAAGGATTTGGGATCAAAGGATTTAGACATTGGCTTGGATGCATTAGTTGGTTTGATGGGAGAAAGTGTTAAAACATTATCTTTAATCAACTTCAATATCACATTATGCAAAGATTTAGAAAGAGTTCAAAATACAAGATGGTTTGAAAATAGATGACAAAGGAGCCACACATTTAGTTACAATTGCCACTTGCACATCATTATTTGATGAATTGTTGAGTTTGATGAAGCCTTTAGGTTTTTGAAACTTTTGGAATGGTTGGGAGACAACATCACTCTTATCAACTAGAGCCATTGGATTGGAGGTCTAAAATTGGCTCACTTAAAATTGATAATTGTGAAGCACTACACACAATTGGGTAAAAGAATTAAATTTAGAAAGTAAAATCTTATCTCTAATGTTCTTATGCAAATTAGAAATAAAAATATGTTGAACATCAATATCAGGCATTGGATAAAAATTTGAGCATGCAAATGTTTAAATCTACCAATGAAATCAGCCACTTTTTCTTTAATGTCTTGTTTACAATGGATCAAATTAGTCAAAGAAACTGGATCAATGTTATTTTGAAATTGTTGAATGAAAGCATTAGAATTTTTTTGAATTGAGTCAATAAAATAAGGAGACAAAGAACAATATCATTGCTAGGCCTTATCTCCAAATGTTCTAGTAAACCATTTATCCATGAGTTTATGATCATGAGAGAAATCGCTACACAAAGTTTGAAATATTTTTGCACAAGTCAAGCAATGACCTTTTCCAGAATAAGTCTCCAAATGAGGTATTTCCATGTATCGAGGGACAACAACACAAATAATGTCTAAGGACAAAGGACTAGCAATGTCACAAGTGGGAATATTGAATTTTGATTGAGTCATGGAGGCAATTTGATGTTGCAAAGATGAAATGGTTTGTTGGGCAAGACGATTGATAGTAGTTTCAGTGAAGAGATTGGTATGAGACGTGTGAAAGATTTGGAACATTATGGGAAATGGAATGGGCATAGGAATATGAAAATGGGATAGTCTTACAAGTAGGTTGGATAATGATTGGGAAATACATGGAACACTTTTAGGAGTAGGAATGGTGGGATTAGAAATATTTCTAAGACTAACATGTGTAGGATTTATGTTTGAAATGGATGTAGTCATGAGAGGTGGAGTTTATGTAGGAACACTAGGTAATGAAGTAGGAATGTGAATAGAAGTTTCAACACTAGTCTTAGGATGAGGTAGACCAAGATCTTGAGAATAATCTTTGATAGGTTTAATATTATCATTGATAAGATGATATAGAGCACGCAAAAAATTAACACTATTATCATCATTATGAATCAAATTCCTCATTCCTTCTACTAAGGAGATGGCTTCCCTATTAGAATGCTCTTGACCTAATCATTGCTCAAATTTTTCAAAATCACGAGAAGATTTTTGCACTTGGGTAGGAGACACTCTTAAGGTATCATCAACATTCCTAAGGAACATAGAGGACTCGAGATCAATGGAACCCACAAGTCTAAAACTTCTTCTCACTAGAATGCTATATGTAGGACTCAAGGTTATGACACTCATGCACAAGGTAATGAAAGAAAGAAATGTCTAAACAATGCAAATGCAAGTATTCATCAAGTTTATACAACATAAATATAATTAAGACATGTAAGAAGCATAATTGCACATGAAACCTAATGAATAGCACATATAACTATCAAAAGTGGAATGTAAGATGTTGTGTTCACCAAAATGTAGCATAGGTGAACCTAGAGGTAGAAATGTTATGATGGAAAGAATGAATAATGCAATGCATAAGATCTAGACACCAAATTAGAATGGAAATATGATGTGTCGGGCTCACCAAAATGTAATATAGGTGAATCTAGAGGTAGCAATATTATGATGGAAAGAATGCATAAGATCTAGACATCGAATCAAAGTAGAAATGTCATGCATTGGTTTCACCAAAATGTAACAAAAATATTGGTGTTTTATGATAATAAGGGGTTCTAGTGTGGTTCCCTAATATAACATCAAACCAACCTTGGTTACATTAGAAGGAAGATAACCCACTAGGCTCAAGTGCTGTGTAAGTACAATTATTCTTTATTGTAATTGAGGTTGATTATGCAAGTTGAATGGAGCAATGCAAGATTGAAGGTTAGAAAGGAAGAAAATGTGAGTTTTAGAATGCACGGGCTAACAAAAAATAGACAAACCAAGTATGTTACCAGAAACAAAGCCAACGAGTTGTAATTGACTTGTAGATTTACTTTGAAGCAGTTTTGAAGGGACTAGGTCGACTGGGTTGGCCTATTTCGAGGACTAAATCAATTGAGTTGGCATGTTCCCTACACTTTTGATTGTTTTTAGTTGCACACTATAGTCGAGGTCCTAAACTCCTCTAATCTGATCCTAGAATTGGTGCCACTTATTCTTGCACATAGAAAAGAAAATAAATGTTGTGTAGAAAGGGATTGCCTTAGTCAAACCCTAGTTGAGGAATCAACCTTGAAGTTGAATTGAAATATGCATGAAAGTAAAGCTTTTCTGATACAAAATACGTGTTAGATTTGAAATGTAATGCTTATACCTCTAAAAATGAACTTGATGTTGCAATGTATATGATGTTTTTAATTGTCTTGAATGTGGTTGTAGGATCTTGAAATGTAGGAAAGATTCAAGGATGCCTTTCACAAATGCTTAGATCTGGAAATAGTCCTCAAATCTTCAATTTTGTTATGCTTGATGACTCTTGCCTTGAGAAGGAATCAGTTGATGTATTTGAAACAATGATATTCTATCATGATTGAAGTATCCTTTGCTTGGCCTTTGTGAAGGAGAGAAGTTTTCTACAATGGAGAAAATTGCCTTCAAATGATACCTTGGATGCCTAAAATTTGTCTTAGAATGCTTGAGCTTGTAATGCTTGTCTTGAACTTGGATTCCAAAATGAGGAGAGGTAGCTTGCTTATATACCCCTTAGAAGCATTTAGGAGCCCAAAACTTAAAGGAAGTTGACATGATTTTAGATTTTCCACTTAACTATTGAGACCCACTCTCGATTCAAATTTCAGGGCAAACCTTGGGGAATAGGCTAACTGGGTCAACCTATTTCCCTCCAACCCCTCACCCCCCCCCAACCCAAAAAAAAAAAAAAGAGTTTGGAAATATGTTTCAAGGGTCAAAATTTCAAAGGAAATGCTCAAGCGAAAAGAGGGATCGAGGATGGATCAAACATAACAAACATGGAAGCTCATGAACACCAAAATAGGATCTAATTAAGTATTTAATTATAGGTTCTTACAATTTAGGATGCTACAGCGATATACTTCACCACTTTACAAGGAAGTAATTCATAAAATCACACAACACGAAGTTAATGGATTCAATGACTATGCTTTTGAATTGGAAGATAATATTTAGAAAGATGCCAAGATGAAAATGGAAGAAATGAGATGTGTGACATGATAGATAGATGTGTAAGTGGATATAATAGGCTACAAGAGAGCCTTAAAGAGTTTAAGAAATGTGTCGATGAGGTTGTTAATGTGTACCAATTTTAAGATCAAATAGAATCAATTGAGCCTCAAATTGTACAAATGTAAAGCTTTACGGATTTGAAGAAGGTTAAGGATGCTAAAGAAAGGATTCAAATTGAAAATATTTTCTGACAGTTGAATTTATTGGAAGAACAAAAGGAGAAGATTAAAAAGTAGTTTTGTCAATTGAGAGATATATTGGATTTGAAGCTCGCTAGTTTGGTGAAACTATTTGAAGAGTTAGAAAAGATAAATCAAGAAGTGCAAGTTCCAAACACAATAAATGAGGTTGAAGATCTTTTGAAGATTGACTATCAATGCAATATATTAGCCTCTGCAGATGAAGAGTGGAAGACCACTTGGGTGCAGCTTAAGTCTCTTTAATATGGCATCCTAACCCCATCAAAGTGAGCTAACCAATTATGTCAATAAGATAATTTTTTGTTCTTGTACTTATGCGAAAGATAATGAAGTGCATTTATGGTTTTCAAAGTATTGAATTTTGTTAGTATCCTAAAGGGTGGATATCATATAGACAAGGGAGGTATATGTTGAGAATAATATTGTAGAGATGAAGAATTGAATTATGTTATATAGGGGAAGTAATGTAGAGATAGTCCCTTTTTCTTTGATGTCAAAGGGGGAGTGATGCAATGATGGTACAAATGTTTTCATCAATGAAAAGGGAGATTGTTGCAAATATGAATTAGTGTTGTCATTGATGCCAACATGATGTGAGAAGAGGTCCAAAAAATATGTTCCTATATTTTGAGATATTGTTTCCAGAGTGTTATCATATCAAGATATTGTATGAAGTTGTCATTGTTGATAGTATTGTCACTTATGACAAATGTGATTGGAGATATATAGCATCAAGATATTTGAAGTATTTTTTGGAACATTGAGGTGATGTCCAAGAGCCTGTATTAGATTTTATTTATGTCTATTTTAGTTGATAGAATGTCTGATAGAGTTGCAATGTTTTGGTCTGCATTGTTCAACATTGTAACATTTTGGCTTGCAATTGCAATATGTTGTTTGTGTATATATAGGGAAGATATCTTTCAGGTTTCAAGTGCTAGAATTCTCTGTAGGTGAATTGGTGAAGTTTTGTGTGAGACTGTACAAAAGTAGAGTACTTGTTGATACAATGCTTTTTATTCCTCCATGATTTTTGTGCTACAATTCTCAAATATATTTTGTTGGGTTCAAATGATGATATGTTGTGAATCTCAAGTGTTGTGGTGGTCTGCATGTTGATTTGAGTTTGTTATATTGGCTTGCTTTACTAGTTCTATCTTTAGGAGCCAAACTAAGTACTTTGGGACCGTGCAGTGGCATACAGTGATAAAGGCGAAGTCTTGGGACTACTTGGCTAGTGTACCGACATGGTTTGATGCTTCACAAAATTAGTTTTCCTTGTGCAAGGCATTGGAGATAGAGTTTTGGGCTCACTTTGTATACTACATGTTTCATCTAATTAGGCCGACCTAATTGATGTAATTGAATGTTGCAAAGAATATATAGGTTCATATCCTTTTGTGGATGATATGAGTCAAATATGTGAGTGTATGATGTATGGTGTAAGTGCAAAGATTCACAGGTGTAAATGAGTAGTGAATGTTGTGAAACATAATGATGAAGCCATTTTTTGACATCTAAAACAAAGGACTACAATCAACATTTCAAAGGATGTGTTTTGTATTGTAGTTCAACAAATACATTTCATTGTAATCATATCATTTTGTATTTTTCCCTAAAGAAGCGATCTTCAATCCACAAGTTCTTTATATGTTGCCCTAAAGTTGTGTGCCTTAGCCTGCAAGTTTCTGAAGTAATGAGCTCCTTGGTAATGAGCCTAAATCTTAGGAGCAATGAGCTACCTTGGCCTTGAGCCTAAAACTATCATTGTAAATATTTTTTTTCACATAGTGTGAGTTGATCCTTGCCATGATTTTTCACTCCTTGTGTTTTACATGTAAAATTATTGGTGTTCTAGTGTGTTGCATGTTTTGTTCTCTTGATTTACTTCTGCAAATGTGTTAAATGAAACGAATAACTTATAAGTGGTTAATTTATTATATATGTTGATTCACACTCCCCTCCAACCCTCTCAGCATCAAGAAGTGTTCAACAAAACCAACTCAAACTTAGACCCGGGCATTGTTTTTAAAACCTTGCAAACAACAAGAAAACAAATTGGAAAAACTTTTATAATAGACACAATTGAAACAATGTGCTTCAACACTTGGAGGAAAGAAAAAGTAGACAAAAAAATATTCTACAACACTTATTAGACTTCTAAACACCTATCCCGATATGTACAAAATATTGATTATACCTTAAAAGCAATGTTTGAGGTGAATTCCATTGACTAGGATTCACCTGTAGCACATACACATGCACAAGCACATATGGTGAGTTCCCTATAGACCTCTTAGGAGTGATTCCAATAGCACATAAAGCTGATTACAACTTGTGGAAATCTCTCTAGTTGTCCTCAAGTGCCCTTTTGATGATCTTGATTAAGTTTTCACTTGTGAACTTAGCTTGTTCATTTCCTTGAAAGTAATAGTTGGATGAGGTGTTCAGATAAATGTCATTCTTGACAACACACTCAAAAATCTTTGTTCACACAAAAGTCAATGCATTGTTTGGTACAATTAATTCAAGTACACCAAATCTTGCAATCATGTCTTCATTAAAAGTTAAGGACATCGGTTGCATTTGCTTCTTTCAATGCTATAGCCTCTATCCATTTGGTAAAATAATCTATTGTTGTTAGTATCCATTTGTATCCAAACTTGAAGGTGAGTTAATGTTTCCAATAAAATCAAGACCCCACTTCATGCAAGGATGATCTACTTGTATTGGGTATAGAGGTGGGACTGCTAACTTTTGTTTTCCTACAAACATGGAACACTTGTTGCATTTTCTCACCCATAAATGTGTATCCTTGAATAAATCAAGCCAATATTAACCAGCTTTCATTATTTTAAGAGCTGTTGTTCTTGGAGCAAAATGACTTCCTGCAGCCCCATCATAAAATTCTTATAAAACTCTGTTAGTCTGATCAGATTCAAGATACCTTAACAATACACCATCAAAATCTTTTCTAAACAATAAGTCATCTAAAAGGACATCAGGAATAGCTTGTAATCTGAGATACCGTCTTTTAACATTGTTTAGCTCCTTGGAGCATTCACCTGTTTCGAAATAATGAACTATTTCTTTAGTCCAACTTGTTTTATAAATCATCCATAAATGCATAATAGGCATTAGTGCTTCTAGGAATGATATGTAAGGCTTTACATAAAATAAGGGTTATTGGTCTCTCATAAAACAAAAGATCTTTTAGGATTTCAACTATAGACAGCAGTAACCTGAGGACAAATTACATAATATTGTGATTGCTGAAGTGCAAGATGATAGAATAACGACAATGTCTAATATCCAATTCCTTGGCATTTCTCCAAATTGTTCAGTGTTACTAGGCAGGAAATGGTCTGAACCTGTAATTTCTTATTGGGAAAAGATGTTACTTTTGTGCCTAGAACTAACATCCCCATTGAAACTGCTACAGTTGTCACTGATCACAAACGTTTTGGTGAGAATGACTTCCGTTCTGTTGAAAACGGAATCGGTGTCAATGACGTTCTCACTATAGAGATTGGCATCATGAAGCTGAGATCTTTAGCCCTTAGTTTTGTGATGATGAATCTCCCAAAAAATGTTTCCTTGAACAAGAAATCCCTCCTTCCAGTCATGAAACATGGGTTGTGCACTTTGATGGTGTCTATTAGCATAGGGTCATAAAAGGAGGTATCTTTCTTGGTAACACTGCTGAATTTGAAACATTATTTCTAGGACTGTCTGGGTAAATTGTTTGAAAGCATATGGACATTCTAATTTGATTATTGTATTGGTCAAAAGAGGGTGCAAACTCAAGAAGACTGTGGAGCTATAGGCAACAAATTAATGATTTGATGATAAGCTTATATCCTTTTAACATCTTCCACATGAAAAAATTTCTCTCACTCATCTACTAGTTGCAGTTGCAAATCCATATAGCCACACAGATCCTACTTATCCCATTAGGTGTCTTTATAGACCTGATGTGCCTGATAATATGTACCTTTGGCAAATATTTGAGGGCGATGAATGTATAGATTATATTCTTTAGACAGAGATGATTGTTGTTTGACTCGTGATGATGATGTTTAGTAGTCCTAAAGGGTTTATTAGCTTTGAATCCATGTTTACACCACATAAAACCTAATCTTCAAGATCTGAAGCAATATCTATAAGGAATATTTGTGAATCTAATCCTAGTGAATTTAGGAGCTCACGATGACCCAACGTTTATCCACATGAGTTTCAAATATTCCATCTGTAAAGAAAAAGTTTATTCCTCTGTCAAAAGAATTCGTTGATGGGATAGTGTTCACTTCATATTACAAATATTTGCATGGTTATGACCTATATATTGTTCAAAATAAATTTCTTTTGAAACCATTTTTTTCCCTATTAGGGGGAAAAATCAACAAAAATCACTCTTATATAAAATCAAGATGGAGCCATCAGTCAGGTTTATTTGACTACCTAACTTCGAAGTTCACTCACGAAAACCAAAAGACCACTTCAAACTTTTGATTGATATTTGTTTTGTTAGGTTGCAATGCATTCATTTTTCTTTAAGAGTTGGTTAAATCATTCCTGCCAACTCTAACTGCATGCAATGATACATCCATTATAACAAAATAATGCACCAGAAGATCAGAGTAATGTAATAATCCTTGGCAATCAAATATTGCAAGTTTTTTCCCATCTAATCTTTCACATATAGAATAAGATTTGATTGCATCGTAGCATACAACTGTAGTCTCACTAGCTCAAGTATAAATGGAGGCAAAGCTCATACTCAATAGTTTTATAATATATTCAATAATGTGATTTAAACTTCTTTTCTCCATATCCAACTCTTACAAGCATGGAATTCCATCTCATTATATTACTGTAAGGAATTTACATGTAATGGTAAAATGGATACCTTCAACTGCAACGATCTGTCATCTTTCATTGAGCTTTCGGTAAAATGGATCTCAAACACTAGTTTAACATGGAATTAGTTATGATTATCCATCACTGAAGATCCTCATTATCATCAAAGCTGTTTGGATACCCTTGTGTGCTTAAAGATTCATAGGCATACATTAAAAATTTAAAGGGAGGTATAATTCTATAATTTGGTTCCCTATGACTGAGAGGTCAATGAAGGGATTACCTATTTATTTTCCAGGACTCCTCTTAAAGAGAGGGATATTTTTTCCCATATAGCTAAATTTTGAGTCGTTTGATTTAAATTTTATATTATGCAGAAAGGATTTGCTCGTTTTTATGAAGACCAGCACATGGCTGCTTCAAATCCCAATAGAATATTTTACCTTTCATGAAAATTTGCAAGTCCTTTAGCTGCTATTTCTGTCAACTAAATTTGAGTCGGTTGATTTATATTATACAGGAAGGATTTACTTGCTTCATATGTAGACCAGCAAATGGCCGCTGCAGGCGCGTGGAACAGCACTCTAGGCTTCAATCCTTTCATCAAAGCTGCAGGGCCCTCTTTACTTACTATTTTCTGTGCAGCATTGAGTATTGAACTACTAGTGAATCTCTCTGCACCACAAACCCCCTGCAAAATCAACATAGTTACCATGTCAAACTCCAAAATTATACATTGATATTTTCATTGTTAATTTTGTGCTTGATATGTTGCAGTAATTCAGAGCAATGAGGCAACATGTTAGTTATGGAGAGCTCAAAAAGCGTAATAAATTCCTTTCGATGAATAGGTAAGCCAAATTAAAAAGAACCAATCCATGCTGAGTATCATCTAAAGATGAAACCTGTTATATACAGAAGTTTGCACATCAAGCACGTGCTTGTGCAGCTTATCAAACCAGCAAGATGATAATGAAATACCAATAATAAGATGTATGGGTGAATCGCTACACCAAATTTTATTAGGAAATGTCTAAACAATTTTTCTTTTGCATTCTCTAATGGATGACTCACAAGTCAGAACCATGGATAATTAATATAAGGTACACTCTATTAGCTGCTAATAGCCAACGCAGACTTTTTAAAGAACCGAGAAGCCCATCTTTAGCACCCCACTACAAGAAACTTCGAATTGTCCTCATTCGATGACTTCATTCTTGGAAGTTTTTAAGATCGTGCATACTTCTATGCAGCCTTAAGAAATATTTGAATGCATGCAACAAACACAATACAATTATAGTGATCAACATCTAAGTGTTTCAGATAACGGGTGACCTTATACAATTATAGTTATCTGAAACACTTAGATGTTAATCACTCAAACCTTATAGATTTGAAGGCAACCAATCTCAAGGGCTAAGCCCAAGGTTCTGTGATCAAGCAAAACTAAACAATGGTTGTGTTTGTTGCATGCATTCAAATATTTCTTAAGGCTGCATAGAAGTATGCACGATCTTAAAAACTTCCAAGAATGAAGTCATCGAATGAGGACAATTCGAAGTTTCTTGTAGTGGGGTGAAGAATACTACTACTTTGAGGGCAACCCACAAGTAGATGAATTGAAGTTCAACAAGCATAACAAATAGGAGCTTATGGGATTGTCATATATTTGCAACCATTTAGTGTTAGATTGGGCAATAATTTGTTCTTCTATTCAATTATGATTGAACGTAACTCAGGTAATACATGAGATTAATCCAGGAAAGATTTTAATTTATTGACTGTTCTGGTGTGAACCTACAATTATATCATGTTTGATTTTGTAATCATTTTGGATAAAATAAGTTTACCGTTATACTCTCATTTTGAACTGTTTGTATCAATAAGCTGAAAGTTCTGGGGTTCTAAATTAAATTCAATATAATGAAAGTCAATTGCAATCAGTAAATTCATACTAGTAAATGGGAAAACTGCATGTACTGAAAAAAGCCATCCTAATATAACTATTCTAATATAACTTTTAAACTAAATAGCTGGACCCTAGAACTGTAAGAAATTGCTTACGCAATAAAATTAGGATCACAAATGTGTATTAATAGAACAGAAAACAAAAAAACATTTCACAAATTTGATGACAAGCTCAGATCAAAAAGAGCACTGACGAAATTATAGTCATGTACCAACAGGAACCACCACCACCAGCAAAATAATATGAAAATACTCAGTTTTCCCCCATTTCCAGTGAGAGATTTTGTGTGCTGCAAGAAAGCTACAAGCAACAATTAACTTCATGACTAAGAGCAAGTGTACTTGAATTCCAAAAAGAGAGTCGCGTCAGCAAATCTTTAAAAGAAGTTCCGTAAACTTTTAACCGTATCTCTATTAAGAAAATAACAACATAGATATTATACATCCCACAGACGAGTGAGTTTTAATTTGTAACTCTGAATTGGAATCAATTCCCCATCTATACCTCAAGCTTCTAAAAGTCACTGTGGTTAGGCCCATGTAAATGATTCCAAACTTTCGTATTGAGAAATTTTACCATAAGCAAAAAAGATTAGATGCTTCTGTTTCCCAAACCTCTTATGAATACCTAAATTATGAACAGGAAACAAACCTGGCATTGCAACCGGGTCTTGACCACATCAAGTGGCGTTGTCACAGCACTTGCCAGTGCTCCAGCTGCCCCACCTGCAGTGACATGAGCGAGCAGGTGCTCTTCACTTGCATTTTCCGGAGAAAATTTCGTCAAAACTTTCTTGACCGCCTCATAAGTTGCAAAATGAACGGCAGTGAAAGGGGCATTCATCACCACAGTAGTCCGATAGGATGCATAAAAGGCTCGGAAACCCTCTTCTCTCAATATTCTCTTTATGCAATCCACTACTCCTTTATAGGGGCTGCTTCTCAATTGCAACCTCTGTTTCACAACATCCATAGGTGTAAACACTGCATCACTTGCAATAGTAGCTAGTACTCCAGATGTAGCATGTGCAAGAGGGTGGTAACCATGTCTGTTGCCTCCCAGTTTCTCCTTGCAAACCTCGTATACAGAAAAATACACAGCATGAGCAGGTCCAGCTCCTAAACCCATTGCTCCAATACCTCTGTAGAGCCCAAGGGCCCCCTCGGATTTGACTATGCTGCTAAAGGTTCTTCTCACACCTGAATGAACAGAACCGCCTGAACTAGCCAGCATTTGCATGCGAGTTTTCAATGTGTCCACAGGAAACATGGCTGTATGCTCAACCATCCCAGCCACAGAGCCAGCCAACATGAATTGGCCAAATCTAAGCCCATCATGCAAAACTTCGGTTTCCTCTTTCCCCTTAATTACCATCCTGTTATTCTCACTATCATAATTGACCAGATTATGCGCTTCTTTGTGCCTCACCAGTAGCCCCTCACGTAACTCTGAAGCAGTTTCTGCCATGCTCCTTCAATGAATGATCTTCACCTCCAAGATTCTCTCAGTACATGTACGACATATATCAACCCCGTCCCCCAACTAATATAATCTACGCCAACTGAATCAAATTACCTTCTTAAATACAAACCAAAATTATGTTAAAAAGTAAAGATGTCAATTAATCCAACTAAAAAATCGTACAACTAAGTAAATCTGTCAACACAATTTTCAGAAAATAGTCTGTTGCCCTCCAGTAAATCTGTTAACACACTTTTCAGAAAACAATCTTTTGGGCTCTAGAAGTCTAGCTGTAAGGTTAGACACTAATAGAAAGATAGCTCAGGTTCAAAACCCATTAAATGATTTATGTGGTAAATGGCTAAACAGATGTGGCGCTCAATCATGATCAGAGACTAAATTCACTATTACAATCTACAAAGGGCAAAAATCGAAGGAAAAAACTTTTGCATACAGTGTATATGTTTGGTGATTCTCTAGTGCATCATTGTTAGATATAACCCTTCTGAGTTAACCGCTTTTATCTCTATCGAATCAGCGTTCTTAACCCATCTTTCATAAGTAACAAACCATAATCATAGTTAAATATGGTCAAGGATTAACTATGTCTCGAGTGTTCAGCTAATCTCTTCACCCATTTTTACAGCAATGTTTTAAATATCCTACCTCTTATGAACATTAAAAAAAATTAGCGATCGAAAATAAAATGACTATCGTTTTTCAAAGGAACATTCTCGGGACAATCCTTACTGATAAACTATGAACCGTTCTTTGAACCCTTTTTTCCTTTGTCATTCCATGGTTAAATCTGTCAAACTCATGTTTTGCTAATTCCACTAATAAACCAATCATCCTTTTTCTTATACTCGAATTCAAAATTCTAATTCCGTTTCAAAGAAATAAAAAATTTCAGTCAATAATCTTAAAACGCAAGCGCAGAAAAACCTTGACAGCCGGCTCACATAATTCAACCCCTCAAAATAGAAAATTTATATGCATAAATCAAATTCAAACCAAAACATGTCTGCCTGTAAATTTAAAAGAAAATTAGATAAAGTGGAATAAGAATCTAAGAAATCATAGGGATAATATAAGAAAATGACTAGTCGAAAGGAAGGAAGAAACATCACGATTCTCAAATAGGGCATCTTGTAGCATGCAGTGGTCCATAGTGATGGGGAAATTTGGGATTGCTTCTCTATTCTCCGCTCGATAATAGAAATGGGATATTATCCTTCGCTTCTTTTCTTCCCTCCCCTCAATTATAACTCAATTGTTTTTTTTGGAAAAAGAATTAGAGTCTCGATCACACGATTCGTCCACCAATCCATTAAACCCACAAACAATTTGATGACAATTTGCAGTCTTGGATGGAAATAATGGACAAAGATGGCGTGATTAAACTCTTCTTTGTTTTGGAATTTATGGGTAGAACACTACAGGGAGAGGAGTTCATGTGGGTCACCATGTGGACTTTAGGGCTTTTTTTGTTGACCACCCCACTTGACTTAGTTGGCAACCCGAAATCAAAAGTTGAGCCCATTTGTAAATGCCTAGCCACATGTCAAGACAATTGGTGGAAGGTAGACAAAAATTGTCATTTCGGTGCATCGACCGGGATGTGTGTGGTGACTGAGGCGGACGTAGGAGTTTTGCCTTGGGTGCAGAGTAGGGTGGTTGCGTGGCAATTTTCACTACGCCACCCTATCCACCACCCTGACCACCAATACTTCTCGCAGCCACCTTACACTACAACATGTACCTACATTTACTCAGCGTCAAGTCGCCTTACACCATTTATCATCACAAATTCATTCAATACGCCTTTTTCTGCGTAGATAGAGACACCTAACATTCCTTTCATTCCCACTCGTTCTTGAGTCTTTGATTAGTTGAGAGTCGAAACTTGCTCGACAAAGAACCCTACAAACACAGAATGTCGACATTATCTACTCACCCATGGACCACCTTTCACTTCGACTTTAGAGGTATTTTCTTGTTTTTTTTTCATTTTCTAAGTTGTTGTTTCCTTTTTTGCACATTTTCACACTTGTTCGTGAAGTGGTTGCAGGTCAAACTTTCATCTTTCTGCGGGATGCCCAAGATTTTGAGGTGAAGGAGGTAGAAGACGACAACAACAAGTTATGGGAGGAGGTATGGGAATGTGTTCCATCTGGTCTTTGATGGAGGTGAGGGTAACTCTCCTCACTAAGGTCACCTCTCACCACTAGGCCCTATTAAATCTATCTTTTTTGGTTTTATTTGCTTGTTTCGCTAACACAAACCTCCACTGCCTATTTTTTTGCACGTCTTCAGTTTCAAATAATATTTGTGTGTTGCTCTGTGTTTCTGAACATGATTTACTATGTTCATTAACACTATTAACCTAAAGGGAATCAAAATCTTATGTTCTAGTGTCAGTGGCATATTCACAGTGAAGGAAAATAGGTTTTTTTTGTTATCAAGCATCCATGTTCATATTCCACCTACTACTATGCATCTTTGTGTTTTGCTATTCATATTTAACAAGCTTTTGGAGTTTTCATTACAAAAATGATAGGGTTTAAGGGTTTAATAAGCTTTCTTCTTTACAGGTTAACAATTAATGTAAATGGGTTGCACAAATGTTGGGGTTTAAGGGTTTAATAAGCTATATGCAACATGGTTTAACATGGATTGTAAATGTGTTGCAGTTATTTTTGCAATGACATTTTCAGTGTTACTAGTTTGAAGATTATTTGGCAAATTTGGTTTTGCAAGTTTACGATTTTCGTGTTTTGCAAGTTTATGTATTTTCCAATAAGCATGTTATTTTTGGCCTTCTATTAATTTCAATTCCAATGTTGGGGGTTTCAATGTGATTGTTAATGCATTCTGACTTCATTTCATTTTATGGGTTCTAGGTTCCCAATTCTGTAATACCCCAAAAATGGGCTATAGGTTCATTAACCTCCTATATCGACACATCGAACGAAATCGACATCGAAGTCCTAACCTAAGGCACATCTGAACATCATCGAAATCCTAATTGATTATCATAAATTCTGCATCAGGGAATATTCTTAGGAATATTCTTAATTATCTTAATTATCTTTGATTTAATGATTATTTGGTGATAAATCCAATTTATCCTAAAGTTTGATTAATTGAATATTCTCAATATTTAATTAATTAGATTTAATTCTGCCACTTAATTGTTTAATTGAAGTTAATTACATTTATTCCTAAATTGTGTTATTTAATTTTGACAATAAATCCAAATTCCTATCATTAATTGATTAAATTCTTATTTAATTAATTAAAGCAAGTTGTCAATTTTTAATAATATTGTTTTTGAATAAAAGTTTGATTTTAATAACTGGTTAACCCATAAATCAATTGTTTATTTTTCAAAATCAGTTAAGTTGGAAATAAATCACTTTATCATGATATTAATTCATAAATGAAACATGCACAATCAGAAAAGTAGACAACTATCAATTATCAATTAAAGCTAAACTCTATTTTGAGTTGAACTCTGCTTTTGCATGTTTTTGTGAGTTAATTATCTTTTATTTAAAAATAACTCAAAAATCAACCTGAGTTATTTGAGTGATTTATGGCTTTTTTTCCATGCACCTCCAAAGCCCTAGATTTCTATAAAATCAAGGCTCAGCTCTTCATATCTCATCTCTCATAATTTTTCGAGCTTACTCTGCCAAAATCATCTACGAATTGCACAACTATTCTGAAGAATTGGAATTTGGAGAATCAAAAGCTTATTGCGAATCAAGGCTATTGTGAGATCAATTTGGTTTTTACATTCATTTAGATTCATTTTCATATCATTGTTGGATCAATTTCATATCAGTTCATTCTAGCATAGATTCATATCAGTTTTCATCATATCATTGCATAGAAAATTAAAAAAATAGATTAATTGCATTCATATTTCATATCAGTTTTGCATTTAAATCCTTCGTTTAGGTGTCGTCAAGGTCACTGATCTCGATAACAATTTGAGAACACCATACTCGCACCTATTAGAAGGCAGTAAATCGCCTAGTTAGTTTAGCTTTCAATTCATTGCAGCTCTCATTTTTTTGCTAACCTCTAATGTTTTACTGAAGTGTTGTGTCTACAGATCGGGTACAAAATTCACACACACATTTCTGGCACCCACCGTGGGGCCCTGATACGGGTTTCCAATTCAATTCTATCAATTTCTATCTTTTCTTCTCGATTTTTGAGCCAAAACTATGATTTTTAAATTTTGTCCGTACAATTTTTGTACGAGTTTCTGACAAAAGTCATCTTAGACTATACCCACTATCGTACGATAGTCTATTGGATCGAAAATCATGCCAGACTGTACTCACTGTCATTTGGAAGTTCAACTATCGTATCATCATACACCCAGTGTCGTACGAGTTTCAGGACTGTCGTCTGGAAGCAAACCCAGTGTCATACGAGTTTTGGCACCAGGTTTTCATTGTCGTTTCATTTTTCAGGGCAGTTTGTCAAATTTGGTTTTCAGATTTCGACTAACGACTAATCTTAACAATT
This sequence comes from Chamaecyparis obtusa, assembly GCA_027943335.1. Classification (NCBI taxonomy): domain Eukaryota; kingdom Viridiplantae; phylum Streptophyta; class Pinopsida; order Cupressales; family Cupressaceae; genus Chamaecyparis; species Chamaecyparis obtusa. Next base: position 1,457,532 of record BSBK01002762.1, read on the forward strand.
GAAATTCTCTATTTTTTATTGACTCATGTTGGTTTTGATTGGAAAAAGTGCAAGAATTGCTAAAAATAGGTAAAAATCTACTAAGCACGTTGTGGGGAATTCAGGTAATCTTCTCAGCTGATAAGACTTTGATTTTGGATCTAAAACGAACATCTCATGTGTCTAGCTTGAGTGACTTTTATTACTTTCCTATCACACATTTTATTTGGGCTCTAAAAATGAACATATTGTTACACATAGTAAATAGGCCCTATGAACACTATTCATGGCTCTTGAGAGAGTGAGTTTCTTGTGAAACTCTTCTCAACGAAGGAACCCTTGTAGGTAGGGAGGATACTGAGGGAGTCTCACGTTCCACTAGATCCGTGTGTCTTCAGCTTTTGATCGAGGCATTCTCTCTCTAGAGAGGTTGATAGATCATAAGGGGTTGACATCATAGATCTTTGTGAGATAATCTTGGTCTTAGCGTGTCAGATTAATCTGTTTGCTTTGTTTGGGTTAAAAGTCAAAAAGCTAGGGGATTATGCTCTACTTCCTTTTTGGATAGTACCAGAAACCCAAATGCTTGAATCTGGAACCAGTCTCCATGTGGTATATTTTGTGAGTCACCTTTAGAGAGGGTTAACTATAGTGGACATTCCCTTAATTGGGTCAACCACGTTGACGGAACCTCAAGCGATAATAGTCATTTTCGCCATGGTAGTGACAACCGCTATATAAATGTCCTGTTGGAAGAAATCTCCACAGGTCTACTCTCTTGTTGGGTTGTCAGATCTCCCTAGCAGATCCTGAAGATTAAGTTCTCAGACTGTGTCAAAACCCTGGTGCGCCTGGATTGGAGTTCACCCTCTTGGATCATAAAAGTTGCAGAGTCAAACCATTACTAAAAACCCTAGCGAGGCCAAATTTTCATTTTCTAGGGTATATGTGCGTTATTGCAAAACATTTTTGGAACATACACAATTAGCGCTTCTAAAGATTATAATGAATAAAATCACTTGATTGTTCATACGCAAGGTTGCTTTTGCCCTTGTTCATTTTTTTCAGACATGCTTGAAATCACTTACTTGCTGTTTTGTGTGCTTGTTTATCTATCTGGTTATTGAAAATGAATAAATCTGTTACCATCCTCAAATCTGGACATTAAAATTTGCAAACAATCTGAATCTGAAAATTCAAAATTTGCAAAAACTGAAGTAAAATTCTTTTCTGGAGTCCACTTTCGTCTCAGTCAGTCAGAAAGTCATACGAGTTTATATCAAATGTCGTTTCATTACTGCCCAACTGTCATATGGTGAAGAACCCAGTGTCGTACGAGTCTTTCTACTAATCAAATTCAAAAAGTCAAATCCTGCTAGCAACTGTCGTGTGAGTTTTTACAACTGTCGTACGAGCTTTTCAACTGTCGTTTCATAGCATACCCACTGTCGTACGAGTCTATAGAGTGTCGTTTGGGAAAATTTTGAAAAGTTGTCAGAAAATTGTCAGAATTGCCAAATACTTAGCTTTTTTAGCCTATTTCTAAAATCTGTCAAACAAATCACTGTGTCAAGAACAGAGTAGTAGCTATTGAGAATCTTATCATTTTCCAAAAGTGGCCTTTTGAATCCGATTTAGCCTTCTATTTAATCGATTTGAGTCATTTTCATCTTGTGTCAAAACCTTGTCAGATCTATCAATCCTCTATCAAATCTTCAAAAATAGACTAAGTGTTGTGAACTCATGTCCGCTATCTTTTGGGCAATCTACCCATACATCCAAGGCACAGTATCCTTCACCCACGTCTAATCGAATCTTCAAACCAATCATAATCTTGACAAGGTTGTGTCATCTGATTTTCTTGCATCAAATCATTCTTCAATTGTCTTCATCCTATTCTCTTCGCTTCACCTAAGGTTAATGGTGGAAACCAGAGCTTCCTCACACAAGAAATCAGGAGAGATGTCTTAGACCTTACCTTTGACTAATATTCAAGGTCCAACTCTTGAGCAACTCATCAATTATAGTCTTTATGAGGACGACGGTCTTGGAAACTTTTGATTGAAAACTGGTTATCTACCTCCTCCATCAACCCATGGAGGTAATCAACAAACTCCTCCTCGATCTATCTCAGGGAGTCCCAGAACTCCTACCATGTCTCAAGTAGGGACAAACTTTGGTTCTCACATAACTCAATCTCAACATGGAGCAGATCAGGAACCCACACCTGAACAAATTGCTCGATATCAAAATGATGATGAATTCAAGAAAATGATGAAGCATTTCTTGAAAGAAGATAGAGAAGCATACTTTCTACAATTAGCTCATCAAGGAGCTAAACTTCCTCCCAACTTTAATGTTGAAGATACCATTACGCATGAGGAAGAAATTGCACTCGCAGCTATTATGAAACAGATGCATGCCATGCAAGTCAAACTTAACAACCTTGAGAAAGAAAAGGAACCCAAGGAGTTCTCCATGGAAGCTCTATGTCCTTTTCCTTTTGACAAAGACTTGTATATGCCACCATTCCCGAAAAGAGTGGAGATGCCCAAGTATGATGGACACTCTAACCCTTAGGATCATGTCAGAGAATTTTGTACACAATCAATGGAGTTCATGCACGAACCCACCTATCTGATGCATCTCTTCCCTCGATCTTTGGGAGGAGCAGCCATTCATTGGTTTTCTCGATTGCCTTCTACTATCAAAACTTTTGAGGAGTTGATCAAATTGTTTTATCAACAATACTCCTACAATATTCAACATCCAGTCACCATGATTGATATCTGTAATCTCAAGCAATATCTAGGGGAATCATTCCTAACATTCCTCAAGAGGTGGCGAAAGAAGTTCTCTCTATATGCTAGATCAATTCCTGAAATGGAGAAACTCAAAATCTTTATCAATAACCTTGTTCCAAAGATTAACTACCCATTACAAATGCAAGATCATACATATGGTAGATAATGCAATCAAGATTGAGAAAGTACTTGTCAAGAAAGGAGATATCACGCTTCAAAAGGATAAATACGAATCTGGATCTAGTTCCAAGATAAGAAAAAAAATTGGAACAAGAACAAAGGCATCATCACAGATGGTGTTGTTGACACTATCTATGCCCCATCAAAGGCACCAGCCTACAACTTAACTCTTGGTTCCCAAGCCATTAAAGCTTCAGAACAAAAGTCATCCAAACCATTCCAAAAGAAGCCAGAATACAAATCTTGGGATAAAAAGAGAAAGTTCACTCCTCTTGGAGAATCTTTAGAATCAGCTATGAGAACTCTACTGGCTGATAACATCATCTCTTTTCCAGCAATCCGACAATCTGATCCAAACCCTAAGCCACATTGGTGGAAATAAAATGAATTCTGTGATTTCCATCGAGGTAAAGGTCACAAAACTAATCACTGCTTACGGTTGAAACACACCATTCAAGATCTGATCGATAGTGGAGACATCACAGTTGACAATCCTAAGAGCAATAACGATCATATGGCATTTACAGAACCATTTCCGCAACATGGTCAAGGAGTTTCAACTTCTCAACCTAATATGGGGGCAAAAGTCAATTATGCCTACCCTGGAAATAATGTTGTCATCAATATGGTTGAACCATGTCTCTCTGAAAGTTGCAATATCATCACAATTGTACGAAGAGAAAGAGATCATTCCTCAGCTAATGCAGTTACTAGATCACAAGCTCAAACACATTTGAAAGGACAAATCCTAGATTCATCTAATGTGCCTAAGATACCCTTCAATCTTTCATCTGCTTCCAAATCTTCCAATCCAAAGGATACAAGGCCTACATCTTATAGCATTGTTCAACAACTCCAACACACCAATGCCAAAATCTCTATGTTTGAGTTGCTTCGAATATCCCCAACTCACAGAGCCATACTAGATAAATCTTTGCTCGGTTCCAATGTTCTTGATGACCTTGATTTAGATAGGTTCTAGACTATGGTTGGACATCTTACATCTCCACAATATATCTCCTTTCAGAGGAAGATGACAACTCCTTGAGTCACCCACATAACCAGCCCTTGCATATAGAGGTCTTGATCCAGAACCGTAGAGTCAAATGTGTGTTGATAGATGGGGGCGCTGGCCTAAACATTTGTTCTTACAGCTTGATCACACAATTGGGATTTTCAGAATTGGCTATTGATCCTCGAAAGAAGATAACCATAAAAGCCTATAATGAACAAGAAAGATCTTCTAAAGGCACCATTGTCTTACCCATCCGAGTGGGTCCAGTTATCAAAGATACCATCTGTCAAGTGCTTGATCTACCTTTGGCCTACAACATCCTCCTAGGGAGACCATGGATACATGAAATGCAAGCTATTCCTTCTACATACCATCAATGTTTGAAGTTTCCTTATGAAGGAGTAGAGGTTACTATCCCCGTAGATCTAAATACAACTTGCAATACATTGAAGGAAAGTGTTGATAAGCATGTTCCCAATAACAAAGAATCTTCTACTGAACAACTAAATGTTGCTTCAACATCCAAAATGGAAGACATTGCTAAAGAGGTCAATATCAAAGAAAATGGGATGGGAGAATATATTATAGAGCCGGTCTTATCTTTGAAATCTCTCCCTATCTCACCTAAGTCTTATGGACAATCTTTGAAACAGTCCAAACCAGAATCTAAAGAACCTCTTGAGGCATATAAAAAAATTTTTGTAGCAGAACAAGTATCCAAGCAAGAGTTTGAAGAGGATGAAGCTGTGCTATCATGGCTATACAAAGATGAACCTGAATCCCACAATGTTCAAACTAACGACTCTACAGCACCACAGATCCCTTCTAAGTCATACGGTCCAGGAAATAAATTAATAGCTAAGATGGGATATTCAAGTAAAGGACCTCTAGGAGTTAGAGGAAAAGGTCTTGAGGCACCTCTCCCACATACTGGTAGAGCAAATAAAGATAAAGTTGGCTTAGGATTTAAAAAGAAACCCTTTCACTTCAAAGGAAATTGTTCTCATGTCATAGAACAACTTGCACCAGGAGAACCCCTTTTCAAGAAGGATGAAATAGAATCCTCAGATAGTGATTCAAACAGCTTAGAGCTCATCCCCTATGAATGCTTTCATCAAGAAATCAAAGACCTTCTTGAGGCAGAAGATCATCCAATCAGAAGAATCAACATAGTAGAAACACAAGAACCTACTATAGAACAAGAGATAGTTGCAACACAAGAACCAGCTAATCTTGAAACTAATCAAGAGGATAAAGAAGAAGGTGGTAGTTATTCTAAAATTGATTCCCATGAGTATGAATTCAAATCAGAAACTGAGGGTAACCCTTCTTGGGGTATTCACCCTGACTTTACTCATGTTCTAAGATTTCCTAGAGATCCTGAATCAAATGACTATGAATGGGGAGCCATTCCAGAACTAGATGAGCTTATCATCAAGAAACATGTTGATGTTATTCACCAATATGCACCTAATCCCAACATAAGTCTAGAGCGAAATGATGAACCTATCGAGTCTGATCCACCTATGGTTGAATTGGACTCCCACAATGACATTGAGCCTATTCACGAATTGAATGTCTTAAGTTGTAATATCACCTTTGAACTCAAGCATTGGGTTAGGACTAATGATGATAGATCCATATCCGTAAACAATATCTCCCAATCTTTCCCCACTTTGACTATCCAATATCCAGAACTTATTGATCAAACCTCCACAAATCCAAGCCATGGTATTTATACCTTCCCAAATGACTATGCCATTGCTTACTACCTCAATGTAGTTGAGCCTATGAGTACTTCCATCAGTTAACCAAGCGTTAGCATGACGGAGTCGGACATCAAATATCTTAGTCAAAAAAATAAGAATAAAAAAAAAAAGAAAAGGAGTTCCGAGGGTGAAAACCACTTTGTGGCAGTCTCAAAACCTACAAAAGTAAAAATAAAAGACATATCCAAAGGTGAAAACCTCTCTGAGGTGCCTAAGGATGAGATATTTGATGTCCTTCTGAGTCATTTATAGGACAGATCTCTAGTTCTAATTGAGCCCACTCAATCTATCAATTTGGGAACAACAGAAGAACCACAATTGGTACATGTAGCATAATCATTATCAGAAGAAGAGAAACAAAAATTTACTACATTCCTAACAGAGAAAAAGATTAATTTTGCATGGAAATATTCAGATATGTCAAGGTTGGATCCTAATCTTATCATGCATCATTTATCTATAGCTCCTAATGTAAAACCTGTCAAGCAAAAATTGAGAAAGATGCATCCTCATGTTGCACTCTTGGTAAAAGCTGAATTAGAGAAGCTACTAAAATCAGGGTTCATTCATGTTATAGACTATGCTGAATGGATCTCTAATATTGTACCTATTTCTAAACCAGATCGTTCAATCAGAGTGTGCACAGACTTTAGAGATGTGAATAGAGTGTGCCCTAAGGATGATTTTCCACTACCTAACATTGATATGATAGTGGACATGACTGCGGGTTTCGAGATGTATTCCTTAATGGTTGGTTTTTTCAGGATATAACCAAATAAAAATTGCTCCAGAGGATCAAGAGAAAATTGCTTTCACATGTGCATGGGGTACCTTCTGTTGGAATGTCATGCCATTTGGGCTTAAAATGCTAGTGCTACATATCAAAGAGCAATGACATCTATTTTCCATGACATGATGCATCAAACTATGGAAGATTATGTTGATGATACTTTAGCAAAATCTATGATTAGAATTAAACATCTAAAGGACTTGAGCATGATCCTAGATAGAATGGAAAAGTTTAGTCTCCGACTAAATCCTAAGAAGTGTGCTTTTGGTGTCACTTTTGGAAAACTCTTAGGATACATAGTCTCAAAGAAGGGCATTGAAGTTGATCCAGCTAAAGTAAAGGTTATAATAGAGATGCAACTCCCAAAGAATATCAGTCAAATGAGGACATTGCAAGGAAGAGTTCAATCTATCAGAAGATTCATATCACAACTTGCAGACATATCACAACCGTTTACAAAAATATTACATAAAGGTGTGACCTTTGCATGGAATGAAGAATGTGAGAAACACTTTGATCATATCAAACAGTATCTATCAAATCCTCCAATCTTGATGCCTCCTATTCATGGGAAGCCATTGATCTTATATGTCTCCGCAACAGATACATCACTAGGGGCATTGCTAGCACAACATGATGAAGATAAAAAGGAAAGAGCTATATACTACATCAGTAGAACATTGGTGGCATATGAAAAGAACTATTCAATGATTGAGAAAGCTTGTCTAGCTGTGATCTTTGCATCACAGAAACTGAGACACTACATGTTAGCTCATACCACACATTTGGTAGCTAAAATTGATCCACTAAAGTACCTACTAAACAAAGCTACCCTCATGGGCAGATTAGCCAAATGGGTCATGCTCTTAAGTGAATTTGATATCAAATATGTGGAAAGAAAAGCTATTAAAGGATAGGTTATTGCTGATCAATTAGTAGAGGCACCTATGATTGATGATACACCAATGCAAATGGAATTTCCAGATTCCTCTATCATGACTCTTTCTTCTAGAGAATGGCAATTATTCTTTGATGGCTCCTACACATAGAATGGATCTGGAGCAAGCATATTGTTCATAACTCCTCAAGGATACTCAATTCCAAAAGCATTCAGATTAAAGTTCCCTTGCACAAACAATATTGCAGAATATGAAGCCCTTTTGAATGGCATGAAACTAGCAATTGAGTGGAGAATAATAGAGATACACATTCATGGAGACTCTCAACTTGTTATCCATCAAGTCAATGATGTGTACCAAACTAAAGATGAAAAGCTCATTCCTTACAAGAGAATGGTAGATGATTTAAAGAAGCATTTCATATCTATCACATTTGAGAAAATTCCTAGAATGGAGAACAAGGCTGCTGATGCAATGGCAACACTATCTACTTTATTACAGCAGCCTGAACATGAGCTATGCTACGAGTTCCTGGTGGAAGCACTATCTTATCCTACATATGACTTCCCTGAAACTCACATGATCTGCACTGTTGTTGGTCATGATTCATCCAAATACAAAAACTTATTCTCCTATCTCCAAGACCAAATCATTCCTGATACCTTCAACTGCCATGAGAAGAGATACCTTATCCACATTGCATCCCGATATGTCATCATTGGTAATGATCTGTACAAATGAGGTTTAGATGGTACGCTACTTAGATGTTTAGAACGGGAAGAATCTCAACGTGCATTGGAAGAATTCCACGAAGGTATATGTGGGTCACACTCGAATGGTTTAACAATAGCTCGAAAACTTATTAGGGCGGTATACTATTGGCCTGATATGGAAAAAGAGGCTATCAAATTTGCTAAAAATTGTCAAAAGTGTCAAGTTCATGACAACTTGATTCATGCTCCAGGGAGAGATCTAATTCCCTTTACTACACAATGGCCTTTTCAACAATGGGATTTTGATCTTATAGGAGCTATCTATCCACACTCTTCTAATGGACATACCCATATAATCACAGCTACAGATTATTTTACAAAATGGGTAGAAGCAGTCCCTTTGACACAAGCAACTGGAAAACAAATCTCTATGTTCATATTGAACTATATCATATGCAAATATGGGATACCTCATTCCATAATCATAGATAATGATGGAGAATTCAAGAACAAGGATCTAGATGATCTATGTGCCAAATTTAAGATCACACAACATTGGTCTTCTATCTACTATCCTCAAGGGAATGGACAAGCAGAAGCTTCAAATAAGAATCTGTTAAAAATCTTACACCGCACAGTTAATAAGACAGGAAGAGACTGGCATCTCATGATCAATCCAGCTCTCTGGGCCTACAAAACAAGTATCAGAACACCTACTGGGGCTACACCTTTCACTTTAGTTTATGGGTCTGAAGCGGTACTGCCTATTGAGGTTGAAATCCCATCACTAAGATTTAGAATGCATGGTCTAGTGACTGATGATGACTACAGAGTGTCTAGGTTGCAAGAACTTGAACTACTAGATGAGCGCAGACAAGCAGCGTATGATCATCTCAGAGTATATTAGAAGAGAATGTCTAGAGGCTACAACAAGAAAGTCAGACATAGAGAATTTCAGGTTGGTGATCTAGTCTTCAGAGAGAATCCTAAAAATCAATCACATCGAGAACACAAGGGGAAGTTTGAACCCAACTGGCTGGGTCCCTTTGTAATCACTACTACTTTTGGCTCTGGTGCCTATCAACTCTCAACGACTGAAGGAGAACAACTCCAAGAACCAATCAATGTTCTCCATCTGAAGAAATTCTATGCTAAGGCATTCAGTCTATGGTAAAATGTCCTGAAAAAAATCATAAAAATTAGAAAAAGTCCTGAAAAAATGAACATCTTGGTGAAAACCTAGCAATAGGCGCCTTGATGATTCACAAAAAAATTAAAAAAATGAAAATGCAAAAAAATGAGAAAAAGAAAAAAGTGCCTTGGTGAAAACTTGGAAACAGGCACCTTGGTAGCAAAAATAGAATCTCTGCCAAGATGGTGAAAACCCGGCAAACGGGTGCCACTTGTTCAAAAATGCTCCATCTATCAGCGCAATCTTGGTCTTTCCTAGCTTTCAGTCTTACTTTAGTTTGTACATATCTCCTGGTTTGTTTCTGCATTCCTATTTTCAATAAGTCAGTTTGTACACCAATCAGCTCAAGCGTCTGTATCCTATCAATGTTCAAACTTGGGGGCAATCAAAGTCATATCCTATGACCTCCAATGTATCTTAGACATATCATATCTAGTCAGAGTCCTTTGAAGCTTCATTTGAGTTAGTCAGTCAGTCTCGTCTCCAGAAAGGATTTTGCATCAACATCAAACATCAAACATCAAACATCAAATTGTATTTACATGCTTTTATCTCCTTATATGCTTACTGATTTACATTGAGATTTCTTGCATATTGTGTCCCTTCAAGCTCTTCGATGATGTCCTTTACAGGATTTAGAGAGTGATGACTGGGGGCATAATCTTTTCTTTGTCTTCTGCTTGTATGTGAAAATCTAACAACTTTGGAAATTTTGGATTGAAATGGTGTCCAACTGTAAGAGCCTCTATCTTGAATTGGATGGCCATGCATACCTTGACCATTGATACCTAGAAAATTCAAGCACGTTTGATCTAACTATTATCTTTTTGAGTGAATTCTTTCTTCTATTGTGAACTACGATCTTACCTAAGGATGTGAATGATAAATGGTCACTACAAGTATTTCACATTGGATTTAGAATGATCTCTTGACTATTTGATGTGTTTGCTAACGCAAGGTGTATTTAGGTCATCATGACATTTATGTTTTGATGCTTATACAAATTGCTATATCAAAATGGACATGATATTCAGGTCATCCTGGCGTTCGTGCCTTAGTGCTTATATCTAATCCGACATTCCGAAAATAAAATCAATATTCATATGCCCATGGTTTCATAATCAGTGGGTGTTGTATTGATTCTTGCACATACAAATCGATATTCATCTATCTATGGTTTCATAGCTAGTGGGCATTTTATTGATTTACCCGGTTACCTAAAAGTTCAATGATGATAACGAATTGACATATGATCAGTGAGTAGGTCCTAGGTCCTAGGGTGCATTTCATTTTGCATGTTTCTTTGCATTTTGCATGTTTGCATGATCTCACAGTGATTGGCTAAACTTCAATGCTTAAAGGATTCTTCAAATTGCATCTTCAAATCTAACAAGAGTTGAATCTCATACAAAGGTTCCTCCAATGAAATAGCAAGTAGAATCCTTTTTCGGGACCAAAATCAAAATCTGAGATCGTTCATATTATTAACTACTTGCATAATCAACCTTCAATCATCACAGAAATCTAGAATTCAACTTAACTGACTATCTTACATCAAACTATCAAAATTTCAACTTGGTTCACTATGGTCAACTCATGGTCAAACCTAGTCAAACTTGGTCTTTTGGACCTCCAAACGATGCAGAATGTATTCTCGGACGTGTATAACCACTTCTTAAATCAATTAACATGCTTCTGAACTATTCAACGCTGACTTTTCTTGTCAGATTTCAATTTTAATCCCGAAGGGGGCATGGTATTGCACATCATCAAAGTCTGTAATCTAAACTTGAATCATATCTTTCCTCAGTAATCAAGACAACAACCACGTCTAGTTGTTGATTCATCAAAAGACCTCATCGCTCGGGGAAAATCAATCATCACTCGGGGCATATCAGATTCATCGAGATCCATATCAATCTAGTATTCTCTTAATCTTGTAAATTGTATCAATTTTTGTAACTATCGGTTCAATTGTGTTATTTCCTTGGTTCTTCGAAAACTGAAGGGTTCAAATGTGATACCAATGTGATTCAATATAAGGACAATCGGGTCTAGAATCGGTCACTCACTTCTTCACAATCATAAGGTTTAGAATCAGGCATTTTGACACTTTTTTGCAATCATCGGTTCATTTTCTATTATAGTTAACATTATCTTTGGTCATTCAAGACCTATTATCTTCATATCAATTTCAATCAGTTTCTGCTTCATATCAATTTCAATTTCGAACATCAATTTCAACATCATACACAGACTGTCTTTGAACCATTGCGCTTCGCACAACAATTCAAAGAGGGGCAAAATGTAATACCCCAAAAATGGGCTATAGGTTCATTAACCTCCTATATTGACACATTGAACAAAATCGACATCGAAGTCCTAACCTAAGGCACATCTGAACATCATCGAAATCCTAATTGATTATCATAAATTCTGCATCAAGGAATATTCCTAATTATCCTAATTATCTTTGATTTAATTATTATTTGGCGATAAATCCAATTTATCCTAAAGTTTGATAAATTGAATATTCTCAATATTTAATTAATTAGATTTAATTCTGCCACTTAATTGTTTAATTGAAGTTAATTACATTTATTCCTAAATTGTGTTATTTAATTTTGACAATAAATCCAAATTCCTATCATTAATTGATTAAATTCTTATTTAATTAATTAAAGCAAGTTGTCAATTTTTAATAATATTATTTTTGAATAAAAGTTTGATTTTAATAACTGGTTAACCCATAAATCAATTGTTTATTTTTCAAAATCAGTTAAGTTGGAAATAAATCACTTTATCATGATATTAATTCATAAATAAAACATGCACAATCAGAAAAGTAGACAACTATCAATTATCAATTAAAGCTAAACTCTATTTTGAGTTGAACTCTGCTTTTGCATATTTTTGTGAGTTAATTATCCTTTATTTAAAAATAACTCAAAAATCAACTTGAGTTATTTGAGTGATTTATGGCTTTTTTCAATGCACCTCCAAAGCCCTAGATTTCTATAAAATCAAGGCTCAACTCTTCATATCTCATCTCTCATAATTTTGCAAGCTTACTCTGCCAAAATCATCTACAAATTGCACAACTATTCTGAAGAATTGGAATTTGGAGAATCAAAAGCTTATTGTGAATCAAGGCTATTGTGAGATCAATTTGGTTTTTACATTCATTTAGATTCATTTTCATATCATTGTTGGATCAATTTCATATCAGTTCATTCTAGCATAGATTCATATCAGTTTTCATCATATCATTGCATAGAAAATAAAAAAATAGATTAATTGCATTCATATTTCATATCAGTTTTGCATTTAAATCCTTCGTTTAGGTGTCATCAAGGTCACTGATCTCGATAACAATATGAGAACATCATACTCGCACCTATTAGAAGGTAGTAAATTGCCTGGTTAGTTTAGCTTTCAATTCATTGCAGCTCTCATTTTTTTGCTAACCTCTAATGTTTTACTGAAGTGTTGTGTCTACAGATTAGGTACAAAATTCACACACACAAATTCTACTATGAAGGATTTGCAATTGTGTTTCCACTTTTGGGGATTAAGGCATTCAAAAGTTATCTTTTATAAAATCAATTTCACTTCTAAAGACAAAACATTTCATGTAATTTGTTGTAGGGTTTCAAATTTAGTGTAAACAGTTTTCAGTTTCACATCCAATGTTGGGGATTGATGGTTTAATTAGTTATTTGCTTAATGGTTTTGATGTCATTGTTAATGCTTGCCAAAATAATTTTATTTTTTATGTTTTAGGTAGTCAATTTCAATGTGAAGGGTTTGCAATTTGAATTCCACTTATACAAAGGAAGGCTTTGATAATTGTCAATTGTCTTCAATTTCAATTTCAATAATTGGTTGTAGGGTTTCAAATTTGTTGTTAACGGTTTTCAATTCCAATTTCAATGTTGGGGGTTTAATAAGTTATCTATTTTTTTTAAAATCAGTTTGACTCCAAAGGGATTTGTAATTCATTTCATTTTATTGCTTGGAGGGTTTCAAATTTAATGTTAAGGGTTTCTCATTTCATTTCCAATGTTAAAGATCAAGGGTTTAATAAGTTATATGTTTGTGGGTTTCATTTTATCTTTTACTTTAGTAGAGATAGACAATTTCAATTCGAATCTTGGCAATTAAGGGTTCAATGTGATTGTTACTGCTTTCCATATTCATTTCAATTTATTAGTTTTAGATTGTCAATTTGAGTATAGTAGATGTTTGCAATTTTAATTTTGATGTTCGGAGTTAAGGGTATAAAAACTTATCTATTTTTTTAAAAAATCAATTAGACTCCAAAGGGATATACAATTCATTACATTTTATTGGTTGGAGGGTTTCAGATTTAGTGATGTCAATTTTCTATTTCATTTCCAATGTTCGGAATCAATAGTTTAATAAATTATCTCCTTGTTCATTTCAATGTGATTGTTAAGCCTTTCCGAATTCATTTCAATTTACCTTATAGTTTAGAAGAGATAGACAATTTCATTTCCAATATTCGCAATTAAGGGTTCAGTGTGAATATTACTACTTTCCAAATTCATTTCAATTTATCAGTTGTAGGTTGTCAATTTGAGTGTACTAGATGTTTGCAATTTCAATTCCCATGTTGGGAGTTAAGGGTATAATAACTTATTTGTTTTTTCTTAATCAATTAGACTCCAAAGGGATATACAATTCATTACATTTTATTGGTTGGAGGGTTTCAAATATAGTGATCAATTCTTTATTTCATTTACAATATTCGAAATCAAGGGTTTAATAAGTCATCTTCTTGTTCATTTCAATGTGATCGTTAAGGCTTTTTGAAATCATCTCAATTTACATTATAGTTTAGAAGAGATAGACAATTTCATTTCCAATATTCACAATTAAGGGTTCAATATGATTGTTAATGCTTTCCAATTTCATTTCAATTTATTAGTTTTAGTTTGTCAATTTGAGTGTAGTAGATGTTTGCAATTTCAATTCCAATCTTGGGAGTTAAGGGTATAGATAGTTTCATTTCCAATGTTGGGAGTTAAGGGTTTAAAAAGTTATCTATTTTTTTAAATCAATTTGACTCCTAAGGGATTTAGAATTCATTACATTTTATTAGTTGGAGGGTTTCTGATTTAGTGATGTCAGTTTTTAATTTCATTTCCAATGTTGGGGATCAAGGGTTTAATAAGTTATCTTCTTCATTTCAATGTGATTGTTAAGCCTTTTCCGAATTCATTTCAATTTACCTTCTACTTTAGAAGAGATAGACAATTTCAATTCCAATCTTGGAAATTAAGGGATCAATCTGATTGATATTGCTTTCCAAATTCATTTCAATTTATCAGTTTTAGGTTGTCAGTTTGAGAGTAGTAGATGTTTGAAATTTCAATTCCAATGTTGGTAGTCAAGGGTATACAAACTTGTCTATTTTTTAAAATCAATTTGACTCCAAAGGGATTTAGAACTCATTACATTTTATTGGTTAGAGGGTTTCACATTTAGTGATGTCAATTTTTTTATTTCATTTCCAATGTTGGGGATCAAGGGTTTATTAAGTTATCTACTTGTTCATTTCAATGTGATTGTTAATGCTTTCTAAATTCATTTCAATTTATCTTCTACTTTAAAAGAGATAGACAATTTCAATTTTAATTTTGACAATTAAGAGTTCAATGTGATTGATACTGCTTTACAAATTCATTTCAATTTATTAGTTTTAGGTTATCAATTTGAGTGTAGTAGATGCTTGCAATTTCAATTCCAATCTTGGGAGTCAAGGGTATTAAAACTTATCATTTTATTGGTTGGAGGGTTTCAAACTTAGTGTTGTCAATTTTTATTCCAATTCCATATGCCCGCTTCTACATTCCACACCTAATTTTATATCTTCCACCCTACTTGGCCGAGGTGGCTACCCCAAATCAAAATACGAGCCCAGTCCAAATTTATTTTCCATTGAGGGTTTCCATTTTAATTTATTAGTTAAAGGGTTTCCATAATATTGTTAAGTATTTATGCATGTACTATTTTGACCAAGTGCAGCTATCATGAGTCCAACGTCACAAATTGGTTTGGTAACAGTAGTCATATTTCTTCCTCATTTTAAGTTTCAGTGTTTTCAATGCTGCTCTAACCAAACTTGTTTGTGAAATTATCCTTTTGTCAATTGCGCAAGAAAAAAATAGACCCTCGACCCTAAACAAGTTGATAATTGTCATCGCCATGCAACTTCTAACAACACTACTACCTATGTATAACTGGCCACCCTAAACCATTGGACATGTCCATGTTACCAATCAGATGATTTCTTGTAAGTAAAGCTTCAAATTGAAAAATAAAATTGACAAGAGTGCGCAAACCAACTATTGATTCCTTTATATTCATTTCACTTAATATTTTCTATACCCTTATTGTTTTCATTTATGTTTGGGCAATCCCATTTAAGGCATTGAAAGCGCCCTTTACTTTGGGATGTTGTAAAATATCTTTAGAGTAGAAAGGCTTGTAAGCCACAACTCGCCATACAAACAAGATTATAAATTGTTGTTTCAATTTTGGAGCTCCTTTGGTGATACTAATTCAAAACAATCAACACAAGTCATGTTGACATTAACAAAATTGAAGATATGGAAGTAGTGACTTACAATTCTTTATATTTTATAGATATTTTACAACATCCTTAATTATCAAGTGCCTTTCAATTCTTTTTAGGATTGCAACACATATTTGATTTAGGAACGCAATGCACTTTCTATAATTGTCAACATCAATAAGGACTACAATGCATATTTGATTTAGGATTTCAGATTGCAATGCACTTTCAACTTTGATCCTTAATATTGGAAATGAAATTGCAAAAACTTAACTCTAAAATTGAAAGCCTAAAACTAATAAATTGAAATTAATTTGGAATCTTTTAACATGACCACTGTCATTGAAAACCCACAAACATTGAAATTTCATTTCATTATCACCTAACATACATAAATACAATGCGTACATACATACATACATACATACATATGTATGCATGTATGCTTGCATCTATGCAACTACATGTATGTATGTATCTATGTATGTGCATGCATATATGTATGTGTGTGTGTGTGTGTGTGTGTGTGTGTGTGTGCATGAATATTTATATTTATGCATGTGTATGTATATATAGATATGTATGTACATGTAACTTTGTAGGGGTGAGGAGCTAGAATGTGCACACCCTAACTTCAAAGGTCAATAATATCATCCTTCTATTGATATATCAAATAGAACGAGGGCATTGTGATATTTGAAACCTTTGTATTGTTCAATTATGTCACACTCAAACATTTAGTAACAAAAAAAAGTAAATAACTCATTTGTAACTAAATACATCTAGAAAAAATGACAGTGGAGGTTAGTGTTAGTGAAAGAAGCAAACAAAATCAACCAACATAGAATTCATTGACCTCCATCAAAGAGCATATGGTAAAGTAGTTCCCATATCTCCTCCCACAACTCATTTTCATCTTCTACCTCCTTCACCTAAAAATCCCGCACACCCCACACGCAAACAAAGGTTTTTCTTGAAACCACTTCAAGAACAAGTGAGAAAAATGGAAAAAAAAGGAAACAACAAGTTAAAAAATTAAAAATCAACAAATTACCTGCAAATTCAAAGAGGAAGATGGTCCATGGGAAAGAAAATGATGGTTGCATTCTGTGTTTGCAGGGTTCTCTGCCAAGCACATTTGGGCTCCCAACTAATGTAAGACTCCAGAACATGCGAGAAAGAAAGGAATGTTAGGTGTCTCGATCCACATAGAAGAAGGCGTATTGAATGGATTTGTGATATTAAATGGCATCCCCTTAAGAAAAATTAAGGTGACTTGACATGGAGTAAATGCATCTACATATTGCTCTATAAATAGAAGCCTCTTCGTGCAAGTAGACATTGAACTGATAAGAACAAATATTGCATTTGACCTTGGCCAAAAGGTATCATGTTGATAAGAAGAGATAACTAATAAGAAAAGATAATTCTCTAGGCCTTTTAAAAGATTAATGCTTAAAAAGTACTCAATTGCAATGTTGTAGCGTAAGGTGTCCGCAGGAAGTATTGGCAGTCAAGGTGGTGGATAGGGTGGCATAGTGTCAAAATGCCACATGACCACCCTACTCTGCACACAAAGAAAAATTCCTATGTCTACCTCACTCGTCACACACATCCCAGTCAAAGCACCAAAATAGAATTTTTTTCCTACCTTCCACCAATTATGTCTTGACACTTGGCTAGGCATTTGCAAATGGGCTCAACTTTTGATTTTGGGTTGTCAACTAGGCCAGTTGGGGTGGAAAAAAATAAAATTAGGTGGCCATGTGGACACCTGAAGTTAGGGTGCGCACATTCTAGCTCCTCTCCCCTATATAAGCCAATTGAAAAATATTTTTTCTAAATTATGTGCAATACTATTTTTGCATTGAAAAACCTCAACACTAATTTTGAAACCCTACAACCAAGAAATTGAAATGAATTATTTATCCCTTAGGAGTGAAATTGAATCCCAAAAATAAACAACTTGTAAATTGAAATGAAGTTGGAAAGCATTAACAATCACATTGAGACCATGGAGAAGATAACTTATTAAACCCTTGATCCCCAACATTGGAATTGAAATTGTAAACCCTTTGTTGACTACAACTAATTTAGAATCTGTGATTGCAAGATCACTGAGGAGTTAATGATTAGATATGTAATATGATTAAATCAGTATTATGTTGTCATTGATGTCAACTAGTTTGACAACACTTATCTTGTAAGTTACTATACCGAGACATCTAAAGAAAGGTGAAAGAGATGAAGAACATAAAAAGCTACATGAGGAAAGATGTACATGACAGATGAGGATAAGGAACACATTGAGTAACTTTTTGATGAGTCTATGACTTGATGATATTGACTTCATTATGTTGCATTCATCTATAATGAAGTATAGAGCTGAAAGACACAAAGAAGTGTTGTCGGTAAATGAAGCATCTCTAGTATACACCGATGGAGTGTACTAAATACTGACCGCAGTATTAACCGAGCAGTGTTCACTGACGCATTCTTTGTTAACTGAGGAAGACAGAATGAATTAAATGATTAGTTTAGCTGATAAGATTGATGAGCTGGCAAGAGTATAACATCAAGGTAACAGATAAAGTTTGTTACGCAGATCAACGGATGACAAAATTCAAAGAAGATCTAATGGAGCAAATTGAAACGTGTTATTGACACAAGTACCAAGAAAGTTTTAAGCAACAAAATCTGATGGTGGAGGAGAAAATGATTTACTCATCTATATAAGAGAACATAATTTATTTATGAAAAGAGCCAGAAGAAGAAGAAGCTATAGGAATTTCGCGTGAACAAGCTTTCATGCATTCTGATCATACTGGTTAGTAAGAACCAAGCTGCAGAGCAATTACCGAGCTACAAAGAGCAGTTACCGACGGATAGTAAGTTGATATAGTATTGAATCTAAAGTGAAATATTGATCAGAAGGATTTGTATGGACTAAATATTGATCTGTAATCTGCAATTGAAGTTGTATTAAGGTAGGTTATTTTACTGTTACATATTTAACCATTGTATACAGTCTAAATCTCTTAACCGAGTGGACTCTGAAAGTCTTATGATGTATCATTCATAGAATGAACATTGTTATCCTATCAACCCCATAGTGAATGATAGTTGGATGATAACTTCTAGTTTGAAATCCTCTAACAAGGTCACACCTGACAGTGTGTTTGTAACCTTTAACAGGGTTGGGTCTTAACCGACCTCACTTCAGAAGAGTGAACAATTTTGGGTTGCCGGTCCCAGGTGGTTTTTTCCTTTACAAGGTTTCCATGTTAAATCTCTTGTGTTATGTGTTGATTGTGATATTTGTGTGTTATCATACTTTTCATGTTACATGTTAGATTTGATTGGTAAATTTTTATAAGTATTAGACTAGTAATCGGTAAAAGCATAGACAGTAAGAGTTATTATTGCTTACCAACTAGCAGAAATTGAAGAAATTGTTTTGAATTATACATTTTGCTTTGGGACACTGGATAACTGATTCCCCCCCTCTCATTTATTCTAACACCCTTAACACCGAATTCTTCATATCTTGGCTCAATCATCATATTAGACGATGTAGATTTCATTTACATATCAGTTTTATAGATAGGATAGAGTTAAAAAAAATACTTTGTAACTAATCAAACCTTCTTGTTCAAATCAAAAATAACATAGTTGGAAATTTACTATAAACCTGCAACCAAAATCATTTGTAAGTAGGGAAATTGAGTAGGAAAAGTAGGTGGTGGTGAGGTGGTTGATGGCCTTGATGTTGCAATGGGAGCTATGTTCTTGTCCTATGGTGAACCTTCAGAGATAGTCACTCCATCTTGTATTGGGATACAATATCCACCTCTTTGATCATGTGTTGGGACCCCTCCACTATGGTTATGAACAACAAAAAACATAATAAATGTTGAAGTTGGTGATAATTAAAATTCATTGAATGGTTTGGGATGTAGATGTTGATCATATCTCTCATTACAAGATGGCCTTCAAGCATTGACATGGATGGATTGTATAACATCCATTGTCTTTCTAAATCCTTGCTGTGCTCCTCAACCCTCCTTTCCTCAGCCTTGTGTTCCTTCACAACCTTCACTCACTTTTGTCTCTCCTCCTTCACCTTCTTCTCTTCTTCTTTCATCCTTTCCTTTTCCTTACGCCCAATTTCTATTTCTTTTCTCTCCTTCTCCTTCTTTTCCTTTGCCAATTTACATTCAACTAGTTTTTATATGATCTTCTCTATCTTCCTCTCTTTTGTCTCCTCTAGCTCTTTCATACTACCTCCTTCTTTATCATCACTTCCATGTAATCATCCCATGTGAAGAGATCCATTAGCATGACATTGCTTCAACTGGAAAAGAACAAGGAAATGTACAGCTACAATTTAGATAAATGGGTTCAAAATGACGTTGTCGGGCTGAAAAATAGGTGCATAAGACTGGAAACTAGGAATGAGTTGTTGGAGGATACCATTCATAAGCTAAGGAAGGATGTTGTTTTGAATAAAAGAGGCTAGGAGATTTTTTATAAGGTTTATGGTGATACTACAACGTTGGAGGAAAAAATTAACAAAGCCTTGGAGAAAGTGATAAATCCATTAAATGACAAGATCAATAACAATGAAGCTATGCTTAAGAAATTGTTAACTCTGTCTAATACTGGTATGAAATAAACTATGGAAAATCTAAAGACTCTTTGCACTATGCTAGAAGGAAACAATACTAACACAATGAAAGGAAAAAATGAAGGGATAGATTCCAGCCAACATCTGGGATTGGGAAGTAGAACTAGATCTAACACCAGAAGGAAGATCCTGGCTTAGGACCAGGAAATAACTAATCTAAAATATTCTATTAAGACTATGCAAAGTCAGCTGGTGGATTTAGAGGGCTTCCTGAAGAATCTAACCTGATCCTATTGCTGGTGGCTTTTTTTGCCCTATGTTATTGGGGAATTTCCATTTTTTTTTTGCTCTTTTTAAGTTAGTGCTTATTGTAAATTTGGGAAGTGTCCCTTTTGGTGTCTATTCTTTCTTGGGATAGTCTATTATCTTGTTGTTTTTCCATGCATATCTTTTCAAAGCTTTGTTAAAGGGTTTTGGGGACCCTTCAAAACCTATTGTTACCTTAATCAAAAACAAATGTTAACTTGTTCAACAATATTTTCCGTTGACAAACTGGAAGCTTTAAGAACTTTCTCAATAATGTTTCCTGTCGACAACCTGGTATATCACATACTTGTGATTGTGTGCTTTCATCTTCCCCATTCCCATCTTTACATGTTTCTTGTGTCATGTATATACATCTACGTCACTATTTGGTTGCATACATTCTACATAGTAATGTTCTAATTTTGGCACAAAAGAAGTGGGTGGTGTATGAAAAGTGAAAGAGGAATATTTTTGTGGGGCTAGCAAGTTGAAACCCACATTCTCAACCCATTCTACAAACCATGTGGGTGGTATTCACTATGATGGGAATCCAAGACTCTCACTTTCATTCTCTGCAGGCTGAACCAACTTAACTTGAGAATTTGAATCATTCTCTACTAGTTGAACCAACTCTAAAATTGAGAATTTGAATCATTCTTTGTTGGCTGAACCAAGTCCACTTGCAAATTTGAATCAAAATTATAGAGTTCAACTATGTTTCCAGTTGCATCTTCATTTGGCACATCAACTCCAAATAAGCTTACCATGTTTTGTGTTGTAGAAACTTCCTTGCCAATATGAATTTTAAATGTGTTGTTGGGTTGCATCATGATTGTAGGTGTTGTCATTGGTGTAGTATCCTTATTTGACAGTGTAAGAGGGTTTCAATTTCTTTCAAGAGGGTGTGCATTGCTCACAAGGGGAGGTGGAGGTGGGGTTTCGAGCTTTGGAGGGAAGCGGACACCTCTTTTATGGACATACATCCTTTTGTTTCTCTTTTTAGTTGACACTCGCTCTCCTTTGAATGAATTTCCTTCCCCATATTCCATGCAATAAGAAAAATATGTGTTACAAACAAAGAAAAATTTGTTCAATGTGATACTAAAATTTGTGATACAATAACAACAATATGTATTTTTCAATGTGAAACCAAAATTGCAATAGACTACACAATGTGTACCTATGTAATGGAACCAACTAACCATGACATTTTGTAGAGTGATTCTTAGTGAATAATGTGAACATAGATGCTTGAATGAGAAACTCTTCTGCATTTTCCAATTGCCTGACATTCTAGTTGAATCTGTTGGTGATGCTTGAACATGAGAGTTATGATTCCATTATATAGTTTATTATTGTTTGACAGATGCATGGCCATGTTGTTAGTTTAGTTTCCTGGACAGTTATGAATTACTATGGTCTAGTGATGGTAGTAGGGAGGAGAAACAATAAGACATGAAAAAACATAACCATTATACTGGTTGTGATTCATGGACAAAATTTTTGGGTTAACTAGGTGAAATGGGATAGCTAGTTTGGGCTCTGTCCACATAATTTTATGAGTGTATACACGACAAGGTAGTCTGGAAAAGATACTAGTATAACTTTTAATGTATTCCTTGGTAAAAACCCATGATAGGATTTGATCCCTAATTATTCTTCAAAGAATTTTTTGGTCTAAAAGAATTTCTAATCAGTCTCTTAGTTGGGGACCATAGTTTTGTAGAAACTATCTATTGAGATAGTTGGCCTGCCATTATTCTAGAATGACCTTGAATATATAAGAATAGAAAAAAGGTGTGGTTAGTAGTAGATGATCATCACAAGGATATGGAGCATGAAATAAATTTTAAATTAGATGATATTGGCATCTATTCTTGTTGTGCTCGAATTGTTCAATATGGGATCTCCACCAAGCATTCCATGTAGGAAATGGGTCTCTACGGTAAGGTGCAGGATCTTTCACGGATATATGCTAGGATATCTTCATCTACATCATTTGGAGGATAGGTTTCTATAAGACCCAGAGTTCTGATTTTCCTATGGGCCTTCAAATAGTTGTCTCTATCATATTCACAGTTCTTCACAATCTGATAACGTTGTTCTATGTTACTAGTATCAACACTTAGTTGTGTCCAACTCCGTTGTCTAAATTGGATCATGGCCAGTTGTCTAGTGTCAGTTGCATAATGTGTACAAGATTATAATTCTTGTGAGAGGATACCAGGAGATTGAGAAACATTCAAAAAGAAGAAGTTAATGATAGGTAAAGTGGAAATTGAATAAATAGGAAGGAAAAAATACAAGAAATATAAAGTGATATATGTGTGTGTGTGTGTGAAAACATGAAGGAAATAGTAAAAAATAGAAATGATAGATAAGATAGATAAGTGGGAATGAGGTGAACATGAATGAAATTATAGAGGTACTATAAAAATTGAAAACAAAAAATGATAGATACATTATAAATAGTAGAAAGGAGTTTGTCTTTTGAATAATAAGGAGATTATGGAAAGGATATAATAGTGAAACTTGGAAGAAAAATGAAGGGATACAAGGATGTTAAACAACAAGGGTATAGAAATCTGTAAGTGAAATGAACATGAAGTGAAAACTATAAATAAGGGTATACAAAACTGTAACTAAAATGAACATGAAGGGAAAACTAGAAATAAGGGTCTAGAAAACTATAATTAATATGAACATGATGGGAAAACTATAAATAAGGGTATACAAAAATGTAAGTGAAATGAACATTAAGGGTTCAAACTAGAAATAAGGGTCTAGAAAATTGTAAGTGAAATAAACATGAAGGAAATGATATATGGGATTTTTGAACAGAAAGGATAAAATAGGAAAAGATTAGAGCACTAATGAACACATAAATACCTGGAGAATTATCTTCAATTCTTTGTTGCATGCTTTCTTTATGCTCTTTTAGATAATTGTAATGAAAATGAACATGTTGGAAAGATATACGTAAGAGTATAGAAAACAGTAAGTGAAATCAAGTCCAAAGAGCCAAAATACGGGTATACAAATCTTGAAGTGAAATGAACATGATCATAATAGTAGAAAGCATACAAACGTGGATGTGTAAAAATATGTAAGTGAAATGAACATGAAAAAAATAGTAGAAAGGATATAATCATGGATACTTACAAAACTGTAAGTGAAATGAATGTGAATGAAACAGTAAAAACAAACAAAAAAATGTGACGATGTGTGGAACCGGTAAGGGTATGGAAAACTAGAAATGAAAAGAAAATGAAGGAAATAGTTGAATGGATAGATATGTGCAAATGAATTCAACAATGAAGGTAATATAAAAATAACATAAACCAGTAGTAAACATGTACATGCCTAGCTAAATAGCTTCAATTCTTCCTGCATTGCTCTCTTCTTTCTTTGTGTTCTTCATTGGGTGTTGAATGGGTTGAATGAGATGGTTTGAAGTCTACTTGTCTTTACTTTGTGCACTCTTACAATTTTGAATTTTGAATTTGAATCTTTACTTGCAAGAATCCATCTAATGGCTACTTTCAATTATGATATAATTGGTCTTTAATGGTTATTGGTGACCTTACAAAATTTGATTTTGAAATTGTAGGTAGTTTATTGTTGAAGTGACCACATCTTGTGCTCTTAAGGAGGAATGGTGATACATTTTTGCTAGAATGATGGGACGAGGTCTTGTCTGAGTGTTAAAGGGTGGTAACATCTGTGTAGGCAATACACGTCTCAGTAGTAGCATTGTGGTGGTAACTATCAACATGTCTTGGGTCAATGTTTCTCCATGATACACTTTTTTTATTGTATCGTGTTGTGTGCTTGAGGTGGTGAACCTCATTTAAGGGTTAAATATTGACATGTAAGTGAATTGACATGATGTGTATTGTAGACATAAAAGTTAGCCCTTTCTTACAAAGAGACCATCTTTAACCCCTATTAGGGTGAATGACAGGTTTCTTGTCAGACATGAAAGGGACCTAAATTTTTATTTGATGCATTTATAAAAAAAATACAACTTGTCCTTATATGATGCAGTTTAAAATGTATTAAGTTCTCATTATTTTTTGTTAGACTTTCAAATCCACGTGGACATGTATTGGGCTCTAGGTGCTTACATGTGGGCCCCTATCAGCTCCACTAACATCACACGTTTTGGACCCTACACACTTGTTGGCTCATCTCCACTATGAAATGAGCTTCAATTGTATTTCTCATTTTTTAAATTAACATGTTGGAGCCATTTTGCAATAAGATTAGATTTTTATTTGGTGATTAGGGGAGGATCTAGTAGTTGAGTATCCTTATTTGGCATTTCTCAAAATCTATTTTGCATCGCTTCCAATTTTTTACAACAACTTAATTGGAAAATCCCCTGATGATAACTAAGGTTTCAAGGTCACATCATCAAATATGATTCCACATCTGCGTGATTTTTAGTAAGATGTCCATTATAGCCCCCCGCCCAAAATAAATAAATAAATAAATAGAGAGAGAGACAGAAACAGAGACAAAGATATGCAAAAGGGAGACCCATACTTGTGTAGTTGATGTGGCATCACATGATTGGTTTCTTTTTATAACTAAGAGATACATTCAATTATGGGTAGTCATCATTAGCAATAACAAATTTAAATTCACAACTATTAGTGGAATGTTGTCAATAATATTGGACATTAAATCAACGAGTATTAAATCAACAAATACTATCATAGCCATTTGAACATGCTCATGTACTGGATCCTTTCTCAAATTTTGCATTCTCTTTGCATACCCACTCTATTGATGGGAAGAATTCTTAGGAATATATGTATTATATAAACAATGATTCAAAAACATATATTGTACACATCGGTGTAATCTTTTCCTATTAATTTATAGCAATATTTCTATCACTGCATTTGAATCTATCTCTAATGTACTCTCATGATTTAAAATCATTATATTATATGCTCCATTTTATCCTTATTGGTAGTAGTTATGTTGTAAGCTATTTTATGTCATTACTCTTATTAATAATAATCTGAAATAATTTTATAAATGATGACTTTTAAACTCAATCCAAACATACTACAAACTAATTTTTCTCAGTCTCAAACTTCAGTATAGATTCTTGAATTACATATTTACATCTTCGAAGAAAAGTAGGTTACTATACAATGTTTAATTGTACTTTGCCTCCACTACATCAATTACTTCAAAATATACATGAAATACAACCCCTTTAATGTTGTCTCCATGTCCTTCGACATACCCGCAAGTTTTCATGTGTTAAATTTGATAAGTAGAGGATATGTTGTGAAAGTAAAAATAGGTTAACCCATGTAAACAAATTAATCTCATATAAACACATTTATTTTTTAAATTTTTTAATCAATAATAACATTTTACAATATATACCCATTCACTAAGATCAATAAAAATTAAGTAAAATACATTTTATTTCTACAACCCATGTTATTGATACTTGAGTAATTCTACTTTTAATTGTATATGTTTTTTTAATAAATTTTTTGGATCACATTCAATGATTCATCAAAAAATTATTACTTATCCTAATAATTGATCATAAACCACGATCCAAAATGTTTGAACAAAACTAATACATAAATAAAACTAGATTTTTCTTATAAAAAAAAAATAGTATCATAGCTAGATTAAGTGTGTACAAAACTTGTATTGGTTTTGGATCCAATGCAAATGCCAGTTATCCCTTATTTGAAATAGTTGTACCACATAGAAACTACTTCAATCATGGAAGCACACTACCTTAACATAGGAGTTGTAAGTTAGCAAACCCAACATTTGTGCCTTCCTTCCAACCAATATTTTCAACTACCATATCATGTTTATCTTTTCATAAATTGATGCACAACATCCTAGGATAATTTGTGTCATCATACTAGACAAATTAGCTAAGAAAATTCCTTAATATAAATCACTTTATTGTTATATGAACCCTATATTGCATTTATTCCTCATATTGGACTAACCTATTTATCTACATGTTAATGGATATTATTTCATGTCTAAACATTAATGATCTTATCTAGCTACATAGTATATTTTTCTTTGGATTTCCCTATATAGATCATGGACACTTTTTTTTCAAGAATAAAATATTTTTAATTAGATAAGGAAAATATTTCATTTGACGAGATAGATCATATTTAACCAAAATGTTGGGAACTTAACAAAATCATACATAGTATGGTCATTTTCACTACACTTGTAAGAGACACATTATTGAGCTTAATGTTATTGTATCTTCCTACATAACCTAGGCTCCCTACTCCACATCATTTCCATATTGGAGTATACAATTGTTAGGATGCATACTGTTGGTAAAATGAATATCAAGGAAACACATATTGTTGCTAGGGTGTGTACTATTATAGTGTAGTAGGAAATTATACACTTGCATTCAAATGCCACTTGCTCCAATCTTCACAAATATCCTATATTTCTTAGTGATTTTTCATGACATGAGTTGGGTCATCATAGACTCCATACTAGTAATTAACCATTAGAACTTGCACTTTCTTCCCCATAAGGTTTCTCCCTCATTTGGTAGTTTTAAATCTATAATTCTCTATTTCCATATATTTTTAATATTTGGTTAGGATTTAATTTTTCTTTCACATTTGTGCTCTATAGCTATATATTTATTTAATTTTTTTGGCTTGTTGATAGCTCCTTTATTTACCCACCTTATCCATCGCCATATTCACCTTTAGGTTCTAGTTTAAATCTAGTTTATTTATGATTATTTATCTTCTTTCTCATATATAATTAGGGTTTTGATCTAACATTATCTACCTCTTATTGATATATCCATATTACAGTTACAACTTATATGCTTCATACGTATTTGATCCCTATGTACACTCGATTTTTCTTTATAAACACATTGTCTATCATAAAATATTAATCCATTGTCTCTAATCTCTATTCATGTATGCATTACATATTTTGATATCTTCTCAAACCTTTTTTCTTTCAATCTCCTCAACCTTGATCTTCTTGTGAATTTTTATCCTATGAATGGGGACACACCTTCTATAGATATTTTTTGTCATTTTTTTGAACCTTCCTCCTTCATAGAGTTTATTATTATCTCCAACCTTTGAATTTGGATATACCTCACTTCACTTATCCATGAGTCACATATTAATCCTATGCATTGTAATAGTGATGAGAATGAAGCCAAAGAAGATTTACTATGTAGTAACTATTTATGAGGTTAAATCTTCCCTTCCTATTCATGAAATCGTTATTCCTTTTGATGATAATCGTATATATGTTGGTGGACCTATATCCATGTATTCATGTTCTTTAAATAACTACCTTATTTTGTACATAATGATACATTTTATGATGATCACATTTCTACCTCTCATGTTAGCCCTATGGATATTCATGACAGGGTTTCACATTTGATCCCTTACATGATGATATTTATCACCTTAATGTTAGCTCATTTAATTTACATTCAACTTATATTGATACTTCATTTCCTTCTCATATATTTCATGATGGCACTATGTTTCTAAATGAGAATGCATTGCGTGATGATTATTATGAAACTATTTATTCTTCTTTACATGTTAAATATTATTTTCTTGCTAATCATGAGCACTTTGAGAATTATATATTATAATTGATTGGTGATTTTATACCATCTAAATGATAAAACATTACTATGGTTTAATTCATCTTATTTTCTTTATACTTCTTTTACAAAATTGACAAGTGCTTTCATTGCTTATTTCTCTAAACTCAATTCCCATGATCATAATATATCTACACAATGACACCTTCTCATAGTTTATATTTTGATCACCACGTTCTCATGTTACCCACATGGATTGTACATTTACTAAACCTACCTTTCATCCTGTAACATACACTCCTAGACTAGATAGAGGTCAAGATGGTTTATTAACTACATATGTGGTGTTACAACAACATTTGAACACACTCTCATAAAATTATCTCTTGTTGAAATGTACAAGATGATATTTCAGTACTAGGTCATCACACACATTGATTATATAAGGATAGATGCATTGCATTCAAACATAACATTCACTAATTTATAATAAATTAGACATAAACATTGAGAGCATTCATGAGCCCTCAACTCCCTCAATAAGGTAAACTACATGGAAGAAAAATATTTTCATCATGTTATTAGAATTTCTCACTATAACATACCTTATATTGAGATTATACATCACATAAAATAGAAACCACATGATGCTAGATGATTTGTTGTTTAAAATTTCCTCAAATATCATTCTTACTACTCCCTATATTTTTATTATTGTTTGAATTTATGTTTATGTGTCAATTAACCTAGTTCACACATGAATAACACAAATACACCTTTAAATATCCATTTTCATACAAAGTAACTTTCAAATTATTATTTTTAATGTCAATTCTTCATTATATCTTTTATCATTTCTACATAGGCCTTTTTGCTCATGCTATGTATGTTGTGATCCATCTTTCCTATGTATCCATTTATATTTCATGTCCTTACATTTTGGTATCTTTTATTGTGACAAGTTTGGTGTATTTCATATTATGATTTTACATTTTATATTATGGTTTATGCCTTGTTCCTTAAATTGGGAGCATTTTTTCTTATATTATTCTTATGTTTTATTTTATTGCTTTCTGATATGCCTTGTTTGACATAGACAATATTCTCATGTTATATGTTTAGCACCTTGGGATTTCACATGTTCAATTTTATTCACCTATGCTACATGATTTTGTGATGACACAAGAATTACACTATATGTATGCCCTTATCCACATCGACTATGATGTGGTTTCACACTATCCTTACCTTTAAATGTGCTTTAAATGAGCCCTAATGCTTCCCGTATTTATAAATCATGATTATAACATTAAAAGTTTATTTAGACTTGTGGTCCATATTTATGCTATTATTTTATTATACTAAGGGAAAATATACATTAATTATGATATTTCTTGTACCAACATCATTTTATGAGCCTTATATCTCATCATCTTTTCAATTTGGAGTTGTCACTTTTACAAATGTTTTCACAATCATATCTTACTATTTTTTTCCTTTATTTCCTTATCATGCTTCTATAACTCTTTTATTACTTTGAGGAAACCATGAATTCTCTATACCATTGATTGATTGCATGACTTAGCATGTTCCTAAGGCCTTGTTATAACCCCAAAATTCACACATTTTGTAGTTCCATTTCATAAGCCTTTAAATTTGTTGCACATGAGTCATCACCACGATTTTGTATATGACATCCTTCCAAGAAGGTTGAAGCTACATAAGTTTTCTTGTAAAATTTTCATAATCATTGGCCTCATGTGGATGAGAAGTATATTTTTTATTTCCTTAAGATTTTTTTGTATCTAGCTACACTTGTATGCTAATATCACAAAACAAGTTATCAGAAAAACCCATAGGAAGTTACCCCGATGACAAAGAATACACAAAAGGGTGATTGATGTAGCATTATAAGTCGAAAAAAGATCGTAGAGGTTAGCCCTATAAGACAACATTACACCGATGAGGCAAATAAAAATATGTCACACCGATGAAGGAGTAGTACAAACAACAATAGGACAAAAGACATTGACAAGAATAATACCGATGAAGGAATGCATGGTCGAAAAAACACATACCGATATTTTTCATGGACCTAGAAATGATAAGCGACAAATGATTTATAATGTCTTTTCGATGGTTGATGAGGCAATCGGTAAGACCTATACCGATGACAGTTGCAAAAGGGAAAATAATATCAGAGGGATTTTACTCGATGAATGTCATCGACATAACCTAAACTATCATGGTGACTATTTAAGGGTTTTTTCAAAACCCAATGGAAAAATCAGTATAACATGCACCAATGGAAAGTGCAAGGTTTTAAAACATTCGACGTTAGAGAGATATACATAGATGGAGATAAATAATACATATCAAGGAAGGCCTTACCGATAAAATTCATCAATATAGCTCAGACCATTAGGAATGCAATCAAAATATTATGTCAAAGCTCTGATGACTTCATCGGGAAGACATATACTGATGGAGAGACAGGGTACCAAAGAAGAAATTGCATCGGCAAGAGTTATGTTGATAACATCAAATTAGAAAAGGAAGGAAACAAAGTCGATGTAACACACACTGATGATCCACATCGGCAAGACATACACTAGTGACATAAGGAGTTCCTTGTCTTGCCGATAGTCGATGAGGTTATCAGAAATACCTACTCCGATGGATACTAAATAAGAAGAGTCTATCGACAAGACTTATAAAAATGAAATTCATTGGCATAGATAAAGCAATCAGGATATGTATTTTCAAGTTCCTTCGATACCTGATGAATACATCAACATGACTTAAAGAGATAAAGGATGATCAAGGCCATTGTGAAAAAGAAAGGCAGGAGGACATATGCTGATAGTACAAGATGAGAACATTGGGAGGAGTCAAACTGATGGAATTATCAGCATAGAAATAACCATCGTTGAAGAATATTTTGACATATCCCGGTGCCCGATGAGACTATTGGGATGATCTATAGCGAAAAAGGGAAAAATGAAGTCATGTGCTTATATGTAAATTATTATCCTGATAGGTAAAGTGAAGATGAGTTATTGTATAATCATTGGATAAATATACACCAATGTAACCAGTGGTGTATTGGCACTAGTAAATTTTAGCCTATTTTTCGATGAGGATTAGTCTAATTTTTTATACCAATTGGTCGAACAGATGACCAAAACTGTTGTCGAACTTTTTTCATTGATTATATGATAGGAAAAACCATCATCAAAATTCTGACCTCCTTAATGGTTGAATTATTGATCGAATCATCATCAAAGTAATCGCTTCAATCTGGTTGAATTATCAAGCACCTTGCATCAAAATTTCAACCCCGAATGTCGACCAAACTATTGTCAAAAGTTCAACCAAATGTTGACCAAACTATTGTCATTATAGACGTTGAACACATAGCATTCTCATCAAAACATCATTGAAAGATCGTCTCTATTTCGATGAAACATGGTCGGAATATACGTCGAACACATGGCATTCTCATCGGCAAAACTATGTTGCAAACGTCGAAAAAGAAACCAATAATAATTTTTGGTTAAAAAAAATATGTGTCATCTTGTTGTTCTTGTTTTGAATACCTTTCTATAGAATTAGCCCGTTTGGTGCATGGAATATGGAATGCTAGATATGCTGCAATTCCGGAGGATACATATCCTCAAAATGATTTCCAAAATATATGTTGGAACCGTTTGGTTCACCCAGAAGATGAAAAAAATTATGTAGACAATTAAGAAATCCTCTCCCTCAAAAGTGTTACAAATATTATAAGTTGTGGTGGAAAGAAAATTCTCTTGGGAGAGGATGAATTCTTTTATTATTTATCAATAAGACAAAACATTAGTGGAATCAACATGGAATACAAATAGAATAGAAGAGAAGCTTTGATAGAGCACTTTTCAATGCACCATCTTCAAGAATAGTATAAGCATACTATTGATAATGGAAAATTATGTTTTACTTCTTATATTGGTCCTCTCACTTTTTGCTTAGAGGCCCGATCACAACACAAAAAGGAAATTTGGTATCATTTGGGGCATATTGAACTAGATGATCTACTAAAAAGAAAGCATATTGAACATATAAGAAATGCTATCAAAACTAAATAGAAAATTCTACTTTGGCTTTAAAATTCAATTCATTTGGAGGCAAGCAGTAATACTCTTTACTACATGTAGATTATTCATAATTTACATGCTCTGTCTATACGGGTACTATGTAATGATCTCTATGTGCTTATACTAAATTTGCATTCTATCCTTTCATATCTCCACTTTACATAAAGAAATTCTCAAAATTTGAAGTGGGTATGATAGTTATACCTAAATATTGCTTGTACTAAGCAGTAAATGTTCATAAAAGAGTTTCAAAGGGCTTGGGTGAATAGATTTTTATGATCTGTAAAGAGGGAATATGAATATAACTTTATATTTTCAATGTAAGATATAGATAAACGATGCATTAACCAACAACTAACAGAAAGAATTAGGTAGATTTTAACCAACAGACATTTTGTGCCATTTACAATCCACCAAACTTCACAATTCACAAATTCTTGTAATTGATTCCATGCAAGCAAAAATTCATTTTAAAAATGATTCAGTTTTTCCCTAGTATTTCTGCTGACGGTTTTATGTTTTGGGTGATTTGAGTCATCTAAATAAATGAAAGTTCAGAATGTACTCCTTAAATCAAAATATTCAAATGGAGGTCTAATTCAAAATCAAACTGAATAAATCAAAGTTTAGAGTGTATTGTTTTTTAATGGAAGTGTAACCCAAAATTGAATTTTGAAAACATCATGTCATTGTGGCACAAAATTCCAGATTGTTATTGACAAATTTCACCTCATTGTGGATCATATTTCCAGATTGTTAGCTGCAATTTTCACCTTTTAAATCATAGGAGATGGAAGAAAAAGTGTAAAATATTTTATATCTAAACATTAGTTCATCGTAAGTCATAAAACAAGTAAATCCTGTAGCAAGAATTGAAGGAAATGAATTAGAATCCCAAGATTGGATGCTAGAGCAATATGATTTAATCAGAATATGAATTTCCAAGCCCATCATGGACAAAAGCATTGCCATAGCATGTATACTTTTAAATGGATTTTATATTGATATCGATGATATATGAGATACATTGTTGTTCCCTTGCATTCAACAGACTCGTTGCAAACTGTAAGAGTTGCAAGGAGAGCAGGCTAAGGTAGACAATCTACATGAAACATTGCAGCTACATGATTAATACCTACTTTTTCATTACATGATTATATTAATTCCCTTTACATATTGAAGCTCCTACTAATACAGATTTATTCATGGCCTTAAAGATCCATTTAAAGGGACTAAAAGGCCTCCCTCCAAACAAGGACCACCATGCAATGTTTCCTCAAATACAGTGCATAGGTCCCCCCAAAGAGGTCCAAAATAATTGAAGCTTCCACTAATCATATAGATACTAACGAGACTAAGATCTTCAGTTTCAGAAGTGAGACAATGACACCAAAGCTTAAACATGGAGTAAATAGACAGAGACTACACAAGGCCTTAATAGGCTTCAAAACCAAAAAGAGTTTAGACATTCATTGACATCACAAGAATGGTATCCTATAAGATACCTAATATAAAACTGAACACAGAAAATGATCCCTTCTCATATGTGTTAACTCTTTTAGTAAGTGCATTGAAACATATGAGGACCAGTATAGTTAAGCCTAGAAGGACCACCAAACAAGATTATGACAGATCCTAAAAACAAAAAGGTTGAAACCCTAGACATATATAGATCATGGTAGATAGATAGATATACAAGCACACATATAACATAAGGAAGACACTTACATATTTGACAGACCTTGAAATAGAAGGAAAGGTGGGTTACAATGATCAAATATGAGTCTATAGTTGGGCTTTTCTGATTGCAGACCTGATCACCAATACAGATATAAGTTATTAGTCATATAGCAGAAACAAAGACCATCATCATAATCAATTCTGATTGGGCATGGCAATCATCATTGAAATACTTATGATTTTTAATAATGATGAGCAATGTAAACAACTGTATTGACAGACGGTAGTACCAACCAGTAGAGAATTAATTTATTCTAACAATAACATCTCATATATTGTAATATCTAATTTTGTGAAACACAAAAAACATCCATCCTCCTATAATTCCAAATATATCAAATAACAAAAGACAGTCTACTTATCTAAATGGAGGAGAAGATAGATTTGGTTTTTGAATGGACCAGCTTATACTATTGAGATTGCCTGCAAACCCTTAGAAAGGCAAACCACATAATAGACAAAGAGAATGGTTGTTAATTAGTGCTATTTTAAAGATGTAGATTACTTAACCTTGCTCCAATAAAATTAAATACTAATTTATGTGTAAAAGAAAGAGTAATCAAGATTACTTGATCATCTGATTATCTATTATATAAATTCTTGCAATAGTCACATTGTTGAGGGAAATTTCTTAAACTCAGATCATAAAATATCTACTAACCTTAAAATCTTCATATGTCTCAAATGCCATTTGATAGACCTATAAGATTGCAACATCAAACGACCATCTAAAACCCTTTGGACCGTGTAAGTTCATTCTAAAGTTCATTCAACATGGCCAAAAGAAATTTCTAAAAGAAATAATAGGAATAAGTTTATAATGGTTGAAATCACCCATGCTCAAATGGAAAGGTGCTTTACAAGGGCTTGTGATGATGTTGAATGAAATTGACAGTTCGAGTTAGAAGTCCTTCATATTATAAAGTAGATAACTGAATCGAATTTACTATTTCAAGATGAAATTCTTCGAGTAAATTATTAAGAGGAAAACAAGGAGAAGCTTTTGATGAAGAAGCATACAATTTTGTGAAAGAAAGCAAGACTAATGTCCATATCTTGGTTTCTTTCATTTTCATGGACTCACCTGAGTAGCTAAATTAGGCTTTCATGCTAGTACACTTCATTTTTATTATAACGAGACATACTTTTATGCAAGCTATCAAATTATGTTTTGTGTTCAATCATGTTATTACCACAGTATTCTCAAGTTGGTATTCATTAAAAGTGAAATTGGAACACATGTGATGACTACACAAAAAAGGCTCAAAGATTACACAACTCACCCCCAACGAGTATACATTCATAGGTGATGAATCCAAATTTTGGGATATGTATCATGTGATTTCTTATAATTACACCAAAAATAAGAAACTGAGTGTTGATATTAAAAGGGCATACATACCAGTAACAACAATTGCCCTCACATCATTTATTCTCATTGCCTCATCATACTTTTCCCCAAGTGCACCAAGGACTGCAAAGAAACAAGATAAACAAATCACAAGCATATAGTGATGTTAGAATAGTAAAAGAATACTTTGACATAAGAAAAAAAAACTACACAATATTAAAACATGACATTGTGCTTTAAAAACTAAAAAGGTAATAATACGAGACCATTCATTAGTTAGCTGTTTAAATTTTCATTAGTTGAGAATTGATAGTCATTGTCAAAAGGACAAGAAACTCATCAATGTCCTCGTCATTCCCATGGTTTAATGTCTAAAGGGTAGTGACATATACAAACAAATCAGTTTTTATAGATGGATTAACAATGAACAAAGAGGTTTCAAAAAATAGTGATGTGTACACTGTCAAAGAACATTGTGGTATTCACAATCAAAGAACAAAGATGTGCTCAAGGTTATAAAACAATGATTTGTTTTAGAATGTGAAGAGTGCAGTAAGAACAGTAGTAAGTAATGTTGCAATAACAACAAATTCAGGACAAAGATGTAATGGAAGTGATAGAGTGTCGATATGCATAGAGGTCATAACAGTAATAAATGTTTATAACAGTGCTTTTAATAATGCTCCAAACATTGAGAATGCAAGATACCTATAACGATGAACTTCATTTCAACTTGCTAATTGGCTGTCACTATTAAATCTAAGCTTATCTTTAATGTTTGAGCTTCACTTGGTTTTGAGAATAGTTTAATATTCTCTACTTAACAAGGACAACCACGTGAAGGTGTAAGCTCATTCGGCCCCTCCCCCCCCTAACATCACTCTAAATTCCCCATTAACATCTAATAACATTCATTCATTCATCCATTTTTGAAATATAACATTCAATCATTATAATCACATGATAACATTCATTAGCACATAAAATTCATTAACACACAACATTCATGAATAATTCATTAACACATCATTCATCAACATTACTAGTACAAAATTACATCCATTAAGACAACGTTCTTTCATTACAAAAAAATGTTAATTATAATCATTTCTTTTTGAGTTTCTTGCCATTTTTTTTCATGTAATTTTTAAGAGGAAGATCAATGTCCTCGTCATTCCCCTCCTCTACTATTTCTAATGGCAATGCATGTCTCCTCCTCATCTGTTCAGGAACAGAAGGCCGCTGCGCCAAAGGGGGTTCCACTGCAATAACAACTTCATCATGAGTTAAATTCACACATAATTAATTTAAAAGAACAAAACATAGATTTTCTTTACCTGATTATGCCACATGATCTACATGGTGATCACTTTGAACATCCTCTGGCACTCATTCAGTACGACATTCTGTATCCTCTAAAATATACACAAAAAAGGTTACACCAAGTTCAATTTAAAATGTTAAATTGTATTAATAATTACATAATTAGTTTTAAATAGAAAATGAGCACCTCCATTGACACTACGATGCACATTAGGGGCTTCATCATGTGGCATATGATCTATGTCACAATTAAGAGGCTGCATTGCAATGTCATACACATTATTATCAAATAGATTGTTGCTCAAGTATTCAATTTCTAATATATTTTTTGGCATATTTACCTATGCACATGATGCAGGAGACTCTTGGGTTGGGCCAGTGGAAGCTTGGCGTAGGCGTTCAGCCATGACTTGATAGCCTTCCTTGAAGACAATTTTTTTGTGTTCTGTCGTGGCCTCTAAATTAAATTCAGAGCCCTACATTTTTTGATTAAATAAAATTATTTGCATTTTATAAATAATTTTTCTCTGCAATTCATTTACTGCTACTTACAATTCGTGCTTTAATTTTGGAATATCCACCAAAGCCAAGTCTGTGCTACCTAATCTTTTGCAGCCTGGCCTTTGTTTCCTTTGATGTGTCCTGCAACCTATGAAAAGTTTGAAATATGTTAGATGATATAGATATAAAGATCACTAATTAGTGCATTATTACATTGTACTAGTAGTTAATATTATTGCATACCTTCTTCTCTCATTTGCTGGTGTAATTCCTCTTTGAGCATCCCCTTTCTCCTTTGCATCCAAAATGAACTCATTCCAATCCCTCACTGGAATAAAGGGAGGACGCTCGTACTTTGGGTGCTGGACGAGACTCTTTCTATATGAGTCCCTCACAATCTTAAGATGTTTGACAGCTTTTTCTAAAATTTTCTTCTCCTCAAAAATATTACTACCAAACTCATGCTCTAAATCTTTAATGAGCTGATCTTTTAATTTTTTGTCTTGCAAGTTCCACCTTTTAAGAAAAAACACAAAATTGTTAGATAGAAAAATTAACTAAAGTTCTATACCTTGAATATAGTAAAAGAAAAGACCCGAATGAAAGGAAAAATACTGTACAAATTAATGATATGAAAAAAAAATAGTGGGATAGGGTTAGTTCACTTATGATGTTCCACTTTGTACATATGGTGGGCCCAAATATCTTTAGTGTGAGGTCATAAAGCATCTTATAAAATGAATCATTTCCTACAAAAAATGTCATGGGGTAATCAATCCAAAACTTGTTATGAATAGGTAAATGCATATTACAATATAAAAAATAATAATTTTAAAGTACCTGGAAGCTTAGGACATTTTAAAGGCATCAATTCATTATCGTCAATCAACAATGACATCTGCATAAATCCTGTGCTAGAAACACGGGTAGATCCAGGAAATGATGGTGAATTATCACCAATACATGTACTTTGATTTGTATCTGGTGTAGCAGATGGCGCCAGTGTATCTCCTACTCCACAAAATTAATCCACTATGTGATGCACCCAAGATTAAAGTACAAATTATCAAATCATAATTAACACAAAACCAAATATAGCAAAACAAGGATTTACCAGGCATAGATCGTGAAGGCGTCGATGTTTGCATGCTCCTTGTTGCCGACATTGCACTTGGAAATATCTGATGGATGTCTGTCGACCTCCTAGGAGGAGTCACCTACACTTGATGACCTAAACAATACATTGTTAGCAAAGACATTCTGAAATAATAAAAGTAAGAGTTAACTTAAGAAGTTTTTTAATGTTCCAAAGAAAAAATTCCTTGTAACTTGTCAACTAAAGGATTATTTTACCTGAGGCGGATGGACTCTGCTAGTACTGGCCTCACCGCGTTGTCCTTGACCATGTACTTGAGTTTCCAAACAATCCTGTAACAAGAACACATATTACATATTTTACTTCAAAATATAAAAGAGTATAAAATATAAACCTTTATTGAACTTTTGTTATAACTAAAGATTCATTACTGCTTACTTCATAATGACATGCTTGCACCATCAATTCGGATAGCCTCTTCAACATCTCCTCGGTTGGATTTGCTTCATCCAAAATGCTCATAATTTCTAAATTGATTTTTTTTAGTTTTTTCCTCAACATAATTGTTATATTAGGTGTTTCTACGATATCATCATCACAAGGGGTAGCTATTACCTCTATTGCTACATGTGCTTTTCCCCTATCTTGAACATCAAATTGTGATAGGAATATCAGTAAAACTATCATAAAAAATCCAAAATCCTAAATAAAATAACTTAATAATATAACATTTTTCAACTATCTAATTTGTACAATTTCAATAAGGTTTACCATTGCTGAAGAATGGGTGGGAGGAGCATCCTCGTGGCCTCTATCATGTGGGGGATCTATATCATCCTGTGACAAAGATTAAATATAAAAACTTTAGCGAACAAAAATCAATAGACTTAGCAAAAAAAACTTATTAATAAAATGGTATATAGTACTTACCACCCTCATGATAGTAACTTTGTTTGTATCTATGCAATTTAAATGGTAATCTATTAGCAATTCTTCCCCTGTACTTATTGATTTTATCACACATACAAAAACTTGATTCCCCTCACGTGCCTCAAATATGAAATTGGGTTGCTTATTAGTTGAGGAAGGTCGCGTACTATTTATAAAACCTGCAATATTACCTATTGCTTTTGGTCTCCCATCAATGTACATTGCAAATCTTTTACCTTGATCATTTTCTTTCCACTGTATATAATTTGTTGATAGTGCATACCTACGCATATTTTTTTTATATTGAACAATTCACATCCAATCATTGTAATTGTAACATGGACCGACATACTTGAACAATTCAACAACTTTGTTGTATCATACCTTTATTCCATCCATGGAAAATAGGCCCAAACCATGTAATGAGGATGGAGCTATGTGATATATCCTCTCATTAACACAAAAATCAGTGTTAATTGGAGGTAGCTCATTGGGTACCCATTCTTTCTCAATATGTGTGTACCGAAAGGGCATCTTGATGTCACCTTTGGTCTCATCGTCATAAGAACATGACCCCCCTTTAGCAAGGAAAAATTGCATGTGTTTATCAAATTTTTTTCTAATCTTTTGACCTCTAGTTGATCTCCTCATTTTATTCGTACTACATGTAGAACTTCCATCTACCATTCCCTCATTTCCCTCATTCGATGTAGATAGATCTGATAAGTACCTATTTGGTGGGTCCTGTAATCCATCAAATGAGATATTGTCACATCTCCGCTTCAAATAAAATTTTTATAATATTTAAATAATATATATAGAATAATCAAGTCGTGACCCATACGTACAGTTCTTTTTTGTCTATAGGTGAGAGATATGAAATGTACTAAGTTGAAAGTGATTATATAATTATATGTCTATACGGTTCTTCTTTGTCTATATATACATTATATGATTATATAATATGTCTATTTATAACATACGTGCTCAGTGATAAACAAGAAGAATATAAGAAAATTATGTCTATTTATTGACTTATACCTACTAATCCATGTCACTGTGCACGATCCATGCCAAAGGGGTTAAATTTTTTGCATATGTTAATCATTTATCTTAAGTTAGCTAAAAATTACATGATACGTATGCTACAAATAAATTAGAAGACAACATGAACAATATGCAACATCATAAACATGAACAAATTTACCTTATATATGGAATGCAAGATCGTCAACAGAAGGGGTGACAATGTCTATAGTCAATTGCCTGTTTGCAAAAAGGGTGATAATCAAACACAATATATACATGTATCAACAATAATTAATTGAGCATCGTAAGAAAAACATTGGTAATTATAAATCACATATGTTGTAATCATTAGAATTGAACACAATAAATATGTAATCATTAAAATTGAAATCAATATTAAACATATATACTAATCAATATAAATATATATAAATAATTAAATCACCTATATACCTTGTACATTTCAATCATGTCATTGATCATCTTCTTCATCCATCACATCATCATCACCATCATCATCATCATCATCATCAT
This sequence comes from Chamaecyparis obtusa, assembly GCA_027943335.1. NCBI lineage: Eukaryota > Viridiplantae > Streptophyta > Pinopsida > Cupressales > Cupressaceae > Chamaecyparis > Chamaecyparis obtusa. The sequence continues at coordinate 1,498,668 of BSBK01002762.1, forward strand.
CACTATCATCATCGCCATCATCATCATCATCATCATCATCATCATCATCATCATCATCATCATCATCATCATCATCATCATCATCATCATCACCATCATCTTGATCTTCATCATCTGGCGCTTCTTCATCATCTTCAATATCTTCTTCCATAACATTATAATTTATCGGCCTTCCTCTTGGATTATGTCTAACAACAAATGACCAACCCTATTTATGCGGAACCTCTGAGTAAAACACTTGATCACATTGGCTTGGAAGAACATAGGGCTCATCTCTAACTGGCTCAAATGACCTTGTATTAATCATTGTAAATCCATTATCATGTTGAATAACAGTTCTATCTGGATCATTTTGATTCAGTCGTAGCCTATACCATTTGACGACAAATAGAACTACTTTGAAAGAGTTAAAGTCACACTCAATTATATCATCCAAGATGCCATATTATCGATTTTGAGATTGTTGAGGATGTATGTCATTTCTAGATGATATATTAGTGACCTCAAAAATTACAGTTATCTCAGAATCACAAGTTTTCTTCGTGTCATCCAAATTTTTTATGCAAAATTTGTGGCCATGATAGTACATAGCTTTGTGGTGCTTGACCTACAATTTTTCAAGCGTGTGAAAATTATTTGCATCGTGAGTTGATACGAAACATACGAGTCATGATCATTAATAAATTTGTATGTACCTCTCTACCTCTTAAACCATATGCTAGATCAATTACCATTGGCGTAACATTGGAATCTCCATTACGATGAGCTTCTCTAACCAATGAAGCAACACCTTCCCATATTAATGAGCAACTATTTTTTTGACATCGTTCAATCCATACCATCATCCAATCAAGATTGTTCACAATATACAAATGTATTGCATCCCACTCTCGACCAACTATATAAAAAAATACACCAATTTATAAGAATTAATTAACTACAATAACATCTTATATTTACCTCTCACTTTCCTTAATCTACCTTTTCCCATCAAGTACTCTCCTTCAAATTTGTTAATGGAGTTGGGATCCCAAATATGATCTACATGGATCTTTGTTGCAAACTCAAGAAGATATTCACTAATGTACACTATGGTTTGGTATACCATATATCCCTCAACTGTAGAACCCTCAGGATGTGCTCTCTATCGAACCAAGTCTTTCAAAAATTGCAAGTGCCTCTCAACCATCCACATTAACCTAGTTGGTACAAGTCCACACAATTCAATCTCCTCAACTTGATGTATGAGGTAATGTTCTTGTGCATTGAAAAAAGTTGGAGGTAGACACTTTTGCATTTCACACATAAGATGAGGAATTTTCCTCTTCCAATATTTTATATCTTCTTTATTGATTTCTTTTGATGACAACCACCTCATGTATTTTCCAAGATCATATATAACTTGTTTGACACTATTGGCATAGTGGTGTGGGAGAGATAGAGGTAGAACATACTGCAATATTTGTAAAATGATCTTATCAATATTTTATAAAAGAATGTAATGAAAACTACATGCAGTATACAAATATATAGTGAATACAAAATAACATGAATTACCTTAATAAATATATGCCAATCGTGTGTTTTCATCCCTGGCCCAAATTCACTTTTCTTTGATATGAGATCGTTTATGTTCGCAACAAACCTTGTGGAAAATCATATTTTTTTAATGACTTCTTTTATAGCATTGCTCTATTGCTCTGACAATAACCAACTAAGGGCACTTGTATCAATCTGATCTTCATTGTTATTTGATCGAATGACATTTTTCATTGCATGGTTGGATTCTTCAATGTCACTACAAATTTTGACAATTTTGTCTTTGTCACGCCTTCCATCCAAGATTTTCCATAATGTCTCTGTTACATTCTTTCCAATATGCATAGGATCAAACAAATGCATGATTGGGAGTTGCTTGTAGTACAACAACCTACTAAATTGCATAGGATAACTTTTTAGTTCTTTTGGAAGTTGGTCATTAATGCCTTGACGACCTTCACGAGCATCAATTACATCATCAGTAAACAAAACACAATATCAAAATATAAATTTCAAACAAAAACCATCAGATGGAATGACATTACCTCGATGATTTATTTTATCGTATTCCAACTTTCATAGGTGAGGTGTCATTCTCCATGGCTTTAATGTAGTCTCTTCTTTCCCATTGAAAAGATGTTTTTCGGTAATTTGGTACTTATGGTTTCTGTGGAGAAAGTGTCTATTATCATCAAACACCTGCTTTCCTAAAATTTTTGAATGACGAGATTTCATCTTTGGACCGCAAACTTGACATGCAAATTTTTCCTTTGTCAGAAGACCTACAAAATCGTGTATAATTGGATTAAATATGTTAAATTTGTGTTAGCACTATAACACACCAAAAAAGAGGTGTTAAGAAGAGAACATACCACAAAAATGTGTTAGCCCAGGGGCATCATGTATTGTCCATACAAGCATTGCATGGAATTGAAATTGTCTTTATCCTATTGGTCTAGAGATGTCATACATAGTGACCCCATTCCATAACACCATCAACTCATCGATAAGGGGCTCAATATATACATTGATATCTTTAACTTGGTACTTACCTAGTTGAATGAACAAAAACATTACATAATTATTATGACCATTTTGATGGATTATTTATAATAAATTAATTTAGATGACTATTAAATAAAAAAATACCTAGAACAATTAGTGCCAACATTATGTGCTCCCTCTTTATGGACATCCAAGGAGGAATGTTATTTTTGATAACAAAAACAGGCCACACCAAGTAAGTAGATCTCATCTCTCCAAACGGATTGACACCATCCACTGCCAATGAAAGCTTGAGATTATGAGGTTCTTCTTTAAAGTGTGGCCATTTTCCCTCTATTTCCTTAAATGTCAAACCATCCGTAGGCATTCATATAATGTCATCTTGACTTCTATTGTGTGCATGGTAATCCATAAATTATGCCAAGCTATTGCACCTAAATAATCATTGTAGACGTGGAATAATGAGAATAAACCGAAGAACCTTGCGAGGCACCTTTTTTGTTATTCGATCTGATTGATATCTACTAATATGACAAATAGGGCATTCTGTTGCAAATTCATGTTGTTTATGATATATAATATGATCATTCGGACATGCATGTATTGTTTGATACTCCATTCCAATATCTTTCATAATGGAAGATAATTCTCAGTATGAGCGAGGTAGAATATTTGATGGTGGTAACAAACACTCACCTATCAACCTATGACCAAAATTATAATTTGTTAATTTAAAGAATATTAATTGCTACATGATTCACCCAATGTTAATTGTAAGGGAATTACGACTAAAATAATGAAAAAATATGACATACCTTAACATACATGTCATTTCTACGTTGGATAAACCATTCATAACCTTCAAGTTCACCAACAACAATACAACGACAAGAAGAGTTTTTTGGGAGCCTTCATATAGGGGCTCATGTGCCTTCTCAAGTATAGGTACATCAAGGTCTGCGTCAACATCATCATCATCATCATCATCTTGATCATCATGATCATCTTGATCATCGTGATCTTCTTCATCATCATGGTCTTCTTCCATGGGATCATTACCTTCTACTTCTATATTCACACCTCCATGTTCCCTCATTTGGAAATCCACATTCTTTGGATTGTCATGGTCCATAACATGAAATCTAGGGTGGTTGACCTATATGAAAATGATGACCTTATATTAACCATGACCATGATGTCATCATCAAATCATGTCTTATGTATTTTATAAATTATTAAAATACATACCAATGGACGAAATTTGTTTCCCCCTTCAATGTGACCATGCTGCCTACAATGTTCCTCAGCTATTTTGATTAGATATCTTTGAGTCTTTAAGCCCTTACAAATTTGGCAAGGACAATAAAATTTTCCCTCACCTTTTCTTTTAAAGTTAGACCATAGTCTAGCAATTGTCTCCCTATTTTGTTGTGCGTTGATATCGTCAGACATGGTCTTTCTTGAATGGAATGACTCGTTGGTGGAAGAAGGATGACTTGTTTGCAACCTGCAGATTCTATATCAAGTGTATTAAAATAACATCCAACATTAATAATCAAGTAAATTCTAGCAAATCCAATTGAGTGGGTCAAGTTTGATGGGATTTAGATAAGCATTAAAATTAGATTTAGCAATGAGCCAATAAAATTTATGATTAGAATTCCATTGTGTGCCCAATTGCTCACCTCGTATTCTTTTAATTAAATTATAATTGATTATTTAACTTGAACATTAAACAATGATACATATAAATGTATAACATATCTATTAAAAATTCAAACTCAAATCTCCATTGTTTACATTGAATAAAGCAAAACTAAATTACATAATAATGTTAAAACCTTATGACTTATAATTTATTATTTGTACTGATTTCAATTAACTCAATACTCATGGAAGGTAACTGGATTTGGAAGACTATTTGGTAGGTGTAGGCATGGGTAGGATGTATGTAGAGTTGGTGTTGGGAGACAAAGTATTGTAGTGAAGTTTTTTTATCAATAAAACTATATTTATTCTCTACAATTTACTCTTTGTCTCACGGTACAGTCCAGGAACAATGAGTTCCTAGGATGGATTGAAACGTGTTTGGGATTGGTTCTCAATGTAAAAACATTGTATTAGTTATTTTTTACCTTTCCACACCTTCTTTTTACTATTTCATTGCATTTTGAAATAGGAATATTGGACTGGTATTCCTAGGACAGCAACTGGTAGGGTATAGTCAATTTGGTAGTTTGAAGTTTTCTTTATGATGTTGTTAGTTCAAAGTCAAATTTAATATGGATGGTAGGAGGATAAAATAGAATACAATAGTTGTTAAAATAATGTTCTTTGGGCCACCACAAAATTCATGCCTTAAATTATTATTATTATTTGCCTCAAACAAATGTATTGAGAAATCAACAAGTGTATTTTCCTAGCAAGAGTTAGAGAATCCAAATATAATAGCAAGCTATGAGGCTAGCCAAAAGAATAAAATATGTTGGGGGTAATTAGGAAAAATTATATAATTAGTTATATAAAGGTTCTTTATTCATTTATTCTTTGAACATAGGAGTGCAATTTAGATTGAGTTTTATTCAACATGTGTTGTCTCATTCATTATAATATGGACACTTGTCAAGCTCTCTTGTGATCTTCTTGTAGTATTTCTTTATTTTTGAGCACACAAGACAACAAAGTGGGGGGAGTTGAATAAATTGTATGATAAAACCTTAAATTTTTTACTACTTTGTATGTCAAAATATTTACTTCATGAATCAGCAAGAATGTAACAATGAAAGAATAACGAATTCTACACAATTGCACAAGTGAACACTAGATTTATATGGAAAACCTAGCTAGGGAAGAACCACAGTGAGAAAAGCCACAATATAGAATAATTTACATAAATTATTTTACATCTAAAACACAAGGAAGAAACTACTCCCTGAAATAATGGCTTTATGGTTATACCAAAGATATTTTAGTACTCAATTTTAATGATAAAATTTAGACGAGGCTGCAACCTTAAAATATTACATGAAGATCAAAAAAATATATCCACCACAACAAATGTGTACCATTAGTAGCATTTATCACACTACTTGAAACTTCAAACACTTTTGAATGTAGATACCTTCAGCTCATTTCTTTCAATAATCATTTGGCATTTTTCTCACACACTTCGCAATCAAACGCACTTCCAAAAATTTCTCACATTCTAAATGATTTGATCTTTCATTATATCCTTTGCATGCTCAAATAGACTTTTCCAAGTCAGCCACATTAAAATGTATGAACATGAAATGTAAGACGACCAAATATTTTGGCCCCAAAAACTTATACGATGAAGGGAAAGTGAAAGATAACCAACCCTAGAGATAAATGAAGCCCAAAACATATTGACACACTTCTCAAAGCTATTGTAAACTTCAAAATAGATCTACAATCAGTTTAGTTCATGCAAACAAACCTCTTATCCTCTTAATTATTTAGTTCAATCATCAAATAGTACCAGAACGGAATAAAGATGTCATCTTGACCATAAAGGAATATCATATGATATTAAACATTCCTTCAACACCATCAACACACTGTCACATTAATTAGGCTAGTACAAATGTATTGAAACTAAGAGTTCTATCACCATATGCAACTAATTAACCAGTCTTTGAGATGCCTATCAATTAGAGTCATAGTTGTTGTTGTTAAGTTGAGAATATAAAACTTGAAGGGAAGTAATTTGCAGAAAATATGAGAATATTCCCCAAGTTGTAAGAGGAAATTCTAAAATTCTTAGAAATTTAGAGCATTCTAGTTTCTTCTTAAAACCCATTACACTATCAACAACCTAGTTCGATGCTCAATCATCTCTAACTTTTCAACAAAATAAATCATGAAATGAAACTTTTGATATATATTATCTTCTAAGATCTGTGAGCACAACTTCCAAACCACATAAAGATATCTTCAAGAAAAGAGAAACAGAGAAAATCCATGAGCTAGATAGAGAACATGCCCGGTTTGACACGAGTCAAATGGAAATTGGTTTTCTTCAAGGATGAAGAGTTTTGGTGATGAAGTATGTAAGGGGGGAGCATTTATGAAGTGTTTATGCAGTTGTTTTAATTTGGGAATGATTTTAGAGGACTGGTTCAATAGACCCTAGGAAGTGGGCCTCTAAGAGTGAGGGTTTAGTGGCTAAGGCCATAGATGAAGGGTGGAGACTTGGTCTGTTGAACCAGTCCTCCTAGGGCATCGTGTGGCTTCCATCTCCCAAATTTTTGATGATCCAAACCTGCATGATCGCAAAGAGCATCGCGCGGCTAGTAGATACCCATGGTTGAGGTGCGGGTTATGCCCGATAGTTTAGATAACCCTGGTATCGGGCCTAAGGAATAAGACTTGAGCCTACCTAAATCTATCAGTTTCTCAATCCCAAACCTTTGCACCAATGCATGCCAATCCATTGTTACTTCGAAAGTTGCAGGAAATGGTTTCAATTTTATTGATTACATCCAAAAATTACATCTAAATCAAATGATGGGAGCTTTTAATGGAGAGTAATTCATGACATACCTCTCGTTCAAGTCTAAAACCTGTTCCAGCTTCTAGCTATTCCTCCTTTGCACACGCTGCAATTATCTAATAATGAAATGAGGTTTGAAACCTTTTTTTTTTTACTTTAAGTTATGCCCATGTTGGTCGAAATTTCAACCAACATGGTGTTCGCCGAACTTTCGACCAACATGGGCATGTATTAAAAAAAAATAAAAATTTCCTTCTGTAATCCGACCAACTTAAACCTTTTTATTTGATGGTCGAATTGTTTAGTCAAAAAATAAGGTCAAATGTACTAGTGTGGTAAGAATTAGAGAAAAAGGAAGAGGGTTATGCCGATGGCACCAAAAGAAAATAGATGTCGGTGGAACCTACATCGATGAAGAACCATTGTCTTGTCAGTTTGAAATTCAAAATGCAGACAAAGATTTTATTAAATGAACGCATTGGGTAGATCTAGGGATTCACATGAGGCAAATTTATGAACAATTATCATTATAGGTTGTTAATTTGATGCATTAAATATATAATTGAGTCGTCTGACATAGATATTTTCAAAATTAAAAGAAGTTGCAGACAGTGAAGTAATTTATGCAAGAGATTACAAATGCAAAAATGGAAGATTCAAGTGCATCTAGAAATAAGAGACCAACCAAGAGAGGGGAGTCAAAAGGAATGCAGGGCCCTACTCGAAGAAGATTAGTTCAATAGGCTGATTTTTATTGTTAATATTCATTTGTTTTAAATATTTCCACAAAATAATTGTAACTAATGATGAAGAGATGTGTCTCTTCATTTGTATGAGACTTCCTACTATATAAAGGAGAGACAAGAAATCATATCTGGACACTACTTTATATACACTACATTTCTACAAGTTATTTGTGTAAACAATGAAGACTTTTCATTATTAATATATATCATAAAGTTCTATTGATTTGAAGTTGTGGATCTGATCATTTTGGATTAATCTGTACTTTGTGATTTTACTTTCAGAAAGTAAAGCTACTTTCAATCTTTGTCTGTGGAGATTATTTATATTATTCTGCAAACTTGATCATTATATTTAATAAGCATTATTATCTCTATATTATTGGTCTCATTAAGTTTAGGTCAAATTCAATAAGACTAATTGTGGAAATATAAAGCAATTAAAAGCATCAAAAGAAAGTAGTTGATAGGAAAAAATTTCATGTCTCACATAAGTTGTACATAGGATCAAGAAGATATTGTCTCTATAGCCCAGTTGAAGAGGGCACTGGTCTATCATCTCTTAAAGTCATTGTTTGAAGGATTACAATTAGAAAGTAAGAGTAACTTTTGATTTTACACAAATCAATTTATAAAGCATTCTTGATTCTTTCATATAAGTAATTAGCAAATAAGTTCAATGATCAATAGGGAAATTTAGTAATTGCAAAGGAGAGTTCAGTAATAGAAGGATAAGTCAGTTATTTATAAATTATGAAGTACACAATTTGATCTCCCCCAAGGCCCCATTGTCATCTTGAGAGATCAACCATAAGCTATAATACAATCATATCTGCTATAAAAATATTTCAACCAATATATTATGTGAAGGAATAGGTACACCCACCTTAGTCCTGCAGAGCCTAAATAGAAGAGGAAGAGGACATAATAGATCATTCTCATATGTTGGCCAAGCCAGTTGGAAAGTCCAAGAATTGAGTTAGGCAAGCTCATAGGATTTCCAATATGTTTATTTGAGAACCAAAAAATTGGTGACTCCATTAGGGATTCATTCATAAAAATATTATTGAAGTTTACCTAGAAGATCTAGTGTTAATATGTTGTAGATTATATTGTTCAGTTCTCCCCATCCGAGTCACACAAAATATTGGCGATTCTGTTGGGGACAATTGTAAATAAATATATTCAAAATCTCTAGTGATAAAATAAGTACACTATGTTGGAAGTGAGAACCCAAAAGATTAGAAAAACCACATTCCTCAAAGAGGGGCACTGGTGAATCTGACAATTGAGAAAGTATTTCAATTAGTGACTCCATTGAGGGAGAAGACACGAAAGGAGATAAGTAATATTTCATCTTTAAAAGAGGTCACAACTCTATTCAAAGTAAGAAGAAGTGTATGATTTGTGAAAAGGTTAGAAAAGACCCTAGACATCTATCTTCAAAATTTATGTGGGGCAGAAGATCTATGAATCAGGGACTTGGAGATCAAAGTGAATTAATCCATAAAAGGAGGATCCAATCAAGTAAGACAAGGAATCCAAATTCAAAAATGACTTTCTCAGGATTCAAAATGTTTCCTCATAGAGGATATGAAACATATGATGAGAATGGAACTCTCATAAGTAATAATAGTCCATGGGATAACACAAAAGGAGATGATAATAGAAACCCATGGAGTATCGGTTTCAATGAAGGTGATGAATCTCACACTTTGCATTATGAAGCAAATCAAGAAGAGAAAAGGGATGCAAATCATGAAGATGATGTCCAAAGGGTAAAGGGGGTGTTAAAAAATCTTCTAACCACAAAAGAAATACCAAATGTGTGTGAAATTATGCTAGAATTTTTACAGAAGCACGACTTCTGGAATAGAAAAAGTGTTAATGTAATTACAAATAACGAATCACCTAGCACGAGAAAGGAAAAATAAAAAGAACCAACACCTAAATATAATCCCCCTCATAGAAAAGAAGGAGAAATGGGGTTTAGAACTGATCATGTAAATCCATTATTTGAACCAAACAACAAAGAGAAGAGGAGTAAATAATTTCTAGCAAAACCATGGGAATGGACATAATGGATATTAGAGACAACCAAATAATGGAAATAAAATCAGGGGCAACAGAATACCAGTAGATACAATGGAAATTAGTATAATGGGGGACATAATCAAGGAGGCACGAACTGCTAGAATTAGGGGCCAAGAATGAAAAATCAGGGAGGTTTCAATCAACATGGGGAAAATCACCAGGGACTAAATCATCCAACACACAATAGACCTATGGTGATTGATAGTACATACAACTAGATCTTAATGGAATAATTGGCTATCCTGATAATATTGAGAATGAATGGAGGAGTGTGGTGCCCAAATTCAGTAGTGACATCACTAAATTCGGAGAGCAAGATATCAAGAAATTCCAAGATGCAATTGGAAATTATGGGGTGGAGCACAAAGATGTATGCATGAAGCTTTTTGGTACAATATTTAGTTGATGATGTAACAAATTAGTACAAAGAGTTACTCGATGATTCAATTGCAAGATGGAATGATTTTTAAATCCAATTCCTTGAGGAATTTGGTGATCACAATGACCCATCATTTGCATCCCATGAGCTCACGAGTGTAAAAAAGATTCACAATGAATCCACACTGGAGTTCAATAAAAGGTTCAACATATTTCTTAATTGAATCCCTAAAGGTATGAGACCCGTTGACTCTTTTCATATTAAATTTTATACGAGTGCATTTGATAGTAAAAAACATTATGAGGTCAAGTCCTACAATCCTAGCACTTTTCTAGAAGCTCAAAAGACTGTGGTAAGTATAGAAAATAATAAAAAGGCTACAGGAAAAATTTCCAAAAGAGAAGATCCAAAGCTATATAATCCTTGAGCGCAAAAACAAAAGAAGGAGGAGGATAAGATTGATAGAATTATGAATATGATAAAAGACTTGAAAACTAAGAAGAACAAGACTGAAAGGCCTCAGATAAACATGAATGATAGGCCATGGTTACATGATATGCCTTATAGTACTACATGGAAAAATGGGAAACCAGAATTTCCAAATTAGTATGTTAATAAAAAAAATTCCAAATCTATTGAGGATAAATAATCACATGATAGATAAGAATCCATGGTGTGAAGCATGAAACATGCCTCACTTGTCCCAATAATGTGTGATAACACTAAGCCTACAAGGGGATAATACTAAGGAAAATGAGTATAACCAAGGACTATCTATCAATGCCATGTCGACAGAACCATTTTGGGGTGCAGATAATTATGATTCATCTGAGGATGAGTATGAAATGGATGTTGATCCACAAAGATGTAGGAAAAAAAATAGTATACAACAAGTTTTTTCTGACGATGAGAAATATATTCCACTATTAAGGAAGTTGACCGATGAGGAGAAGAAGGCTTACACTATTATTTTTGTGGTACAAGAAAGAAGCAATTACCAACTAAGGAATAGAATAGTAAATACTGATTAGGGGAAGCCAACAAGTATGATCATGAAAGACAACAATAAAAAATAAAAAATACACATGGTAGAAAATAAAAGCAACAATCCCAAGGTGAGAGAAAAGGCTAACACCCCAAAAATTGTAAAGACGCCCAATGAGAAATCGGATTTCATCAAACTAGTGTCTAATGTGAGTGCATCTACATTTGACTTCACAAAAGCTCTATCATAGATGAAAATTTTAGTTCCTTTATTAGAAATGATGAAATTCCTTGAGTATAAGGACAAGGTAATAAAACTACTATCAAGTGCTCCTGAAGATTCAACAAAAGTACAAGATGCACCAAAACAAAAGGAGACCATTGAAGAGGCTCCTATAGTATACTTGGGGACTAGTATAACCAAGAATACTTCACACGTCGATCCATTTTATATGACTTTTCTTATAAACAAAAGACTTGTAAAAAATTATATGCTAGACTTAGGTGTAGGTGTGAATATCATGCCATTTGAAGTCATTAAAGAGATTGGAATGTGGGTGGATACTACTTAAAGTAAGTGTTATGCTATGGATAATAGATCAGTGCATGTAGTAGGAATCATGAAGGATGTTGAATTGAAAATTGCTTCTTTCCCAAAAGCATTATATAAAATAGATATTACAGTAGTGGATGATCCACCTAACTATGGGATGTTTCTCTCTAGACAATGGTCTAACCCCATGGGAGGACATGTTAAATTGGATCTATCTTATGCCACTATACCTATAAATGGGAAGGAAGTTAGGGTGGCTAGAGATCCTCTTATATCATAGAGGATGTAGACCTAAATCAAATTAAATTCTTTGTCATTCAGACATAGATAACTTTAGAGTGGAGCTCACAAAACCAACATTACAAAACACTAAACCAATAAGAAATCATGTTGAGGAAAGATTAGATTAGTTATGGTAAATGTTCTTTGGCAGGGCTTGTAGTAAAGAAGGAAATGGTGTTGGGATAGTATTCATTGCTCTAGATGGAAAAAAATTTAAATACTCATTTCTTTTGACATTTGAGTGCACAAATAATGTATTTGAGTATGATGGTTTATTATTAGGTTTGAGTATTTCTGCCAAACATAAGATTAAGATGCTAAGGGTATGGGGTGATTCAGAATTTATTGTTTCCCAAATTAGAGACAGATTTGCCACTAAAAATGCAAGACTAAAATATTATAAACATGTAGTGTGGGATCTAATTGAAGCTTTTAATACTTTCTCCATTGAATGGGTGGAAAAATATAAGAATACCATGGTATATTTTTTTGGCTAACATGGCTATCCGAAAGAAAGATATGCCTTTGATGAAATAGCACAAGTTGAAAAAAAGACTAGACCCGCAGTCCCAGAAATATCTACAATTGGAAAGTTTTTGATAATTCATGACATATTGAAATTCCTAACTTGTGAAGATCAATATGAATCAAAACATATTGATTTCAATGCGTATGTGGAAGAAGAAGGTGAAAAAGAGACCTTATTTGGAAAATAAATTGTTCAATTAAAAACAAACAAAATCCCTAAAGGACTAGTGACATTATAAAGGAAGTTAGATAATAATGATAGAACTAAGATAAAAGAAGCATCTACCAATGATGAAGATACTGAGAAGATCAATCTAGGAACTAATAATGCACCCAAAGAAGTATGTATTGGAAGAGATCTTAGCCCTAAAATTAGATCCAACTTAATTGCGTTGTTGAGAAAATATAGACACGTGTTTGCATGGTCATATGATGACCTTAAAGAATATAGGTAGGATCTGTTCCAACATGAATTACCACTAAAGCCAAATGCTAAACCTTTTAGACAAAAGAAAAGGCCAACCAATCCTACATTGGCCTCCAAAATGAAAGAAGAATTGATGAAACTAAGAGATGGAGGATTTATAAAACCTATCAGATATTCCACTTGGGTTTCCAACTTGGTACCAAATTTAGAAAAAAGAATGGTGACATAAGGCTATGTGTGGGCTTCAAAAACTTGAATATATCTTCCCTAAAAGATATTTATGTTACCAAACATGGAAGAATTATTACAGAGATTGACAGGAAATGAGCTATTATCCATGACGAATGGCTTCTCCAGGTATAATCAGGTCAAGGTAAGGGAATCAGAGAAATACAAAACTTCCTTTACCACACCATGAGGCACATATGTGTATATTAGAATGTCATTTGGATTGACTAATGCTAGTGCTACATTCCAAAGGGCCATGGAGGTGGCATTTTAAAAATTGATTGATGACATCTTAGTATTGTATCAAAATGATTTGACGGCATACTCAAAGAAAGTTGATGACCACTGCAAGCATTTGGAAAAAAAATTCTTGAGAGAATTGGAATATGGAATATCCCTTAATCCTAAGAAATGTCTTTTTGATGTCATAGAAGGGAATCTCTTAGGACACATTGTATCAAAGGATGGAGTAAGAATAGATCCTAAAAGAAGAGAAGCAATTGACAAAATTCTAATCCTAAAAAATGTAAAAGAAATCCAGTCATTCTTTGGATAAATCAATTTTGTCAAAAGGTTCATATCGAACTTTGCAGAGATTGTGAAGCCAATTTCCAAGATGTTAAAGAAAGGAGAAACATTGAATTGGTCATAAAAATCCCTTGATGCCTTCATAAATATTAAAAAAGAAACTAAAGAAGCCCCTATCTTGAAATCTCCTAATTTTTCCAATCCATTTAAGATATTTTCATTTGCCTCGTTCCACACCATAGCTGCAGTGATGTTACAAAAGAATGAAAGATATCCTATTGCATTCTATAGAAAAACCTTGCAATCAATGGGACTAAACTATGACATAAATGAGAAGAAAGCATATGCATTGGCTAAAGCTGTGAAATCATTTAGACCCTGCCTAGTAGGAGCATAGATTATAGCTTATATTCCCAATGCCACAGTTAAAAACATTTTCAGACAAATAAAAGTCAGTGAGAGGAGGTGTAGATGGATAAACCAAGTCCAGGAATTCAATATTGATATCTAGATTACAAAGTTAGTGAGAGGGAAGGGATTAGAAAAATTGATGGCTGATTCTAATTTAGATGTTTTTTAGATAAATCATACTAATATTAAAAATACAGTTGTAAGCATAGAAAGATGTCCATGGTATACAAATATTGTGTGTTTTCTAAAACACATGAAATGTCTCGATACCTTGAATGATAACCAAAAGAGATCATAGTTACAAGAAACAAGGTATGCTTTGATTTAAGGAGATATATATTGGAGAAACTGTGAGGGTGTTTTACTTTTTTCTTAGATATGTATCAATATGAAGTAATCTTGAAACAAATCCATGATGGATTTTGTGGTGGACACTTATATACAAAAACCACAACCCATAAGATATTGAGAGAAGGATACTACTGGCCATGCTTGTTTAAAGATTGTTATACTTATGTAAGGAAGTGTGAGTCATGCTATAAGTTTTTAGGAAAGTTGAAATATCAAGGAGCTTTACCTCTCAGACCTATCAAAACTAAGGAACCATTTTAGGTGTGGGGTATTGACTTTATTGGTGAGATACATGATAAATCCAGTGGAGGGCATAAGTGGATTCTAATCACTACATATTATTTCACTAAATGGGCTGAAGCAATACCAACTAGACAAGCCACTAGTAAAGTAGTAATCAAATTTTTGATGGAAAACATCATGACCATATTTGGAGTGCCACACAAATTAGTCATTGGTAATGGGATGTGCTTTAGGTCAAAAGAGTTTACAGACTTTTGTGAAGAATACAAGATTTTCCTATCATATGCATCAACATATCATCAACAAGGAAATGGGCAAGCTAAATCTAGCAAAAAAAAAATACTGAAGATAATCAAAAGGATGTTAGAGAAAAACAAAAGGGCTTGGGGTTCTAAATTAAATCTGGCACTGTGGGCTGATAAAATTACTATCAAGAAATCTAAAGGTTTTTCTCCTTATGAATTAGTGTATGGGAAGAAATTCAGGCTACCTTCAAACAATTTTTTACTTGTATATTGATTTATATTGGAGGAATAAATTGATGACATAAACTTCATAGAAGAAAGAATTGAACAATTCTTTGAACTTGAGGAAATCAGGAGGGATGCTCAAATACGAAATCTCAAAAGTCAGCAACATATGAAGAGCTTGCATGACAAAAGGGCAACTAATATAATATTTAAAGGAGATTGGGTGCTCATGTGGAGCACCAAGTATTATGAAAAAGGAAAACATGGAAAATTTGAGGCATAATGGATTGGTCGATATATTATTATTGGGAAAGGAGGAGAAAATGCTTACTACTTACAAAATACTTTTGGGGAAACTCAAGAATTTCTAGTGCATGGACAATTCTTGAATTACTTTTTCTCTTAAGAGAAGAAGCTCTATTCCATGCACGATACTTTAGGACACCCATTCCATATCATTTGTATGAAACCCATATTGTCATCTATAAGTGTAAATATATTTTTCTTTTCATATGATTTTGGTATGCTCCCCAAAGATAACCAAATTCTTGCTATGTCCAAATGAACATACATCTATGAGGCCTCACCCCGACCCATCATAGCACTATTGATACATTCACATTTTGAAACTTTATGATTTGATACTTTGATACACTTTTTGATCATTCTGATAGAGACTCGTGATATTATGTTTTATGATGATGATTATATTATATGGATTATATTTCGATGTGGATTAACATATTGTTGATTTTAGTTATACATGCTTAGATATGTGATTTGATGAGAAAGACTTAATCATGGTTAGATTTGATTATTTCATGGATTATGCTTTAAAGTTAGGAAATAGCATGGATAATATGTCATGAAGTTAAATTATGAAGGTACTATGTTTGAGCATTTCTTTAATGGAAATTCTAATTGGAAATCGAGTTCTTGGTATTGAATTTTGTCTATAATTATGTGACATTGAATTGTGTGTGTGTGTGTGTGTGATTTTACTTCCTTGGACTACTGATGCTTGAGTTTAGTGTGCAGGAAAGAGAACCATGGAATTATTC
Source organism: Chamaecyparis obtusa (assembly GCA_027943335.1). Lineage (NCBI taxonomy): Eukaryota > Viridiplantae > Streptophyta > Pinopsida > Cupressales > Cupressaceae > Chamaecyparis > Chamaecyparis obtusa. The sequence continues at coordinate 1,515,007 of BSBK01002762.1, forward strand.
GCAGAATCAAGGCTAAACATATGTGCAATTGAGTAAGCCAAGGTTTAATCTAATGAAGAGATTGAAACCTCATTGTAATGTGATTTTTGGTTGTAAACATATTTTGTATGTATGTTGATAGAATAAATTAATGTTGATTAATTGGACATGTCATTGTGAATGTGATGTGTATTTTTATGGTGTCACTTGACACTTGTAATGTCCATGTGGATAGTGACATGTCAATTAGGGTTTGGCAAGAATCACCCAACCTAATAGGATATTATAATAATCCCACTTGCATGTAGATGTCTTGTAGGGATCACATCAAGTTGGAATTCGGATTTGAACTTTAGAGGTACTTTAGAGGGGTTAAAAGTGACCTAGAGTGCATTTTTGGCCAAAATTAGCTAACCCTATGGGGGTACCTTGAGTTAGGGGCTAGATTTTTCCTATGGGAAGGTCTAGATCACCATTATGACTCTCCAAAAAGGCTACTCTTCAAGAGTGGCGAAAATGGAGATGGCCACATGCATTTGACTTTTCCCACACTCCTTGCTAAACTCACCATTAAGAGGGGAGACAAGAGGTAAGGCCAAGGACTAGAGGTCATGTCTCATTAATTGCTTGATCATGAGTAGGATTTTAGAGGTCTTTTTAGAGGGCTTGGAGAGACTTAGTGGGTGTTCACCCACTCTCTAATTTTAGAGACACTTAGGGTTGGAGAAATGAAAAGACAAGGGAAAAGGATAAGGGGCTCTTCTCAACTTCTTCTTGCCATTTGCTTTGGACCAATGTTGGTGATTCTTTCCATGGAGGAATGCTCTTGCATTTTAGTTTGTATATTGTTGTTTTGGATGAACTTGTAAATCTTGTATGGTGTTCATGTATGTAAATCTTGTTATTGTTGTGTTGTGTTGGGATGTATTTGGATTTTGATTCATTCTTGTTCTTTGTTTTGGGTATGTTGTTCATGGGAGTTTAAGGCATCACTCACCCTTGGGAAGGGAAGTAGTAGCCTTGGGTGAAGGGGTTAGTTGGGCTCTCCATTTTAGTTGAGAGTCTCTTCTCTTGGAGAAGAGGGAGAATTTCATGGGGTGTGGGCTCCATAAAGCCATGTTGTGAATCCTTACATTTTGAGATGGAAATGACAAAAAAATTGTGTATGGAAGAAATGATAATATAGCCTTTGAAAGGCATGGAAATACTCTTGTTGGAAATTGTAAATTGTATGGCATTCTCCTCCTTGGAAAATCCCACCTTCACCCTACTTCAATGGGTTTTTAAGCAATCCATTTGTGAAGCCATGGTTGGGAGTTTTATGTAGTTTTGTGTGTGTGTGCTTGTATGCATTGTTGTTGTATATACCCATTTAGTCTTGATTCTCCAAGCTCGGGGGTGGTCTCCTTGAGACCTTGGATGGGAGGTGAGCTCTCCATGGTTTTCCCCCTTTAATTGCAGGTTATGAAGTCATGTTCTTGTGAAGAAAGCTCTTGGAGAAACCTTCATTTGGTGTCATTTGAAGAAATAATGTATTTTAATAATGTTATCATGTAATGGAGTTAACACTCCAAGTCTTGTAGTTGTAACAAATTTTTTTGATGTATATAAGTCATGAAGTATTGTCTTGATTTATTTTTGGAATAGATTTACTTTTGTGAAAATATTGTATGTTGCTCAAGGATAAATGCATATGTATTCATGATTGAAATTTATAACAGGAAATTATTGTTGTGAAATGATCTCATTAAAGATAGGAGAAATGCACTTATCTTGAACATTGTAGAAAATCAAGTTGAATCCAATGAAAGAAATTTTAGTTATGTATCATCTTACTCTTGTATTGCTAAAATGGATTACTCAAAGTGTTACGTAGTTTCCCTTCAATAGCATGTATGTAAATGTTGTATGAATATCAAAACTAAGTTGGAAACCATGGAATGTTAAAGACTTTTGGACTTGTATTCATTGAGAAAGCATGCCATTAAAACAAAAAAATAACTATATTATTGCATGAGGTAACATTTCATCTAGTGTGCAAACAAATCAAAAAATAAATAAACTCTATTTGAAGTTGCTAGCCAAACAAAAAAGAAATCTAAGTATAAGAGTCAAATTATGAATAAAAGAGACCTACGGGTCTTTGGAAAATGTATGGGAAAAAAAAAAAAATTCCCCATACATCTTCCTCTTTGCCACAGTCATTTTTAAAATAAAAAATAAGAACCCACTTGTCACTTTATAAAAAAAAATATACATATTCATTAAATTCCTAAGAGGCAAGGAAAATTTGGGTGGGATCCATTTGGGTCGCCACCCAAGAAAACCACTAAAGACCCAAAACTAGCAATTATAATAAAATGTAAAATAAATAAATAAATATATATTATTTAAGGAAAAGTGACCCTTTTTAAGGTATGCGCATATGAAATATAATATATGTTTTATATATATATATATATATATATATATATATATATATATATATATATATATATATATATATATATATATATATATATATATATATATATATATATATATATATATATATATATATATATATATATATATATATATATATATATAAGTTTTAAGTGGGGGGGGTGTGGACCCCATGCCACCCACTTCCTTGTCTACGGCAGGCGGTGACCCCGCCGAGGCAAGGTACGCACTGCTTAGGCAGTGCAGCCCCTACTAAGGCAGGGTACACACTGCCACGATAGTGCGGCCTGCCACGATAGGTACCGCACTACCACAACAGTGTGGGCCCCACCTAGTGGACCCTCCCCACCACTTGTCACTATGGTGACATTAAATTTTTTAAAAGAAAAATAATAAATAAACAAATAAAACAAAAGTAATTTATAGTTTAATTTATATAACATTTTTTTGGGTTTTGTAATTTGTATGATACATATTTAAATAAGTTAATTTATATTTTAGTGTACTATTTAGTTTAATTATAAATTATTAATTCATCTTACATTTGTTGTAATCCATATAAGATTATTTAATATTAAAAGTTTATTTATTTATTAAGTTAGATAAATTCTAAATGGTAATATTAGTTCTTATAATGTATATACATAATATATATTGATTAAATAATATATTTATGTATATGATGACTTTAGGTGTTCGGTGTAATTAGAAAAGCTAAAATTTTGTTAGTCAAGTTGTTAAAACTAACATTTTTAATTACATTATTATTAAAATATTGATAGTGGGTTTTCATGAAAAGTTTATCATTCTATCCCTTCAAACTCGAAATAAACATATAAGTAGAGATACAAACTTATCGTATAAGTGATATTTACGGAATGGAAATGTGAAACAAATTATTTATTAATATTTAAAATTTAGCATATTGTCCAAATGGTTACTTAATTGAATTCATGACGTCCTAGCAACGTACTAAGGTAAATGGGTATTTTCATTACCTAGCAAGTTCCTTTCTATGAATGCTCGCATCCTTAACCTAGATGATTATTCTCCCTTTCGTATCATAGTAACCCTTATGGGGGTGTTACTCTCACATTTAAATTCAAGTTTTAGACAAACCCAAACGTTGACCTTTTAGTATGGTGTCACGATTGGAGAATTTAGTAAACCAACGCAACCCCTTTTATAGTCCGTTAATTATCCTTCTCTTATGCCCCTTGAGCTATTATGGAAAAAAAATTGTTTTGTTTTTGCGTGATAATTTTTGGGCATGACAACATCCCTAGAAAGTGCCACTGTTAGAACCCCAAAATTCACACATTTTGTAGTTCCATTTCATAAGCCTTCAAATTTGTTGCACACAAGTCATCACCAAGCTTTTATATTTGATATCCTTCTGAGAAGGTTGAAGCTACAAAAGTTTTCTTGTAAGATTTTTATAATCATTGGCTTCATGTGGATGAGAAGTATATTTTTCACTGCCTTAAGATTTGGTGTATCCATCTACACTTGTATACCAATATCAAAAAATAAGTCATCACAAAAAACCCAAAGGAAGTTACCCCAATGGAAAAGAATTCACAAAAGGGTGATCAACGTAGCATTACAAATTAGAAAAAGATCCTAGAGGTTAGCCCTATAAGAAAACATTACACCAATGAGGCGGATTGGTAGATGTCACACCGATGAAGGAGTAATACAAACAACAATAGAACAAAAGACATCAACAAGAATAATACCGATGAAGGAATGCATGGTCAGCAAAACACATATCGGTATAGCAATGCTAAGTGGTAGAAGATTTATAATGTCTTTCCAATGGCTGATGAGTCCATCCATAAGACCTATACCAATGACAAATCCAAAAGGGAAAATAATATCAGAGGGAGTTTACCCAATGAATGTCATCGAAATAACTTAAACTATTCGGGTGATTATTTAAGCATTTTTCTGACACCCGATGGGAAAATTTGTATAACTTACACATATGGAAAGTGAAATGTTTTAAAACATTTGGCATCAGAGAGATATACATCGATGGAGATAAAGAAAACATATCGAGGAAGACCTTACCGATGGAATTCATTGGTATAGATTATACCATGGGGAATGTAATCAAAATGTTGTATCGAAGCTCTGATGACTACATTTGGAAGACATATACTAATGGAGAGATGGGGTACCAAGGAATAAATTGCATCGGCAAGAGTTAGGCCAATAACATCAAATTAGAAAAGGAAGGCAACGGAGTTGGTATAACACACCGACGATCCCCATCAACAAGACATACACTAGCGACACAAGGAGTTCCTTGTCTTTTTGATAGTCAATGAGGATATTGAAAAGACCTACTCTGATGGATACTAAAGAAGAAGAGTCTATCGACATTAGTTATAACGTTGAAATTCATTGGCATAGCTAAAGCAATTGGGATATGTATTTTTGAGTTCCTCTGATACCCAATGAATACATCGACGTGACTTATAGCAATAAAGGATGATTGAGCCAGTTGTGAAAAGAAAGGTAGGAGAACATATGTTGATATTACAAGATGAGAACATCGAGAGGAGTCACACCAATGGACTTATCGGCATATAAATAACCATCGCTAAAGAAATTTTTGAGATTGTTACCAATTTTCACCCTATTTGTTCTAATTGGCAGGGTTGTTACCAACCCTTAATTTTCTGGTGAAAGAGGTTCATTTGAATTCATTGATTGTTGTCCTAATTATCAAATAATCAATTTTATTTCAAAATATAAATGCTGGAGTTCAAATAGAAAGGAAAAATATGTGTTCATTTCAGACAATAAAGGTACAATAATGAAATTATCCACACAAGCAGTTGTTGCTATCAAAACTATAAACTGAAAGTGTATTTTTGAGATATACAAAGATATACAGCTATGAAAATGCATTTATTTATGCAGCCATACATCCCATGGCATAGGCTAATGCAAGCATGCATTCGAATCTTAAATGCTGAAAATTAAAATTATTATTACATCTTTGTAAATGCAAGAAAATAAGCAAATAGAAGATAGGGTTAGGCCCCCCATTGCCTGGTGTTTTCGTTGAAGGTTGCTATTTTCTTCAATCTGGGGCCCGCATCTGAAGTAGTCCCGCAAAAGAAGAAAGATAAAAGGGTCAGTTCATGTGAATTGAGAAATGGAGAATTTAGTCCTATCATTCTACCTATTTACTTCCATACATTTATAGAAATGTAAATCAAAATGCATAAATGGAGCTGCTGGAAAGAATGATCATAATGCTTGAGCCACTTTACTTTAACATGTTTGTGTTATGTGCAAGTATGGGTTCATTCTTTAAGGCATGTGGTGTAAAATGCGGCTCCCACAAGGGTTGAGCCCAACATGTCCTTAAGGGGTTTATCAGGTCATAAATTAGTGTTTAAATTGTTTATTCATGTTGCCTATCCTAAAAGATATGTGTCACTCATAACAAAAAACCATCTTAGTTTTCTACCATCAGGAGCACACGTCTTTAGGATGGTAATCTAGCATGAATAGGTAGCCACCTATCATGACTGGATAAATCCAGCAAGGGTGGTGGACTGAAGAAGATGTTGAGGAGATTTTTGAAGGGACATGCACAAGTTATAATCATGAAACCTTCTGATCAAATCAGGTAGAGGTGAAGACTAAAGGTTTGAGGAGATTGTCAAAGGGACATGCATATATTATAGGTATGAAACCTTGCAGTCAAATCATGGAGTTGCAGAAGACTGGTTGTTGAAGGGACATGACCTTTGTCATGAAACCTTTCAGTCCAATAAATCAGAGATACAGGTGCTACATGATGGTTTTCATTTTATTTCAGAGTTTCATAATTTCTACAAGATTTCTACAAGGGGTATTTATTTTACCTCGCTATAGGAAGTTGTTTTAAAAATCATTGACTATCATATACAAATCAGATTCGTATTTAAGGATGCCTGTCAGTCATATAAGAAGACAATCAAAGAGGAGGTCCTACAGTTAAGATTTTCAGAATGCAAATATCAAACAACTATGTTATTTATGGAAATATCATGTAGTGATATCACAATCATGAGATATCATATTTTCAAGTGCCCATTACAACAAGTCATTAAAGAAGAAACAATAAATGCAATTGTTCTATCATTATCAACCATAATGATTGTTCTAAACATAACTATAGCAGACCATATCCATGAAATTGGAATAGTGAATATCACAAAACACAATACAACTGATCCTTCTAAAAGTGGGATAAGAAAATAGTGTCAACATCTACAACATATATTGAAGAATCATCAAGGCATTTTCATTGCAGAGATCAACATGTTATGAAAGGCATTAATGAACAACATTATTTTGAATGAAATGTTCACTGTTAAAAAGATAAAAAAAGAGTGACAAACAATGAAAACAGTGATTGTTGTTGAGAATAAATAAATGTAGTATACAAAACACATGTGGGTGATTATGAAATTTGAAAAATTGTGTAAAGAAATATAGAAACTGATCTCTATGATTCTTCAAATATTTGGTTGAGATATTTGATTGTATCACATATTTTAGAGCTACCAAACAACATGCTCAATTAATAGTCAACTCCTTGATTATTAAGTGCTATGTCTCTTAGTTGAAGTGATTGCTTTGGAAACGAGTTGCATAGGTTGCACAAGGCAGTCAGCTTTTCAACTGCTCTTGTGATGACATGAAAATATCAAGAACTACCTGGACACTATTGACTAGTTGGTGAGAGTGTTTATTGTCAGAACCAATATTATTCAGTCCAGACATGAGTAATGAAGGCAGTTCCTAATTTTTTGTAGTAGACGAACTGCATTTGAGATTGGTATGTCATCCTACAAGAAGTATATTCTTCCTTTTTTGAAATAGCTGAGCTTGAGAAAACTCTGTGATATGCCTTGGAAATCAGAAATCTGAAGTGCAAATTGAAATATCTTTATTTGCCGAGCAATGACAAGTTGCAGTCTATACATGGGGTTTTTTTTCTTGACTAAATATTTTTTGGAAATTGTTATTTGTGTATGAAAGAATTTTTTTTTAATTGCTAGGTATAGCAAAGTTTACTTTCCCAACATAGATTTGTCCAGTGATTTCAAATGGTTTATTTTCAGCCTTTCCAGATGTCTTAGCACCACTACAAGAAGATTCAGGTTTGTGAAATAAGTAACTGGGGATTTATATTTTAGTTGAGGGTCATTATTAGTAAGCTTTCAAAGGAATGATAGTGATATCTGGGAACTTTTTGAAGGCAAAATGATGATACCTAGATCATGGAATCAGAATATTTATGTAGAATAGACTAGTCATGTTCACATTGAAAGGTCCATATCCCCTTTCATTTTTCTATGGATCTTGTAATATACAATTTTTAGCATAAAACCCAGAAGCATAAATAAGCACACAACTTCCTCTTAAAAATTTATATTTATGGAAAAATGCAAGGAATAGTCTAATGAAAACAACTTACCATTAAAGACATTGTGCCAGATTCAAACAAACAATGGTTAAGTATTCACCAACAACAAGTGAAAGAGTTGGAGATAGCTCAAAAACTGCAGACAAAGCTTCAAGATCTCAAGAAAAATGTAGTAATATCCAGCAAGAAGTGGTGGCCATGAAACAAAAGAAAACAAAGCTTCATTTTTAAAACTTCCATGGTGGCTGAAAGAGCACAATCAACAACAGGTTGAGCTTCCAAACCGCTTCAAACCCTATCTTCCCTCATGGCGACAACATGAAGCAGAGTGAAAGCAAAAGGTAAAGGAAACAAGTGAATGGTTTTAGGGTTATTCACCCTAGATATCCCGCGCCTTTCTTAGTATATTATATTAGTAAGTCTTCCCTTAGAATAGTATTTCGTATGCCTTTAGTTATATGTCTTAAGTTAATATGAAAGAATACTATTAATATTATAATTTAGATTTATAAATTAATGAATATATTATATGATATTCATTAATTTATAATTTATAATTTTAATATTAATAGTATTCTTTAATAAGATTTAGTTGTTAGAAACAATATTATATTATTATTTAAAAATAATAAGTATAATTAAAATAATGAGATATTTAATGTAAACAATATCATTTTTAATGATATTTATTAAATTTAAGCATTTCGTTGCTTTTATTTATACTTATTATTTTTAAATTTGAATATAATTTTGTTTCATTTGCATTTTGCTTCGATCTATTTATTTACTATTTAAATACAAATTTTGATATACTTAATTTAAAATAAGTAGTGTTAAACTATTTATTTTAAATAAAAGTATATTAAGGTACGTATTTAAATAGTAAATAAATAGATCGAAGCCTTTTATTGATTTATTAAGTATTGTTTGACTATAGTTTAATATATTTAATTTTTTGAACAAATGAGTTAATTATTCGTTCCTAAAATTAAATATATTAAAATATATTCAAGTAACAGTTGATAAATAAATAAAAGATTAATCTTATACAGATATTTATAATTGCATTAATTGTGAATAATAATCATAGTTTCTCAATATTATAAGGTAAATATTATTAATTATTCAAGCGTAGTTAGGAGGTCTTTTTAGGACTTGACCTTAGGTGATGACATGTTGGTCTAGAGATGGAGCTTTAGTTGACTGTTTGCCTCATGCTTCCTTTAGAGAGTTATTATTATGTTCATGATTGGTTATGAGGGAGTTGAGGTCTGTTTATAGCACTTCAGACCTAGTTGGGGGCATTTTTGGAGATAGCCATTAGTTCATCATCAGTTGAGGAGACTTTTCTAGCAGTTTGCTCATAGTTTCTTACAGTTACATCCCTATTTTGGTGGGATTTTCTCATATCCAACCCTGATAGTTTCTGCATGTTTTAGAGGATCTTGAGCATTTTTGGGGCATTTTTGAGTGGTTTTTCAGTGGGGCATGGCTTGGTGGAGTTAGAGGAGCACTTAGACTTCGATTTCTGGCATTTTAGCTCCTGATTTTATGGGTTTTTCTCATGCATCCGACCCTTGGAGATCTGTGGCCTATATCATTGTATTTTGACCTCATATTTGAGGGACCTTCTTTTGGCTCACATGGTTTGCACATTGCATACTTGTGAGAAAATTGTAAGGGCTTTTTGTAGCAAAGATTTTTTAGCATTTATTATATTGATACATCGGTTCCTTCTCATTGGTTTGAGTGCAATATTGTGGACTTTCTTTCTTTTATGTTGTGTTATCCTTCATTTAAGCTATATTCCTTGTTGTATATTCAAATATTGATAGTTTTTATTACAGGTCTTTGTTTGTGTCCTAACTCTTTTGCAAAAAATTGGTGAAACCTAGTTTCCCTTTCAAAGCAAAATATTTCAAGTCCTTGCATAGAATCATTTATGTCATTGCATGTTTGTCTGGGTATTGAGAGCCATCAATATCTTCAATGATTCATGCTGATTTAATTAAAGCTGCATATGAATTATTGGTGTATCACCTTGTTTAGGTTTAGGATTCATTTACATTATTCTTTTCTCATCCCTTTTCCCACATATAATTTAGTTTCAGTTGAGCACTACTTAGGAACCAACCTATCTTCCAGAGATTCATCTCTCATTTTAGGACAACCCACCACCCAAGAGAGTTTCCATGTTTCAACAGGATAGCTAGATTTCATTATCAAAGCTAAAGGCACAATCTTGATTGACAACAGAGATATCCTGATGCCCGATGAGACTATCGGGTTCATCTATACTGATAAAGGGAAAAATGAATTTGTCAGCTTATATGTAAATTATTATCCTGATGGGTAAAGTGAAGATGAGTTATTGTATAATCATCAGATAAATATACATCGATGTAACTAGTGGTGTATCGGTAAGAATGACCCTAATGAATATTATTAGCATAACAGTCACTATCGGTATAGTGTTCTAATATACTAGCTGACCCCCGATGAACCTATCGGTATTATCTATGTTGATCGAAAGATGAAATGAAGGCTTCTGAGAAAAAGGAAGAGGGTTATGCTGATGGCACCAAAAGAATACACATGTCAGCAGAACCTACACTGATGAAGAACCGTTGTCTTGTCAGTTCAAAATTCAAAACAAAGACAAAGATTTCTATGAAATGAATGCATTGGGTAGTGTTATCATTTTCGTTGCATACTAAGTTGGTAAATTGATAATTGTTTTACATTGAAGTACGGATTTGATAGTTGTTGTCCTAAGTGTAGAATTGTTTAAAATTGAGAAGAGAAAGTACATATGCAACATAGAAACTATAAACATCAGAGAAATTGCATCAAGGTACATCTATTCAACAATACTATTCAGATACTGAAGATAAAATTCATTTCTTTTGCATTCATATCAACACTAATGTTGTTCTCTAAGTATTGATCATATTTAAACTTTCAATTTCATAATTGATCATTACATTGAACATTCAAAGTGAATGTAATAAACAAGTATTCCTTCATAGGTTAAATCTTTCATATTGAAAACATAGAGAAGATGTACAATGCTGAAAGTAAGAAAGGGGCATAAGAAGGTTTAGGGGTCCATGGATTGCCTTTAAGAGGTCTTTTGCATGTTGAAGTTGATTGGCTGTATCATTTGAATCTTCATGTCTTTAGCTTTGTCCCTATTTATCATGCATCCTAAGTCTTCTTTTGGTTTTGCTCTGTATTATGGAGAGAGAGAATAGTTAGATCCAAATTGGATCTAAGAAATACATAAATACCTAAAACAACATGCTACATTCACACTTTCAGAGCTGTACTTTTAAGTAAACATCAATGCAATAGCAAGAGAAAAAAAAGTAGAATGCAAGAAGAAACACAGTACTGAAAGTTCACAAGTTGCGGATGAAGAAGGAAGAAGACAGAAAAGGAGATCATTTTTTATACTAATACTGTTTGCTTCATGTGCAGTTGAAGACTAAGTAGGTTATTGAGAGCATGCACAACCATTATAGGTGTGAAAATTTCTGACTGAAGTAATGGAGGGAAAAAATATGCAAAGAATTAGAGTAACAATATATTCATATGCTGTCATAGAGTGTGCATTTACAGAAAATAGCTATGTTATGTCAAGATGAGAGATACATATGCTGAAGGTGCTGAAATGATAAAAGTACAAAATTTTGAATATTTTGTTTATGGGTGTCACGAGCCCGTGCTCAAACCCCATTGACAAAATATTCAAATTATTTTGTTTTCTATTTTTAAAAGAGGAAAAATTAGTCATTATTAAGTTATAGTTCAACAAATATTAAAAAAAGGAAAAGTTAGGCATGTTTTTACAGTCATAGCACTTGTCTCAAGCTTCAAAGCATTGTTTAAAATAGAGAGTCAAGCATGGCAGATAAACAATGACTATTAATATGATGGCAGTGAACATCAGATATAAAACCCTTCAACAATTTCAGTTTTGTGCCATCAAGGAAAGATAACTAAGAACTAGTACTGTGTAGATCTTGACATGAATAATTAGCATATTATCAGTATGGACAATGAATCTATCCTAGTTGACAGTAGGCAATAGAAAGAAAGTCCTAAATTGTTTGCAACAGAAGGAGAGTATTTTCAGCTTCAACAAAAGTTAATATCAAGCAAAAGCTCTAAAATTTACAACGAGTATTGCAAAGTCACAGTACAATACAAGAACCAAGCATTATTTTTATTGTGTACTCAAGCATTCACAACCGAGCTACATATTCAAGCTACAACCAAGAGAAAAACCCCAGTTGACTATTGATAAACAACTAATGCAAAGGGTAGATTACCAATGTTAACTATATGCAAGTGTAATAGTAATCTAAACATTTAGTGTGTGCAAGGAAAGTTATCAGAATGCTCAAAAGTAAACAAGAGAAAGAAAGCCCTAGATCAATGAGTTGGAAGAAAGATTTTCAATAGTGGTAAAAAGGAAAGATAGATAGTTACTTATCTGCAGTCTAGCCATGTTCTTAATAGCAGTCGAGCTGAGGACTCAAGGTCTCAAGTCTAGACGAGCTCCTAGAGAAACCTATGAGCTCTTAGTTAGAGGTCCATTGCATGCCATGAGTTACCAGTCAATACTACAACCCGTGTTTCATAGCCGACTATCAGTGATGGAGTCATGAGTATACAGTCCACAGCTAGCTATTATTTAGCAATTCGGAGATCAACTATTGCAGATAGAGTCATAGTCAAGGGTCGAATCACAACCAATCACAGTGAGTTTCTCCAGTCTACAGCCCGTGCTTAATGAAAAATCTCCATTCAAAACCCCAAGGTCGGAGTCCAACTTAGAGCTGAGTTCCACAATAAACTTACAAATCGTAGCCGACTGTCACTTAAGCTCAAGTTCTTAATTTCTCAATACCAGTCATAAAGAAGGGATTATGCTAAATAAACTCCAGTCAAGGCTTGAGTTTCAAGCTTTTGTAACAGTCATGGATTGATCAAAGCCAAATCATAAGAACTGAGTTCCCAACTACAAACCTCAATCAAACCAAAATGCAGAAGATATAGATTCAACTCCAGCATAATATTCATTTCGCAAAGCAGAGCCAGATCATAAGGAGATTGATACAGAAAGAGGAGTGGCGGCCACAAGCTAGGTTTTTACAATCAGTGTTTCCCCAAATTTTTGAATGCAATGCAAAGACTCAAAGATCGAGAATACTGCCAAATTGAAATGAATTCTGAAGTCCACTGTCGGAAGAATTAAAAGAAATTAAAACCTGCAGTCTTCCAACTTGTGCATCAAATTTGGAGTTGCCAACTCATACATGCCTTAAAGAAATATTTATCATGAGTTATAATTTGCACTCGAATGGTCATGTTGACCTAAGTGAAATTGTAATAGTTTTTAAACTTAGGTTTAATTATATATGGGCTGGGTTTTAATTGATTTTATTTCAATTATTCTATTTGATTGTAATATATATTGGTAATATCTTTTAAAAGATATATTATAAATTACCAATATTAAGGGCTAAATTTTAGGGAGTTTAGTGGCATAATTTGGAGTCAAATTAGGAGGCTATTTTATCGCTAAAGTTGAGTTTTTCTAGGAGTGATTTTAGGGGGTGATTGGATTTTCGAAATTGGCCTTGGAGGTTATATAACTAGACTTCTTATTCATTTGCAAGGGTTCAAAATTTGGGAAAAAAGAGGTATTAGTGAGCATATTGTTCCTTTGCATCTTTTCCTTGTGTTTTGTAACCATTTTTGCAGAGTTTGAAGATAATAAAGCTGGCCTTATTATTCATATATTTTTTCTAAGTTTTGCTATCAATCCTTCTAAGTTTTCTACATTTAAGTGTTTGTATCTTTCAAGCATAGATTATTGAATTTCTCTAAATTCCTATTCTAAATTGTAAAGAATTAACCTTTTGCAAAAGTTACATGTTTGCTGGTTAAATTCCTATCATTAGTGGTACCAAACCCTAATTGTGAATTTTAAACCATCCTAGGTGTTTAGAAGTGAGAATAATTGCAGAATTTAGTAATGTGTCTTGTAGGTAAAGGATTACAATTTTGATAAATTTGAATCCATTTTGGTGTATCACCCCCTTAATCAGTATTCATTTTCCAGTCATTTTTCTTCCTTTTCCCAAAACCATAAAATCAGTATTAGGTGATATTCCAAATATATAGGAACCGGCCTAGAATCCGGAGATTCATTCTCTCTCCCACAAAGAGTCTATTTCCATGTTTCAACAGGAAGGCTAGATTTCCAATCAAGCTAGAGGCGCATTCCTGATTGACAATAGTTTTTGGCACGCGTGGTGGGACACGAACTACTTCTTAGTTCCCTGAATTAGAGATTCTTATTGTTGTTTTGGTGTGAACAATAGTATTTCAGCCTTTCAGAAGGATTATTTTTACAACACCTAGTGGCTCTACAAGGAAAAATTTACTGGTTTCAAGAGATCGAGTGTTGGTATTTTCCAAATCATTTTTATATTCAGATTCCCAACTTATTACATGAGTAGAAATGTCAAATTATTGTGGCCAACAAGAATACTTGCCACCATATTATGAAAGAAATGTCCATGAAGTTACTAATCAGTCGTATCATTTTGAGGGTTCTACCAATTTTGTTCAGAATGATTTTGTAACAACAGATTATCAGCATGTTCCCCCTGTCTGTGAGCCTCTAATTCCTTTGCACATCTTGTATAAAATGGATATTAATGGAATTAGGGATCAGGTTATGGCTCTTGGTCAAAGGCTTGTTGACCTAAATGTGGGTTTGAAAGGAGATCCATCTCTGCCCTCACATAAAGATGAGTTCGAATATTGTGAGTTACAACTCATTTTGGGGGGTTGGGCTCACCAAATGCAAGAAAATAAAGAGCAATAAGGATTTGATATGCAGATAGAAGATTCAGCTTACATAATTTTTCAAATGATCATGCTGATATGGAAGATGAAGTATTCTGTGGATACAACAAAAATAAAGCAGCATATGTAGACTCAAGCAAAAGAGCAGTTTGATGCCAAACAAAGACAATATGATCAAGCCCTTGCCGATAAGTTGGAAGCACAGAAGAAAGTTCATGAAAAAAATTTGGTGAGTCATAGAGAATTAATAGTTGTCATATTTTCTATAGGTGTAAAATGTGAGGAAGATTTCCAAAGAAAATTAGCAGCTCATGATGAGTTTCATGAAAAAGAGCTACAGGAGCACAAAGAGAAAATAAGGCTCTTGATTAATACAACAATTAAGTATAGAGAGGCGAGTAAGATACATTTTGAAGAAGCCCAAAAGTATAAAGAAATAGTTGAGCGAGGGGCTGTATCTGAGCTTCACACCTTTGTTGATCAAAACAATGAAATGGTGGCAAATCCATTTGATGAGATACCTAATTTTATTGAAGAGGACAACGTGCATGAACAAACACCATTATCAAGTTCTGGCCAAGTAGATGAAGAATTGAAGCCTATCCTCATGCAGGAGCATGAAGAGGATGCTGAAAATTAGAGGGTAGAAGCACCAGTCCTAGGACAACAAGAAAAAGTTCAAGATTTTTATGTTTTGAGCATGCATGACAGTGACAACAAGGTAAATATGAATCCTCTTCCATGCAAAGATGAAAATTAGGATGACGAGTATACTTTTTGGGATGATTTGGAGGTATTTATGATAGAATTAGATGTTCATCATTCATCTTCTCATAAAGAACAAGTTCAACATGTTGTTGAGCACATAATGGTTGCTAAGATTCCGCAAAAGCATGAGAATGATCTTGATAAGATGCTGGTCTAAATGGAAACAAGTGTAGACAACTTGGAAAGGAGGCTTCAAGAATCTGATTTGGTTCAAATGGTACACGGAAATCAGCCAATCATTAATGATCAAGATGTTTGCAATCAACAAAATTAGGTAGATGAACCAATAACTCTTTCTCCTAATTCTTTTAAACTTGAATTCTCTAGTCTGAATGATATGGTGATTGAAGATATAGTTGAAGTAATAGAAAGCAGCAGTATTCCATAATTTATTATTACAAGGGGCTGCCCAATCAGGCATATTTTCAGAATGGAGCCTAAGTCTGAAATTTTAGACATTAAAGAGAAGGACCAACACATTTATTCACCTCAAATCTGCATTAATTTTGATCAAATCCAACATGTATGTGATCTGTTCTATCATTTTAAAGATATGCTATAGGAGTTTTTGGTATTTTTAGTCATATTGCATATCTTTTCAATTGCACGTATGCATGCATATCATATGTTATTGGTGAGAAAAGGAAGTTAATTCAATTAATCTATTAATGGATGTAACTGAGGCTTGGATGATTGGTTAGCTTACGGTAGATTAAACGTTTTCAGTTTTAGCTTGCTTTCTCCAAGTGCTGGGCACACTAGTTTTAGTTTTCAGTTGGTAGTTTTCTCAAGGTTGCATGGCAAAAATGTTCAGAAATGTATACATTAATCCTAAATCGAAGCATTAGATATTCCAAGGGTTCAAATTAGGCAAAATGGCTACACTCCAAAACAGGTCATCCATGACATTTCTTAACAGCTTGCAGACTTCAGAAAGAAGGCAATTTTTTTAAGAGAGAGTACTTGATATAATTCTGAAAATGGACTCAAATTTGTTTTCTACCTCATGATAGATGTTTGCAAATCAATAATTGTATCTCATCAGTATCATCATACCACATGTCTGATTTAGCAGCCATATGATGGTGCTGAGGAAAGACAAGTACAAATTCCCTAAACAGCTAGCATGAGGTATTTTTTTCAGTTTCAATTTTAGTTTTGCAATTGAGTGGCGTGTTTAAGTTTTTAGAATTTTCTAAGTTTTCCAAGGTTTAATAATGTTCAGTTTTATCAAAGTTCAAGACTATGTGCCCAATGGACTGCAAAAGGCAACTGGTCTGTTTTGTTCAGCAGGCAAACACCCCTAAGGGGTCGCTAGAAAATGTTATCATTTTAGTTGCATACTAAGTTGGTAAATTGATAATTGTTTTACATTGAAGTATGAATTTGATAGTTGTTGTCCTAAGTGCAGAATTGTTTAAAATAGAGAAGAGAAAGTACATATTCAGCATAACAACTATAAACATCAAAGAACTTGGATCAAGGTACATCTATTCAACACTACTATTCAGATATTGAAGATAAAATTCATTGCTTTTGCATTCATATTAACACTGATGTTGTTCTCTAAGTATTGATCATATTTAAACTTTCAATTTCATAATTGATCATTACATTGAACATTCAAAGTGAATGTAGTAAACAAGTATTCCTTCATAGGTTACATCTTTCATATTGAAAACATAGAGAAGATGTACAATGCTGAAAGTAAGAAAGGAGTATAAGAAGGTTTAGGGGTCCATGCATTGCCTTTAAGAGGTCTTTTGCATGTTGAAGCTGATTGGTTGTATAATTTGAATCTTCATTTCTTTAGCTTTGTCCTTGTTTATCATGCATCCTAAGTCTTCTTCTGGTTTTGCTCTGTATTATGGAGAGAGAGAAGAGTTAGATCCAAATTGGATCTAAGAAATACATAGATACCTAAAATAGCATGCTACATTCACACTTTTAGAGCTATACTTTTATGTAAACATCAATGCAATAGCAAGAGAAACAAAAGTAGAATGCAGGAAGAAACATAATACTGAAAGTTCACAAGTTGCAGATGAAGAAGGAAGAAGACAAAAAAGGAGATCATTTTTTATACTAATACTGTTTGCTTCATGTGTAGTTAAAGACTAAGTAGGTTATTAAGAGGACGCACAATCATTACAGGTGTGAAACTTTCTAACTGAAGTAATGGAGGGAAAAAATATGCAAAGAATTAGAGTAACAATATATTCATATGTTGTCATAGAGTGTGCATTTACAGAAAATAGCTACGTTATGTCAAGATGAGAGATACATATGCTGAAGGTGTTGAAATGATACAAGTACAAAATTTTGAATGTTTTGTTTATGGGTGTCATGAGCCCATGCTCGAACCCCATTGACAAAACATTCAAATTATTTTGTTTTCTATTTTTCAAATAGGAAAAATCAGTCATTATTAAGTTACAGTTCAACAAATATTAAAAAAAGGAAAAGTTAGGCATGTTTTTACAGTCATAGCACTTGTCTCGAGCTTCAAAGCATTGTTTAAAATAGAGAGTCAAGCACGGAAAATAAACAGTGACTATTAATATGATGGCAGTGAACATCAGATATAAAACCCTTCAACAATTTCAATTTTGTGCCATCAAGGAAAGATAACTAAGCACTGGTACTATGTAGATCCTAACATGAAAAATGAGCAGATTATTAGTATGGACAATGAATCTATGCTAGTCGGCAGTAGGCAATAGAAAGAAAGTCCTAAATTGTTTGCAACAGAAGGAGAGTATTTTCAACTTCAACAAAAGTTAATATCAAACAAAAGCTCTAAAATTTACAGCGAGCATTGCAAAGTCACAGTACAATACAAGAACCAAGCATTATTTTTATTGTGTACTCAAGCATTCACAACCGAGCTGCATATTCAAGCTACAACCAAGAGAAAAAACCCAGTTGACTGTTGATAAACAACTAATGCAAAGGGTAGATTACCAATGTTAACTATATGCAAGTTTAATAGTAATCTCGACATTCATCGTGTGTAAGGAAAGTTATCAGAATGCTCAAAAGTAAATAAGAGAAAGAAAGCCCTAGATCAATGAGCTTGAAGCAAGATTTTCAACAGTGGTAAAAAGGAAAGATAGATTGTTACTTATCTATAGTCTAGCCATGTTCTTAATAGCAGTCAAGCTGAGGACTCAAGGTCTCAAGTCTAGCCGAGCTCCTAGAGAAACCCGTGAGCTCTCAATTAGAGGTTCGTTGCATGTAAAAATCATAAGCCTCAGTGATAAAGCCGTGAGTTACCAGTCAATACTACAACCCATGTTTCATAGTCGACTATTAGTGATGGAGCCGTGAGTTTACAGTCCACAACCGACTGTTATTTAGCAATCCGGAGATCAACTATTGGAGATAGAGTCATAGTCAAGGGTCCAATCACAACCAGTCATGGTGAGTTTCTCCAATCTACAGCCCGTGCTTAAATGAAAAATCCCCAGTCCAAACCCCAAGGTCAGAGTCCAGCTTAGAGCCGAGACATTCCACAATAAACTTACAAATCATAGCCGACTGTCACTTAAGCTCGAGTTCTTAATTTCTCAATACCAGTCATAAAGAAGGGATTATGCTAAATAAACTCTAGTCAAGGCTTGAGTTTCAAGCTTTTGTAAATGGATTGATCAAAGCCAAATCATAAGAACCGAGTTCCCAACTACAAACCTCAGTCAAACCAAAATGCAGAAGATATAGATTCAACTCTAGTATAATCTTCATTTTGCAGAGTAGAGCTAGATCATAAGGAGATTGATACAGAAAGAGGAGTGGCAGCCACAAGCTAGGGTTTTACAATCAGTGTTTCCTCAAATTTTTGATTGCAATGCAAAGACTCAAAGACTGAGAATACTGCCAAATTGAAATGAATTATGAAGTCCACTGAAGAAAGAATTAAAAGTAATTAAAATCTGCAGTCTTCCAACTTGTGCATCAAATTTGGAGTTGCCAACTCATACATGCCTTAAAGAAATATTTATCATGAGTTATAATTTGCACTCGAATGGTCATGCTGACCTAAGTGAAATTGTAATAGTTTTTAAACTTAGGTTTAATTATATATGGGTTGGGTTTTAATTGAGTTTATTTCAATTATTCAATTTGATTGTAATATATATTGGTAATATCTTTTAAAAGATATATTATAAATTACCAATATTAAAGGGCTAAATTTTAGGGAGTTTAGTGGCATAATTTGGAGTCAAATTAGGAGGCTATTTTATAGCTGAATTTGAGTTTTTCTAGGAGTGATTTTAGGGGGTGATTGGATTTTTGAAATTGGCCTTGGAGGCTATATAACTGGACTTCTTATTCATTTGTAAGGGTTCAGAATTTGGGGAAAAAGAGGTATTAGTGAGCATATTGTTCCTTTGCATCTTTTCCTTGTGTTTTGTAACCATTTTTGTAGAGTTTGAAGATAATAAAGCTGGCCTTATTATTCATATATTTTTTCTGAGTTTTGCTATCAATCCTTGCAAGTTTTCTGCATTTAAGTGTTTGTATCTTTCAAGCATAGATTATTGAATTTCTCTAAATTCCTATTCTAAATTGTAAAGAATTAACCTTTTGCAAAAGTTACCTGTTTGCTGGTTAAATTCCTATCATTAGTGGTACCAAACCCTAATTGTGAATTTTAAACCATCTTAGGTGTTGAGAAGTGAGAATAATTGCAAAATTTAGTAATGTGTGTCTTGTAGGTAAAGGTTTACAATTATGATAAATTTGAATCCATTTTGGTGTATCACCCCCTTAATTAGTATTCATTTTCCAGTCATTTTCCTTCCTTTTCCCAAAACCATAAAATCAGTATTAGGTGATATTCCAAATCTATAGGAACCGGTCTAGAATTCAGAGATTCGTTCTCTCTCCCACAAAGAGTTTGTTTCCATGTTTCAACGGGAAGGCTAGATTTCCAATCAAGCTAGAGGCGCATTCCTGATTGACAATAGGTAGATCCAGTGATTCACATGAGGAAAATTTATGAACAATTATCATTACATGTTGTTACTTTGATGCATTCAATATATAATTGAGTTGTCAAACATAAAAATTTACAAAATTAAAAGTTGCAGACAATGAAGTAATTTATGCAAGAGATTACAATTACAGAAATGGAAGCTTCAAGTGAATTTGGAAAGAAGAGACCAACAAAGAGCAGGGAATCGAAAGGAATGTAGGGCACTACTCGGAGAAGATTAGTTCAATAGGCCTATTTTTATTGTTAATATTCATTCTTTTTAGTTATTTTCACAAACTAATTGTAACTGATGATGAAGAGATGTGTCTCTTCATTTGTATGAAACTTCCTACTATATAAATGACAGACAAACAATCATATCTGGACACTACTTTATATACACTACATTTTTACAAGTTATTTTTGTAAACATTGAAGGGGTGGCTGCAAGAAGTTGAGTCTCACTTTTGGGCAAAAAGTGGAAGTGTTTTCTGTGTTTTTCAAATTTCATGTTAATTGATGTCTAAATTTGAGGCACTTAGAGATTGAATCTCAAAAAACTTTAGTATAATAAAATGTAGTGCTTGGAGTCTACTTTTCAAATATGTAATTTATTTAAATACCCACATGGTATAAATTGCTTTTTAGTATGCATGTTTAAAAACCACTTTTTCAAAATGTGTGTTTGAGGACCATACCATAGTCATGTACGACCACCATATTTTGACCTAAATATTGAAAATCCTTCTGGGGAAATATACCTAAGACACCAAAGATTGATGAGCACATTTTTTCTTATTTTTTATTGAATGTTTATTTTAATTAATTTTAAATTGACTATAAAGTACATTTTCAAAACCTCTATTGTACGACCACCATAATTTGATGAAAATTTCATATATTTTTTTAAAAAAAAGAAATTATCTTCAAGAGAATTGTATGTAGATTGATGTTGTATAATTTATTTTCCAAAAAACCTAAAAAACAAAAAATTTATTAAAGTTTTAGTGAACCTCACTATTTAACATTTAGGCGCCACTATTAATTAATAAATAATGTAAAAATAGTAAAAATAATCATATCACTATGAAATTTATATTTTTGAAATCAGGATGGTGAGAACTCTAATGGATTTTTGTTTCATCAAAAAACACGATCAGGTAGGCCCTAAAAAATTACAACAAGGTAGAAATCTAGCATTCCAGTGTCTTAACCAAATTTTTGGAGGTCAAGGCATACAAACCTATTTTGAATTGAAATCGGAGGTGGTGGTGTGTTTCCCACTCATGTCTTAAGAAACGGTTGCCCGTTATTTAAAATTCTAAAAACGGGCACCCATTTCTTAAAAAAATAAATTGGTGTGTAAAAATGCATTTCTAGTCATAATTTTTTTTTTAAATAAAAAAATTAGAAACGCGTACCCATTTTTCAAAAAATGGGCACCCATTTTTTGAATTTTGGATCAACCGTTCAAACCTAAATCGGGTGCCCGTTTCTAGTAGCATTTCCCAATTCTACAAGACTTATGTCGAATAGGCACCCAACTTATTGCACTCACCCAAAGACTTTTCATTATTAATATAAATCAACAAGTTCTTTCAATTTGAAGTTGCGGATCTGATCATTTTGGATTAATCAGTCCTTTGTGATTTTACTTTCAGAAAGTAAAGTTGCTTTCAATCTTTGTGTGTGGAGATTATTTATATTATTCTAAAAACTTGATCATTAGATTTAATAAGTATTATTATCTCTATCTTATTGATCTCGTTAAGTTTGGGTTAAATTCAATAAGACTAATTATGGAATGATAAAGCAATTAAAAGCATCAAAAGAAAGCACTTGATAGGAACATTTTCCCATCTCGCATAAGTTATACATAGGGTTAAAAAGAAATTGTCTCTATAGCCTAATTGAAGAAGACACTAGTCTATCATATTTTAAAGTCATTGTTTGAAGGATTACAAGAAGAAAATAAGAGTAATTTTCATTTTACACAAATCAATTTATAAAGCATTCATGATTTTTTCATCTAAGTAATTAGAAAATAAGTTCAATGATCAATAAGGAGATTTAGTAATTACAAAGGAAAGTTCAGTAATATAAGGATAAGTTAGTTATTTATAAGTTGTGAAGTACACAATTCGATCTCTCCCAAGACCCCATTGTCATATTAAGAGATCAACCATAAGCTATAATACAATCATATTTGCTATAAAAATCCTTCAACCAACAGATTAGGTGAAGGAATAGGTACACCCGCCTTGGTCCTGCAAAGCCTAAAGAGTAGGGGAAGAGGATCATAATCGATCATTCTCGTTTGTTGGCCAAGTCAGTTGGAAAGTCCAAGCATTGAGTTAGGGAAGCTCATAGGATTTCCAATATGTTGATTTGGGAACCAACATGCCTATCTTAATACATCAAAAATAATTCCTTCCGCATATCATTCATTACTCATGTGCCTTATCATGTTCTTATGAACCATCTTATCACATCAAACACATGATGTCTTCCCTATCTCATTTCTACTCACATGCATTATTATGTTCTCAAGATATAAACTAAGGACACCATGCTTTCCCCATGTTATATGCATTCTTGAGACTTATGTTTCATTTAGGTTTCTCTTTATTTTTTCATTTTCCTTTTTGGGGAAAAATTTGTACACATTGACTATTAACTTTATTTTTGTGCTTTGGATCCTTACCATTTGATATAACACCACTTACTTATCGCATGACCTTATCTATCATATTTATTCCATGAATTTTCATGATATATATACTTATGTGCATACATCACCTTTGTTTATATTTTTTTTTCATGTATTATTTCTTCATCTCCTTCAATTCCTCACACACTTTATAGATAACCAATTGAAGTGACATATATATCATTAGCAACATACCTATCTTGAGATTTAAAGTAGTAAATTATGCTACATAAGAATCATTACTAGTCTTATATGAATGTTGATTGCATTTATTATGACTATAATATAGGAAATTACATATATTCTTTTAATTTAAATCCATCTTTTTTGCTTACTTTGGTTTACATCACCTTAGTGTGTTTTTAGGTTCATTCTATCCCTTTTATAGCTCTTTTCTACCCATGGTGCTAACTTTTTCCCTCTTGCAATATTTTTGTAGTGAAATTAATGTTATAAATATCTTGCCTCAAGTTTCATCCTTTTTGGATTTTAGATTTTTGGAGACTAGCATAATGTGTAGATACTCATGTAGCTAGCTAACATCTCATGATAGTTCTCTATTAAGAAAGTATATCCAAAGATACTCCACCTACTACTTGTCCATGTTGGTGGTAATTGATCAAGATGAATCTAAATGGATTTCAAACACCATTATCTCCTTCATATTCCTCATTGGAGTATTACATGTCATTCACGCATTTGACCTCCCACATTTTCATTCATTCTACCAACACTCTATATAGTTATTTTCTCCCTATGAGAAAACCAACACTACCATAATAATCTTCTTGAAGGTCTTGTGACATTCCAAAAAACTCTTGTTTGATTATCTGTTTTCATCGAGATTCAAGAGGTGATCCATTGTAATCCCACAATAATGGGTTACAAACTTAGGACATCTTGATTTTTCTTGAAATAACATAGTTTTTAGAAAATATAATTATTTAAGCCTTGAGAGGTCCCATTTGAAGGAAGTAATTGAAGAGGATTAGATCAAACCCTCTTAGATTAAACCCCCTTGAGTAGAAACCTTTTAGTCTTAAGTCATACCTACAATGAAGTCTCTTCTACATCTATTGAAATGCTAACAAAAAAACACTTTTATTTTACCTTTTGGGGGGTCAAATGAATTTATTAAGAAGTTATGCTTTTTAATTTTGTAGTATTTATGATGAGCTTCCCAAAAAGTATAATTTTAAATATTTAATTGTATTAAAATATTTATTTTTATTTCTTGTGAATGTAAGGTTTTCATTAAAAATTAAGGTATTTGTTTCACACATGTAGAAAAATAGGAAAATAGATTTAAAAAATTAAAAGTATAGTATCCTTAAGTACTGATATACTCATTTCAACAAAAAAATAAGTTAATTCAAATGCATGCAAAAAGTTATGCATGATGACATAAACCTTTGTCCCAATTACAATTGCTCTGAATTAAAAAAATTAACTAGAAAACATATATGCAACAAAAAACTATGAAAAATATCTCTACACTAGATATTGTGAAAAACTATATTTTAAGAATCAGAATTTAATTCATTCAATGAAAAATGTTATGCATGACATCTTAAACATCACTTCTCAAAAGTGTTGATTACTATAAAAAACTTTATGTAAAAAATGCACAATTGATTTTTATTTAATTTTTTAAAATATATTTAGAATCTACCCAAAAAACCTCACAAATCAATAGTTTGCTTCATATTCAGATTTTTAATAATTTAGTTTCTACAAATGTTAGAAAGTGAAGATCTGGCACAAAATGTTGATTTTGATGTTAAGTTTGGCCAAAAAGTGTAACCTACTATTGTGGGATCACCAATTATAATTATATAAGGATCTTATTTTATTTTCTCTAACATTTTCTACTTTATCATTATTATTAAATAGAACCTTTTTTGTGGTTCCTTGGGATACTCACATCCTTACAATTACTTTCATTCTAGTTTATATTATTTTCATTTCACTTATCTTTCTATTCTTGCATGCGCATAGAAGATGAAGACATACTTTGTTTATAAATATATTTATCATTGATTGTTTATACAGGTCAAAGGACCGACATAGGCTCTTGACAATTAATATGTAAATAAAAAAATTCTAGTTTCATTGTGTTTTAGCTCATTAGAAAAATGAAATTTTCAAGGGTAAAACACATTATAATAAGCTAAATAATTGACTCTTTTTGTTAGATTAATATTATAATAGCTTCTTTCTCAAAGGAAAAGATTTAAACCCAGTATAGTGTTCAATGAGATCGTTTGACAAAGAGTCATACTTTATCTTTATTGGGTTGAGTCTCATACGCTGATGACCATGCTTGAAGTGCTATACCACATTACCACTACCACATTCAGAAAAGTATTACCATATCACTTTTCATGCATCCAAAATTTCCTAACCCTTTTCAATTTCCTACTTTAACATTTTCTTAGATAGTTAAATAAAGCATTTTATTTAGAGGTTGATTTAACATGTGTGATAGATATTACTCATCACATTTGTTTTCTCTATTTTATAGGTTCTTATAGAGTGGCTAAATCTAGAAAGAGGAGCACATGAAGATTTTGAAATGGGTCTATTGTTTTACATGGAGAGCATAAGCTTTTATGGTTTGAATATTTATTTTTCAAGTATGATAAGAATGTAAACTTTGAAATAGATGTTCATTTTAGAATTTAAAAAAATGTAATAATAAAATTTGTATATTTACAAATTCATGATTAATTTATAATCTATTTTTAAAAAAATATCTTTAAATCCTTCTATGATAGATTGATTCTTACTCATGCCTATTTATTCTCACCTTCAAAATGTACGAAAATAGTAAACTTTATTTTACCTATTATAACTCTAAGATTACTCTTAATCATTTAGTATTTAATATTTATATTAGTGAATGTAAATTACTTTTACTCTAGCAATTTAAGATACTAAAATATAAAGTATAAACAAACATAATATCTCTTTACAATGCCAGAATAATAACTTTCAAACCAAATTGTCTTATTCAATACTTTGTATGAAAAAAGCAAATTATTAAACAACCTATATAAAGAGACCCATTTCACCTAAACGTGTCCATTTCAAAAACCCAACCCTAGAGCTCACCTCAAAAACCTGAAAATTTGGAGTATATAAGAAGATAGTGATTTCTATAATAAAATAACAATGTATATTTTCAAGAGGAGGTGGGCATGTGGCCCAAATTCTTTTAAGGCGACTCACTTTGTATGAAAGACAATACAAATAGAATTATTGCCATTGACTCTTGACAGTTATTGAATGCAACACTTGATTTTTAATGGTACTTACGAAAGGTTGATTGAAGTGAGACCTTTTATTCCACTCTATTGTAAGCTAACTACAGATACCATAAAGAAAGAATGCTTGTACAAAAGCTCATATAGAGACAACGTTCTCACATGGATGTGCTTGCATCAAGTTTTTAAATAATTGTGAGGAATAAGTTATATGTTGAGAGGTGTGTGTAAATTGAAAGTTTGTGCTTGCATCAATTTTTTAATAATTGTGAGGAATAAGTTATATGTTGAGAGGTGTATGTGTAAATTGAAAGGTTGGTTTGTTATTTTGTTTTTTTTTTTGTTATATTAAGGAAAATATTTTTTTAAATGAGACAATTGTAGTGATTAAATATTTATTGGTGTGAATTCGTTTTTAAATATTTATGGAAATGAGATCTTAAAAAATTAAAAAAAGTTTTTCAATTGAAAATCTTAGACTAATAAGTAAATAATAATAAAATTTTTGAATTAAGAATTTGAATTGGAAGTTCTTTGAAAAGTTTATCTCAATTTCAATCAGTCAACTTCATGAAATGGTTTAGAAATTCGATCTCCCTTAACAAATATTTTGACTTACATAACCACGAGAACTTTCTTGAACTAAGTTATTCACGCACACCTTGTAGAAGTTGGAGTCCTTTGGAGGGTCCATTGGTTTGTCAGATAGTCACATGGTCACCAACAAAGAAGTGGCACAAACTATCCTTCACCTTTTGTAACACACATAAAGAACTTGTATGTCCAAATAAGTTCCAAAAGGATAAGATAGACTTCCAACATTTTATGGAGTTAATTATGAAGAATTAGAACCAATTCGTACATACTCATGCCAAAGAATATGATTTATATATATTTTAAATTATATTGAATATAAAGAATAAATTAGTTATCTAGACACGAATCACTACTTTATGCTAGATGTATAAACTCACTTGACCAAACTATATAGATATAGTCAAGTGAAGAGGAAAGAAAATCAAAGTAAAAGAACATACATGAAGACTCATGACTTTGGAGATGGAGCACAACATACTATGGATTCCCTCGTCATCAGAAGCAAGATGAAGCAAGATTAAAAATAATGGAGTGTTATGAATTTGTATGGGCTATTATATGCTTTTCAAGCTTGGTGCCATTTTTAAATATAGGGATAGATTGTGGGTAGTCTAAAAGTTTTTCTCCACTATATTTATTTGTATGATAACTAATATTTCTATATCACTCCTCTAACATAAGGGTTGTGGACACTTTCACTATAAGATTATGGGATCTAAAAATCATGTGTTCCCCTTTTGAAAGAGATTAAACTATTTTATCTACTTGTTTCTTTTATATATCAAGTAGGAGCTCTATACTCTCTTATTTAAATATGCTAAAGATGTTAACTTGTAATTCATTGTTATGATTAAATTTAGGGCCTTCGTCAAACAAAAGCTTCAAAATTTGTAAAAATTAATTAAGTTTCATTCTAGCTTGGCCCAATGCCTATAGAACTAATTTGGAAGTTATAATTGAATATATAGACCAATAGAAGTGAACTAGATAGAAATTTATGATTCTAGTAGATATATCTCAGCTTAATGTACCTATGTTTGATGTCAGTGTTAGCAATAAGGTGTCTCAACCTTGGATAATTCCTATTCTTATTATTTGTTTTGTAAAATGTATTTCTTGCAAATAATGTTGATGTGTCGGCATCTTGAATTGTGTGTAAGAAGATCATGGCTAAAACGGTTATGACGGATTCCTATGACACGTAAGAGCTATGTCAGGAAGATTCAATGACAGGTGAAGACATGTGGCAACTGATAAAATTTGAGTACTGTACACTCTTCCCCAATCGTAAAACCTATTTTCTCGGAGAATGGTAGAACCCTAATACGGTTATCTTTGGGAGTAGCCCTAAAAGTGAAGCGCATGATATAAGCTTTTTTAGGGTTGTGAAGAGATGTGATGCGAGTGTATTGTTGGAACGTTTTTATGCTGCCGTGATTTGTCTTCAAGGTTTCGAAATGTTCTAAAAGAACTTGCATTGCAAGTGTATTGTAAGCTGTAATAGTTTTGATCAATACATTGTGCAGGTTTTGGACTGTTGGGGTTTTTACCGAAAGGTTTCCCCAAGGTATATCATTGTGTCATTCTCTATTTTTCTATATGCATGGTATGTGGTTGCAATATCTTTGTTAAAGTAGTTAACGAATCTGAAATTGTAAGGATTTATAGGAATTTGCACAATACTCTCCTATAGAGATTAGCGTAGGAAGCTGTTTCCACACCTGAGTTTCCTTACAAGTGGTATCAGAGCTTGATCAACTTTTGATCCTAGTTGTTGGGTAGGGTTTTTTGAGCTGATCTCAAGTTTGAGTGGGAGTTTTTTGCAGAGCTTTCTGAATCTTATTTGTAGATTGAGATGGCAAGTTCATCATATGGAAGAATGGAGGTGGAGAAATTTAACGATACTAATTTCGAGTTGTGGAAACTCAAGATGGAAGACATGTTGGAAGATCGTGACCTATGGGAAGCGACTTCAAGTGCTACAAGACCAACAACTATAGCTCAAGCAGATTGGGATATCAAAGACCATAAAGCTAAGGGTCTCATAAGACTCTGTTTAACCGATGCAATTCTTCTGAATGTTCTAGATGAGAAAACCGCAAATAGTTTGTGGGAAAGACTTGCGGCCGTGTATCAGGCCAAATCTCTGGTGAACAAGTTGTTCTTGAGGAAGAAGTTGTACTCTCTGTGAATGGAGGAAGGTGGATCCTTAGCGGATCATTTAAATGCATTTAATCTGTTGGCTGCATAGTTGACATCAGCTGGTGTCAAGTTAGAGGAGGAGGATCGTTGCTACACACTTTTGTGTTCTTTACCGGATTCATGGGACCATCTTGTGATGGCTCTCAGAAGCACGTTAGTCACCTTCAAAATGGATGATGTGGTGTCTTCGCTGCTATCAGAGGAGATGCGGAGAAAGGCTTCCGTTTCGAAAAAAGAAGCCCTTGTTGTTCGTGGGAGATCCATTGAAAGAGGGAAGAAAAATGACAATAAGGGTAGATCCAAATCTCGTGGGAAGTCAAAGACTTCCAATAAGTCCAAGGCAAAATGTTGGAACTGTGATAAATCTGGGCACTTCCGTAAAGACTGCAAAGAGCCAAAGAAGAAAAAGAAAGGTTCAGATTCACCTTCAAAAAGATCTCAAGAAGATGGCGATGCATTCATCGCAGCTTTGGCAGCCCATGCATCTGATGATGTGTGGTTGGTTGACTCGGGTGCATCTTTTCACATGACCTCTCATCGAAACTGGTTCTCAAAATATGAAGAGTTCGATGGTGGAAAGGTGTACTTGGGTGATGATTCTCACCTAAAGATAGTTGGACGCGGAAGGGTCACTATCAAATTTCCTGATGGACGAGTAAAGGGAATCAACGGAGTTATGCACATTCCGGGTTTGGCACGCAACCTATTATCTGTAAGTATGCTGAATGATGTAGGTGTGCAAGTTGTTTTTTCGAAAGAAGGATGCAAGATGATGAGAGGATCGATAGTGCTTGCAAGGGGTACTAGGAGAGGTACCTTATTTCAGCTAGATGCATGTATTCCTCTATGTAATAGTTCTTCATCCTCACCATCTGAACAAGCAGTGAAGAAGTCTGTGGCTATTGGTTCCGATGGTAGTGCAAACACTTTGGAAGGTAAGCTTCCTGCAGAAAAGACAATGTTGTGGCATATGAGATTTGGCCACATTGGTGAAAAGGGTCTCAGAACCCTGAAAAATAAAAATCTCGTCGAGGGGTTAAATGATTGCAATCTCGAGTTCGACTTCTGCGAACACTGTGTCTATGGTAAACAAAATCGTGTTCAGTTTTACTCTAGTTCTCACAAATCTTTTGATGTTTTGGATCTTATTCATTCTGATGTATTTGGTCCTGTAAAAGTTCCTTCAATCTCCAAGTCTATATTTTTTGTATCTTTCATAGATGATTACAGTAGAAGGACATGGATTTATTTCCTTAAAAGTAAGACACAAGTCTTTAGTCAGTTCAAGGAATTTAAAGCTCTTGTAGAGAATCAGACTAGTAAGAAGATTAAGTGTGTGAGAACTGACAATGGTGGTGAGTTTTGCTCAGCAGAGTTTGAACAGTTCTGTAAAGAACAAGGTATCGAGAGGCATAAGACAACTCCTTATACCCCACAGCAAAATGGAGTTGCAGAGAGAATGAATAGGACACTGATGGAGAAGGCTAGGAGTATGCTTAGTGGAGCTGGTTTAGAACAAAGGTTTTGGGCCGAAGCTGTGGCCATTGCTTGCTATCTGGTTAACAGATCTCCTACATCAGCCCTTGTTGATGAAAAAGAAAAGGAAAAAGATGTTGTTCAGTTGCCTCCTACCCTTGAGAAGACTGAACAGAGAGACCATGTTGGGCCTAATGATGAGGAGAGCTCTAGCATCTCTGATAGTTCAGAAAAAGAGGAAGAACAACCTCAACCGCAGCCCTTGAGGAGATCCACGAGAGAAAGAAAGCAACCAGAAAGGTTTGGTTATTCTATGTTAGATTCCAATTGTGCCTTTGCTTTGATTACTAACACTGATGAGCCTAGATCTGTGAAAGAGGCTTTGGGCATGGAAGATGCAGGTTCCTGGATTGAGGCTATGGATGATGAGATGGCTTCATTCGAGAAAAACAAAACTTGGGACCTTGTACCTTTGCCTAAAGGGAGAAAATCTGTTGGCTGTAAATGGGTGTTCAAGAAGAAATTCTGTGCAGATGGCAGTGTTGAAAGGTACAAAGCTAGATTGGTTGCAAAGGGGTATTCATAGGTAGAGGGAATAGATTATGGTGAAATATTCTCTCCTGTTGCAAAGTTGACATCCATTAGATTTCTGTTATCTCTTGCTGCATCATATGATTTAGAGATAGAACAGATGGATGTGAAGACAGCTTTCCTTCATGGTGATTTGGAGGAAGAGATTTATATGTCACAGCCTGAGCACTACATTGTTAAAGGTAAAGAATCCTTAGTTTGTAGATTAAAGAAATCTCTATATGGTTTGAAGCAATCTCCTAGGATGTGGTACCTTAAGTTTGATGCCTTTGTGTTGTCAACTGGATTTGTAAGATCAAAATCAGATCATTGTGTTTATTTCAGAGGTGAAAATGATCGCCTTCTTATTGTTGCATTATATGTTGTTGTTTGGGAAGGGTAAGGGTATGATTTCTGATTTTAAATCTCAGTTGTCAGCACAGTTTGAGATGAAAGATCTTGGGGCAGCAAGGTACATCTTGGGTATGGAAATCAGTAGAGACAGGTCTAACAGAAAACTTTGGTTGAGTCAAAGTAAGTATGTGAAGTCTGTGTTGGACAGGTTCAACATGGCAGATTGTAGACCACTATGTGTTCCTATTTCTGTGGGAACAAAGTTATCTGTAGATGATTGTCCAAAATCTCCTAGTGAGGTGGAGGACATGAGTAGAGTACCTTATGCTAGTGCAGTTGGTAGTCTTATGTATGCTATGGTCTGTACTAGACCAGACATTGCCCAAGCAGTGGGAGTCCTGAGTCGGTTTATGGCCAACCCTGGACAGGTACATTGGGATACAGTTAAGCGAGTATTCAGATATTTGAGGGGTACATCAGATTACTCCATATGTTATTATGGTAACTCTTCTGGATCTCCACATTCAGTTTGTATTCGTGGGTTTGTGGATTCATATTGGGCAAGTGATATTGATAGCAGGAGATCCACCAGTGCTTATGTGTTCACTATGTTTGGTGGTGCCATCAGTTGGATGAGTAAGCGACAACCTGTGGTTACTTTGTCCACTATAGAAGCTGAGTACATGGCTGCTACTCATGCTTGTAAAGAAGCCATTTGGCTTAGAAGATTGTGTTCTGATGTTGGTGTTGATGTAGAACAGATTACTATTTGGTGTGACAGTCAGAGCGCTATTTGCCTTGCAAAGAATCCAACTTTCCATGCCAGAACGAAGCACATTGATGTGCAGTTTCACTTTGTGAGAGATATGGTGGAAGATGGGAAGGTAAATTTGGAGAAGGTAGATACTGTGAAGAATGTTGCAGATGCATTAACGAAACCAGTGGGCACTGAGAAGTTCAGATGGTGTTCAGAGTCTATGGGCCTTTTGGCCTATAGCGGTTAGTTCCTGTTATGTTCTTGTTGCTCTTACAAGGTGTTCGACAAGTGGGAGAATGTTAGGAATAAGGTGTCTCAACCTTGGATAATTCCTATTCTTATTATTTGTTTTGTAAAATGTATTTCTTGCAAATAATGTTGATGTGTTGGCATCTTGAATTGTGTGTAAGGAGATCATGGCTAAAACGGTTATGACGGATTCCTATGACACGTAAGGGCTATGTCAGGAAGATTCAATGATAGGTGAAGACATGTGGCAACTGATAAAATTTGAGTACTGTACACTCTTCCCCAATCGTAAAACCTATTTTCTCAGAGAATGGTAAAACCCTAATACGGTTATCTTTGGGAGTAGCCCTAAAAGTGAAGCGCATGATATAAGCTTTTTTAGGGTTGCGAAGAGATGTGATGCGAGTGTATTGTTGGAACATTTTTATGCTGTCGTGATTTGTCTTCAAGGTTTCGAAATCTTCTGAAAGAACTTACATTGCAAGTGTATTGTAAGTTGTAATAGTTTTGATCAATACATTGTGCAGGTTTTGGAGTGCTGGGGTTTTTACCGAAAGGTTTCCCCAAGGTATATCATTGTGTCATTCTCTATTTTTCTGTATGCATGGTATGTGGTTGCAATATTTTTGTTAAAGTAGTTAACAAATCTGAAATTGTAAGGATTTATAAGAATTTGCTCAATACTCTCCTATAGAGATTAGCGTAGGAAGCTGTTTCCGCACCTGAGTTTCCTTACAGTCAGATGGTGTGTAGAGACATCATTTGGGAACATGCAAGGATTAAGTCTCCTTTTTAGGCAACGTAAATTAATGGGATGTATCAAGATTGAAGATAGTAGGTAAGTGTTGGTATACTAATATATTTCACCTAAGATAGTCTTTACCCTAAGCATAATATCATACCTAGTTATTAAGCTTACTTAGGATTATAGGGTTTTTTATTTTTCCCTTGCCTAGGTAGCTAATAAAGACTATGTCACCCTTAATATGATATCATTAAGTGTTGCCACTACCTCGTCAATTATTGATCAACGACAAGTATGTGTCACCTTTATCTAATAAAAAACCACCTATTTAACTTAGTTAAGTTTGATGATCTCCTACTTGGGAGTTAACTTGTGGCCTTCTGGACATGTTTCATCTTGACTTAGTTATCCAAGAGACCTCTATATTTGTACATTACTCAACATATCTCTTGCACACTCAATCAGTATGGAATAGCAACATTCTTCTTTCTACTACTTTGACTAATTCATGAATATATTAGGTTTTAGGTTGATTTTTCTTATTATAAAGTCTAACATGGTATCAAAGCCATGATTTGGGATTAATTCATATTCTTATTTCTAGTACTATTAAGATTTATGTATTAAGCTATTATGAGTTCACCATTATTTCAAGCAAGATCAAATTAAGTAGATTCAACTTTTCCTTAGACGTTAAAAGTCTAACTAGCTTTTGTGTACTTCCTTTCTAGAGAAATTTAGCACTATATTGAGCCTGTTGTTGCATCCAAAAGGCACAAAAACAACAAGATTACCTCAACACTTATTAAAATCAAAGTACTTCATCCAAAGATCAAAGAAAATTTCTCATGTATATAGCTCCAAAAATGAGGCCAATAATTAAGAAGATTTTTTTGGTGCAAAGCACTACCACTTTGTTTGCCCCCATTTTAAGTGCCACCTTCACTGGGATATCAAAGATGGAAAGGTTTGCTAAAGTTGAAAATTGTTTGGCACTAAAAAAATTTAAACAAGAATGAAGGAATGATCTTCCTCATCCAAACCCCACAAGGCCATGGGAAAGCATTCTATGGACCTTGTAGAAGTATTTCCTATGACTAGACATAAATACAATTATTTATATGTGGTACACAATAGATTCAATAAAATGAGTATTCTAAAACTTGAGAAAAAGAATAGCATAGGTAAATAAGTTGGTGAAAAGTTATTTTCTCATGTGAAAGAGCACTTTGGACTTAATAAGTTATAATGTCTCGACCTAGGACCTTACATAATTTGCCCTAATATTCCCAATTAGAGTTTGGGATGCTCTGAGAAATGACAACTTCTGATGTTCCCTAATAGAAGAATACAAATTCCCAAAGATTAACATGCATCACTATATATGAAATTAGATTAAGAAACAATCAATGATTTATAATACATACTTAAGCCCCACTTCCTTACTTCTCTCCTAATCACAAACATATATGATATATTTGTTAATAATATTAGATCAGAGTTAAATATCAGCTATGTTCAATATATATATATATATATATATATATATATATATATATATATATATATATATATATATATATATATATAGACACACACACACACACACACACACACATGGTCATGTTAAGGTTCTTTAACTTAATTGTTCAATTAAATATAATGATTGGTGATCAAATCTGATTCATAGATGCTAGCCAGTAATACGTATAAATTATTACCTTTTCCATATCTTCTTTTTGATGAATATCTAATATCTTGTATATTTCTTGATTCGTTGCTCCTTTAATATGATCAATATCAAACATATAAAAAAATCTCCTAAATTATATATGTATTCTATTGACATAATCATTTACATATTATTTCTAACATATTCATTTGCATTTATAAGTATAACCCCATGCATTGTGATGGCACTTGCAACTAAATTGACAATGATAGAAATACATACAACCTAATTTGATCCTAGATTTGGGTAGGATGCTTTCATTAATTCAATGATCCCCAATGGATTGATAACAATTGCTAATTCATGATGATGTTCAATGCACATTCCATGATGCTTTTTCTACAACTATCATTGATTTTGATCAACATCCCTTATAAAATGGTAATGTCCCCCCATTTGAAAAAGATCCATGTTGACTTATATCTTGCAAAGCCTAAGAGATGCGTCTCTTTGCCTTGCATCATTAATTGTTGAATATATTTCTATCTTCTCTTTTTGTTAATCATTGGACCACTTAGCCATACATGGCCTTTGCTATGAACATGCGTGGATATTTGTTTGGATTAGAATATAGTAAGTCGCCTAGGATATCTGAGTTGGTATTGATATTAAGGAATGGTGTAATATTAAGATTTGATAGTATTGCTGACTATTATATATAATATAATATTATTAATATTAAGAAATGATATAATAATAAAAAATTATTATTATATCTTTATTTGTAAAATATTATATTATTGATATTAGGAAATGATATACTATTAATTATTATTAATTTTATTAAAATATTATTTTGTGACAAACTATATGAGGAATTGTGTTTGTGTGCACACTCACATGTGTACTTGTGTGTGTGTGTGCATGCGTGTATGTGTGTGCACACTCACATGCATACTTGTGTGTGCATTCTACGCAATTTGTACTTCCAATTTATATATGTATTATAATATGTTTATATTGTATATGGATTAGGTATGGCTTATGACACAAGTCCATAATTTAGATAGACGTATAAAGTTGGAAAATTTTGGTCCCCTTTGTGGAGTACGATGGACACAAGACAAAAGAGTACCACTTTTCACTCACAAACAAGTGGTCATAAAGAGATGCGAGAATAAGTGTCCTAAAACTTAACATGAATCACTTCCTTGCATCCAACACTCTTATAGTAGGGCACTTCATTCTTCGACAAATCACTCGCTATGTGACATGTTTGGTATATGTCATCAAGTTCTCTTCTTGTAGATTCTAAATAATAATTATAATAAGACAACTAGGAGGGTAAAGCTTCAAACCTTGCTAAGGAAATTGAACAAATCCATCTAAGGTAAAAGAACAATTAGAAAAGAACTCAAAATTTGTATCAAAACAAGGCACTATCACCATAAAAAGGGACATAATTAAAGGTGGGATAGAGTTTGTCTTTTCTTTGGTTAAAAAAGACTATGAGGACAAGCTAACAAAATTAAGCCATTGAGATATGGACCTTTCACTATTTTTGGAGGTCCCAAGTGAAACTTCTATCAAACTTCATCTTCCTCCTTTCATGAACATGTACTCAATTGTTAATAGTGAGTATTTAGACATTTATGAGCCTTCTATGTTAAATGCTAACCAAGAAGAATAGGTACTACCAACTCTGAAGACAAATGTGGAAGAAAGAGTCATATTCGAAGGATGTAGTGCTAGAAAGGAAGTAGAGGGAAACCCAAGATAGAGTTAAAGAAACAAGGAAATTATGAGTTAAAGATTATAGGGCGAGTCAATCAAATGTTATTCAAGAGAAAAGGCAAAGATCTCTTCTTTGTAACTTA
This sequence comes from Chamaecyparis obtusa, assembly GCA_027943335.1. Lineage (NCBI taxonomy): Eukaryota > Viridiplantae > Streptophyta > Pinopsida > Cupressales > Cupressaceae > Chamaecyparis > Chamaecyparis obtusa. Next base: position 1,551,974 of record BSBK01002762.1, read on the forward strand.
TTTTTGCATTCACCTTTTGTAGGACCAGAGCCTCCTAAGAAGAAAGGTGTAACATACGTACATACATATACAAATACAAATACATATACATAGACATAGACATATGGCACATAAATTTGAGTAGAAAAATAGATTTGGACACAAACAAAAAAAGAACAAAACTAACAAAGAAAAACACAACACAAACCAATGAGACAATTGTATTCATGATTTATCAAGACCATGATAATGATATTGTCCATAAAGAATGAACACTAAATATAGAATGTAGAATGTACAACTCCGTGTGTGGGGTAATTTTCCTAGGACTCAACAATTATTTTCACAAGAGTCCATAAATTGGAGTTGATGCTTGGGTTTTAAAGTATAAATTGATCGTTCAAGTATAATACTAATATTGTATGAGAATTCAGTTGTTTATTGAAGGATATAAGTAGAAGTAGAGGGCTGAAGATGTAAGTCCCACATATAACTATCTTTCCAAATTAATGCGTAAGGTAAAAAGACCATTATCACTACGATAAGTTTGATTTAACCTTTAAGTTGGAGATTTCAAGAATAAAAATACACATTTTGCATGTGTCTTTTTCAAGTTTATTTCTAGTTTGCTCACAATATTCGCTGTATTCATCTCTTATAAAGCAAACTTCAATTGAATAAATAACAAGTAATAACTAATAATACTTTTCTGATTCTCCAATTTTATTTTGAGAAGTTACTGGATCATGGAGGAAATTGCATATGGCAAGCTCCAAGACATTCCTCGGTATACTTTTTGTAAATAGTTCTAGACACTATTCTAAGGGATGTGTGTCATGGTTTATCTTATGTTATATGCAATAGTGTCAAGGTGATGTAACCAAGGAGGATAGACTCTGGTTTGAATTTCACCCAATTTCACCATCCTGTCAAAGTTTGTACCTATCTTTATACTCAAAAGCCAAGAGAACTGCTACAGGTGAATGCCATCGCCTTTAAGTTTCTCTCCCCTCTTTGTTATATTTACAAATATTAAGTGATCATAAATCAAATATTTCAATCTACAAAACAAATAAAAATACAAAATTGCCTCAATCCAAAATAGAAAATACCTTGTAAATGGTAACACAAATTTGTATTTTCAAATTTATTTCAAAGTATATCCATTATTAAAAAAATCTTGTGAACTATAAAGATTCAATGCAAATATTCAAAAATTCAATGGGTTCCGTTGTTACATTCATAAAATATTACACAATACAATGGGTTCCGTTGTTACAGTGATAACGATCAAAATAGCCTTAATGGCCAAAGAATATGCTAGAATACCGCAAGATTTATCTCTCTGATGACTAATATTTAATGAATCGTTGTAAAAATCCCAGGCCACCAAAGCCAAGAGTTAAAGGTGCTAAAACTCCAAAAATGTGAGGAATCATCAAACTTGAGTATAGGAACCATATCTGAATCGATAGAAAGCACCTACCAACCTGCTTGAAGTATACTCCAGACCAGTCTGAAAATGCACGAATGATCAGTTAATGTCAAATTACTACTAACAAGCAATATCACTCAACAATTATGTGACAAAGTAAGTTAGAACCGCAACTGCAACAAAAAAAAGAAAAAAAGAAATTACCGAGGTGATGGACGTGAATAGTAAGTCACCGAGATGAAGTAGACTTTCGATTAAATATCACACAAGACAAGCATAATAGTCTTTTGATTCCGAAGGGAGGGATGTGTAATAAAGTAGATTTCCTATTTAATGTCAGATATTAGACACGTATATGTTTTGTTACTGCCCTCAACAAAGACTGCCTTCTCAGCTATAATTCATTGTTGTAATATTTTGGGGTTAGGGTTTTTGTAAATGGCTCTTTTCTTCATCAAAGAAAAGAAGATATGGGACAGGTACATCAGCACACGCGCAGGATCTTGGAACAGTACAAGATACACAATCAATGCCTATATGATGCATGGACCCCATCTCACTGACATTTCTCAGAAGTCATCACCTCTGAGCAGTTCCATAAATAGAATTATGCATTGCTGAAAAGGTATATTTACTATTATAATAAAGCAAGTTAAAAAACTTTGTAAACCATTGATTCCTAGTAATAATGAAGACTAGTGCAATCTCAAACGGTAAACTTGAATACGAGTGATGAGGATTGACTTTCATTTCCACCCACGTAGTCACCAGTGCTCATGTCAAGGAATTGCTTCCAACATAGAGATTGTAACGTCCCTTTCTTATATTATTGGACACTACTTGGAATTATCCAATTCCTTCTATAAATATGAACAATAAACAATGCAGAGATAATTGATTGGTGGTTCCAAATGCTAATGCAATGAAATTATATATGACTGCTAATGCAATCTATATGACTGGTAATTCCAGATGCTATAATGAATTAAGAGACTTAATGAATTGATACAATATGCAGTGATACGGATGCAATGGCTGTTCTTTAATATGCAGATAATGGAAATGGAAATTTATGTATTTACAATGCTTATTCCAATGCCAAATGGAATACAAGTTACAGACTAAGTCTAATAAATGTTCAGAACTTTAGGTGACGCTATGGCTGTCTCTGTTATGCCAATATGTTCACGCACATCCCCTGCTAGCCATCTCTGATAATCTTTATAACATATGCTACTGTTCAATGGGATGGTCACAGGCAGTATGCCGTCTCTGATATTCTTCGATGTGTATACGCAATCTGCAATTCTATAGAGCCGTCTCTGATATAGAATTATGAATATGCTCGATTATGGTGCTGTGTCTGATATAGCTGTTGCAATACTTGCACAATGATTCCAAGGTTGCGTCAGCAACCGAATACTGCTCAACAGAGCAATAAATCTACAAGGGAGTAATTATAAAATATTGTCAATTGACATCTTCATAATCGAATGGCATGGGATATAAATATGTATCTGAATGAACGCATTGAAGAGTCGCGCCATATAGTTAACTGCAGTTATGATTAATTAGCATCACCATCGGTTATCATGAACCGATAACATAATGCGATCAACACTAATCACATAAAGATAGCAAATGATCAAGCACCAATAATCATCAATGCTGTATGCTTTTCATTACTCATAATAATCAGGATGATTATTATGAGTAATCATGATAATCATGATTTACTCTTGCTTCCATAAATCGGCAGTGACACCCGATTATGGATTGACAGTCCATCTCTGAATATGATACTTGAGCATCTTTGCATCTTTGGTGTATGGATATCATACATGTTAGAATGATCAGAGCATCAATCATTGTAACGTATATATATCTATATATATATATATATATACCAAGGGTGCGATATGGATTCCATCACATATAAATCAATAATGGTATGCTGATGCATGATGCAATCATGTAGATGAGCATGGATGCATGCATGCATGTATGTATATGCATGTGTACATGTACACATGTACATGGGTGAGCATGTGTGCATGTGTCTATGTATATGCAGAGATATATGTAGACATATGTATCTATGCGAGTATGCATGTATATATGTATGTAGATGCATGGGTATGGGTGCATGTATGGATGCTCACGTATATGAGGATGCATCATGAATGAGTATGCTAATGGATGATGCCTTGCTAAATAGTATACATACATGACAAGGTATGTTTTTATTTCCTTGCCTTATTTGTATCTTGTGTTTCATGAGTTTAGAGTTTAAGGGATATCACCGAGATCAAGAATAGACTGGAGAAACTATGGACCAAGAAATCACTCCAACCTGTTAATCAACAGACTATCCTCAATCTGTGGGAAGAGGAGGTGGTGGGTGCACAAACACTGAGAAAGATAAGGTTAATGACCACTTCTGCTCACGTGCAACATAAAGCACTTGTGCATAATTACAAAGTTGACACAAATGCACGCCTACTTAGGCACCAATATATGTCGAAGTATCTAATGTTCTAGTACCATTTGGTGCCAATACCTTGTATGTAGTTACATGCCTTACCTATATGGACACTAATTCTAAAATCAACTTACTACGAGTCATTGACCGTACCTGTAATTAGGCCATTACTGTATCACTTCAAACTATGTAGACACTAGACACCATTAACCAATCAGTCAACTTATAAGGTCATTAAATATAAAACACCAATCATCAAGGATTAGTTAATTAACATAAAAACAAGCCATGTAAGTTTGAATTGGTCTTCCCTTAACGTAACTGATTTTAATTGGCCACTTGATTCAATCATCCCATTATCTTGTATTATCAGCAGAACACCTCCTCTACTTGCTCACTTGTTTTTTCCTTTTCCACAATTCGATTTTAGTATTGTTTAAGACATACCTTTAGCAAATGCTGCCTTCTTTGACTCACTTTTATAATTTTTAATCTTACAATAGTCCTTGGTCCCTTTTTTATCCTTTATCCCCATTCATTCTTGTGTTTGAAATTACATGTAATGCAAAAGTGTTGAGCTCAATTGGTTAAATCATTAGATTTTTATTGTGGAGACCCAAGTTTAAATCCCCACAGTGCCGTATAATGTGGAATTTTAAGTTGTGACTTATTTCTATAGTTGACTTCAAGTGTAAATGTGACTTCTAAGATAGAATTCTTTTGTGTGATTATTGATCTTCCATTATTGATTTTCTAATGTGATTGCTCTAAAGAAGCCATGTATTAATCTTAAATTAATGCTTGAAAGGAGTTATGTCTTAGTCAGATGCTCATACGAAACATAGTTGTAAACTTTCTCTAATTATTAAAAAAAGATTAAATATGTTTCTTTAGAGTCTTGTTTTGATTACTACTGGATATTGATACTGTTTGTTAGTAACACTAAGGGGAGAAACCTCTTTAATATTATCTTTCAGATAATAACAAGATTGCCCTATACTATTCTAAAATTATGATGAAATCTCTCTAGTTAGAAATGCTTTTTTCAATTTTTGTCCATTGTGATTTTATTATGAAATTGTCTACAGAAAGTTCTTGATACGGTTTGAGGCTGCCCTAATCTCAGAAAATTCTAATTTTCTGATTTTGGACAGCAGCATTTCAGTTGGGATCCATGAGGAGAATGATGTTTGAAGGGTTACACACCTTGAGATCACAACAATCAGTGGCACACCTATAGATATGACAGCCAAAGGGATGAAGAATCAAATCGAGCTTAAGGCATGTGATCTTTGGTTGGAGACATCTTGGAGCAGCATTTGTTAAACCTTCAATAAAGAAGGAAGGTTTGAGGTCCTTGAAGACTCTATGGACATGTATGACTGCTATTGTGTAATGACCCTTACCAATAGGCCACTAAAAACCACTAATACTGAACTGAGAAAATTCGTCAAACAGTTGACATGCACTGAATTGTTTGTTTGCAATAATGTGTTTCAAGGTTGTAATTGTTTTGAGCATCAAGTACAATTGAGATAACAATACCAATATTGAAATGAACATTAACAGCACTAATAATAACATTCAGAGATTCCAATCACTTGGCACCTTACAATGACTATATCAACAAAGAGAAACTCTGCTATTAATGCAATGATCAATTTTCCCAAGACTGATTACTATGACTGAATTTTGAAAGTATAATGGGCTGTGACAACTATGTCAAATTCAGATTTCAACAATGAACTATGGTAATGACCAAACCATAGAATGCACTTCACTAAATCAATCCAATTACAATGAGAAATAACAGTGACTGTTCAAAGGAATTCTGGACTGCTATATAGTGACTGTACTTATGCAGATTTTTACCATTTTGGTACCCAAAACATCAATATCAAACAATGTATAAAAACCTGGAAATGCTGCACCAAATGTTGATCAAATCGATGATGAAGTATGCTGATGTAGACACCTCCAATTGCACCCGAATTACAGCTGATTGTAAATGGCTGCAATTCTATTTTTTTTGCTTTGCTTTTTCGGGTCTGCTTTTTCGGACTGCTTTTTCGGATTTGCTTTTTCGGACTGCTTTTTCAGATTTGCTTTTTCGGACTGCTTTTTCGTTTTGCTTTTTCGGATTGCTTTTTCGGACCTACTTTTTCTTCCTCTTACAACCAAAACTCAAACCCTCAGGTAAATCTGAGGATTCCAAATAAGCTCAACATGAAATGGCTGAATACCACTTCCAATGTGCAACCCTTCAGAAGATATCTCACTTCCTCAGTTATGCAAATCCAAGGGAGTTATCGTTCCCAAAGATCTAAAGAAAATTTGCAGATCAAATGACTACAAATTGCTCCAATATGGAAAAGTAGAAGAATCCTCAAATAAGCTTGTCCAAATGAATGCCCAAGCCCCCTATTTATTCACTTTTTGAGAAGTTAGTAAGAACTTCTAGAAGCATCCATTATAAAATCTCATTATAATGCACTTTTATAATAATATAACTTTATAAAATAAAAAGTGCAACTCAACTTAAAATTATAACATGTGGAGCCCGCATAACTCATAATAATAAAAATAAGCTCTAAATCACTTCTCCAAGAGCAAATACGACCACTGATCTACAAAATGACTCTCTCCACATCACCACCAGTCTACGAGAGCCTATGATAGACTGATCCGGCACGCTAAACGATGTTAGCCAAAATGGGGACATGACATATTGTCACGAGCCATAATTCATATGTACGATGTAAAATTGTAAATATATTTTTAACTTGTTCAAAACATACATTGCTTCGACTAAAAATATATATTAGTCAATGGTATTACTCAAATATTATAAATAAATATATTAGTAATAAGCAAATAAATATATAATTAGTAAATGTATGAATAAATGTTATTGGTAATAATATTAATCAATGAAAGATTATTAATTTTATAAATGATATAAACAATCGATGATTATCTTGCCATTAAACACTTGGGCTTGATTAAGACACTAAGCGACAATACCTAATATCGCATATATTAAAACATGTAAGGTTTTACAAATAGCAATAAGTAATGATTAACCATGGCTGACGGTACTATGGAAGACGTGGCACAAAGTTGATATTTGACAACACATTGACTAGTCTCTTTGTTACTAAAAACTAATAAACGTAAATAATCTTACTGATAGAAGAGCAGACACCGTAAAGGGTTGAGAAATAAACAAGTTAATAGCAGCCATAAGAATAAGAACAACGATGATAGCATTTGAAGGCAACCGTATATAAAGTGGCGCCGAGTCTACTTTATAATAAAACCAGCAATTACAAGGAATTGTTTACAAACAATGGTTAATATTTCCAAGAGGCACAATTTGTGAGAAGTGTCAATAGACAGCGATTTGGTAATTAATAAACAAAGCAGCGATTAGTTAGAAGAAGAAAACCTAAAGGTATGCCTTTTGAATTAAGGCATCACTCTCTTAAGAGATGCACCTCTTCAGATTTGAAGGTATAAATAAGGATATAGGAGGATATCAATAGAAAAGGAAGGATGGAGAATAAGAAAATCAGGGGAATCAATAAGAAAAGAACAGAATATATTGAAGGAGTGAACCCTTAACATGGCTGGTAGTATTGTATGACAGGAATTAGGCTGTAACGTATCTATGAGTTTAATATCAGAATAATCTTATAGGATAAGAGATCCTTATATAATCCTATATATATAAAGCTCTAGATTCTTATGATTATAGGTACAGAATTAACAGTGCTATATATATACTGTTAATGGTAATTAATCAATTAATGCATAAGAGATAATCAAACACACACACACACACACACACACACACACACATATATATATATATACTCGGATTATAGATAATAGAAATCTGATTCCTATCTCTTACCAAGGCTTACATAAGATAGAGAGTTTGTGGAAGGGAAAGGCAGAGTAATTTCGGCCACATGACAGGTAGTTCTCAAGATGGGGATAAGCCTCGAGGGAACCCACTTGTAGACCATTTCACTTGCCCTTGGCACAGTAAGTCTTCCATCTCATGATGCTGTTAGTAAGAAGGAAAGAAGGGATTCATGCAATCTATATGAAGAGGTCATTCAAAGACTAATCTAAGCTACGTCAATCTTGGATGTTTAGTGAATTACTTATTCTTGGTTTGCATTCCTACGTGTATAAATAAATGGTGGTTAAACATGGAATAATATGCAATATACTTGGTTAGTAAGAGAGGTCTGTTTGCATTTGTTGGCATTAACGGGTAAGGACGTAACCGGTATATGGCAAAGTGGTGTTGTCATTGATGTCTAAGGTTAACATTGTTCAAATAGGAACATATGACAATAATAGTAAACAGCTGTAGTTTACAAGAAGGACTGGTTATGAAACCAGTGACACATATTGAATAGGAAGAAGTACCGTGACCGAGTACTATGAGGTGAAGTCACTAACCGGTAACTGGAGCAACCGGAGCAGTGACTGGTAAAGTATATAACCGGAACCAAGGAACCAAACTGGTATAGACAGAGAAAGGAGTGACAGGTGATAACAAAGTCCTGTACACTACCTAAGGATGGAGACTGATCATCTCTGATCAGTGAGATATCATCGAGACTGATGAATCGGTGAAAGTCACAGTTGACAAACACTTATGTGACTCTTCGACCAAGATTTGTTGCACAAAATCCGGAAGACTGTGTTATGAAGAAGATCGGTGCAAGGCACAATTGAAGGACTTAATACTGACAATTAAGGCATTAAAACATGGAGAAATATCTAGTAAAGGAAAGTATGCGGGATGCATGTATCGTTTCCTTTATAAAACAAAAAGGCTATGGCATGCATCTGATGTTTTCCTCTATGATCTGAGACTCAATTGGATGATGGATCCAAAGGAGATCTTTGCCACGCATGCAAAAAGTGGAAAGAGCAAGAAGACTATTTATTCTTCAGCTTGTGAAGAATATCATTTGCCTTCATTCTGCCAAGAAGAGAAAGAGTGAACCTGTACGCTGAGAGAAGCTACAAAAAGGTGAAAAGAAGAAGAAGAGAAGAGTGTGCAAGGAAGCATAACAATCTGGGGAGAGCATACCTGTGGTGCCTGGTGATGACTCTCAGTTGATGAACACAACGATCTTATCAGGCTCAACAAAGCCATCTCAAAAAGATCAAACCCTCTATTGTTCTCTAACAATTGCAATAGCAAAATCTCAGTATTTGGGTGGACATTAACAGATCCATTGTATTAAATCCCTTAACCGGGTGACATCTTTGTTGATGTTTTAAGTCCTCTAACAAGGCGGGCTTTAACAGGCCTTATTTCTTAAATCCCTTAATCGAGTTGCATCTAACAATGCGTTTGTAATGTTATAACTAGGAAGGCTCCTAACAAGGCGCACTTTAGAAAAGTACAAAATTTGTGAGGTCTACTCACACCGTGGTTTTCTCCCGCTTTGGGTTTCCATGTGATATATCTGGTGTTCTCTATTGCTTTAATCTTGTGATAGCTATTTCTGTGATAGAATCTGTTCTGCATGCACTTTTAGTTAAATTATATCAGATTGGTTTTTCAAAGATTCACAAGTGCTAATTCACCCCTCCCCTCTCAGCACCGGTTGGGACCAACAATTGGTATTAGAGCCAAGTACCTTTTTTGAGCTGCTTAACTGCAACAAGGAAAAGATCTAACGATGAGGAAGGAAGGACCCAAGTTTTCTAAGGAAAACTTTGTTGTCGGTATATTTTGTATGTACGGGTGTTGTGTAATAAACTTATGTTAATCTCGGCAGTTAGTACCGAGAGTGTGAACCGTTACGACGTGACGTTTCGGTGGTGTCTCTTCGGAGGTTATATGTACACATTGCTTTGAGTGTGAATGACATGATTTGGTTTTCTGAGTACTTTATGTTTACCAAATTGCAATACTTTCCTGTGTTCATGTTTATCAGTTAATGTGTGTTTATGCAACTATTCTTGTTGACCCGAGAGGGAAAACAAACTTCACCTTATGGTGCAGCAAAATGAAGTTGTACATGAAAACCACCGGAGATCAATACTGGGCTCATGTAATCAATGATTACAGCGAACCCACTGGTACCTTGATAGTTGATCAATAGAAGATCAGTAGTGAACACACAACTGCAATGGATATGATAGCAAGCACACTACTTGACCAGGTATATGCAGAAATTGAACATCTGACTACTACTTGCAAAATGTGGGCAAAGCTACAAATTGTGCATGGAGGCAACCCACATGTTCAAAGAGCAAAGGTAGAAAGCCTCAGAGGCAAATATGATGACATGAAGATGAACGAAGGAGAAGACATTGAGCACTACAACAATAGAATAAAAAAAGTGATGAACTCTATCAAAAGCGCTGAAGGAACATTGAGTGAGCAAGATGTGATAAGCAAGATACTGAGGACGTTAAGGCCACAATATGTTATCCAGATCGAAGCCATACAGGAGCTCAGATCAATGAGCGCATCTCAAGTCACTCTTGACTCTCTTATCAGTAAGTTGATTGCTTTTGAATTGAGCAATTATGATAACAGCTTATCCATGTTAGATGTTGCTTTTAAGTCGTCTATGAATATTGCTTCCACCAAGAAAGGAAGAGAGACCGATAATAGTTCTACCGATAAGTCTGGAAATTTTATTGAAAATCTACTCTCAAAAGAACTATAGCAGGATGAGTTTGAAGCACTCATCGCTAGAAGATTTCCAAGAGGAAAAGGGAAGTACAAAGGGAAACTTCCATTAAAGTGTTTTTCTTGCAATAAGATAGGACACATTGCTGCAATGTGTCCAGAAAACGAAAATAAAGAAAAGTTCAACCAATTCAAGAACAAAGGAAAGGAGTGCTACCTTGTTGAGGAAGGTGTCACAGACAATGAATCTAAAGAATAAAGTCTTCTTGCCTTCCCTCTTTTTACATGCGTGGCTTCCGCAAAGATCTCATTTGGATCCATCATCCAGTTGAGTCTCAGATCATAAAGGAAAACATTAGATGCATGCCATAGCCTTTTTGTTTTATAAAGGAAATGAAAGATGCGTCCCACATACTTTCCTTTACTAGAGATTTCTCCATGTTTTAATGCCTTAATTGTCGGCATTAAATCCTTCAATTGTGCCTTGCACCAATCTTCTTCATAACACAAAGTCTTCCGGATTTTGTGCAACAAATCTCGGTCGAAGAGTCACATAAGTGTTTGTCAACTGTGACTTTCACCAGTTCATCAGTCTCGATGATACCTCACTGATCAGAGATGATCGGTCTCCATCCTTAGGTAGTGTACAGGTCTTTGTTATCACCTGTCACTCCTTTCTCTGTCTATACCGGTTTGGTTCCTTGGTTCCGGTTATATACTTTACCGATCACTCCTCCGGTTGCTCCAGTTACCTATTAGTGACTTCAGCTCATAGTACTCGGTCACAATACTTCCTCCTGTTCAATATGTGTCATCGGTTTCATAACCAGTCCATCTTGTAAACTACACCTGTTTACTATTATTGTCATGTAATGTCCCCTTTTTGGGGTACATTATATTGAGCTGTGTTGTTAGCCTACTTACCCTAATCCGAAGGGCTAACCGTAGCGTGGCAGTGTTCCAGGGGATGATCGACCTAGGTGGTTTCAGTTCCAGGCCAATCGGTGTAGTTTCTGCAGGTTTCCAGGGCACTTACTATTTATAGTAAGTCAGCAGGGGTTCAGAATTCTCAGCTTTTTAGTAGTGGACTTGGAGCGTCTCGTCGAGAGCTTTCCGGTGAGCTATCACACGACGGCATCCGAGCTCGTTTGGGCTTCCATTTTAATGTTTGATGATTTCCTCACTTATTTATTATTTTACTTTATAACTCAACGGTCATTTATTTAAAGTGACTTAAAGTGAGTTTATAAAAAGACGATATGGGCATACGAAGAGTCACAGTGGGGAAACTGAAGAGTCATAGCTACAACCATAACAGGAGGTTTTGGAGTCTCATTTCGGCATGATTCAGTTTATAGATATTACTTGTCTTTGAGAATTCGAGAAGCTTCAGCTATCGAATCAGAAATCTGAGGACGGAAACCTTCAACATTTTTTGGTGGATTGGACAGAAACCCAATTCATCCCGGTGCGGATTCATTCAGAGTTCGCCATTGTTTTATCAGGTTCTTTATCATCCAGTCTTACTGTTCTTTGCTATATTTCGGATTGGATTGGATATTGTAATGTTTGGTTGTTGTATTGCTGATGTATAATACAAAACCAGATTTTCTGAGTTTTCTCATGAGATTGTATTTGCTGGTTTTATGAATAAATTTGCTGGTTATTCGAGAGTATCTGCTGGTTATTTGCATGTTATTGTTTCTTTTAAATCTGCTTGAGATTTATTGGTCAAAATCAGTAAATGGCCGGTTAGGGTCATTTCAGTGGTATCAGAGCTGGTTTTCCTGCTAGCCTGTGAAGTTCTATCAGAGGCAAATTTGCAGAAAGAATTTATCAAACTACCAACTGTGAGGTTTGAAAAAAAATAAAAATTGGAATCTCTATTAAAGAGAAACCTGTAATTTTTTGGGATTGTGCCTTCAGCAAGAATATAAATAAGTCTTATGTGTTAATTTCTGAAATTTAAGCTGGGCATCTATTGGCAGAAAATGACTTAAAAATCCTGAAGTTGCACAGATGCAATTGTCGTAATTGTGAGCCAAGAAGTTGTTCATCGGGATTGGTTCTATTAACAGCGTGCATAGCCTCAATTATAGCAACACTTGTTAGAAATATTATTTTAACTTGGCCAATCCAGTGGGTTTTGATACAAGACCAAACGTAATGTGAAATGGGTTCCGCTCAAAGTTTGGTTCTGAAAATTATTTAAGTTTAGATTCTTGGTGGGTCCCGATTTTATATGGGCTCTATCAAAGCTCATATTCGATTCCTAAGACTCTAATCAAATCAAGTGAATATCTGGGCAAATAAGTATTGCGAGTCCCTTCTTTGTTTAATCGTGAATAATGGAACGAAAGATTAAATATTTGTGCCTTTGATATAGTTGGAGGAAATAATTCTGGGTGATTATATTATTGCAAGACTATTGTCTGGCGGATTAAAAATGAGAACAACAATATTTGAGAAGTGTTACCACTAGCTCTGCTTGGGAATGCGAGGTTATTCCAAATGATACATACAGAGACGCAGATAGTTCACAGTTGTTACAGCTCGTTGCCAGTTCTTTTTCTCTACACATGATGTTTGTGTCGTAAATGTTCTCTGGGAGTGCCAGTACTGTTAGAAGCGTTATTTCAATCATTTCGAAGAGAGTTCTGTCTCCAAGAATTTTGTCGTTATATCCCAGTGACTTATCGGATATTAACCGGTTGCATATTATCGAAAGGATTAGCAGGGTGGACTGTGGCCAGAATAAATAAGGTTAAGGCTGCATGATTAAACATCGAGTTTGGGTGCACCATGGTTAGCTGGGAATAGAGAAAACCGAAGTTTAAGTGGATTGACGGTGGTAGTCATTCTGTTCATACTTCCGCAAGTCTTTGGGATTCTGCAGAGAGCTTGTTTTAGAATCGAATGCCACCTTTCATATACAGTAGTGGCTGTAGTGAACTTCTATTTCGGTGACAAGCACGAGAGTTCCAGCGCTAAGGAGGACACACACCTGGGACAGTCGAGCATCTACAGCGGGCCAGGGGTCTCAAAGCTCTGTTGTGGAGACAAACCGGTAGTAGCATCTGCCACCATCCTCACCGTGAATCCATAGGTACAGCGGGTGTAGTGACAATATTAGAAGTGCTAGCATGAGTATTCCAGGAGGCGGTAGTCTATGTGAACTGCAGAACATGTTGGATGCACATGTATTCGTGGCCAGTGAAGATAAATATTCTAACATTCTACAGTCAGTGCCAGTCTTGTGACTAAATGCAACATAAATAGGAGGTTGGGTATTCCGGTTGATCACCCTAATAGTCATAGCCTTGGATTGTTTGGTAGTCGATCTGCATGAATAAGGAACTATTTCCCTGTTTTGGGAGTTGCCGTTGCTGTTCATAGTGGTGTAGTGTTTGAATACATATATCTTTCATGTCAAACATTAAAAGATTGTATCCCAAATCATTGGTTTGGATGCTAGTTATTGTAGATTTTACTTGTGTGGGATTGTCATTGCATTTAGTCTGGAATGGTCTAAATTATTATTGAAGGGAGAACATTGCCCAGTAAACTAGACTCAGCCAATCGGTAACAGTGTGAATATAGATTAAATTTAATTGTCTGCACAAGTTCCATATCAGTGCTTAAATTCAGTTTCATCTAGAACGATTTTAGTTGTGCTTTTGCTTTGCGTGGAACTTGTTCGGTAATTCTGAGTATTCAAGCTTGTTGATAAATTTCTGGAGGATATTTGTCTCAGATATATCAATTCACAACAATGACAAAACCAGTAATTGCTTAAAATTGTATACCGGTTATAGCTCCCATTTTAATTCAATGACAGCGTCTTCTCAATAAACCTCAGAACAATAAATTCACTGTTTGCAAAGTATACACTATAAAGTTTCTATGGGTTCAGTACCTATTTCAGAATAATGTTAGTTGCTGCATAAATGTTTGCATATTGAAGTGGGAAGACAAGTACACAGAACTTCTGAGATAGCAGTAAATTTTCAGTTGAGACTAAGTCAGAACATTCAGTTAATTTCCAGAACTCGCACAAGGGGTGTCAGAAGTATCAGAATTCTTATAGCAGAGACAGCCTTACTTAGTTTCAGAAGTGTTTCGGTCTTTGGCACGAATTTGGAGGAAGGTTAAATCATGGAGTCACTGGACAGCCCAGTGTTCTCAAAAGAGTTCAATGGCACGTTCTACAGTGTCCAGCTCAGAGATATCCGAAAAGAAATGGAAATCGGGAATGAATTATGATGCCTTGGTTGGCAATTAGAAGAGCAGAAAATTACAAGCAGTGTACTTGCCAAACTACATGAAATAAACTCATACCTATCAAGGATAGATCCAGCAGATTGCCGGCTTCTTAATTGGGCCATGCATCCCACAATGGTTGCCTTAGTGCAACGCAGATTTATGAGTCATCCACTTCGAGATGTTAGGCTTGCAGTCGCCTTATGTCTCAGTGAGATCGCTCGAATTACAGCACCTATTGTTCCTTACACTAAGCTCATTTGGAGACAGGTGTTACAGCTGATTGTAGATAGCTTAGACGGACTGAAATATGACAGAGATTCTACCTTTGGTACACAAGTAAAAATCTTGGGGTTAGTGGCCAACACTAAGGTTTTCAGTCACATGCTGAATCTTGGTTATGATGGGATGATTCAGCAATTATTTCAGTGTCTCCTAAATAATTATAGGGAGCGTCATTCAGTTGAGGTGAAGAAATGCATAATGACTATCTTATCCTCGATCTTAGATGAGGACTGCGCCATATGCAAACAATTGCGATTTGAATTGTTGGCATTATGGAGAGGAGGAATAAGGAAAGCGTCCATGACATATGAACTCTCAGCTGAATTAATTAAGCTTCAGGCTGAAAGATTCATGAGTTCGTTATCTAAAAATGAACGGGCATCATTAGGCTTACAGGTTGCAGAATCTCCGGTGATAGGCCAGGACTCAGTGATTGCAGGGCAGCTCTGTTTCTTATGCCAGGAGGGCTGGTCGCAGGGGCATGTTTGCAAGATTGAACAAGGGGACGATAGATGGCAGCCTAGTGATGGAAACATTATAGTTGAGACTATCCCACTTCTGGGACACGGTGATGAGTGTTCCGCACTCTACTTTGGTGATTTGGTGGCGGAGTTTGATAACTCTAGGATTATAGGTTGTGGTGACCGGTTGGAGACTTTCAGTGATTCCGGTAAGGAGGAAACATGTGACTTTTTTAGCAACACTTCACTTTTGCATCACACTGATATGGATGACCCATTTTGCAGTACATCTCAGGACAACACTAATGAGAAGTGGGCCTTGAAGAGTCAGCTGAAGGTTAGTGATGACGCTATTATTGTAGCACTAGTTCACCATGATAGCACTCATCAGATCATTGATGGTTTGTACAGGACAGCTCAGAGAGATCAAGGGAAAGACGACAGAGGGATTGGATCCTATACTGCAGGTTTACAGGGAGTCAAAACAGCTTTTGAGGATTAGAAGTCAGAATATTTGAGACTACTTACAGACCGTGACCACCTGTTACAAGTTGCCGGGAGTTATGCTGAGCAATTGAGGAGTGAGGAGGTTGAGATCGGTAAGCTCAATTGGGAGCTTAGTGCTACTCAGAGCACTTTGGAGCACACTCATATCGCTCTACAGGAGGCGAGGAATCAAATTGTGGTCTCTAGCCAGTACAGGGAGCAGGATCACAGGGATAGGTCCGAATTCTATCAGGAGGTGATTCAGGAGCTTGACAGCATACAACAGACCTATGACTTGGACAATTGTCCAAGAAGATCTTTGGGTCATCCGGAGTTTCGTGATGAGTTAGATCACTTTCAGAAGATGGATAACTCTTTGTTTGATGTGGGTGCGGAGTTGACTATTGAAAATCCCCTCTTTGAGTTAGACGAGGGAGATACTTCCTATCCCCGAGATGAGGACGATGTTAGCTGCAGGGTTTGGGACCCAGGTGCAGTCATTAGAGGTAAGCTTTGATCATCAGGTTGGAGTAGCGGGATGGGCTCAGTTGATGAGCAGTATGGTTTGTGTACCCGCAGTCCAAGAGTGGTAGCTATGCCTGGTGGCATGATGGGAGCTATGCCTTTTCTTACACTACCACCCGATGAGGATGTTGATTAGGTAGGACTTCTTCAGTATGGGGTTATCGAGTTTGGCATGCTGGCTGGTGTGAATTTTTCACACAGTGGTATACTTTGTGTGACTCCAGGTATTGAGAGGCAGTCATGGAGTCTTTATGCTGATTTGGGGTTTCCAGCAAAGCTATTCAGTGCATCACGAGTGGGAATCTTATCAGGCAGTTTTGATAGTTTGCCTCTTCAGCGCAGTTTTTGGCTCAAACATATCAGAGGGGTATGCTCGAGGTCGGTTTTCATTTTTGGAGCCGATCAATATGAGATTTGGATTTCTCCGGCATATGGACGTAGAGGCGTGGGAGAGCCCAGTTGGAGTGAGGTCCTCAATTGGGTTGAGATCCTTCTTGCAGAGGTTAGCAGCACAGGGCAGATTGGTTCGACAGATCCTGCAACGATTTGGGATTCTGACATTATATGGGCTGCTGTTTGGTTATTGTATGAGTGGCTTCACAAATCGGAGCATGATGATTGGGTCAGTTTCACACGTTTGGTTGGTGGAGTCACCTCCCAGAGGTTGGTTTGGGATCCCGGTATTTGATCTCCGTAGGTAGATACTGATTGCTTGAGGGCAAGCAATCTCCGGGAAGGGATGATTGTAATGTCCCCTTTTTGGGGTACATTATATTGAGCTGTGTTGTTAGCCTACTTACCCTGATCCGAAGGGCTAACCGTAGCGTGGCAGTGTTCCAGGGGATGATCGGCCTAGGTGGTTTCAGTTCGAGGCCAATCGGTGCAGTTTCTGCAGGTTTCCAAGGCACTTACTATTTATAGTAAGTCAGCAGGGGTTCAGAATTCTCGGCTTTTCAGTAGTGGACTTGGAGCGTCTCGTCGAGAGCTTTCCGGTGAGCTATCACACGACGGCATCTAAGCTCGTTTGGGCTTCCGTTTTAATGCTGGATGATTTCCTCACTTATTTATTATTTTACTTTATAACTCAACGGTCATTTGTTTAAAGTGACTTAAAGTGAGTTTATAAAAAGACGAAATGGGCATACGAAGAGTCACAGTGGGGAAACTGAAGAGTCACAGCTACAACCATAACAGGAGGTTTTGGAGTCTCATTTTGGCATGATTCAGTTTATAGATATTACTTGTCTTTGAGAATTCGAGAAGCTTCAGCTATCGAATCAGAAATCTGAGGACGGAAACCTTCAGCATTTTTTGGTGGATTGCACGGAAACCCGATTCATCCCGGTGCGGATTCATTCAGAGTTCGCCATTGTTTTATCAGGTTCTTTATCATCCAGTCTTACTGTTCTTTGCTATATTTCGGATTGGATTGGATATTGTAATGTTTGGTTGTTGTATTGCTGATGTATAATACAAAACCAGATTTCCTGAGTTTTCTCATGAGATTGTATTTGCTGGTTTTATGAATAAATTTGCTGGTTATTCGAGAGTATCTGCTGGTTATTTGCATGTTATTGTTTCTTTTAAATCTGCTTAAGATTTATTGGTCAAAATCAGTAAATGGCCGGTTAGGGTCATTTTATGTCACCTGTTCCTGTTTGAACAATGCTAACTTTAGACATCAATGACAACACCACTTTGCCATATACCGGTTACATCCTTACCGATTAATGCCAACAAATGCAAACAATCTCCACCTTTGGCATTGATGGCAAACGCCTTACTGGTCCATATCCTTACCGGTTATAAGGTCCCTACTTCAAAGTTCCTACTTTTACTAATTTATGGATTTTAGGTCAAGTGATAGGAAGGGGACATTACAGCTATTTTGAATTGTTGATTGGCAACAACAATCTCTTCCCTTTGCATCATCATAAGATAAGAACTATTTCACATGTGGATGATGGCGCTCAGATTTTGTGTGGAGAATGTAATGAGGATTCTGATTTTGCACATCAGATCTTGGAGGATGTAAAGCAATTGCAAGGGATGTGTGATTGATGGCTACAAAGTGATAGGAGGGCTAAATGTTTGGCTACTCAGGCAAGGCAGCGCTTACATTCTGCTTTGTATGGGCATGGAGAAAGGTGTGTTTGTATGCATCATAAGGCTCATGAGTTTCCCCTTTTTGAGAACCCTTTGAAGGTTCAAGCCATGGAGGAAGAGAGAATAGTTAAGCACACACTTGGTGGATCACCCACTAGTGAGGGAGATATAAGTAATTTAGATTTGTTTGGCTCCTTGGTCTTTCATGGAGGGTTGAGGAGTTGTCTCTTCCGGCAGCTCTTGCTGTGGACTTTGTGTTCTTTGGGCCAGCCTATGAGGGATTATGCATGGATGGCTGCATTATTGATTCATCTTTGCATATGGGCATTCTTGGAGGAGCCATTTATATACTTTTCTCTTGTGATGCATTTTCAGAGTATGGAGTTCTTCCCTTTGTTGGGCATGAGGTGTACATGATTGACATCTCTCATGGTGAGTGGCACCTACATGGAGAAAGCAAGTTGCAGCAAGTTTTGAGACTCCAGATTGTCATTGTTGGACAGCAGCTAATTGGTGTGATAGCATGAGGAATGTGGCATCGGCATGTTTGATGTTTTGCATCAGTGGGATCATGATGAGTTGCTCCAAAACTCCGAGCATGGCAATGTTTATATCGGAGTAGAGCAGTCGAAGCTTGATGGAGATTTGTACAACAGTGGAGGACTCTTTTAGCCTACAGTCATGATACAGCATAGAGACTTCAGTGGATACACACTCCAACAATCACATCTAGTTTGGGATCATGAAGCCTTTCAGACGGCAGACAATTTGATAATGGATTGCTTGAGGGAAAGCAATCTTTGGCCGGGAGGACTATCATGTCTCCTTTTCTTAAAGGGAGCTATTTGCCCAATCCTATATGTAACTTGTGGTTTCATGTTCCTTGGCGAGGACCTATTTATAACTTGTGGAACTATTTGCATTTTGGCACCATCTTTTGGGCCACTCATGAATTGTATTGGGTCCGACTTGTTTTTTAATAGAGGTGTGAACCTCATACTTAATCAACTTTCAGGGAGCATTAGTAAGCATCATCGATCATCATATCATTGTTTGTTATTCGCAATTTGTCATGAACCATAATTGATGTATGTACAAATAATTCATTTCTTTAAATAAATATATATTTGTCCAATTATTGGGAATATTGTCTTAAATATGATTGACAATACACCATCAATATTAATAGACATACGATTAATACTACTGTTAGGAATAACAATAATTAATCAATTAATAGTGAAACTTACTAATCATTGTAAGTAATTAATAATATATAATAATGTAAAAAAATCAAATCAATAATATCAATATATTTAATTAATATTATTATGCATATCAAATACTAATAATAATCCATATTAAAACCAATATAGCATAACTTAGATCCTATAAGAAGCCGGCGACATTACTAATGAATAAACCCAGATCCTATGGAAGCCGACGGCATTACTAATGAATAACCGGTGATAATTCGACTATAAACTAGTCAATAACCATTGACTTTGTTAAAGACTGAAACATCATCAGTATATGGACACAACCTATATTTGTGTATAAGGGTGGCTTGGGAAACACGAGGAAGGTGATAAGAGAGTTACAAACAAGAAAGGACGAGCACACAACAATTAAGGATACGACAGGAATATAAGGTACGTATCTGAGGGAGATAAAAGAAAGAGCAATCACTGTCTGTCGTTTATACAATTATGGATATTGAATCTATGTGTGTGTGTGTGTATACAGAATTTTAATGGGTTGGTATATAAATTGTATTATACCACCATTACTGATATACGGAGGAAATAACATACATAGACATAATTATAGACTGATAGAGAGAGAGAGAGAGAGATAAGTATGTTTTCTATATTTAGATAGAATTTCTAGATGGAAATAATAAAATGATATATCTAGTATAGATCATACAAACTCATCTCTTTCATCCCACCAAAGCATCTTTTGAATGAGAAGGTAGTGGAAGGTACGTGGAGCAATTTTGAGCACATGATGGTTATCCCAACATTGGGGTTAGACCTTGAGGGAAACCGCGTGTACGCTGTTTCACGAGACCTAGGCCCTGTAACTCCTCCACTCTTGGTGGCCTTAGAGAGAGAGAGAGAGAGAGAGAGAGAGAGAGATTCCTCCATGATCCATAGGAGAGATATTTTGGGCATTAATTCAAATATGTTCCTTTCCTTGTTCCTTTGTTGATTTACATTTCTTTAATGATTCTGCATAATGATGGATAATATAGGATGTAATGCTTCATAAGAAGAGCCTCTAATCAAACCAAATTTTCCTAATTGTCATCAATTGATGAAATAGGACAGTGTTAAGGAAAAAGGGCTATTACAATTAGTATCAGAGCATAATCCTGCCATCCTGTGGAAATTTAGTTCATGCAAACTTATCAATGAAAAAGAGGAAGTGCTACCATGGCAGAACAAGTGACCAATGAACTTAGAAATATCATGGAACAAACCCAACAAACTTTGGCAAACCAAATAGAAAGATCTATCCAAGCACTCCTTCAAGCATTACAAAACATAGGAAACTCTATAAACAACCTCAAGAATAATACAAACAATGCGTGAGATACAAGCTCCAATCACTTGGAAAATAATGGGGTTTCAACATCCGGAGTAACCAAACCCATTTTCCTACCTGAGGAGGATATTCCATTAGAAGAAGGAATGGGGCAAACAGCCCACAGTGTTGTTGAAAATGCCAAAGCCTATGCAAGCCTTGAACCAAAAATTAGGGAATTAGTGACGTTTAGAGAATTTTGTGAGGGTAACAAACATGGTACTCCTAGAAAAGCGAGGAGAACTCATTGTGCTTTGATCGACAAGCTGAATTTACAATTGTGGGACTGTTGTATTGGGCCGTACAGCTTTCTGGGCTCAACATTATTTATGGCCGTACAATTATGGGCCTGCATTCTTTTGTGACTGCAAACTGTTCACGTGGGAGTCTGTTGTGTATGTCAGATATTGCAGCTGAGGTGACATTAGGAATTTGAATTGTTGCGGATGCCAGTTGTGTACATCAACAGGGATCGGATCAGAGAGTTGGTTGTATTGTTTGCTGCGTCTGCATTCCATCTTCAACCTGCCGCAAGTATATAAGTTGTAATCATTCTTCTTGTTGCCGTATCAATAACAGGTGCACAAAATTGTTATAAACAATGCCATAGAATCTGGTTTATCTTAAATTGTTTTATGTCATTACTTGGCACATCGATGATAGTTTAATTGTAATTGCAAATTAATTAAGTGTGGAAAGATTTCAATAATTCTCATATATTCTGAAAATTTAATACACAAACAAGAAGAGTTCAATTCATCATTGAGAAATCCAGTTGTCAAATTGAGAGTCAACTTAGACTCATTACACTTACAGAAAGTGACACTACTCTATTTATTATAAGGAAATGCTAGCAATTATGCATGCCTTAGCTAAGTTTAGACAATACTTGGTATGTGGTAGGTTCAATATTAAGACGGATCACAATAGTCTAAGGTTTTTTAAGAGCTAGAAAGACCTCAATGATCGACAACAAAAATGGGTAAGCAAAATCCAAGCTTACAATTTTGACATTGAATACGTCAAGGGAACCAACAATGTGGTATCCGAACCATTGTCGCGTTGATTTCATGTGGGCACCATAACAAGAGGCACAGAGGATTGGAAAAGTGATATCATTGTTGAGTATGCTAAAGACACATTTGCAAAGGAAATAATAGAGGGGAAATCACCAAATGATGAATATAAGATAATTAAGGAACTTATTATGTATAACGGTAGGATATTTGTCACAACAAACTCCAAAGTTAAGAGCAGAATTATGAAAGAGTACCATGACAACCGTTTATCAGGACACCCAAGATTTTATAAGACTTACAAGCAAATAAGGGAAAGATACTCTTGGAAAGGCCTCAAGAAGGATATTATGAAGTACTGTTGGCAAACTTAAGTTGTCATTGGTAAAGATAGATGCAAACACCATTCCCATCTGTATAGGTACACCGGTAGATCACTCATATTACTTTATAGGCACCGGTAGACTAAACAAAGGATATGCACCAGTAGACCTAATAGAGTACATCATACCGGTCTTATAGGGCATACAAAGGATGAACATGGTATAAGATTAATACCGGTCAAGTGCATAATAATCCGCACCGGATTATGCGAAGCTGTCTATTTTAAAACCGGATTATATGGAGCATCCACCATTTAGAACTGGAGTTAGCTTTTTAACAGGAGTTAGTTTTATTTCTACAAGGATGTTTTAGGGTAAACTCAAGATCATCTCGCAAAGCTTTTTGCCGCATGATTTTTGGGTGAGTTTACAACTTGGTGGTTCTATGAGTTAGGTTTTAATAAGATTAATTTCTTATAAATACAGGATATAGGACACAAAAAAAAGTGTTGTTGAGTATACAGAGCAGAAGAGAGATATCTTCTGAGAGAAGCTATAGTCACAGAGGTGAGAGGCAAAAAGGATCAACAGCCAGGCAGAACAGGAAGGTCAACAGGTATGATCTATATAGACAGAGAGTGTCAATTAAGATCATTGCTTTCATGTTATTAAAGCATATTCAAATCCCTCTATCAGAGTGAACCCTAATAGGTTCTTTCTATAAATCCTCTAACCGGGTAGCATCTTAATTGATGTTGAAAGTCCTTTAACAAGGCGGCTCCTAACAAAGTCAAGATCTTAACCGATCTTCTACCAAATCCTTTTACCAAGTAGCACTCTTGCAAGTGCTTTGTAAGCTCCTAGCAAGGCGTCTTTATTACTGCAGTAGTGAAGTGTGAGCTCTGTCTCACCGTGGTTTTTTCCTCTAAACAAGGGTTTCCACATATATATGATGTATTTCTATTTCTGTTTGTGAATGCTTATTTACATTATGTTTATTCTGCAAGAATCTTTATACAAGTCTTAATTAGAGTTAGAAATAGTATTTACTAATTCACCCCCCTCAAACGATTAGGAATAACAAGTACATCCAAGAATGTATGACTTCCCCAAAGAATAAAACTGAACAAAATCACCCAGCTGGTTTATTGCAATCATTACCCATCCCAAATCAAAAGTGGGAAAGTATTTCAATGGACTTCATCAAAGGGTTACCAAAAGTACGTGAGAAAGATTCCATCTTTGTAGTGGTGGATAGGCTGACCAAATATGTTCATTTCATTGCAACATCCACCCACTATAAGGCACCCCAAATAGCTGAGATATTCTTCAAGGAGAATTTTAAGTTGCATGGATTACCAAAGAATATTATCAGTGACAGAGATAGCAAGTTTCTCAGCCTATTCTGGCAAGAACTCTTCCGATTAGCAAGAACTGATTTGACTCCTAGCACAAGTTGCCACCCTAGACAAATGGGCAAACTGAAATTGTTAACCGATGGATTGAGAGATATCTCAGAAACTATGTTTCAGGACAACAAAGCGCTTGGATCAAATGGTTACATTTAGGGGAGTATTGTTACAATACCACCCATCACATGTCTATTGGGATGAGCCGTTTCAAGGCATTATATGGATATGAGGCCACCACATTCGGAGAATTGATCACTCAAAGACGGGTACCTGGAGCTGAGGATTTCATCCAACAAAGCATTGATATTATGAAAACTCTCAAAGACAATCTCCACCATGCTCAAAACCAACAAAAGATATAAGTTGACCGAAACCGCGTGGAAAGGTCATTCGACGTAGGTAATTTAGTATTTTTAAGACTACAACCCTACAAGCAATCCTCACTTAGGTAAGTGGAGCAGAGAAACTGAAACCACAATTCCTTCAACCATACAGGATCCTGAGGAGGATAGGGGAAGTAGCCTATGAGATAGATCTACTTGAGAATAGCAGGATCCACAACATCTTTCACCTATCCAGACCTAAGAAAGTCCTTGGGCAACAAGTCAGTCCTTGTGTTGAGTTGCTGCCACTAGATGATGAAGGAAAACTCATCTTGGAACCTAAAGTCATCCTTGATAAGCATGAAAAGAGACTAAGAAATAGAACTATTTCAGAATACTTAGTAAAATGGAGAAATCTACCGAAAGAAGATGCTTCTTGGGCGGGAGAACTGATCATTTCTTATCCAAAATTGTCTGAGGACAAGAAAATTTGGGAGGAGTGACTGTCATGAACCATAATTGATGTATGTACAAATACTTCATTTCTTTAAATAAATATATATTTGTCCAGTTATTGCGAATATTGTCTTAAATATGATTAATACACCATCAATATTAATAGACATACGATTAATACTATTCTTAGGAATAACAATAATTAATCAATTAATAGTGAAACTTACTAATCATCGTAAGTAATTAATAATATATAATAATGTAAAAAAATTAAATCAATAATATTAAAATATTTAATTAATATTATTATGTACATCAAATACTAATAATAATCCATATTATAAACAATATAGTATAACTCAGATCCTATAAGAAGCCAACGACATTACTAATGAATAAACCAAAATCCTATAGAAGCCGATGGCATTACTAATGAACAACTGGTGCTAATTCGACTATAAACTAGTCAATAACCATTGACTTTATTAAAGACAGAAATGTCATCAGTATATGGAGACAGCATCTATCCATGTATAAGGATGGCTTAGGAAACATAGCGAAGGGGATACGGGAGTTACAAACAAGAAAGGACGAGCACACAATAATTAAGGATACGACAAGAATATAAGGTATGTATCTAAGGGAGATAAAAAAAATAGCAATCACTGCATGTCATTTATACTATTATGGATATTGAATATATATATATATAGATATATATACTGCTAGTACTGAACCGGTTACTGAGAAGGGGGGGGCGGGGGGGTGAATCAGTAAGTATTATCTTTCTGCATGTTTAATACTTGTAAACAGATCATTAAATGTAAAACAGAATATAGTCAATCATTCACAAGCATAAAATGATCACACATATCAACTCAAGTATTTATACGTGGAAACCCTCGGTTAGAAGGAAAAAACCACACTGAGATAGAGCTCACAACTTCACTATCGCAAAATGAAGGAGCCCTGTTAGGAGGTTACAAAAGCATTGATTGAAGTGCTACTCGGTTAAGGGATTTTACAAAGATCTCTTAAGATCTGAACTGTGTTAGGAGTTGCCTAGTTACAGGACTTTGAACATCTACAAGGTTGTTACCCTATTAGGGGATTTTACAAAGAACCAATTAGGTTCACCCTAATACAGGGATTTCAATATGCTTTCATTCCTTATATAAGTAATGACCTCTTTTTGACACTATCTGTCAGATTAGATCATACCTGTTGATCTCTTCTTTGGTTTGCCTGGCTGTTGATCTCTTTTTCTTTCTTCACCTCTGTGCCTGCAGCACTTCTCAGAAGATACCTCTCCTCTGCTCTGTGCAATCATCAACTATCAACAACATTTCTTTGTGTCCTATGACCTATATTTATATTAGAGTTCATCATAATGAAACCCTTAACTCGTAGAACCGTCAGGCTGCAAACTCCACATTAAATCATGCAATCAGCAAAAAAACTATGCGCTTTGATCTGGAGTTTACCTTCCAAAAGCATCCACAAGAATAAAGCTAACTCTTGTTAAAAAGCTAACTCTACTTCTCAGCGGTGGATGTCCCGAATAATCCGACTTTTGACTTAAACTGTAACTCAAATTGATCCATAAAATCCGGATCGGATCTATCTTGTAGTTAGACCGGTATACCCTTATCTCCAGTTTGTCCATGTATGCTTCTTAAGACTGGTTCTACATTCTTGATTTGGTCTACCGGTGAATCTATTGAGATAGTCAACCGGTGCATACATTATGTTCATCTACCGGTGTTGTCTAAGTAATGTGAGTGACCAATGACCCTTTACCGGTGTGAGGTTTGTGAAATACACTAATGACAACTCATATTGCTAACAATCTTCCCCTTTGTCATTGGTGGCAAAAGCTTCACAAACATGTACCTTGTATCGATAGAACGCTACTTCCCCTGACTGAATGCTTCCTCGGTTTTGTCCTTTCCTTTCTTTATATACTTTCCTCGATTTTGTCCTTTCCTTCCTTTGTATCCTCTTCCCCTTTTTGCCTTCAAAGGACAAAGGGTAAAGCATATCTTCACAGTTGAAGCTTGGTAAAGATATCCTTGTATATTGTTCTGCCTGAATGAAGGAATGGTGCCCATTGACCGATTACATATTCTGAATTCTTTTGGGCTGCTGTTAGAGAAATAATAATATTCTCCATGTCTTCCACAGTTTTGTAGGCTGGTTCATTGATTAGATATTCAAGAGAAGAAGCTGTTATATTCATGATGTCAAATGTGGGTGCCAAAAACACTTGAAATCCAATAATATCTTGGATCCGCTTATTTTTCTCTTCAACAATTTTTCTGAGTACAAGAGTTAAACTTGTCATTTCTTTGTTGTAGGATGTTACAGTCTTGCTCTTATTGTCCTGGTGGGACTTCTTTTTCTTGTTGCTCCTCAAACGTATGAAGTTCCGCCACGGGTATATCAGTTTCTGACCCTTGTTCAACATTTATTTGTGCAATAGTTATGAACTCTTTTGTTTAAGCTTTTTCCTTTTTAGTAGAAGATGCTTCACCAGTTGTGGGTCTGAACGGTGTTGCTTGCATTTGGTCAGTTTGATCCTGAGGACCTAGTTTATCCAATGCACTGAAGTCATACTTACGCCAATAGTCTAGAGTTGCTTTGTAGACTTGATTCTCATATCCGTTTAAAATTTCTGCAACTTTGTCAAATGTCTTTAAGTTCATGGATGCTTATTCTAATAGAAGCTTTATTCTTTCTTCCCTGAATCCAGGTTTGACCTTAAGCAACGTTTCCCTTGTGATTCTGGCGTTTACGCCTAGACGGGTTTTCCATTTTGATTGTAGCCTGTTATTCAGTTATGGTGGGAACTTGGACCTGTAGTCCCTTGGAGTCCTATTATAATCCATGAAAGCTTCTACTATCCCTACAATTAGCTTTTGTTTGTCCTCTTCGTTTAGTACACTGTACCACTTTGCAACATTATCTACTTCTCCAAAGTCCATTACCACAGTAATTATATCATCAACATGCATGGGTTTGATGTTACCTTTGCTTGAAGAGATGAGAACTGTTGGATTCGCTGTCTGATCTTTGGTTAAGTCTACTAATGCCGGTGTTTCTTCTCCAAGTACTCCTTTCCCTTTACTAGTGTCAGCTACCGGTTTAGCTGTTGTTCTTTGAGATGCTTCTTGTTCTGCTTGATGTTGGGTATGGAGAACTTTGGTCCATAGTGCTACCTCTTCATTATGTACTTTCTCAATTTCACCAATAAGCATGAGACCTATCCTTTTTATGGTTGCGAAGGTTTTCTAGTGAAGTTCAGCTTGTTCTGTAGCTTCTGCTAGAGTAAAGTGATTCTAGACCTCTAAAAGAGCTTTTATCCTTAGCTTCTTTTCTCTATCTTCCGCGGCTTTCCACCGGGCTTCAATATTCTGTAGAAGATGTTCAGGTAAAGTCGTGTGCATTCCACCGGGATGATGATTAAATTTATGAAGGCAAAATGCTACGGCTTCTTCAAGTTTTCCTTTGTCTTCATCATCGGCTAGTTCATATCTTCTTCTAACAGAACCTAAATGCCCAAATTCTTTCAGTCCTGCCACAATTTCGTCAATTGTGGGTTTGGCTTTTCTAGGTGGGTCCTCCTTTGCCATTTTACTGGTATTCTTCTTTCTAATCAAAGGAACTGTGTCCTCGGTCTCTGTCTCTTCTAGCTCTTCCTCTTGGATGCTAGGCGTCAGTTCTACTTTCTTCCTCCAACCCTTGGGCTGTTCTGTCGCCTGTTTCTTCTTTGGTGCGGGCGACCTTTTGTAGACAATCTTGACTGGTGCCCTTTTTGACAAATTTTGAAGAATCTCAATATACGTGCCAAACCGATTGGCACCGAGATCCATATTTGCATCATTTAGTGCATCGGCATATGCCTCAGCAACCTTAGCAGAGATCTAGTAACCTAGCTCAGGAGCATACACATCTCTTGGTTCCACTGCTTCAATGATGCAATTGTCGGTCGTGACCAGAAAAGATACGTCATCCTTGTAATGGTCAACAATAGTTGACGGTACTCTTTCACTTTCGTGCATCTTCAATTGAAACTCTTCAAAATAATCATTCATCGCTTTGCTTAACTGATCTCCCAATCGGTTAGCCATTTCAGTGATTTGATGCATGACCGGTTTATTGGTTGTCCAAGTCACTTTACTGATACCTGGGAAGAAATCCAAGTAGAAAAAGTATAGGCACATCAAGAGGGTTCCATACTTCATGGATTTCTTTTTCACAACTCCAAGCCTCTTCATGTTTTCAAATATTTGGTTCTAAAGCATTGCACAGATGTCGTATTGGGCATTTTCGTGCATGATGCGGTGCGCAACATGAATTGCACCACCTGGTATGTTGTTCCAGTTGCTTGACTGATAAACCTTGCATCCGATGACAACAGACGCAAAGCGTACTCCATCATCTTCAATGTCATTCACCGTCATAAGTCGACTATCAGACATCGACTTGGTCAGCTTGTTGACAACGGTATTGGCGATGGTGCGAAGGGTTAGCGCTCCCCCTTTATCACTGTATCCGGTTACTCTATGGAGATCTTCTTTGGTGATCTCATGACATGCGCCTCTGGTGAGCTAGAAACCTGGTTCATGAAGACGGCTCGAAACCAATCTTACTTGGTCTTCCCAGAAGATTGCAGGGTAGCATACACCATTTATTAATCCGGACAATACTAGATTGGCACATTTGTTAGGAAGTTTCCCCTCTTCCCATAGTGACAGATACTCTCCTTCAATATAAGTTTCTCCCAGTTCATCCTGTTTGGCGTGAATAAACGCTGTAACATCCTCAATCAAGAAAAACTTGTGAAAACTTGTGAGTAATTCTCCTTTCTTTTATAGAGTAAGGTTATAACAGTAATTACCAAACGGTAAATATTTATTAAACGGCTATAGTAATAAATGTCTTACCTAACTTTACTTTCCGTTTTCCCAACCGGTTAATCATAATTTCCCTTACCGGTTTTTCCTTGCAGACCGAGTGAGTCTGATTCTCACCAGTCATACCGGGAAAGGTAGGGAATCTACCGGTTCCCTCTAAGCCTGCACGGATCAGTTTGCTGATGAAATATCGCCATCAGTAGATGATGATCTTTCCTCTATCTTCTCTTTAGTGGGGCTCTTTGATTCTTTTACTAACCAAATGTTTGACTGATTTCTCAGTCTTCTCTTCCTTGTTGGTTTTTTCTTCAGGTTTGACCGGTCCCTTCTCCTTACTGGATAACCGGTTCCTTCTCCTTACTGCATAACGGGTTCCTACACTCTTTGGCTTTGTGTCCAACTTTGTTGCAGTGATAGTAGACTACCCTGGTTGTCTTTCCTGGGTACGTTCTTCTTGTGTTGGTTGACTTGTCCCAAGAGCCTTTGTAATTGTGTGATCCATGGTTCATACAGTTGACTGTACTCCAGTTCTTGTTTATCTTGGTGAATACCGGTTATGGGGATCTAAATGCCATTGTCTTGGATCTGCATTCTTCTTCCTTGTGTCCAAATTTGTTGCATGCATAGCAATAGCCCCTAAAGCTTCCCCTGCTAATACTGGACATAGATATGAGACTAGACTAGCACTCGCTGATCTTGTGACTATCTTTATGACAGTTCTTGCAATGACTGCTATTGGTCCTTACCGGTGCATTTCTACAGTTGTTAGTTTTATGACCCGGTTTCCCACAATGCTTACAAGATGTGTTAATGATATTCTTACCTTTTTGTGCTAGTGGTTTCTTCTCATTCTTCTTGATTGCATTTGCCCTAGAAGGCTCACCATTTTCATTGGTAACTTCACCGGTGAATCCAAGACCGGTTTGATCTTTATGCCTTCTCTGAGCTTTAAGTTGCTCATCAAGCTTGGTCGAGTTTTTATTGTATCTTTTCAAAATTTCATTTGTTTCTTCAAGTTCGTTCATTTGTTCCCTCAGTTGATACAATTCTAGAGATAGTCTATTGCATGCTTCATTCCTGTTATGCCAGCCTTTTTGCATGTGAGCATTTTCTTGGGTGACATTCTGTATGTCTTCTTGAAGTTGTAGGATGATAAGTTCATTTGCAACTACCGCTTCCACTGCCCGGTCCCTTGCTTTCTCAGAGGTTGTCAAGCACTTGACTGCTAAGTTCCTTTCATCTTTAGCTTTTCTCTTTTTCTTGATTAGTTCAGTCATCCTCAGGGCATTGTCCTCTTGATCTCTCTTAACATTAGAGATCTGATCAGTCAGGATCTGATTCTTGTCCATGAGTTCAGATACTACCTCCTTAGCTTCATCAGATCCACTCTGCCCAAAGAGTTCATCAATGGTTTCATTCCTCTCATTTAACTGTAACACTAGCTCCTTTTTCTTTGCAAGTGATCTCCTCAATCTGTTCTCTAGAGATGTAATGATGTCATTGGCTTCCTTGAGCTGTTTTTGATGTTAAGATATAGCTTCATTTGTATTATTATATATATATATAGTATACAAATGATTATAAAGAAGAGTTGTGATTATACTATTACTGTCTTATTATTATTATTATATTGATAAGATATAATAATAATAATAACATACTAATATATTCACATTGTTATTAATCGAACTATGTTCGATAACCTTATAAATGATAAGTATCGACTATTAAGTCGAAAGCATAAACGATGCCATGCTTGGTATTCATACAGCCGACTACACTAAGTACAAGACACCGCTTGTATTAGTGTTAGCGACTGTTAATAACAGTCGCTAACATTAATACCAAGCAACGGCTTGGACGTGACTGTTTATTATGAAAAGGCATGTTGGTTAATGCTTGGCCGATCACAAGCACATATATATACATGCTGTGATCGCAGGGTTGAGCAATAAATTACAGAGTTTCATTGTCTTCTTCACCTGCGGTCACAGCATTATATATATACTTAATATAATTTGTAAAAGCATCACAATATTCGTATATATCAGAACAGTAAATAAACAACAATATAATAATTTCCAAAGATCTGATTTCCTAACATGGTATCAGAGCCAAGTTCCTTCTTTCAAGCTTAACCGCTTGAAGGAAAGATCTGGACATGCAGGGGAGATAATAAATAATAGAGAAAGAAGATCAAGCGACAAGATGATGCAGGATTCCTTTCTCACGAATGCTAGAGAATTTAAATATTTAGTAGAAGACATCACCTTTATTATGGGAAGGAAATAAGAAGGATAGCCACGGAAAGATATCGAAGAGGATAGAGCATGGAGCGGGAAAAAGAGTGATGCAAACCCTGGTGAAATTCCTATCATCGCAACTATAGAAAGAGCTTAAAAACAAGAAGATACCATCGCACACACCAATTGTGGTTTTATTTATTATCGCCCAAGTCAAAGACAGAGGGAATTACAGAACACCATTAAGATAGGGGAGCTAATACAGAGAGGAATCACAGCATTGACCCATCAAACAAGTAATTCAGAGAATAGAAGAACTTCAGCAAGCCAACAGAAGACACGATATAGAATGGTGATTAGAGCGACCACGGAAGTTCAGATTAATCATGAATCGTGACTGTTTTATGTGCCGATTATCTTCACATTTATGTGCAATGTAGAGAACTAATCATCGGGAGCCTAACCTATAGAGAATATATATTTATACAGAGAAGGTTCATGATCGGGTGATCATATGCAGATCTGATTCTTTATTGGCACATTGTGCCAATCTGTGTAATTTAACATCACACCATTTATTCTAATGGTGCCCGACTATGAATTGAAAATGTCAATGCCGAACTATATATTAGTATAGTTTTTGGGATAAATATTACTACAGATTGAAGAACAAAATTGGAAACACAGCACATCAAAAGAGGCATCTCTCACATGTGATTGAAATTTTGAATATATGTTCGTGAGGAAGGTGGTGGAGCACTACCACTCGCATAGCTTGGCGGAGAACCAATGTTGTTCAATGGTGGTGTAGCAAATCGCAGTGCATGTGGCAAATGTTTAGTGTGTGGTGCGCAGGTTTGATAAGCCCCAGGCATACAAGCATTTTATACGGAGTTGCTCCATTCTAAGAGGGGATGGCACAATAAGGGAAGTACACGTTGTCTCCGGCCATCTGGCTGAAAGAAGCACAGAGCACCTCGAGATTCTCGACGAGGACCGCTCTGCATGACTGTAAAGTGGAGGAAATGTCCGGCGGGACTTTGGTGATCAAGTCCTATGTCATCAATATGCCTAAGGGGAACAATCGAGATGATACTTGCCTGTTTGCTGATACAATTGTTCGCTACAATTTGCAGTCTCTTGCTTGTATTTTTGAGCACTTGTCTAGGCGTAGCCCCGGGATTCGACCTCTGGTTGATTAAGGTAAAATGGAGAAGAGTGAGAGACTCAGTGATCATCAATCATATACAGCTCAACAAAGTAACAAGTTGCCAATAGGCATTGGCAAGTATGGAAATTAATGGATAAGTAAAATATGATGCAATTGATCTATGTACTGCGATCATATCCATGACATAATCACAAGTTATATCATGCCTCTCTATTGCGGGAGAAGGTCTATAATTACTGGAATAACCATTAGTAGTGATACTTGCAATCACTACATCTGACATCAGAAATGATTTGTTACAAAGAAAATCATGTTATACATATAGCGAAAGTAGCAATTCTCATCTAGATATCATCTAATCTTGTGTGATATAAATTATAATAAGACATGTTAGCGGGACACTTACAGAGGTGAAAGAAATTATGTCTATCTCAAGTTCATACATAATGATAAACAACGATCATCATAAAGGAACAAACAATATCAATTTAGATGAAATAAAGTTTTTGATGGCATGTTATGAAGACAAGGATTGGTATGAAACTCTCAAAGCTGAAATATTAAGAAAATTGAAGACTTGATAAGAAGGACATAAGGAATCTTATAGCAGATTTCAGTGACACCTTGTTACAAATGCATGATCACCTTATTAGAAAATCAAGGATATCAGGTGAGTATGGGCTCACTTTAAAGAAAGAAATATTTGAAACTTAAGTTGTCTCCAAGAATGTTCTTGTAGAAAAAGAAGAATGATGCAATCAAGGCATTATGCAGGGTTGTTCTGTACTATAATAAGTGCAGGATGATTCTTTGATCACAAGTACCTATGGACTGCTGAGTGCAGGGTCCGTTGCACATGTGGCACTAATAGGCTCCTACAACTACACTACTCCAGATTTTGATTACACTACGACAGTGAAATTTCATAATAAGTACTCATGGATTTGTGTACAACCTTTGGACTATAGCGAGATAGATTCTTCAAAATATTTTTTGTATGGGCTCACCTTACGAAAGGGAATATAAAAGGATGAAAGCATGTGAAATTCAAATTAAGAGGGAATCCTGACATCTTTAGAAAGTTTAAGAATTGATGAACTTGAGCTTCAGAGGGAGCAGATGATTTAGTCAACTTGTGACAAAATCGACCATATTGATTGAGAGGGAGATCATTGCTGAAGGTGAAACAATTCTGAGGCTATAGAAGTGGAAACTCGTGGATAGAATCACAGATGAGATGCACATGGATAGGATCTCTGATTGAAGTAATTCATACATCTTGAAACTACAGTTCATCGAGATGAACATCATACTAGAGGTCTTTATTATCTTCCCTCAAGTCCAACAGGGAGTGTTAATGTTGTGTCCTTGAAAAAGATCAAAATGCATCCTATGCTAGTCAATGTGAGTCGGTAACCTTATGTCTATTCAGATTATTCATGTATGAGACTTCAATTCTCTCAAGAAGAAAGGTATGGAGTCACATCCTGCAGTAACACTAAGATGAGCATATAAATAGGGTATGCCTCCGTGACAGAAGAGGAAGCGAAATGATCTACATCAGTGGACATTCGAAGATCTTGATTCAGAGGGAGTAGACCATGTTTTGTTGATTACCTAGTGATCAAGAAACTGTAGCAGAGAATTATGATGAATTACCATGTGAGAAGCCTATGCTTTCATGTTAGAGGGAGAAGCTAGAAGATCAAATTAAGATGGCATCCTAGGATCATGGTCATATTAATTCAGAGGACGTATTCCTGATGTTGAGGAATAAAGTCTTAGCTGAAAAGAGATTTTCAGCCTTAGTGATCTATCATTTTGTATCTTAAATGATTCTTGTCTTTGATAGACAAGTTTAAGATGGAAGCCTTCCTCACTTGATAATAGTGAACCAAAGTGTCAAGATTGACTACTTAAGTGTGTGTCCCGACTATGCGGATATCTTGACTCTTGTTATTACTTGTTGAGTAATGACGAAACCATATCATGATTGACTACTTAAGTGTGTGTCACGACTGTACGGATATCATGATATTCAAGTCTATTTTCATGACGTGACTACATTAAATTGTGTGTCCCGAAGTGTCGGAAGTCATGGTAGACTTTATGGGCCCATTCATTTTGTGTTATATTATGAAAGGTGACGATCTTTCATTTGTGTGTGGGTTAACATTTCAAGGTGACGATCTTGTAAATAGTAACCAAAGTGTCAAGATAGACTACTTAATTGTGTGTCCCGACTATGCGGAGATCTTGACTCTTGTTATTACTGGAGGTGTAATAACGAAACCATATCATGATAGACTACTTAATTGTGTGTCCCGACTGTGCGGAGATCATGATATTCAAGTCTATTTTCATGACGAGACTACATTAACTTGTGTGTCCCGAGTTGGTGGATGTCATGATAGACTTTTGATATTTAATACTCACTCGCTAAGAGGGAGTGTTAAGATATAGCTTCATTCGTATTATTATTATATATATATATATATATAGTATACAAATGATTATAAAGAAGAGTTGTGATTATACTATTACTGTCTTATTATTATTATTATATTGATAAGATATAATAATAATAATAACATACTAATATATTCACATTGTTATTAATCGAACTATGTTCGATAACCTTATAAATGATAAGTATCGACTATTAAGTCGAAAGCATAAACGATGCCATGCTTGGTATTCATACAGCCGACTACACTAAGTACAAGACACCGCTTGTATTAGTGTTAGCGACTGTTAATAACAGTCGCTAACATTAATACCAAGCAACGGCTTGGACGTGACTGTTTATTATGAAAAGGCATGTTGGTTAATGCTTGGCCGATCACAAGCACATATATATACATGCTGTGATCGCAGGGTTGAGCAATAAATTACAGAGTTTCATTGTCTTTTTCACCTACGGTCACAGCATTATATATATACTTAATATAATTTGTAAAAGCATCACAATATTTGTATATATCAGAAGAGTAAATAAACAACAATATAATAATTTCCAAAGATCTGATTTCCTAACATTTGATACGGGTAAACTTCCATGATCTTTCTCTCAAGCTATTAGGCTTGGTAGTATAGAGAACTCGGCTCTGATACCAATTGTTAGTACTGAACCAGTTATTGAGATAGGGGGCTAAATCAGTAAATATTATCTTTCTGCATGTTTAATACTTGTAAACAAATCATTAAATGTAAAACAGAATATAGTCAATCATTCATAAGCATAAACAGATCACACAGATCAACTCAAGTATTTATACATAGAAACCCTCAGTTAGAAGGAAAAAACCACAGTGAGAGAGAGCTCACAACTTCACTATCGCAAAACGAAGGCGCCCTGATAGGAGCTTACAAAAGCACTGATTGAAGTGCTACCCGGTTAAGGGATTTTACAAAGATCTGTTAAGATCTAAACTCTATTAGGAGTTGCCTAGTTATAGGACTTTGAACATCTACAAAGTTGTTACCCTGTGTTGGCTAAAAATTTTGTAAGGTGTAGTCTTAGAGACTTACAAAATTTTTAGCCAACAGTTTTTGGCGACTCTACTAGGGAACGTACCTTGTTTGTTCTTAAAAACAATGAGGAATGTAGAATCCAAACCTCTAAGTGCCTTCATCTACTCCATTGGGCTATAGAGTCAAGCAACTAAAAACAAAAAGACTTAAAATGGATGACGCGACCGACGCAAAGCAAACCTAGAATAGACTTGTGCAAATGCACTTATTGAAAACAAAGAAAAACCTACCTAATTAAAACTAGCCGACAAAGCAACTTTTCAAATGAAACCATTTACTGGTTCAACAAAATAGCTACCTTTTTTTAGTAGCTTGTAGTACCTTGCATGTTCAAAGGCAACTTTGTATAGATAGAGCACGAACAACAGGAGCAATGATGTCAGTACCTAATGTAACACCTCTTGGAAGAGACAAACAATTTCACCCTTTTGAGATGAATCATATGTATTGCTGCTCCAAGTCAGGTCCTTGAATTCAAACTGCTCTGGCTGAACTGCAAATGTATGTTTAGCCTCTTCTCTAATTGTATCTTCATGCTCAGGTACAAGTGGAATTAATGTTTTTTCATTGGCCTCCAACCAAGCAAGATGTCTGATGGGGCATCCCATTGATCGAACAAATTCTGAATTCTTCTTGCCGACTGCTGCAACTTGAGTAACTAGTTCATCAACTATGATATCCTCAAGTTGATTAGGACAGGTTACCTTATTGCTTCCTTCTACATCATCCTGGTTACAAATTTCAGACATAAGAGAATTGTCTTCAATATTTGAACAAAATTCCCCTATGATGTTCATGATAAGATCTTCATCAAGTTCTAGGGTAAATTTTTCATGCAACACTCACTCAAGTTCATAACTTTCAAACGAAGATGCACTATTTTCAGCTTGACTGAGACCTTCATTCATGTTTATTTGTTCATGTCTAGCGACATGATCATCTCCATTTGCTTGAACATTGAAATAATGAGTTTCATCTTTTTGATATTCATTGATGGCTTTCTGAGACTGCATGAACCAGAAATAAGAGTCGCCAGCTAATTCTTCTTCCTTTTCCTGGAAGAGAATAGCAAGATCACTAGCCTCGGATTCAAGATGCTTTGTTGCTGCCTTCGCTGATGGTGCCTCAATAGCAAGCTTCTTAGATGATGAAATCAATCTTTGTTGATTCTCACCAGCAGGACTATGAGCATTAGTTGGAAGGGGTGTCCTTTCTACATCCTCGTGAGGAACGAAGAACATACCTTGAGCTATTTGCTTTTTGAAAGCAAGCAACTCATTTGCCAACCTTTGCACTGCAGGATCCGTCCTTGTGATGGGAGAAAATGAATCCGAAGAGAGATTACTTTCTTCAAACTCGTTTGCTACAATTTTTATCTGCCCAGCAGGAATAAGATCATCTTCAATTTCAATCGCCAATGTCTGTGCAGCTGTAAGAGTAGCTGGGGTTGCTCTTCTTAACAGAAAACTGACTTCGAAAATTTGTGCATTTACAAAGAAGCACTTCAAATTTGCAACTGTAGGCTGAGCAATAGATGGAATCCCTCGTGTCAATTTGTTGAAATGAGCAACAAATTCATGCATAGGAACGTGAGATGCTTTCTTCAGCTTGGTGAGCTGAACCAATAGCGCATGAGCATCTTCAGGAGGCTTGAACCTTTCTTCAAACTGGGCTACGAGAGTAGCCCAATTTGTGATGGTCTGTGGTGCAAGATGATAAAACCAATCAGTAGCCGCACCTTGGAGAGCTTCTACGAACAACCTCACAGACACATCTTTATGTTCAACGCCATGAACACCGCATGCAATGTAAAAAGCAGCAATATGTTCATCTGGATGTTGTTGTCCATCACCGAAGAACCTAGGAAAATTCTTCCTCGAGCCATCAGGAAGAGCATGTAGAGGCGGAGCTAGATTCAATGGACCAAAAGTATTTCCCCAAGGACCTTGGGCCATTTACATGTCCTTGGTAAAAGCTTGAAAAACTAATCAAAAATAAATTACAATGAATATTTACAATGATAAAGGACACGAGTATACTTCAAATGAAAACATGAGGCTTTCGAATGCGCGTCGTGTCCCCAGCAGAGTCGCCAAAAACTGTTGGCTAAAACTTTTGTAAGTTTAGACAACGCCCTGTTAGGGGATTTTACAAAGAACCAATTAGGTTCACACTGATAGAGGGATTTCAATATGCTTTCATTCCTTATATAAATAATGATCTCATTTTGACACTGTCTGACAGATTAGATCATACCTGTTGATCTCTTCTTCGGTTTGCTTGGTTGTCGATCTCTTTATCTTTCTTCACCTCTGTGCCTGCAGCACTTCTTAGAAGATACCTCTCCTCTGCTCTGTGCAATCATCAACTATCAACAACATTTCTTTGTGTCCTATGACCTATATTTATATTAGAGTTCATCGTAATGAAACCCTTAACTCATAGAACCGCCAGACTACCAACTCCACATTAAATCATGCAATTAGCAAAAAAACTATGCGCTTTGATCTGGAGTTTACCTTCCAAAAGCATCCGCAAAAATAAAGCTAACTCCTGTTAAAAAGCTAACTCTACTTCTCAGCGGCGAATGTCCCGAATAATCGGATCTATCTTGTAGTTAGACTGGTATACCCTTATACCCGGTTTGTTCCTGTATGCTTCTTAAGACCGGTTCTGCGTTCTTGATTCGGTCTATCGATGAATCTATCGAGATAGTCAACCGGTGCATACATTTTGTTCTTCATCTACCGGTGTTGTCTAAGTAATGTGAGTGACTGATGACCCTTTACCGGTCTGAGGTTTGTGAAATACACTAATGACAACTCATATTGCTAACATATACAAAATTTTAATGGGTTGGTTTATAAATTGTATTATACCACCATTATTGATATACATAGGAAATAACATAAATAAACATAATTATATATGCAGTTATCTTTCCTTGACAGAGATCCACTCTTTATGGGAGGCTATCCGGATTCTGAGACAGAATTATATGCAATTGGTAACTGACAGAGATTATCTTATGGAGTGGGGCAGTACAACGTACGATGCATTATTGACCAAGGAAGATGAGGTGAGTGAGCTTACTCAGCAGCTCGAGGTGACTTCTGAGATTCTTGAGAGTACACAATTGGCTTTCAAGGAGTCACAATTTCATTTGGCTGAGGTGACCATGGAGTTAGAGCGACTGCCGTCTTTACCAGATTCTGTTCAGTCACAGGTTGTGGTGTCTGGTGATCCAAGGATGTCCATGGTCGAGATTGTCAGAGACAGTGGAGATGGGGGTGCATCCATCCTCGATACTAGCATTGGCATATCGGGTTCGTTTCCACTAGGGTCCGGTTCAATTGAGTTGGCTGCTGCAACAGATTGTTGTGGTATGCCTGACATGGTGGTGGTCTCTACAACTGATGGCATGGAGACTGGTGATGTTGTATCAGAGATCATGTGTGATGTTGGTGAGCCGGCAGTTGGCATGGTTCTTGCTAGTGATACTACTCCCTTGGCGATGTCTTCGGAGGTAGTAGGCATTTCCAGCTTGGTTAGTGATCGGTTGTAGTTAGTTTCATCTTGATTGCAGTCTGAGTCACTGACTGAGATTGGCGCATCTTATCGGCATTACACTGTGAGGTATGCTAACCAGTTTACCTTTGATGACCATGTTGATGAGATGATGATACGTAGATGTACTTTGGTCCTTAGTGCTTGTCATCAGTTATAGGATGGTTTGATGCCACGGGATGAGAGTTGTGATGGGCATGACATGGCGAAAGGTTCTGCGGGTGACAGCTTGATAATACATGACTTAGAGCAGGAGTTTGGGAGTAATGCTTCAGCGGTTGTTGTTATTGATTCTACTCCTTTGGCTATGACATCTCCTGACTTAGCTGGTGATCAGCCGCAGTGGGTTGTATCACCTGTGCATGGTGAGCTGTTCACTGAGGTTGGTTCTTTTTATCAGCATTATACTGCAGGGTATGTACATCAGTTTGCTTCTGATCCTTGTGTTGAGTAGTTGATGGCAGGCAGATGTGGTTTGGGTTCTATTTCTTGATGTTTATCTCGTGGTGTCTTTTCGCCATCAGCGGTGTATGGCAGTTATGGTTATGAGACAGTGGCCGGTGATTTGCAGAGTTGTGTTGACAGCAGGAGTTGTACAGTGTGTGGATTCTCCATACTTGGTACAGTTCCATTCGGGAGTGTTCACTATTGTTGCAGAGTTGGATTTTACATTCCGCATAGGCCAGTGGGATGCGTTGATGGTATTTACTGTGTTGGCAGCTTGAGTTGTCCATTTTACTTGGGTTCTATTTTTCTGAGAGTTTGTGTCTCGTGGGTTCTTGACTGTGGCAGTTGTGATTTTGGAGTTTGGTTGAGCTGTATTTGTCAGTTTGATTATGGATTCCTCTTGGTTATATTGCAAAGAATATTGCAGGAGCCTGCGTTGATTGACAACAGTACAGTTCATGACTACATTTGGGATCCAGGTGGATTGATTAGCACCAGTTACCACCCGCAGACTCGTGGGCAAACTGAGATAGTAAATAAGTGGGTGGAAGGCTACTTGAGAAACTATGTGGCAGGGTAGCAAAAGGCATGGGTTAGGTGAATTTATCTATGTGAGTATTGCTACAATAGCACATACCACATGTCTATTCAGATGACTCCTTTCAGGGCACTATATGGTTATGAGGCACCGAGTTTTCTGGATTTACTTATGAGTGATGTTAGAGTTCCTCGTGCTGGAGATTTGCTTCAGGAGAGCAAGAACATTGTTGATGCTCTCAGAGATAATATTGCCAGGGCACAGAATCAGCTTAAGCAGTATACAAATCAGAAGCAGACAAAGAGAAGTTTTGAGGTTGGTGATATGGTTTATCTCATGTTGCAGCCCTATAGACAGTCTACTCTTGGGAAGAGTGGGTTGGAGAAGCTTAAGCCTAGGTACTATGGTCCTTTCAGGATTATCAGGCGTATTGGAGAGATGGCATATGAGCTTGAGCTTCCAGCAGACAACAGGGTACATGATGATTATCCCAACACTGCAGTTAAGCCTTGACGGAAACCGCATGTAGCCTATTTCATGCGACCTAGGCTCTGTAACTCTTCCACTCTTGATGGCCTTGTTAGTCCTAACCGGTTACTAAGAGGGGGGGGTAAATCAATAAATACAATTTCTAATTCAATTTATCCTTATATATATTCTTGGTGAATTAAAATAATATAACCACACTCATAAACAGAAATTGAAATAAACAGGTCAACAGGGCATATATACGTGGAAACCCTCAGTTAGAAGGAGAAAACCATGGTGGGACAGAACCC
This sequence comes from Chamaecyparis obtusa, assembly GCA_027943335.1. NCBI lineage: Eukaryota > Viridiplantae > Streptophyta > Pinopsida > Cupressales > Cupressaceae > Chamaecyparis > Chamaecyparis obtusa. The sequence goes on from BSBK01002762.1 coordinate 1,593,983, forward strand.
ACAACTTTACTACTGCAGTAATAAAGGTGCCCTGTTAGAGGCTTACAAAGCACTTGTAAGAGTGCTACCCGATTAAGGGATTTGGTAGAAGACCTGTTAGGATCTTGACCCTGTAAGGAGTCGCCTGGTAAGAGGACTTTAAACACCAATAAAGATGTTACCCAATAAAGACATTTATTGTCATGTCCCCTCTTTAGTGACATGTCATTTTTCAGTGGATTTGCCTATCATGGACTCTCGTAGGCAGATGGTTTTGGTGAGAGAGTCATTCTGATGATTATTTGGAGATTGGATGGTCTTATTTGCTCTTGGAGAGATGGTGTTTATCATATTTTTATTATAATGTGTTATGTGGGGCCAAAATGTTATAATTTTGAGATGAGTTGCACTTTTTATTTTATAAAGTTACTTTTTATATAAAAGTGCATTATAAAAGGATTTTATAAGAATATTTTATGGATACTTCTAGAAGTTCTAGTGGCTTCTTATAAAAGTAAATAAATAGAGTGCTTGGCCTCTCATTTGGACATTCCATGACTTGAGTTTACACTACTTTTCTCTTTGAGCATTTGTGGCGCCATCTTGGTCTGCAGATTGTCATTTGATCTTTAGGAACGTAGTTTCTTAAGGATTTCCATAACTGAGGAGGTGAAATATCCTTTGAAGGGTTGCACTTTGGAAGTGGTATTCAGCCATTTCAAGTTGAGCTTATTTAGAGTCCTCAAACCTACCTGAGGGTTTGAGTTTTTGATTGCAAGAGAAAAAAAAAGCAATCCGAAAAAGCAAAGCGAAAAAGCAGTCCGAAACAGCAAATCGGAAAAAACAAAGCGAAAAAGCAGATCCGAAAAAGCAAAACGAAAAAGCAGATCCGAAAAAGCAAAGCGAAAAAGCAAATCCGAAAAAGCAAAGCGAAAAAGCAATCCGAAAAAGTTTTTGCTACAAGTCTAATTCAGTTTTCAGAATTTCAAGATAGGGTTTTGGAACCACATTTTTGCTCATATCTTCCTCATTACTCAGCATATCATTCTGGGTATTTTTGCATCGGATTTCTATCGTCGAGGAGATAAAGATAAGTGCATTTTGGAGTCCCAAAATGCCATGATTTATTTTTAAGGCATTTTCAAAATTCTTTGACATTTTCGAAAATCTGCAAGAAAGTACATTTTCAGATTTGGGGTGACTTTGGCTTGGGTGTTGGCATCTTCAGCACTGGTAAAAATTATCGCAGCCATCTACAATCAGGTTCCTCACTTCTCATTTGGCATTTGGCATAATTTCTTAAAAATGTATGTTTTCAGCTGAGTACAAAATATAGCTTCAGCACTTTACTATTTTACATTGTACTTGTCTTTGTTTGCCATTTGGCATTATTGGTATCAAAGGAAGGCTAGGATTTTGCAAGTGAAAGGGCATCGTAATTTTCAGTCTATCTATATTGCAAACCTAGGGTTTGATGATCATATTATTGGCTGAAATATGTATGGCATTGTTGCAAATTGTTGATATATGAATGGCATATGGTTTTGAGCAATTTCCTACATCATTGATAGTGTTTTAGATGGTATTTGGTTGCTATCTATTATTTTGGAATTTTGTGACAGCGAACTCATATATTGCAAAAATAATTTTCTATCTACATTTTGAGTTACTTTTTTTGAGGGGTTTTTAGTGGCCTATTGGTAAGGGTCATTACATTTATACAAACAACCTATTAGGGTTCACCCTGTTTAAGGGATTTGAACATTCTTCACAATCTAAAGCAATGATCTATGATGACACTTTTTGTCTGATTAGATCATACATGTTACCCTTTCCTCTGCTTGGTTATTAAACCTTTCTCTATCTTTCACTTCTCGTGACTGTAGCTCCTCTCAGAAGATATCTCTCTCTTACCCTTAATATTCAACAACACTTCTTTCATATCCTATGACCTATATTTATAAAAAATTAATCTTATTAAAATACATCTCATAGTACCGCCAAACTGTAAACTCACCCATAAATCAAGCATGCAAAAAAAAGCTTGCGAATTGATCTTGAGTTTACCTTGAAACACCCGTAGATGAAATAAAGCTAACTCCAGTTAAAATGCTAACTTCAGTTTCAACTGTGAGTGCTCTGTATAATCCAGTTCGCATTATCATGCACTTAATCGGTAATAAACTTGTACCCGGTTAGTCATACCTTCCTTGTATGTCTCCCATGACCGATTGCAAACACTTAAACCGGTAACATTGTGATGGGTTAAGGTACACTGCTTCCTCCTTTAGTCTACCAGTTCATAGTTATGAGTACCAGTGTGATGTACCGGTGTTCCGATGGGATTGATGTTTGCCTCTGACTTTACCAATGACAACTAAATTATGCCAACAATCTTCCCCTTTGGCAATGGTGGCAAAACATCACCTGTGAATCATCATATCACCTGTCTTGTAGACTTCCCCTATAGACCTTCTTATCTACTTGTAACACACACTGTTTATCTAATCTTTGTTTATCTAATCATGTTTCGAACTGCCCTGTATATGAGATCTTCTCTCCCATTCTTCTCTTTCATCTGTGAACTGATCTTCTTCCCCTTTTTGCCTTCATAGGTCAAAGGGTGGTTACTCCTGCAAATGTTTCCTTTAATAGCTATAACTTATTGAAAATATCATTATATATTTTCTTTGTTGAATCAAGGAAGGGCTTCCATATACCTATTACATGTTCTAAGTTCTTGTTCGCTGCTTGCAGTGAGACAATTATGTTCTCCATGTCTTCCACTAACTTGTAATCAAGTTCCTTGATCAAGTTATCTGTATCCGTTACAGTTGTCTGCATTAGATCAAATGTGGGGGCAAGAAACAATTGGAATCCAATAACATCTTGAATTCGCTTTGTCTTCTCTTCTGATGCCTTTCTGAGTATGAGAGCAAGACTGGTCAATTCTCTGTTGTATTCCGTTGCAGAAGAGTTCTTCGCATCAAACTTGGATGAAACAACCTTTATCTCTTCTGAGGTCTTAGATGTTCTCTCAGTTATATCATGAACAAAGTCTTCAAAGTTTGAAGTCCTCGTGATCAGTCTTCCTGCTTCTTGTACTAGCTGCATTAGCTCCCTGGTTCTTGCAGTGTAAAGAGCCTTTGTAGCTCTTATTCTTACAATAACAATTTTAAAGAAATCTGACAATTCTAAGTTCTTATGCTTCAAAAAATTAATTTTTCCATTAACTTCGAATTTCAATTTAGAACATAGTATTGAGAAATTTATTAAATTGAATTTCCATTTCCAAAATAACATTCACACCTTCATATAATTGTCATTGTATAAACTGAATTGCAAATTATTAGCACCTGTTATTATACGCTGGATGCAATAAGGGAAAACTTCCAGCTTAAACCTTCACACAAGTCTGGTTCTATATGCTGGATGCAGCAGAAAACTCCAGCTTGATCCTACATGCGAGTTCCTTTCTTAACCGCGCCTGCCATTGGCGAAGTCTTCTTTGGTATGCGATAGCTCTGTGTATGGGGTGGAACCCTCACGAGCAGTGTATCAACCTTTGACAACACACAACGAGTGTGCATACAACCCACGTCACACCCGTACGACCTACAGGAAATTGTATGGCCCACAATATATAACTGCAGGCTGCAATTTATGTTGATGGCATTCCTCTCACAATTTGATGGCAAATAAACCCATCTCAAGGTGAATTCTCGGGAGAATAGAACGTTTCTCCAAAGCTTGCTTCAAACCCTTACTTCTTCCAACATTTCGCAACTCTCCATCAATCTCAGTTTTAGATAATTATAACATAATGAATCCACAACGCACATCCAAGGCTTTATAAAGAATATCAAATCTTCTTCATCACACCACACTTCAGCTTCAAGGACACTTTTCACTTAAGTGTCTTCAATCGTCAAGCTCACACTTTTAAATTAAAACACTAAAGTGTCATCATAATAAAATTCAGCCAAGCTCAATTTCATAGAATATGAAGAAGGTGGTAAATTAAGAATGAACATTGAAGAAGATTGAAGATCAATCCAGGGCCCAACTTCCTTACCCGAAATAGAAACCGGGTTCAACTGACTTACTAAAAATAGTAAGTGTGACACAGAGATCCCTAAAACATACCGTCAGCTCACAGGGATCGCATTGATGAATTGATAATAAACAAGCACAGGTACTTGCTAAATTGGGGACATTACAATCCTTCCTCCCCAAGATTGCTTGTCCTCAAGCAATCGCAAACTAGGATGCTGCAAAATATCCTCTGACTCCCAAGTAGCATCCTCATTTGGAAGACCATGCCACTTAACCAAAAACTCTCAGATAACTCGTCTACGCAAATGTCTCTCCCTAGTATCCAAAATGGCTTCAGGAACCAATTCCAACTTTCCCTTATCTTCCAATGGTGGTGAAACACACGAGGGAATAACATGCCTTCCCAATGCTTTCTTCAGATGAGACACATTAAATACATTGTGCACCTTACTATCAATAGGCAAATCCAGCTCATAAGCAACCTCGCCAACTCACCGAACCACACAAAAGGGACCATAATAACGTGGTTTAAGCTTTTCAGCCCCGCTTCTCCAAATGGACAACTGCCTGTATGACTACAGGATCAAATACACCATGTCCCCAACCTCAAAGGAGCGGGCCACTCTTCTCTAATCAGCATACTGTTTCTGCTGATTCTGTGATCGCTGTATATTATCCCGCAAAGTGCTAAAACATCCCGACTGTCCTTTAACAAATCCTCTGCATTAGGTACTCTGCTATCACTAAGCATCAAATCAAGAAAACTGGGAGGATCATATCCATACAAAGCTCAAAAAGGAGTCATACAGATAGACATATGATGAGTCGAATTATAGCAGTACTCACATAAATAAATCCACTTCACCTACGCCCTCTACTGAGCGAAAACATAGTTACGTAGATAGCCCTCCACCCATTTATTAACAATCTCAGTCTGACCGTCAATCTGCGGGTGATAGCTGGTGCTGGGAGTCAGTTCTATACCACATAACCTGAACAACTCCTGCCAAAAGTAACTCATGAAACGGCTATCCCGGTCACTCACAATACTCCGCGGTAACCCATGTAACCGAAAAAATCTCCCTGAAAAAACATTCTGCCACCTGTACAGCTGAAAAGGTAGTAGTAATCGGAAATAAGTGAGCAAATTTTGTAAGGCGATCCACTACCACAAAAATACAGTCTCTACCTTGGACCTTAGGCACGCCCACAATAAAATCCATAGAAATGCACTCCCACTTCCGATCAGGGATAGGTAGTGGCTGTAGTAAACCTCCTGGATATGTATGTTCCTGTTTGTTCTGTTGACAAACGGAACATTCTCTCACATAACTCTAAACATCATGTTTGAGACCCCTCCATGTGAAACGTTCACGCACCTGCCTGTAGGTTTTAAAGAAATCGGGATGTCCAACCAAGGGGGAATCATGAAAAGCTCTCAGCACCAACTGTATAACACTTGAACCAGACACCAACCAAACCCTCCCCTTGTAAATTGTGAAGAACCGAATTGGCTCTTCCTGAATGTATAATAATAATTGTGAAATAATTGCATCTATATTTGTATAATATTCATGCAAGAACAATTCTGAAAAAAAATATATTCACGAAACTTGAATTATCAAATTCAAATAAATAATTTACTCTTAAACTATCATCATTAGAACCCTTATTTTCAAACAAAATTACATAATAAAGTTATTATGAGAATTTGTTACGGCACCTGTATCACCGTAAATCCACCTTGCAATGTCACGTTTCCATACAATTGAACTGCCACCCATGGGCTATCACAATACCAAGGAAAGAGCGGCCACCCTAAGATTTCCCACGCGTGACTGCTCTAGAACTGAATGCGGGTCCAGGGAAATGCAATACAGCCCTTCGGTAACAAACACATGACCAAAAATTATATGTCACGGCTCGTCCTTGGACTCACGTGCCTATAGTGAGTTGACGCAGCAGCATAAAAGGATGTGTTCGCTGACAATCAATACGCCTCCCACCAATATATAATCGCAGCATGAGAAAATACAGTCTCCACTCAATTTCGCAAATTCAACTATGCCTGCAAATCTCGTTAATCAGAAATCAGGAAAAATAGTCCTCCCTTCCCAAGATTGCTTGTCCTCAAGCAATCACGAAAAACACGCAACATCACAAACCACCTAGATCCCAAGGATGGTCATGAGTAATGTCCCGATCCACCTCATACTCCTGTAGAGAAGTCAACAACTTCAACAATAAGGAATGTTCCGATTCTGGCGATTTCGGCGATTCCGCGATCCGAGTAGCCCCTGCCGATTTTTTCTGAGCCAAAATCGGAATCGACCGATTCAGATGCCACAAATCGCCTCAATGGCCTGAATCGCGATTCCTTGGCAATTTCTTCAAAAATCGCCGATTTTTCCTCCCGTGAATCGATCGCGGCAACATAAAAGGTAAAGTTAAAAAATTAAAAAAAACGCAATAGTTTTTTATTATTTGTTTGGTCGTTTTGCTTAGTTAGTTTATACAAATATAACATTTAAGTATAAGTTTGATTTATTTAATTTCTTATACTTTAAGTTATATTTGTATAAATTATAAAATATATATAGCCCCTGTTGAGTCTGCAAACTCTTCTACCTGAAGCCCACACTGACTAACAAGTCGCTCATGAATAAAGTTGTGCGAATCTCCAGTATCCAACATAGAAACACAAGGTTGTCAATCCACTAATCCCTTCAGTCTGAAAGCAAAGGGAAGTGGCACAGAGGTGGACAACACAATCGGAGAGAGTTTGGCTTCAATACCAAACTCTGGAGTACCTCTCTGCTCCTCTGTATCAAAACTAGCAACCTAATGAGAAGACTCAGCCTCACTCTCACCAGAATAAACCCACGTAGAACGATTCGCCCTGGCCTTAGGCCTCATAGCACAAGTATGCTCTCTATCATAAGGCTCTCTGCACCAATAGCAAAGCTGCCTCCTCAAATCCTCTCACGTGGCATCATCAAGTCTACCTGCAAGCTTCTTTCTGTCAACAGCTGGTGGAGGTACCTCATCTGCAAGACGAATAGTATGACTAGGAGTAGACATGCCCCGTGAAACAGAAGGCTTAAGATTCCTTGCCTTCTGCATAGCATCTCGTACAGTAGGTGGATCCAGGGATTTCACCCATCCTCTGTACGGCTCTGACAAACCCTCTATGAACAACATGACTCTCCTCCTCTTGGAGATGTCATATACCATGACTGATAGATGCTGAAACTCGCTGATGAATGCCTCAAGACCATCTGTCTGTCTCAGCTGAGCTAACTCTCTGAAGTAGGTCTGCGGAACCTTCCGATCAAACCGTTCTATCAGTCTATCTACGAACTCCTGGTACTGCACAATATGATCATGATGCAGAGACACTAACCCATGATACCACCAATCATGAGCAACCCCATCCAAATGTAGCACAACAAATCAAATAGCGTCCTCCTCAGACATAGCTCAGACATAGGACGAAGTGAAATATAAGTGTCCAACTTGTGGACCCATTCTCTGGCTGTAGTCTTCCCACTCCCCTTGAACTGCTCTAAAGTCAACTTGCTGGTTGCCTCCTTTAATTCATTCTGTCTAGGTCTCTGTCTCGTGTCAAGAACTGGCCTGCCTCTGGAATGCTCACGCTTCTGCGTCAGATATATGTCAAAATTTAAATTTCTTTTTAGTGCCTCAGGAAGAGCATCCCACTCTGCAAAATGCGCCACCATGTCATCGACAATGGTGCAGGCTTTGGCTCAACACTAACAGCATCCAACTCCGGCCTCAAGAATGTCGGATGATGAGGCCTATCATAAGTACCAGTATGATAAGCTCTGTTATCTCGCCTGTCATCACCTCACCTGTCCTAAGCTTGTGACCTATGTGAGCTAACTGAAACACTCCGTGCACTTCTGTCTCTAGCACCTAGTAATGAAATGCGTTGTAAAGTATCTGAAAGCTGTTGCAATACAGTTGCAACGTGATGCTGACCATCTGCAATATGTCTGAAGGCATCTCTGGCCTCCCAGTCCATATCATTTCCAATATTATCCCTATTTGTTGTCTGCTCATTCTGTGGGCCCTATTCATTATCTTCAGGAGGTGGTGAATTTCTATCCCTGCGGGTATAGTACCCTCCTGGAATAAATCCGTCTGCCATTATTTAATTTCATAACCCTTACAGGATGGCAAGATCTTTGCTCTAATACCACTGTGAAGAACCGAATTGGCTCTTCCTGAATGTTTAATAATAATTGTGAAATAATTACATCTATATTTCTATAATATTCATGCAAGAACAATTCTAAAAAAAAATATATTCACGAAACTTGAATCATCAAATTCAAATAAATAGTTTACTCTTAAACTATCATCATTAGAACCCTTATTTTCAAACAAAATTACATAATAAACTTATTCTGAGAATTTATTGCGGCACCTGTATCACCGTAAATCCACCTTGCAATGTCATGTTTCCATACAATTGAACCGCCACCTATGGGCTGTCACGATACCAAGGAAAGAGCGGCCACACTGAGATTTCCCACGCGTGACTGCTCTAGAACTGAACGCGGGTCCAGGGAAAGGAAATACGGCCCTGCTGTAACAAACACGTGACCAGAAATTATATGTCACGGCTCTTCCTTGGACTTAAATGCCTGAAGTGAGTTGATGCAGCAGCATAAAAGGAAGTGTTCGCTGACAATCAATACGCCTCCCACCAATATATAATCGCAGCATGAGAAAATACAGTCTCCACTCAATTTCGAAAATTCTCCTTTGCCTGCAAATCGCGTTAATAAAAAATGGAGATATATATCAACCTCCGAATTGATATTACAACTTCTCAAGATGTAGGATGAGCAAACTCAATACTTCAACAATCTCCAACTACAGAACTAAAACTCTCACAATTTCTTAACCAAAATGCTCAATGAATGATCACAGCAAATTTCACCAATTCCCAAAACCTCAGCATGAGACAAATTCAGAATCCATGAGAACACATCATTTGCCTGTAGAATAAACTTCATACATATCCAGTATACCTCAGCACTGGATTTAATACAGTATTAGATCGAGCTCTCTCCTAGAAGAAGACCAAACTCGACAAATCACAGAAGAACTCTCTCCAAAAATGAAGACCAAGCTCAAGAAACCCTAGCTTTTACAAGCCAAGCAGAATTCTCACATAAACAATTTATCAAATCAACAATGGGTAAATGAAAGTGCTTTTTCAAGTTGTACTTATAGCTTTTTCGGAAAAAGCACAATTTCACTTTTTTAATATAAAAGGCTTTAAAATGATAATTCCACTTTATAACAATAAACTTATAAAGTACTTAAGTCATTAAACTAAAATACATTAATTTAATAACGATACCTTTAAAAACAAAGCCACTGAATTCTACTAACTGAAACAAACTCATTTCCAACACCAGAACCCAAACACCAACTACCCTGCAGGAAATAACCCACTGCAAAAAATAGCCAACTGCTAAAAATATACTTACTAAAAATAATAAGTCTCTCAAACTGGAGATTCCCTGAAGCTCGATCCTAAAACATCCGACACTCCGTGCAGACACCCTGCTAATCCTGGCCATACCCAAAATACCACTTACTAAAAATAGTAAGTCAACCAAATAGACCTAAACGAAGAGCAAACTTGGTAAACTGAATCTCCAAAATGGAATCCCAACACTGGCTCTGACATCTGACCCCCTCAGATCACCTGATTACCTTGCGAGGGTCGCCAAACCAAGCTAATCCCAAAGCCTGAAAAATCGGGGACATTACATAACTGATCAACTCATTCACGAGAGCATACCTGTAATCCTGGATGGTCCCATCAAGAAAGTCAGTAGCCCACTAATCCTTCGCATACTCAGCGAAAATCAAATGTTTCCAATCCTCAGAAACCTGGGTCAGAACACAAAAATGTGGTCTCCTAGAGAGAGCATCAGCAACAACATTCTGCGTCCCCTTGATATAGGTGATATCAAAATCATAAGACTGAAGCTTGCTGACCCATTTTTGTTGCCGCTCATTCAAATCACGCAGCCCCAAGAAATATTTCAAACTATCATGATCCGTTTTAATGCAAAATTTGTTGCCAACCAAGTACTGTCTGAATTTAGCCAAAGCATGCATGATGGCTAACATCTCCTTATCATAAACACTAAAAGTCCTCTCAGGACCCCTGAGCTTCCTACTCTCATACACAATAGGATGATGGTCCTGTGAAAGAACGGCACCAATGCCCTCACCTGATGCATCACAATGCAAATCAAAACATCTGGAGAAATCAGGCATAGCCAAAACCGCACAAGAAGTCATAATCAATTTGAACTTCTCAAAACACTCCTATGCCTGAGGAGTCCACTAGAAAGCACCCTTACGAGTCAGATCAGTAAGGGGAGCTGCATGTCGGGAAAAGCCTGCAACAAATCTGCAGTAAAAGGCACACAAACTAATAAACCCTCTAAGCTGACTCAAACTCTCTGGAACTGGCCAATCAATGATAGCGCGAACCTTATCCGGATCCATATGAACTCCCTCTGCGCTAATAATATGCCCCAGATATAGTAACTCCGACTTGCCCAAAGCACACTTAGACTCCTTAGCAAACAAGGAAGCCTCAACCAAAATACCCAGCACAATGTGCAAATACATCAGGTGCTCCTCCCACGTCCTGCTATAAACGAAGATATCATCAAAAAAAACAATACAAACTTTCTCAGCTGCCTGTGGAAGACCCTATTCATGGTAGACTGAAATGTTGCCGGAGCATTAGTGAACCCAAAAGGCATGACCAAAAACTAGAAGTGTCCATAATGACATCTGAAGGCTGTCTTCTCTATATCCTCCTCCTGAACCCGAATCTGATGGTATCCAGATCTTAAATCTATCTTAAAAAAGAAGGTAGCTCCGTGCAACTCATCAATACGAGGAATAGGATACCTGTTCTTAATTGTTTTACGATTTAGCATCCTATAATCAATACACATCCTCATGGTGCCATCCTTCTTCTTCACCAAAACTACCGATGAAGCAAAAGGGGACTTACTCGGCCTGATGTGACCCATACAGAGCAGCTCCTCAATAGTCTTCTCAATCTCATCTTTCAGCCGCTTGGGATCCCGATAGGGAGTGATCATAATGGGTTTAGTACCCTCCTCTAACCCAATAATATGCTATATGCCCCTGTCAGGTGGTCTACCATGTGGTAAATCACTAAACACTTTGGAGTGTTTAACCCGAAGTTCCCGTATATCAGGCTGATAGACTGGCTTCTCAGCCTCCTCAAAAGTGGGTAACATCCTGCACTCTTCTGCCCATTCCACTGTATCATGATTAATAAGACGCTGCATACGTTTGAATGTAATTGTTTTCAAGTTCTCTTCTTTGATGGCTTTCAGAATATGCTTCTTTCCATCGACTTCAAAACTCATTTCCATATCCTTAAGGCTGAGGTAAAATGCCTCAATGGAATGCAACCTACTCATGCCTACAACCAATTCTGTCCCGCCCATATCAACCACATAGAAATCAGATTTAAAGTCATAATTATTTAACCTGAGGGGCAGATCCGAAATCTTTTTATCACACTTAAGAGTGTAACCATCAGCAAACTTGACACTAATTCCCTCAAAATCTTCAGTCTGCAAACCTTTCCGGGATACTAACTCTGAATCGATAAAATTATTTGTAGCCCCTGTATCCAATAAGACAATGACACCCTGTCCCGCTAAGGGCCCACGTAGTCTGAAAGATCCCTCCTTTTGCATGCTAGAAAGATAAACCACCTTAAGCTTAGGATCTTCACCGGCTTTCCTTTCTATAGTTATTCTTTCATCATTGTCAACTTGCTGTTCTGAAAAATCAAACATATGCTCATCCTCATAAAACCATTCCATAAGCCTATTTCTACCCTTAGGTTTCAATGGACACTCATGTTTCTCATCATAGGGACCCCTGCAATAAAAACATAACCTCTTTCTCCTCAAATCATTAAGAGTTTCCTGATCTAGTGGTCCCGTCATAGGACGCTTAGAATCTGATTCATCCTCTTTCTTTGGGGCAGAATTATTGTCCTGTGAAGAACCGGATAGTCTAGAAGGTAACCGAGTGCGTGGAGCTCAAAACTATAAGTCTCGTGCTTTCTTCATAGCTTCCTGCAAGGAGGCGGGCTCAAAAGACTTAACCCAGCCTCTGAGAGCTTCAACTAATCCTTCTGTAATTAGCATCACCCGTCTTCTCTCTGAAATATCATAAACCATCACTGAAACCTTCTGAAACTCATTAATAAAAGTCTCCAAATTACCAGTCTGTCTAAGTTGAGCCAAATCACCAAAATATGATTCAGGATCTTTCCTGTCAAATATCTCAACCAGATTATGCACAAACTCCTGATAGGTTCTTACCTGATCATGCTGTAAAGACACGAGACCATGATACCACCAATCATGAGCAGCTCCATCTAAGTGCAAAACAACAAATCGAACGGCTCCCTCTTCAGACATAAGATGTAATATAAGATATGTATCCAACTTATGGATCCGAGCCATGCCTGTCATCTTTCCACTTCCATCAAAATGAGTCATGGTGAGTTTATTGGTCGCCTGTTTGAGTTCAGTCTGTCTAGGCATCTGTCTCGTATCTGAGCTACGCCTGCCTCTGTAATGCTCTCTTTTTTAAGTCAGGAACCTATCAAAGTTCAAGTTCCTCTTAATGGGTGTAGGTAATGCATCCCATTCAGCATAATGAGCTACCATATCCTCAACAAAAGGAGCTGGTTCAGAATCAACACTAACCATGTCCTCTTCAGGCCTTAGGAACGTAGGACATAATGGTCTATCACGAGTGCCTGTAGGATCATCTCTGGTCTCCTGTCTATCAACAATCCTGGATCTATGTGAACCAACAGATGCACCTCTAGTGCCCTTGTCACAATCTTCTGGTACATTCATGCGCTGCAAAGTGTCACATAGTTGTTGCAATACAGTTGCAACATAGTGTTGTCCTTCTGCAATATTTCAGAAAGCATCTCTAGCTTCCCTGTCCCTATCATTCCCCACATTATGTCCATCCCTGTTACCTGTGGGATCAACCTGCGGACCCTGTTCATTCCCTTCAGGAGGTGGTGAAGCTCTACCTCTGCGGGCATAATGGAAACCTAGTGCAAATCTCCCTGCCATAGCTGAGCCCAAACTTCGGGCTGGCAAGATCAAAGCTCTAATACCAATGTAAAGAGCCTTTGTAACTCTTATTCTTACAATAACAATTTTAAAGAAATCCGACAATTTTGAATTCTTATGCTTCAAAAAATTAATTTTTCCACTAACTTTGAATTTAAATTTAGAACATAGTATTGAGAAATTTATTGAACTGAATTTCCATTTCCAAAATAACATTCACACCTTCATATAATTGTCATTGTATAAATTGAATTGCAAATTATTAGCACCTGTTATTATACACTGGATGCATTAAGGGAATACTTCCAACTTAAACATTCACGCAAGTCTGGTTCTATACGCTAGATGCAGCAGAAAACTCCAGCTTGATCCTACACACGAGTTCCTTCCTTACCAGCGGCTACCATTGGCGAAGTCTTCTTTGGTATGCAATAGCTCTGTGTATGGGGTGGAACCCTCGCGAGCAATGCATCAACCTTTGACGACACACAGCAGGTGTGCATATAGCCCATGTCACACCCATACGGCCTGCAGGAAATTTTACGGCCTAGAATATATAACCATAGGCTGCAATTTATGTTGATGGCATTCTTCTCACAATTCGATGGCATATAAATCCATCTCAAGGTGAATTCTCGGGAGAACAGAATGTTTCTCCAAAGCGTGCTTCAAACCCTTACTTCTTCCAACATTTCGCAACTCTCCATCAATCTCAATTTTAGATAAACATAACATAATGAATCCGAAACGCACATCCAAGGCTTTATAAAGAATATCAAATCTTCTTTATCACACCACACTTCAGCTTCAAGGACACACTTTTCACTTAAGTGTCTTCAATCGTCAAGCTCACACTTTTAAATTAAAACACTAAAGTGTCATCATAATAAAATTAAGCCAAGTTCAATTTCATAGAATATGAAGAAGGTGGTAAATTAAGAATGAACACTGAAGAAGATTGAAGATCCATCCAAAGCTCAACTGCCTTACCCGAAATAGAAATCGGGTTCAACTGACTTACTAAAAATAGTAAGTGTGACACAGAGATCCCTAAAACATACCGTCAACTCACAGGGATCACATTAATGAATTGACAATAAACAAGCACAGGTACCTCCTAAATTGGGGACATTACATGCAGTTACAGTCACCTTCAATTCTTCAACCTATTCATGAAGAATATCAACTCGCTTCTTCTCCTAATGATCAATGGGCAGAGTCTCCGGATCAATGACATCTTCTCCAATTGTTTGTGCCAGTATCCCCAATTGATCAATAACAGGTTCATCCTCATCAATATCTGCATCCGGTACGAAGTTGTGCAAGATGTTTCTAACACTGGAGAGGACCATGTCTTGTTTCCTGTTAGTGAGTTATTTTAGTTGCCTTGTTGACATTTTACTTATGTCAACCACTGTTTCACTAACTTTACTCTTCATTGTTTCAGACTCAATTGCAAAAGTTAGTTTTCTTTTCAATGAAGATGTGCTAGGAACATCGACCAGTTCCTCTTATTTATTTTCCGATGCAGGATGTTCTTCTGCAGGCTTCTCCTGCTCTGTATTGGCAGGTAATTCCTATTGTTGAGGTATCTCTTCTTGTTGTACCTCTTGTTCATGCACTTCATCTTCCGGTTGTACTTCTTCCTCCGAATATACTACCTCCTCCGTATGTACTTCCTCCTCCGGATGTACGTCCTCTTCTGGATGGACTTCCTCTTCTGGTGGTTGCTCTGTTTGTTGCTCCTCAGCAACATGTTGTTCATTCATAGCAACTTCCTCTTCTCTTGTTCCTTTATCAATAGTCATCCTGTCTGATGACTCTCCCTGTACTTGATCTTCTAGCTGAACTTGTTCGCCCAGATTCACCTATTCACTGGATGTGAACGGTTCAGTTGGAACTTGTTGCTCACCGGTTGAAGATTTTTCACAAGTTGGGAATTGTACCAGTGGTACCACTACTGTTTTAGGTTCCTCTTGAGAGATTTCCTAAGGACCTTTAGTATTTAGGGTACTGAAGTCATATTGCTACTAGAACTCTAGTGTATCATTATATACTTCTTTTTCATATCGATTGATAATTTTGGCGACCCTATTCTTTGTGTCAAAATTCATTGACATTACTTCCATTACAAGTTTTGTTGTCTATTCACTGAGACCTGGTTTTATCTGTGTCAATGTATCCTTTACAATTTTATTGTTGGCTGCTAAACTGGTTCTCCATTTAACCATAATTCTTTGATTCAATTCTGGAGGAAATTTAGCCCTATAATCTCTAGGACTTCTATTGAAATCCAAGAAGGTTTTTGACAGAGCAACTTCTATTTTCTACTTATCCTCTTCTACTAAAAGGCTGAACCATTTGGCAGCATTTGCCACTTCGCCATAATCCATAACTTCATCAACTATGTTATCTACAGTTAAGGTTCTAGCTTTACCTTTAATTGGGGAGGCAAGTAGGGTTGGTGGAGTCAGATCACCATCTTTATCATCAGTGATATCAATAATGACCGGTTCTGTTGATATCTTTGCTTTGCCTTGAGTTTCAGTTCCCAGTATGCCTTTTCCTTTTCCGGTATCTATCACCGGTGGCTCTTTGGTCTTCCGGCATTCTTCTTCTGCCCGTCGTTGTTGCTGAAGAAGTTTTGTCTAGGTAGTAACTCCTTCATGCACCTTGTCCACCTCTCCAATAAGCACCTGACTTATTCTTTTTCTTATCATCAAACTTTGTTTGTGCAGGTCAGCTTGTTGGGTTGCTTCTTCCAAAGTGAGATGATTTTGGACTTCAAGTAGGGCTTTTATTCTTAGCTCTCTTTCCTTGTCAATTGAAGACTTCCATCTTCCTTCTATTATCTCCAGTAAATCATCTGGTATTATTAAGTTCACTTGGAGTGTAATTGAACTTGTAGAGACAGTAAACTACAACTTCTATTTTTCTTTTATCTTCATCATCACTCATTGCATATCTTCTTTCAGCTACTCCCAGTCCACCTGTCTCCTTAATTCCTTCAACTAATTCATCAATTGTTGGCTTCCTTCCTCTTGGTGCATCCTCTTTCACCGGTTTCCCGGTCTTTCTCTTTCTATGAAGAGTGGCAATCTTTTCAATCTCAGTTTCTTCCGGTTCTTCCCCTTGAGCACTAGACACCTATTGTGTTATTTTCCTTTGAACCTTGGGTTCCTCTGCTACTTTTTTCTTCTTCCTCGATGTGGGAGTCATTTTTGTATACACCTTATTAAGTTCCTTAACTGATGACTTTCTCTTCAAATTTTTCAGAATTTCTTCATAAGTCCCAAACCAGTATGCAAAGAGATGTAGGTCACTCTCTTGCAATGCATCTGCATATGCCTTGGCTACCTTGGCAGAGATTTCATATCCAAGCTCCGGTGCATACTCAGTTTTGGGCTCCACAGCCTGAACTATACATTGATCGATGCTGACCAGAAAACAGACCTGATCCTTGTATAGACCAACAATGGCCGAGGGAATTCTTTCCCTAGCGTGCATTCTAAGCTAGAAGGCCTCAAAGTAATCAGTCACTACTTTATTAAACCGATTTCCTAGTTTCTTAGCCATATCTCCTATTTGAATCATAACTGGTTTATTTGATAGTAAAAGAACAAACATACCAGTAGAGTTCCATATTTTAGAAACTTTTTCCTCACAAGACCAAGCTTCTTAAGATTTTAAAAAATTTGCCATCTTAGCACGGCGCAAATATCATATTGTGCATTGTCATGCATGATCCAGTGTGCGGCATGTATAGCTCCTCCCGATACACTGTTCATGTTACTCGACTGATAGATTTTGTACCCAATGACCGCAGATGCAAACCGAACGCCCTCGTCCTCTATATCGTTCACAGTCATCAACAAAATGTCAGACCTTGATTTTGTTAATCTTGCGACTTCTGCATTTGCAATTGTTCTAAGGGTAAGAGCTTCCCCTTTGTTGCTATAACCAGTAACCCTTTGCAAGTCATCATTGGTGATCGGTGTGACTGCGCCTTTCGCTAGCCACATCCCTGGTTCATGAACCCTACTAAGAACCAGTCTTATCCAATCTGGTCGAAACACGGTTGGATACCTAACTCCATTGATCAAACCTAAAGTCTCAAGCTTTGCATACTTATCTTGAAGTTTTCCATCATGGCAAAGTGAGAGATACTCGCTTTGGATGAAAGTTTCACCCAATTCTTCCTGTTTTGAGTTGATGAACGCGGTAATGTCTTCAGTCAGCAGAACTCCATCAAGCACCGATGATAGCGCACCTGTCACATCATTCTCTTGGTTCTGCACTAGCATGATGTCGTAAACTGGTCTATCAAAATGGTTTCCTTGAACTAGGTTGACAACAGAAGATGATAATGCCATCGTATCTGACCGGTTTGCGCAAAGAATTCTTGATAGGATTTACAGAGTTTACCTAGCAAAGACCGTAAATCAAAGCAAGAAAAGTTACTCAAGTATAAAAAACGAAAATCTCAAATCGCAATGTAAAGTGAAATGAGTAATCATCCTTCCCTTAAATAGATTTAGGGCATAACAGTAACAATTTGTAACGGCTACAGCATTAATTACCATACCTAATCTTTCTTAAGATGACCGCTTCTCATGAGTTTACCTGTTATTCAATCCTCGGTTGTGATGTCAACACTTACCTTTCCGTTATACCTGATAGACCGGTAACTTCTTCCGGTTGCACCTTTTGACTGTGTGAGGTCATTGCTCACCAGTTCTACCGGGAATGGTAGGCGGACTACCGGTTCCCTTTAAGCGCTTAGGCTCAGTCTACTGAAGAGATCTCACCATCAACAAACGATGATCTTCCTTCTGTTTTCTCCTCAGTGGAGCTCTTTGATTCCTTCTTGAACCAAATCTTCTTGACTTATTTTATAATCTCTTTTCCCTTATTATCCTTTTGGTTAGGAGTCAAGTTCTTTTTTGACTGGATTAGCATGTTCCCTTTTCTTGTTCATTGGCCGGTTCCTGCACTCTTTGGCTAGATGTCCAACTTTGTTACAGTTGTAACAAGCCATCCCGGTTGCCTTCCATGGATTTACCCTTCTATCCCTATTCTTAGGTGAATGACACGGGGGATTGCTATGGCCATATGTTCCACAGTTAGCACAGTTGGTTGTGCTGCAATTTACATTCCTCTTAGGGAATACAGGTCTTGATAGGGATCTGAATGTCATAGTTCTAGACCTGCATTCATCTGCTTTGTGTCCAAACTTGTTCCATGCATAGCAGTAACCTTTGAAGCTTCCCCTGCTTCCACTGGACACATTGCTGGGACGTGACCTACATTCAAAGGTCTTGTGGCCATACTTCTAACAGTTGTTGTAGTAACTGTTAGAAATAAATGGTTTCACCAGTGCATTTCTGCAATCATTTGTTTTATGACCCGGTTTACCACAATGATTGCAAGAGGTTTTGAAGGTCTTCTTACCTTTATCTTCTACCGGTTTCTTCCTTCTTGCCCTTCTTGACTTTAGAGGATTCACCGGTTTCATTATTGCTTTGAACAGTGTACCCAAGTCCTGTGGGATCCTTGTGCTTTCTTTGAGCCCTCAATTGCTCATCAAGCTTTTCTGAGTTTTCATTGTACCTTTTGAGTGTCTCATTTCTCTCTTCAAGAGTCTTCAGCTATTGCTTCAATTGATATAATTCAATAGCCAGCCTTTTGCATGCATCATCTTTATCATGCAAGTTCTTTTGCATAATAACATTTTCTTGAGTTACAATTTGCATATCTTCTTGAAGTTGTAAAACAACAAGATCACTTTCTCTTACCGCATCTTCTGCCAAATTTCTTGCTCTTTCAAAGGTCACTAGTGATTTTACGGCACTGTTCCTTTCATCTTCAGCTTTCCTCTTTTCTTCAATGATTTCAGTCATTCTTAGAGCATTATTTTCCCACTCCCTTTTCAAACTAGAGATTTGATCGGTTAGACTCTGATTTTTCTCCGTAAGATCTGTGACGGCCTCTTCTGCTTCATTAGATCCACTTTGCCCAGAGAATTCCTCAATTGTTTCATTGCTCTCACTCAATTGCAGAGCCAACTCCTTTCTTTTTGCAAGGGACCTCCTCAGTTAATTCTCAAGAGAGGCAATTATGTCATTGGCTTCCTCAAGCTGTTTTTCATACCTGTATCCCTCCATGATCTTTTACTCAAGTGATTAAGCTTTATATCTTTGAGACCCAAAGGCTCTGATACCAATTGTTAGACCTAACGGGTTACTGAGAGGGGGAGGGGTGAATCAGTAAATACAATTTCTACTTCAATTTATCCTTATATATATTCTTGCAGAATTAAAAGAATATAACCACACTCATAAACAGAAATTGAAATACACAACATATATACGTGGAAACCCTCGGTTAGAAGGAGAAAATCATGGTGGGATAGAACCCACAACTTTACTACTGCAATAATAAAATTTCCCTGTTAGAAGCTTACAAAGCACTTGTAAGAGTGCTACCCGGTTAAGGGATTCGGTAGAAGACCTGTTAGGATCTTGACCCTGTAAGGAGTCGCTTGGTAAGAGGACTTTCAACACCAATAAAAATGTTACCAGGTAAAGGGATTTATACAAAGAACCTATTAGGGTTCACCCTGTTTAAGGGATTTGAATATGCTTCACAATCTAAAGCAATGATCTATGATGACACTTTCTGTTTGATTAGATCATAGCTGTTACCCTTTCCTCTGCTTGGCTGTTGAACCTTTCTCTGTCTTTCACTTCTTGTGACTGTAGCTCCTTTCAGAAGATATCTCTCTCCTGCTCTTAATATTCAACAACACTTCTTTCATATCCTATGACCTATATTTAGAAGAAATTAATCATATTAAAAAACATCTCATAGTACCACCAAGCTGTAAACTCACCCATAAATCAAGCATGCAAAAAATCTTCTAAACTGATCTTGAGTTTACCTTGAAACACCTGCAGATGAAATAAAGCTAACTCCAGTTAAAAAGCTAAGTTCAGTTTCAACTGAGTGCTCCGTATAATCCGATTTAGATTATCATGCACTTAACCGGTAATAAACTTGTACCCGATTAGTCATACCTTCCCTATATGTCTCCCATGACCGGTTGAAAACACTTAGACCAGTATAACCGTGACCGGTTAAGGTACACTGCTTCCTCCTTTAGTCTACCGGTTCATAGTTATGAGTATTAGTGTGATGTACTGGTGTTCCAATGGGATTGATGTTTGCCTCTGACTTTACCAATGACAACTAAGTTATGTAAACAGGCCTGAGAGAGAGAGAGAGAGAGAGAGGGATTCCTCCATGATCCATACAAGGGATATTTTGGGCATTCATTCAAATATGTTCCTTTACTTGTTCCTTTGTTGGTTTACACTTCTTTAATGATTTTGCATAACGATGGATAATATAGGATGTAATGCTTCATAAGAAGAGCCTCTAATCTAACCAAATTTTCCTAATTGGCATCAATTGATGAAATAGGACAGTATTAAGGAAATAGGGCCATTACACAATTCCATTTCCGGATTGAGTCTTTAGTTTGTAATTTCGGAGGTGCAAGATCCTCCCTACTCAACTATGTCTGTCCAAATTTGTGAATTCTTCAATTGAATACAAATTTATAATAATTTGAGATATTCTCTATTGTCTGAAAATACCAATATTCCTCTACCAACAATTCATTCATATTGTTTTCCGCAAAATAATGTATTGATCAATATCATAGGATACGGCCTACACAAGTATAGAGTAAGAATCATACTTTGCAAAAGAAGTAACAACTATTCATTGCAGTCCATCAATCTATAATTAACAGCGATAAACATACTACTATATAACGCAAAGGAGGGAAGGAGAACGGGGCCTACGGCATACCCAACTACCAACCTACCTTGTTGATCAACGCTCGGAAGCAATTCACAAGACAGGGAGAGAGAATGTACGAAACTTCAATTATTATTCATCATAGAAACTTCATACATGTTGGGCTGTAAGGCCTTCCAAGTTACGGCCAAAGCAATAGAAGTCAATTACAAACAGTCCTCATACATGCGAGGAACTGCCCACCTTCAAATTGTATCTTCTATCTTTTTACCAATCTAACTAACTCTCTAAGATCTATAACATACTATTTTATTTACACAAGAGGTTACCGAACAAGTCACCCTTAAGATCCAACATTGGAGAGAGGGACGACTAGATTTAGGTCCACACGCTTCCCAATGATCAATGCAATCATTAACTCTGCGACCAAACTCAAATGCACAAGTCGGCCTCAGCAGAAATCCAAAATAAACCACTCGGTGAGCAAGATTACAGAGCAACAGAAAACCAACTCGATGAATGACCAAACTAACTCGGTGAATAACCAAGCCAACTCAGTGAACAAACGAACCGAGCAGCAACCGAGCCCCGTCGGTGGAATCACTGAGAGCCTGAAAGCAGCTACCAAGCACATCTATCACTCTAACATGTTTTTGGTGATACAGGATTGCCAAGAACCCGATAGGCTCCTACATCACTATATCATCCCTATGAAGGTTCACATACAAAATATTGCTGACTGCATCTTATGAACCAAAAGATATTATATATTCACTAGTTTGAGTCAAATTGTCAAGAGTTGTCTTCTTGCTTAGCACAAATGTAATATTAAATATATATTATAATCTGCGAAGATCATTGGTCATAACTTTAGAATATATGTCTATAGTATATTCTATCAGACTATGGTATTACGACTATAGACGAACAGAAGTCAAAGGACATCATGGCACTGTCGGAGTTGTTTGGAAAGACTCAGTGTGGAAAGTTGAATCATTATCAAGAGATGGCATCAAACATTGCAAGAATAATTCACGACAGCCATCCGCAACTAGTCATATACTCAACATCCATAATATCGATTATCGAATCAAAGTCATGGGAAGACCATCACTAAACTTTATTTTATCTTGTTTGGCTGGAGCTAAATATTGGAGAGGTGATATAATTAGTGATTTCAAAGAGTCGACCTCATATCATTGTCCTATGTTGGAGACTGAAGCACAACGGGGAGAGGAAATACTATATCGGTCATCTCGTGGCAAATTAATTTACTATTCATGAACATACTCCATGCAAAATATTATATACACAGCTCTTTGACTTCTAAGGTCCAAACAATCACTAGATCTGATATTGATGCACTACTTACATCGGAGATCATCAATAATCCATCGATGACTCATCAGATTGATTATTGACTATGGCACTGAAGTGCGAAGATTGCGGATGTTTCATATGCTGAAGAAGTAATCGGAATCAAGACACCAAATAATGTGTTCTTCCTATCCTAGTAGCAGGTGTGCACAGGAGATACAAGTGCCTGCTTCACATCCTGGAAGAAGTTGATTGTCTTTGCATTCAGGAGGGTGAAATCTAGGTTGTCAAACAATCTGCTCTCAGAGAAAGAGGTTAGGTTGGTACCTTGAAATAATAGTCAATGCAAGTATCTCTTTGTTTGTATATCGAACTTACATTTGGTGTTCTTAGTACCTTTGTCTTGTATGTTTTGAACAATATATCATTCAATATCAATAAACAATACTAACGAACAATCATTAGAAGTGGAAAACAAATTGTTTGTCGTCATTGCCAAGAAAGAAAGATGAGAATTTGATCATAAGATATAACCGGTCAGGTATATTTCAAGGGTACATCCTCCCATTGTCCTTCCATGACCACTATGATTCCTCTGTCGTCTCCAAACCATTTCCCTCTGAGAGGGAACGTCTTTAGAATGTTTCCCCTTAATATGCAAGAAATGGATGCTTCGGAACGTCCACAAAATGCACAGGGAACGCCTAGGAGTCCCTCAACCCTTTGGGAAACACGAAGTAATCTCCCACGCGATTAAGTGGCAAAATTGCTCTTCTAAGATAAAAAAATAAATTATTTCGAAAGTACAACGCTAACCCTAATTGGAAATGGGTCTAACCCCCACCCCTAAGGTCTAACAAAAAGCTTATAGAAACACATGTCTCTTTCCAAGTCATACAACTCACAACTTGAGAACCATAGTTTAGTTAAAAGGAGAGATAATCAGCCAAATGGATGTAGAGCCAACATAGGTTGATGATGATGCTACACATTCGTGGCTGGTTGGAATTGGTGTAGATGAGATTGAGCATGTGGAGTCCAACAACTATAGTGATGAGGAGTTTGGTGAGGAATTTGGAGATGATTAGAGGCATCAAGCTATCAACCATTGACTCACGAGTCATTAATATTTACTATTTTCTTTTGAAGATTGAACTTTGTTGATTGTAATCATGAGTAATCATTATGAAATTTTAAAATCTCTTGCTCCGATATCAATATCTTAACTTTCACTATACATCTTTGATGTTCAATGTGTTTACTTTTTCCTTATTCATCTTTTTATAACTAATTTGTCTAGTACTATATGTATATGTCAAACGGTCTCCTACTCCAAGGAAACGGAAGCCATCTGTGCAAGAACCCACAGTTCAAAAGAAGGCACAGCCAGTGGCAACCGAACAATCACAAAGAGAGGACTAGGAGGAAATAGAGACATAAGAAACCACCACCTATATCAGAAAGAGGAAGACCGGGAAACTAGTAAAGGAGGATGTACCTAAAGGAAGAAAACCAACAATAGATGAAATGGTTGGACTAAAGCAAACAAGCAGAATGGGGGCTGTTGGAAGAAGATATGAGCTGGCAAACGATGAAGATAGGAGAAAATTGGAAGAGGTTGTAGTATATTATCTTCACAAGTTTAAATTAACTCCTACTGAGATTCATAGCTCAATACCTGCAAAGCTACAAGAAATCATTGAAGGAAGATGGAAATCTTGTATATCAAAAGAGAAAGAGCTAAGGGTAAGGGCATTGTTGGAAGTGCAAAACCATTTCAGCGAGCCAGAGGCAACCAATCAAGCTGATATGTACAAACAAAGCTTGAAAA
This sequence comes from Chamaecyparis obtusa, assembly GCA_027943335.1. NCBI lineage: Eukaryota > Viridiplantae > Streptophyta > Pinopsida > Cupressales > Cupressaceae > Chamaecyparis > Chamaecyparis obtusa. Next base: position 1,618,202 of record BSBK01002762.1, read on the forward strand.
TTAGGAAGAGGATTGGTCAAGTCCTGATAGGAGAAGTTGATGTAGTCATGATGAAGGGGTCGCCATCTGGACAACCATTCTTAAGCAGCAACATCAAGCTGAAGCCGAATGTCAAGAGACCTCGGTGCAACCAGAAAAGGACACCGGCAGAGGGAAGGGCATTCTGGGAGTCGAGATACCGGTCAAACCCAAGCCTGCAACTGAACTGGTCATCGTAGACATCACCGAAGACACTGGTGGTGATCTAACTCCACCAACTATACTTGCATCTCCAGAAAAATGTAAAGCTCAAACCGTAACTTGATATAGTTGATGAAATTCTGGACTTTGGACAAGTGAGCAATGCTCCTAAGTGGTTCAATGCTTTAGGCACTGATGATAAAGATAAAATTGAAATTGCTCTGTTAGAGAGCTTTCTTGACTTCAACTAGGGTCCTAAGGACTACAGGTCCCTCTACCCAGCTGAACAGAACAAATGGCTAATGACCAAATGGAGAGTCGGTTTAGCACAAAACAATAAAATCTTAAGGGAAGTTTTGCAAAAGGTTAAACCAGATCTTGATGAAGATGCAATCAAGATTCTGTTGGATGTAGAGTCACTTAATATAGATATAAGAGACAAGGTGGCCAAAATAATAAATAGTCAAGATAGAGAAGTGTATGAACAAACAGTCCAGCTATGGAAGAATTATGACTTCAACACTCTACAGAAGGAACAGGAGAAGATAACATCAAAAAAGGTTTATGTTGAAACACCAAAGTCAACAGGTCCTCAAGACATCTCTGAAGATGAACAGGCGAAGGTGTTGGTTCCACCGGAACAGTTCACAACTGGTGAACAAGTCACAACAGGTGAATAGGGTACAACCTGTGAGGAGAATAATACCGGTGAACAATTCACAACCAGTGAACAGGTCAACATCGGTGACGAAATTCCAACAGGTGTACAGGATACACCACTCAGACCAGTAGAACAAGAAATAGGGGATTCATCAGCTAAGACAACTGAAGAAAAGGAAACTAAGAAAGTTGAGACAATCATGAGTGATCAACAGGAGGCAGAGGAAGAACCAAAAAAAGAGCAACAACAAGAAGAAGTGCAACCACCAGAAGAAGAACAGCATCCAAAAGAGGTGCAACAACAAGAAAAGCCTCAACAAGTGGAAATGGAGGAAGTGGAGAAGCTTACTGAAGAAGAGTCTGCCAAGGACATAAAAGAAAAGCAACCAGTAGATGTACCAAGTGCTTCTTCATCAAAGAGAAAGCTATCTTTTGCAGCAGACCCTGAATCTAAAAGAGGGAAAGTTAGCACGTCTCCACCAAGTGACACTACGGTTGACATAAGAAAAATGTCAATTAGACAGCTGAAGCAGCTCACAAAGAGAAAACACGACATGGTTCTCACAAGTGAGAAAAATATTTTGTACAATTTTACACCTAACGCCAACATAGATGAAGAGGAACCCATAATTGATCAACTGGAAATACTGGCTCAAGCGATTGGTGAAGATGTTGCAGATCCAAAAATAGTTGCCATTGATCATTATGAAAAGAAAAGAATAACTATTCTTGATGACAAGATTGAAGAACTTAAAGCCACTGTGGCTACCAACACTAATGAACTAAAGCAATAGGTACAAAATGCTGGAAGGTTAATTACAAGAACTTCAAACTTTGAAGATTTTGTAAAAGATGTCACATAAAACCAAAAGGACTACAGAGGATCTCAAGGAGACTACATCAAAGTTCGATGCAAAGACCTCTTCTACGACCAAGTATAGTCATGAGCTAACAAGTTTAGCTCTCACATTGAGAAAGGCATCAAAAGAAAACACCAAAAGAATCCAAGACCTCATTGGGTTTCAGCTATTCATCGCACCTACTTTTGATCTAATGCAGAAAACAGCAAACGATACTGATAGACTTCTCAATGAACCTGACTATAAGACAATTGAGGATATGGAGAATCTAATTGTCTCTCTACAAGCTATGAAGTATACCTTAGATCAAGTCACAGGTACTTGGAAACCCTTCCTAGTTTATGCCAGGAAGATCTATAAGGATATCTTCAACAAGCTCCAATTATGAGGAATTCCCACCCTTTCTCCCTTGGAGGCAAAAGGGGGAAGATTACTTACAAGAGATTGGTAGAGAAAGGGAAGTTACCGGATCAAATGACAGGGAGAGTTCAGACCGGTACAACAGGATACAAGTAGAGCAGGTCTATAGGGGAAGTATCAAATGAAAGGGTGATACTCTACAAGTAGTGTATGTGTTGATTTGTTTTGCCACCAATGCCAAAGGAGAAGATTGTTGGCATAAAGCTTACTTGTCATCACTGCCAAACATCAAACACACTGGTACTTGTGATAGAACAACAGTGGTGAACCGGAAGAATTACTCTGTAAAACATGTACCTTAACCGGTCATGGTTATACTAGTCCGGTCTTGTCCAACTGGTCTAGCTAGACACCACAGGATGCAGATCACCAACAGGTTGCACACCACTTTGCACTAAATTGCAAATTTACCGGTCAGTGCTTTATAATCCGATTCGGATTATGCGGAGTGTTTTTCAGTTGAACTGGAGTTAGCTTTTTCAAATGAATTGGAGTTAGCTTTATTCTCTGCGAGCGTTTCGACGTCATCATGCAAAAGAAAGCGTGTTGTTGAAAATCAAGAATAAAGAGCAAGCAGAGCAGAAGAGCAGAGTCTTTTGAGAAGGGATACAGACACAAAGAGTGAAAGAGAGAGAAAGATTCAACAACCAAGTAGATGAAAGGGTGAACAGGTATGATCTCAATCGACAGATACAATGTCAAAATAAGATCATTGTTTTTCTTATAGGAAGCACATTTAAATCCCTTAATCAGGGTGAACCCTAACAGGTTATATTGTATAAATCCCTTCACCGGGTGACATCTTTGTTGATGTTTTCAAGTCCTCTGATAAGGCGACTCCTCACAGGGTCAAGATCTTAACCAATCTTCTTTTCAATCCCTTAACCGGGTAGCACTCTGACCAGTGCTGTGCAAGCCTCTAACCGGGCAGTTTTATTACTACAATAGTGGAGTTTCGTGGGTTCTGTCCCACCGTGGTTTTTTCCTTCTAATTGAGGGTTTCCACGTATAAATCTTGTGTTGACTTGTGCATTTTATTTTCGTTTATGATTGTCAAACATTCTTTTGTTTTCAGTCTTAACAGGAATATTAATTAGAGGAAAAGTGTAACACCCTCCCCGATGATTATACTTGGACTGTTTGATTTGGACATTTTACATTATGATGATTAGAGCTATGTATTCACATTTATGTTATGATGATATGCTTATCAGATATTTAGATATACTCAGCTATGATTATTGTTTATTAAATTGGAAATCATTCATCTTTTATATACTTATGAAGATTTAAAGATCTAACCCAAGGATTTGGAAGCTAACCATTATATATATGTGATGTCGCATGCTTAATGTATATGTGATTGATGTATTTTCATGACTCAGGACGAAGTCGTAGTTACCCACTTAGTTGAGGTCCACACGATGTATTGATCCTGGTCATCTGTCTGCAAATGCCTTATTGTATATATATATATGCACATGTATCTCTTCTCGGTGATGCAGGCTTGCAGGTACCGGGCATCGTCTCCACCTGGTCCCACAGGTCTGAGCGAGCCCTCAAAATCCTCGATCGTTGTTGTTGTTATGGAGATATCACCAAGGTTCCACAAGAGGGAAATCCTACCTCTAACCCTTTTATGTCCCTTAGGTGGGGAGTTTCTGAGTCAGTCCTTGTGCTGATAGTGAATTATCGTGTTATATTAGTTTGTTAGATTATCTGGAGTGTGTTGCTTGCTTCTTGCATTTATGGAGTTTGAGGTTTTGAGTATGGTAGCTCTGATGGTCTTCATGGTATGTTCAATTTTTATTAGTAGATTATTGATGTGAATTATTGTTCATTTAAGGGTATGATTTAGTAATTTATCTTTATTAGTAGTTACTTATTTGTACAAGTATATCTTGTTAGGAATAAGTTAGTATGTGATTTAATCATGTGACTTTAATATCAATAATAATAAAGAATTTATAGTATTAATAATGTTTTAATAATAGTGGTAAATTCCAACTTATGTTAGTAGTTACCTAATATATATCACTATTATATTTTGTGAAGAATATGAATTAGTAAGTGGGTTCAAATTATAATGTATTTGATTTAAATAATAATATTCCTAATATGTAAATATTTATAATATTAACAATAATGTGTCTTACTTATGGTATATGTACCATAAGCATATGGGTGCACACATATGCCTATGAATACATATATATAAATATATATTAATATTGTATAATAATTTAATTATGTGGAGGAAATTATTATGAGATTATGGTAAGTCTATGATATAATTATGTTTAGGAAATACCTTGGTAAATTACCATAGTAAGTAATTAGTAAAGGTATTCGTAAAATCTTTAATATATATATTTTGTCATCCTCAAAATGAGGAGACATAGATTTAAACCTTATTAAACAAAATTTATGTATCCCTTCACGGGAATGGTTTTGAAAACCATAATAGCAATTAACTAATATAGTTGGGATGGTTGCATCGGTTGGATTACCCGTGCAACCACCTTCCCCAATCTATATACAGGAAGGATCTCCTGTGTGAAGGGTGTGGGATAGGAATTAATAAAATTACGTTTATAGTAGGATTATATTTGTGAGGAGAGGATTCATCATTCTCTGAGATTGGTAGAGGCTGGAGATTGCATACGAAAGGATTGGAAAGAGTGATGGGAGTGATTGAGAGGATTGGATCGTTTTTCAACAACCGAATCCCACAAGACTCCAAGTTGGAATCCATCCTGAGAGTTAACTCTCCTTTATAATATGATGTTTAATGTTTATGATATAATATTTCATTGTGTGAGCCGTTTAATGTTTATGATATAATATCTCATTCTATGAGCTGTTTATACCTTATTGTTTTCTATCAATATTTTGTATTGCTGTGATATGCCAGCCCATTCTGGTAGCCATTTAATGTTACCATATTATGTATTATGTGTGTGTGTCGTTTATTATTGTTCCTGTATTATATATTGTGTGAGCAGTTTATTAATGTTTCTGTCGTTTATAATCTTTGTCGTGTTTCTTAATGTTGCTGTCGTTTATAATGTCTGTCATGTTTATATAATTATTAGCTGTTTATACAAGTAGTATGATGTCGTATTTCGAAATAGGGTTGGTTTCGAGTGATGTATTATGTTGGCAGCATGTAGAAGTATATTAGAAGTTGGATTTAAATCCCGAATTAGGGTTATAACAGATTTGTTTATTAGAAGTTTTATTTATTTCCCGATGGTTCTATTTATATATAGGGATATAACAGATTTGTTTATTAGAAGTTATATTTATTTTGCGAATTAGAGTTGGTTCCATATTTACAAGTAGAACATTTAGAGTTGGTTCCGTTAATACAAGTAGAACATTTTGAGTTGGTTCCATTTATACTATAAGTTTGATACTTTAATTTCTTATACTTTAAGTTATACTTGTATAAAGAAACTAGGTACCATTCAGGATGTTTGAGATAGGTTTTGGCCTCATAGGAATTAAGATGCAACTTCTAGATTTTAGAATTTTCAGAAAAATCAGACTCAGTGAAATTTCAGGCACGGGAGTTTTTATGGAACATTGTGTTTTGGCACATGGAATCTTGTGTAAACTTTATATATGTATATTATTTGTTTGGTTGAGGTTAGGTGGTGCATTTAGATGCTTGAATAAAGTTTAGGTATGGTTAGGGATCAGAATTAGGGTTTAGGGTTGTCTGGTGGACTAGGACTATCCCAAGGCTTCCTAAACGTTCCTAAATGTTTCTAACTTTCCTATTCTTTGATACATGTTATCAAAGGTCTTTGGGATGTGTTTTACTTCATGTATGATGTGTTGGTGATGTTCTAAGGACACTCACTTAGACTGTGGTTTAGAGTTTCTACCTAGCTTGAGAGCCTTGGGGAAATGTTGGTACCTTGATCTTCTTTTGGTTGCTATTTGGGAAAGATTACCCCAACTCTAGGTATGGCCTAGTTGTTATCACTTCCTTGTGGACCTTGGTGTTTATCTCCTAGCATAGGGGAGTGAGCCTCTTTGGTATCCACATGGTTGGGTGATAAATATTTTATGGAGGTATCTTTTGCGGTTGCAGTACTTATGGATTCCTGCTTGTACCTTGTCCCAGTTTGAAGAAAGAAGACTCTTTGTTTATCCTTCATCATTTCTTGTCAAACATAAAGTAAAGTTATTATTGTAACCTCCTGAGAGGAGATGAATGTAATGTGATCTTCATTATAAATTCAAAGTGATGTAATTTGCAATGGGTAGGTTTAGGAAAAGAAGAAAGAAGAGGAATTGTAATCTTTATGCAAAGTATGGTAGTGTTAAAAGAAAGGAATTTGGTAAGTTTCAAAGTAAAGTGGTATGTTGTATATTATTGTTGTTTAAGAAAGGCTAGTAAATCAAATGGGATAATTTCATACACATGTTTATTAAAGTCTTAAATGATTCATTCGTAAGGAATTAGTGTTTCAAATGTTATGTTGTACGTACAGGAATATTTAGAGAACGTGGTTGGATCTAAGAGTTAGGTTAAATGTTTGGAAGAAAGTAATTATGTTTCCGGTCAATAATCTTTAAATATTATAATATAACTGATTTCAAAATTTATCCATGTTATTCATATCTTTAATGAAGCTTGAAAGGATTGTTAGTATACTAGTAGGGAACCATGGAAGTAATCTAAGTTAAACTTTGCTTATGTTATTATCTTTTTAAAGTTCAAAAATTTTCACATTTCGTTTCTTAGGTTTTCTTTCCTAAGAGAATCTTTGTTCTCTTTCCTGGTTCCCCTGCGGGGCATGACAAAAAGAATACAAGAAATTGAATTTACTAATTCACCCCCCCCCCTCTCAGTAACCGGTTAGCATTAACAACGTTTTCGTATATCATGAGATTCTTTTCCACAAAATGCACACTTCTTTTCTCCCCAACATTTTGTGACATAATGCCCCATTTTCTACATTTAAATCAAGAAGAATCATTTATTCTATTGTTTCTTCCTCCTTTCTTCCTCTTCCTCCTATATAGTTGTACTTTCTATTATCTACTAGATAGTCTTGTTGTTGATTGTTGCAAATTACATAGACATTCGACTTATCTCTCCATGTTTGTACGTGGTATCCAGCATCATTTCATTCATTAGCATTGCAATCTTGACCATGACAACATTGGTTACATTGATGTCCTCCATTCTGAAACTAGAGGCTGAGAATCCAGGCATTCTTCAGTCAAATGTTGATCTCATTCTTTGCACATGGCACAATAAATAAAATTGGGCCTTCTACTTTTAACATCTAATTGTAGGGCTGAAAGAGTCCTTACTCCTTGGGCTTTTGGCCAATCATTTTGGACGCAGCCTTCTCTGTCGCAATAGGTATACCAAATTTCATTTAGTTTAGTCAGTTATTTAGCTAGGATTTCTTGTTGAATTGCCAGCTTTTATACTGGTAAGTGAAGGTCGTTAAATGATTCTTTGATTTCATCTTTCTCTGGATTCCTCCAAGGTTAACCTCTATCTCATATGCCATTGCTATCGAATTAGTGTATTTCTCAAAAACTCTTCCACCTAATCCGACTTTAATAAGTTTTTGCAATCCAGAAATGAACCATTCAATCTTTTGTTTGTCTAATAAGGGCTCTTCCATCTTCCTACAGCCTTCCCTGAATCTTTTGTCATTGTTCTTCATCGAGTCATTCTCTCCTTATACTAGATTTCCCATCCTACTATTGCTCTCAATGGGGAATTCCAGAGTGGCAAAGTTTATCAAAGGTTCCTACTTAACTTCATCCTAAGTGCTCTCATCTTGTGGATAGTGCTTCCTATACTAGTCCAATCCCTCTTTTTCAAAGATGCCACAAAGTCTAGTAACTTGTGCCCGCCTTCTTTTCCTACTCACTCCCAAAATGATTTCAATAGAAATACATGCTTGAGTGCTTATGTGGCAACCTGACCAAATACTAAGATCTTAATTGCAGCCTCTATCTTGCTTGATTGTTTTTCCGGTGTAGGTTTCTGTTACAGTTTAGATCTCTGGTCCGATTTTGGTTTCTGGTGTGGTGTGCTTGAATTTGTTTCCTTTTTTAAACTATGGGTGATCTAGGGTTTCGTTTCTCTACACTCGTCTCTTACTAATTTAATGTCAAAGTAATCCTCTCCTAATATCTCCTCCCACAATATATCTTGCTTTGTTTTCTCTTCTCTGCTTTTGCTTCTCTTTCTTTGTTGTGGTAATTATTTCCCTGAAATCCTACTAGTTTTATATGGCATTGGGGATGGTTCCCATTTTGGGGTTTGTGAGTCTTCAAAATGACATTTGATTTGCTAATGGCCTGATTTGTTCGCCCATTTTTTTAAGTAACTTCTTCCTTTCTTGATATATTTATGTTTTTTTTAATTACATTTTCTAAATAATCTTCTTTAGGATGAGACTTTGTCCGGAGTTTATAAAAATTCTTTAAATTTATCATCTAATTTACTTGTGATATTAACTAGATCTGATTTTTTCTTAGGGTTTCTAGATGGTTGTAGAAGGGTAGGAGCCTCTATACTACTAGTCCCCCTTACCAGAAATCCTTTGGATTCTTGATTACTGATAATATTTTCAAAGTTGTCTGACAACCTTACGATTCTTTCAATGTTAGACTCGTCTTCTTTGGGGCATTCACCTATTTGTTTACTCTCTTTTTCTCTCTTTTCGGCAGCACCCATGTTAGCGCACTCAACAACACCCCCATTGGCACACTCCAATCTCAATTTTTTTCCCATTTCCATCCTCCTTCGATGTCTTCCTTCTCTTTCCATTACTTTCCTCTATCTTCTCTCTTCTATGTTTCGGCTTGCCATTGTTCCTTTTCTTTCAAAATCCAATTTCTCTTTGATTTATCTTGAATTCCTTGTCTCCCTTGGCCAGAGTTGTTTTTAATTTGGGATTCCATTAGTCCTTCATCATTTCCGATGGTAGTTATCTGGTAAGTTTACTTATTAGTCTTGTCTCTCAATGGGTCTCTCTGGAACTCTTCCCCCTTTCCATTTCCTATCCCTCGGGTGCCTAACCCCCTCTCACAGGGTAGACGTCAAGAGAACATTTCACACTTTGTAATATCATTTCCTTCTTTATCCAGTATAAGATTTAGAATTTTGAAAATTATCCCGTAAGCCTCAATAAGAATTAAGCAAGGTTCCAACAACAGATCCAATGTTAGCAATAAATCTGAGGGATACAAACTTATGAACTCTAGCGACATCTGGATCAAGAATAAAAACACACACAACATATGGATCAAGACTTTAAAAAGTATTTGTATTCATTCATATATATATATATGAAGAACCGATTAAAAAAGTTTTAGGCCACAAGCCATGGAGTTCAATGCTCTTGATTAGGACTTGCAAACTAAAGTGCCTTGCCTTAGAATGAGAAGCAATGGCTTGCAAACCACTAAAGATCACATCTTCAAGGCAAGATACAATATTACTGATTACAATGGATTATATTGTATGAATTAATTACAAATGCATTCTCTATAATGCTGATAACAGTTCGCTCTCTAAACATCTGTGACTGATTTCATTTTTGTATATCTGCACAACACATCATGCACTCTCATCCACAAAACTTGCATACATCTTCGAAGGCTGTCTGCCAATGCATATCCACCACAACACAAGATAGCATCCATTTGGTTGGCCCAATAAGATGTAGCGTGTAATTCATGAGCCGTCAGTTCCAAACATAATCTTCAATGTATGGGAAGGGAACAGAAATGTGTGAAGCATCACACTGAACCAGCACACCTTCCTCAAGATCTAAAATCTTTGCCATAATTACCACACACCACCACAAGGATCAAAACAACTTCAATCGGCCTCAAAGAATAGAGCTGCCAAAACATATAGGCCGTGTGTGTGTGTGTATATATATATATATATATAAATATATATATATATATATATATATATATATATATATATATATATATATATATATATATTTATATTTCATTCTCCGTCTATGTCCACTTTCCTTACTATCCTTATACACTATCTTACTGGTGAATGGATCTCTTGCTATATTAATACTTATTACATGGGTCATGCCCCTTAGATAGCATCTCTAAATTACTTTCTATGTTCCAAGGCTCATACTTGCCAGACCTCTTGCAATTAGATGCGGAAAGTTCTCCAGATCTATCTCTGCGGCTTTTTCCCTACCAACAAATGTCATTAAGTTTTTGTTCCCAACAATTGTTGGTTAATCAATGGTTACCAATGGCTGGTGTTCTCAACCAACTTTGGCCTGCGTAAATATTTCATATTGTACATGTAGTCAGTGTTTACCCTCGTGGCATAACAGACATTAATTGCACACAGACAAATAAGTGCTCAGCATAGAATATAAAAGAGCATTGTATTCATGAATTCACAGTTCTCCATACATCATCATTATGTCTCTATCAAAGGAACAAGTACATACATATAACGTCCGAAGGGATGCGAGGCGAACCGTCGCACCCGTGTAACTCCTCCGGAAGGACCAACCGTCTAACTACCCAAATTACTTGACAACATCATCCCCCCCAAAGAAAAGTTGTCTTCGGTGACTAAACAACAAAATGGAGATAATGCCCAGTACATAAGAAAAAGATATCAGCGAAGAAGAAGTGGAAGGGGGCATCCCTGGAACTGATGGTTGCGACGCCGAAGAGTTGCCCTTTCGTCTCAACTGATACACCTACTGCATAGGGACATCCAAGTCCGCCTATATCTGGGAGTTGGCCTCAACTGCTTCCTTAAGCAAGAGAGTAACCTCCTATAGCTTCGTCTGCTTGTGACTGCACGCGGCCTTGGCTTCAGCTAACAGGCCCTCAACTAGACTCTTACCGGCATTCGCTACCTCCAGCTGTGCCAAAAGTGTTGCACGCTCTATCTGCCAAGCAATCTACTGCGCTGCTAACTGGGCGGCTATCTCCTCCCGAGATCTTTCTGCGACCACCCGAGCCTCCTCTGTCTCCCGTGCCTTTAACACTGTCTGCACTAGCTGTCGGCCCCTATCAATCACCACTTCAAGAGAATCCATATACTCTGCCAAATCCTTGGCCATCATCACCTCTACCGGTTTCCCCTTGTTTCCCTACACCACCGCTGCCACCGTCTCTACACTCTGCCCACCACCTCCAGCATTACCCAACTCGTCGTCATCCCAATGGATGTCCTCTCGCTAAGGGGACAGAATAGAAGATCTTCGTGCCACCGGTGTAAGGAACCTCTGTGCCCGGTAAGCACTCGCGCGACCCATCACTGGTAGTCCACTCTGACACGTAGGCATAGAAAATACCTCAACTGGCACTTCCCCATCCATATTGTCACTGCCAGAATCAATCAACACAAAGTCATCAAAGGTTACCACAGGCTCTAATCCGAACACCTCCAGCCGTACTTGGCCGGACTCAGCCCTACCCTGCTCGGGGAACCGCTTCATCTCCTCTGCCACATCCCTGCCGGGAGGTACGCTCTCGCTGTCCCCTATCTCTGGCTCAGGAAGCGTAGTCGCTATAGAAACTTTGGCCGACGTGACCACAGGTGGAGTCAACTAAACGAGGACTCTCACCTGGCCAAATGCCAGAATGCTTGTCGAACCGGAGACCAAGGCAACTTCTACCACACTAGAGGGCACGGAACGTGGGAACAGTAACAGAGTGGCTAAAATTATCCCCATTTCTTCCTTGTCATCACCCTCCACAGCACTCTCCTCTGATGTCTCCCCACGGCTGCTATCCATACCTCCATGCTCTGCACTCGCCTCCAACTCCTATCTGGCTCGTTTCAAACCAATTACTACCTTCTGTCTACCTGGTGTATCCAAGTGGCGCCATCTCATGATGGGAGGCTCGCCCTGAACCAAAGGCCCCACCTTAACCTCTTGTGACAGTATGGCCAATGGAATCTACCGCTTGACCGCATCCAAGAATAGCCCAATGGCATAGTGCACCATGTAGAACGTGTAGTGCTGATGCGTCATAAAAGCATACGTCCGCTCCGCCAGTACAATAGCCCAATTATACATTCTACCGCCCAGTAAGTGGTTCATGAATGTAACCTGCTGGAATGAAATATTTGAACCGCGGCTAGACCCTACAAGGCTCTTCACTACGTCCATAAGGCATCGCCAGTGGCCCTCCTTGATGAAAGTCTTCTTGATTCCGCGATTATGTGATGACTTCCCGAGGGACTCCTTCTCCGCAGTTGTGAGGTCATCTCTACAAACCAGCCGGATATAAAAACCTTTATTTTCTGCACTCATTTTCTACGGCCTCAGGTCAACCTTCACGCCTCTGGCTGGCAACCCGAACAATCTACGAAACTCGGATACTGTGAAGGAAACCGTCACCGAGTGGTTCAGGTAGAGAATGGTGCTCTGCCTTGAAAATCTGTCGAAGGACTCAATCATTGCCCGCAATCGGCCTTTGAAATCTTTGATATAGAAAATGGGCATTTGGATAACCCATCGTACCTGAGCCCTCGAGAAGTTGTCTTTGACAAGTAGAATTTCTGGGGTATCCTCGCTCTCATTCCACCATCTTCGGCATTCCAAGCCATTCAAACCCTCGAACGCAATGGTTTGTGGTGTGATCTCCTCTCTCTGAGATCCCGCGGCCCCCATTTCTGGCCTCTAAATTGCAATTTTTTCCCTGTACCTGCGCCTGAAACTTGTGCACCAGAAGGTGTCTGTGTGTTTTTGCTCATGCTCCCAGAGTCCTCTTCCAATCTTTTCCTCCAAGTTCGTTTACCTGTCGATTCCATAACTATTTCTTCCTGCTGCTCCGAATGAATATATAACCGTTTTTCAACTGTCGTACAAACTCTTCGTTTTTGTTTTTTCCTCTTCCTCTAGCTTCCTTTCTGTACCGTATGGAATGCAAGGTTGTAATACTGTTATTGACTTCCGTCCCACTGTATCGATTGTGCTTCAAATCGTACAGACTTGCGTTTCAACCCTCCTCTTAATGCCGTACAGACTTGGGTGACATATGCTTGCTGGTGGTGCTCTGTTTCACTACGGCAATTCACTTTGTTGGCTTCCGTGTGGTGCTTTTGTGTCATACGACCACTAGTCCTTTTCATGACCGTACGAATCTCTCTCCCTTCCGCCGCACAACACCCTCACCTTCCCGTCGTCGTACGATAGTTTGATGGCTTTCCCCACATGCGTACATTTGATGTCCTCTAATGTGCACATGTGTGTACATCGGTCAAGTTCTCCCTCCTTTGTCGTACGATCGTACGGTGTAACCCTTGTTTGCAATATTAATTGGCTATTCCATACGGTTAGTTTACTTCCAAGACCGTACGGCAAATCCTCTATTGCGCAATGTGAACTGTTCTACGGCACTTGCGTTTTCATTCCTCCTTTCGCTGTATGGTAGCTTGGTTGTACGGTCAACCACTGTATGGTGCTTTTTGCCCATATGGTCGTACGGTCGTTTTTTTTTAATTACGCAATTGCCACCGGCTCGGGCTCTCCGGCCTCTGATGGCAAACTTTTAGCTTCAAGCCATTGAAGGCATCTGGGATTTCTCGTCCATCGAGGGACCACAACTAGACCGATCCATTTGCTGCAACCTCCCGAAGCTTGTAGGGGCCTAGCCACTTAACATTGAATTTCCCAAGTTTAATTTTGTTTCGTCCATTGAACTTTAATACTGTCCTGGTGTGAATTGCATTCGACGGAGGTGCTTGTCGTGCCACAGTTTCCTCCGTTGCTGTGCTACTTCGGTGACCCATTGTGCCAGTGCTCTTTTCTCCTCCAATTTATTCAAGACATAAAATCTTTCTCTCAAACTCTCCACATCGCCGAGCTTGTTCACCAGGGCTATCCGCAGACTTGGTACCATGAATTCAGCCGGTACCACTACCTCATGTCCGTACATTAGCTGGAATGGTGTCTGCCCGGTGGTTACCTTGTACGAAGTACGATAGGCCCATAACACAGAGGGCAACTTCTCTTCCCAATCTTCACCTTCAAAGCAGCATGACTTATAGATGACTCGCACCAAGATTTTGTTCGTCGCCTTGGCCTGGCCATTCGCCCAAAGATAGTAGGGACTTGATAGCGTGTGGAAAATCTTAAATTCTGTGGTTAGCAGTTTAATCACGTGATTGACAAAATCACCACCTCTGTCGCTTGCCAACTGAATCAGAATGCCATACCTTGTTATTATTTGTTCATAAATAAACTTTGCAGTGCTTATGGTGGAGTTATTGGTTAATGCACGCGCTTCGACCCATTTGGTCAAATATTCGGTGGCCACCACAATGTATCAGCAACGCCGGGCACGACTGGCCTTTAGAGGCCCAACGAAGTCCAATCCCCATCTTTCGAATAGTTCCTATGCGTGGGAGGATTGAGGGGCACAAAGTCCTGTTTGAAGGGTTTCCCGACGCGTTGGCAAGTGTCGCATCCAACTACCCATTCTCTAGCGTCATTGTATAATGTTGGCCACCATAAGCCAACCAACAACACTATCCTAACCGTGGTGTCTAGACCCATGTGTCCTCTTGCAGGTCCTTTGTGAGCTTCCCTCAGCACTCTTGTTACCTCTTCTTCCATCACAAATCACCTCAGCACCTTGTCTGGACCCATTTTATACAGCAATCCATTGATTAGCTGAAAGGTCCTGCTTCTCAAGACCACCTTCCTTCCTTCTCCCATAGGCATGCCCTCCGGAAATCAAGTAGTTGACAAATACTCACCGATACTCGTGTACCACTTCGGGAGTACAGCAATATGGAACAAGTGTGTGTCTAGGAAGTCGTCATTTATTCCCACAGGTGGCTCGCCCGACTTGATTCGTGACAACTGGTCGGCGATCACATGGATGCGCCCTGACCGTACTACAATTTTGAATATGAATTCCTGAAGTAGGAGCCACCAGCTCACACTTCCTTGGATAATAGGTTTATTGACGAGGTACATAAGAGCTGGGTGGTCCACATAAAAGGTGAACGATGTCGCTAGTAGATAATGTTTGAATTTCTGGACAGAGTAATTCGTTCTGAGGACCTCCCTTTCTGTGGTACTGTAATTCTTCTCCGCATTCAACAGCAACCGGCTTGAAAAATAGATGGGATGATAGACTCTGTGCCCTCCCTCCTGAGCCAGAGTGGCTCCAATGGCATAATTCGATGCATCCACATGTACGTGGAATTCCCTGTCCCAGTTCGGAAATGCGAGAATAGGAGCCGCCAACAGTCTTGTTTTTAGATCCTCGAAGGCTTCCCCTTGCTCCGTAGCCCAAACGTACGGCTCCCCCTTCCTCATGACCTTATCCATCAGGTATGAAACCCGGGCAAAGTTTTTTATGAACCGGCGGTAGTATCCAATATGGCCGAGAAAGGATTTGACGCCGATTACGTCGGTGGGGGCCTCTATCTCAACTATTACACAGGGTCCGTCGTTAATCCTTCTTTGCAGGCTATGTGCCCAAGCAACTTCCCTTGCGACACCATAAATTGGCACTTCTTTGGCTTGAGTGCCAGACGGGCTCCCCGACACCGCTCCATGCATTCCCCCAAGGCTGCAATGTGTTTGTCCTGCCCACTAAATATGGACCATTCGTCCAAAAATGCTTTAAAGTTCCCCTTAGACATCTTGTCAAAGATATGGAGGATAATCCTCTAGAAGGTCGCTAGTGCATTGCACAAGCCAAAGGGCATCCGATTGTATGCGTACACACCATCCTCCACTACAAAGGTTGTTTTCAACTTATCTTCCTCTGCAATGGATATTTGGTTATATCCCGAGAACCCATCCATAAAAGAATAGATCTCATGGCCAGCCACCTCTTCCAATATTCTATCCGTGAAGGGGATCGTGAATGGGTCCTTAATTGTTACTACATTGAGGCACCTGAAATCCACACAGATGCGGATCTGGTTGGCTTCCTTCTTCTAGGAGATCACGATTGGTGAAACCCACTCGCTTGTGTCAACCCCGAAGATGAACCCAGCTTCTAACATCCGCTCGATTTCAGTCTCCACCCTTGCCTTGCGGCGTAATTCTTATTCATTCTATAGGACCTCTTCTGCAAAGGTTAGGCTCCAGGTACCAGGGGAATACGGTGCATGCATAATTCCGTGGGTACGCCCTTCAGATCCTTGTAGGTCCAAGGGAACACATCTTATTCTGTAAAAATCTTGAAGGCTGTTGTTTTCAATACAGGGCTCCAATCGTCTCCCGTTAGGATGGTTTTCGGATTTTGCTCATCGCCGAGGTTTATCACTTTTAACTTTGCTTCTTTGTACCAAATTGGTTCCTCCTTGGGAAACACATGGGCAGGGCTTTCTCTCATCCGAGCTTCTCCTTCTCTGTATTTTGTATATTCCGGAGGGAACTCGTTCCATTATTCCTCGATCTATAGTATATTACAGGATGGCGGAAATAATTCATAATCGCCCATCTGCCAATGGAATAGGCCGTCCATGGAATTTGTATCATCCTCTAGTTTCAGTATCCCTTCGGCGTTGGGCTCCATACTTCCTTCCCCTTCATCTATTCCGTCGTTCAATTCCGAATCGGAGGAGGATGCCATTTCCTCCCCGGCCATCTGCGTTGTGAGATCTATCACAAACTTCCTTCCCCCTTTCTCAAATGATAGAATGTTCCTTTTCCAGTTATGGTTGGCTCTGGCAGTCACAAGCCACCCACTCCCTAGGATGGCGTCCTACCCCTTCTGCTTCAGGGCAATTACTACAAAGTCCAAGATGAACGACTGGATCCCGATGGTTACCTATTGTACCATCAAGGTTCCGAGGGGCTTAATGTCATGTTGGTCGGCCCCTAGTAGGTTGAAGGTTGGCAGCCACAGTGTTGGTTTCCCCAGGCTCTTCAAAGTTTCCTCCGGTAGGACGTTCACCCTAGATCCACCGTCAACAATCGTGTTAGTGAGGATGGTACCCAAGATACCCATCTCCACCATTGCAGGTTTTCGCCCACTATTTATTGACAACGTCATGGGGTTGGTTGCGGAGCCGCTGGGAACCTCAATCTGTTCAAACCCACTTGTTGGAATGTTTTGTCCTAAGAATAGGGTCGTTTTCAGATGTGGCATTGTTTCGAGTAGGTCCTTGACCTTTACCGGTATCTCCAGTTGCATCATCTGCCTTAAGATATTTTGCTCTGCCATGGCTCGAGTAGAAGTGTCGGTATCTGTGGAGTCCCTTCGCTCCTGCATGCCCTTCTCGATCTCAGCCTTTGCCTCAAGCACCCTTTGTTTCTCCGTCCGAGGGTCGAGATACGTGGCCTTCTTGGTTTGCCCGCGTGTGATTGCCAAGATCTTCTCAGTGCCCCCTCATTCCATGTCCAGGATGTTGTAGCGGGCTTTGGGCAATTAGCTTCCTCATGGTCCCCCAGTCCGCACCACCGACACAATTTTTGTGGAGCAAGAACCTCTTTCTGGCAGTCATGGTCAAAATGTCCCCATTGATTACAGTTTCTACACTATATCATAGGTCTCCCCTTCGCATCATACTGGATCCACGGTCGGTTATTAATGTTCTCATTATTTCCTCTGCCTCCCTGTCGGTTGTTTCTGTAACCGCCGAATGATGCAGCATTTTGTTGACCGCCAGTTCCAAATGTGGAGGGTTGCTCTTGGGTGAAGAGCACTTGTTGATTCCTAGCCCTCAGATTGTAGGGACATTCTTTGGTGGAATGTCCCACAATCTGGCAGATGTCCCAAAAGGCTTTGTTGGGACAAGAACCTTTCGTGTGTCCCGCTTCTTTGTAGTCTGTGCACCAAACAGCGTCTTCCTCAGTTTTGCTTGAGCTTCACTTAGTGGCCTTAAGTTCTTTCATCATTCTCTCGAGATCTTTCCGTAGGGCAAGCACTTTCTTACTCGATTCTCCCTCGCTACTTTCCACCTCATATTCATCATCGGAAGACTTAGTCTTCTTGGAGGTCTTACATTCGCTCTCCAAATCCATTGCACGGTTGTACGCATTGATGTACGACGTGGGTGGTACAATTTTCATTTTCTTTCGAAGAGAAGTTTTTAGTCCTTCCACGAACCACCGTTTTTTGAGTTCGTCCGCCGGGGCAGATTCCATCTTCCCGATGAGTTCCTTCAGTCGCCCCCTGTAGGCGCGGACCGACTCACTCTTCGTTTGCTTTGTATTATAAATTTCAGCCAGAATCTCATTGTCGTCCCTTAGCAACTGAAATTCAGTCTGGAAAGCCTTTTTCACGTTGTCCCAGGACGTCAAGCCTGATTTATCTACATCCGAATACTAGTCGATGGCTCCTTCCCTTAATGTTGCAGGGAACTGTTGGATCCATTCATCCTGGTCCATAACCCCGTTGGCAATCCATATAGTTTCACAGGTTCGGCAATGCCGAACAGGATCCTCCTTCGCTTGGCCCGTGAACTTGGGCAATTTCTGTTTACTCGCGGCCATGGTTGCTTGTTGTTGTCTCCGCGATGGATTCAGTGCCCCGGCACCGCCTGTGCCAGCACTCATACCCGCACTTCCTTGATTATTGTGTGCAGTATTAACCAATGGCACTTGCCCTTGTAGCACTTGCGTAACTGGTAGTACTGTGTTATGTGGAGTTCTTGGCTCCAACGGAGGGTTCGCCTGTGCGTTAGTAGCACCTTCGGCCGTACCCTCCCCTCCTTGGGTTTGGTTCTCCGCACCTAGAGTACGAATCAAACCCTCCTCGAACCGATCTCTCTCTTCCTGAAGCAAGACCTTTCTCAGTCATGTTTCCTTAGGTAGTTCCTCCCTACTCCGCACTCGCCGATACTCCGGCCAAGTGAACTGTTCCTCGTCGGCCTGTACACCTTCCATACCACTTCCTAGATCCCCTTCAGGCAACCCTCTGGCAAGCTGGTCTTGGGCAAGTTGCCTCAGCCTATATCGGCGTTCACGTTGCTGTGCGGAAATCAAAGCCTTCTGTGCGGCCTCACCTTCATCATCTCGTGCTTTCTTATTTCTATCTTTGTTTAAAAGATTGGGCATCAAAACTGAAGACAAAACATTGCTTTTCAAACAAAAAGAACACTTATTTTATTTATTCATGTCGATTTACAACATTGTCAATTGCATTACAATTGTTTCTGTGTTCCTTTCTCACTTCAGTCCGACTTCATATTTCAAAGTCCCCTATGGTTGCCATCGCCTTCTTCCTGACGACGGAGGTGTTCCCGTGCCTGGTATGCGCGGAGGATTTCCTGATGGCGTTCCTCTCAGGCAATCTCCTCCCGGCGAGCGTGTTGTGCGAGCAATGCCTGTGCTAGCAAGCGAGGGATGTGGTTTAGCAGTCGGTTGGCTGCAGGGTTAGCCTCGATTGCGGCCCACACAACACTGGCTGGAACTTCTTCGCCTGTGGCCTCTCGACGGACATAGGTTTCTATTGCCACTTGAAACAAGATTCTGAATTCCCTCGTCTAGTTATCTTCTCCTTCGTACAGTTTTGTACGGGCGTCATCTACTTCCAAATTAATTTCACCAACCGATAAGCCCATTCTGTCCGCACGCCATCCAAGTGCGTCTAGGCAACAGCGCCAGATGTTTACCCTCGTGGGGTAACAGACATTAATTGCACACAGACAAATAAGTACTCAGCATAGAATATAAAAGATCATTGTATTCATGTATTCACAGAAGTTCTCCATACATCATCATTATGTCTCTATCAAAGGAACAAGTACATATATATAACGTCTGAAGGGATGCGAGGCGAACCGTCGCACCCGTGTAACTCCTCCAAACGGACCAACCATCTAACTACCCAAATTACCCGACAACAGTTAGGTGCCACTCTAGTATCCTATACACATTGCATATCTGATGAATGAGAATAAAGTTATATCTTTCTGGAATATGTTTGCAATTAATATGGTATTATGTTCTGTAATTCTGTTACTTTTGTTTACTCTATAAATCTGTAAAGTAAAATACTCAAGTAAACATTTTCCAGAAGAATATAGCTTTCATTGTTTTCTTTACATATAGAGACACCTGAACATAGCTTTAGTTTATATTTTGTACAGCTGCACACTCGAGTACTTCTAGAAAAAGGTGATCTTTTTCTGAGGTTACATTTTGCTGATGCTGACGTCCAAAGATGCAATAATCAATTTTATAATCATAATTTATATAATATAGATCATTGATCATATGATTTTTCAACTTTGTTTATATCAATGAAAGTTACAAAGCTTTAAAATACAAACAAACTAAGAATCACAACTACAATCTACAAGTGATGGACATCAAAAATGACAAAATGAGAATTGAAAACAAAAAGATATGCATTGCTGGTTTCTGTTTGAGCAACAAGCTCAAAAATCAGTAATCATCCTATGAATGTCACAGAAACCAGCTATGCATATCTTTTCTAGGTATGTGGTACAGAGAAATTAAAATAAGAGAAACACGAAATAATTTGTTTAGACAATCCTTAAATCTTTGTGCTATAGATCATTGATCATATGATTTTTCAGCTTTGTTTATATCAATGATGTTGAGAGTTCGTCATTGATGTCGTGTCATGTGAATAAACAAGATCAATGATCAATATACACCGAACTGATTAATATTTCAGAAGACTCGAAAAAAGCAGTGATTACATTGATGAGTAATTAGAACAAACAAAAGAGCCAAACATTAATAGGCAGCAAAATGACATGTCATTATGATTAGCAAGTTCATGAATCAAAGAACGGCTCCACACACTATAGTCGACTCAGCATGAGATGGTGGTCAATTCATTAATTGGCAGCATAATCGGTTTATTTAAAAAGCAGTCCCAGCATCTTGAATTGAAGACAAGCAATTAAGATGGATAGTCCAAACAGATTACAAGACAAGTCAAACATGATTGTATAAACTAGTTCCCAGCGACGAAAAAACAAATTTGTTTAATTATAAGACCATACTGAAACAGCGATATATATTATGGTGTTCTATTTGATTTCTGAAGACAGCGATAAGATAGAAGGGAGCGATGAGTCATCAAGTCTAAAGACAACCTTGATAAGTCAGCAATAATAATAAAATCAATCATTAGAAATGGCAATTTGGAGAAAAGAATATACTGTTTTAATAGCAGCGATGAAATACTGAAGTTGGCGATATTATAAGAAAAAGATGCAATAAGGAGTTGACAGTGACTATGCAAATCAATGGACAAACAGTGATTTTTCGATTCAGCAAAATGATTAGTCAGCAAACAAAACATCGATTCATTGTTTGGTGCGTCTTCTGAAAAGGTGTGAAAGTAATCCAATTGGGTGTGATGAATAGTCAAAACAATAATACATACTGCAAATAAGAAAAGGATTTATTATTTTATTCTTGAAAGAGTGCAATCTGAGGTGTTTCTCCAACAGATATGTTTCATCCAATAAAAAAGACATGTCTGTTCTTAAAAGATATCCTTTCAAAGGGTATGACTTGTAGAACAAAAAGATATAAATTGTGATATAGAATAGGAGTGAGAGTGTGTGTGTCGAGTGTAATAAAAAAAAGACTTATCAGGTACATACACCAGAGTGAGAAGAGAGAGAATTAAAAGATCATTTCAGATTCAGCAGTTTATATAGAAAAGATTTTATTATCTTTGTAGCAGATTGGTGATCTGGCTTACAGCAGACTTGTGTAAGAATTATTTCAGATTGACAAGGGAGTTGTAACTCTGATTATTATTTGAATGAGAGGTTGGTGCCTCTAATATTGTAAAGAAATTATTATTTATATAAAACAAACATATTCTCGTAGAAATTGTGTTATTATTTCTTTACTTTCAAATAGTGGTTGTAATTGCAATTAATAAAGTTTGAGTTTGAAGAAGTGGTTGTTATACAGATTCAGCACCCCACCCGCCCCACCTCCCCCCTCAGTATAACTGTGTGCTCAACAAATGAAAGTTTCAGAACTTTAAAATACAAATAAATAATCACAACTACAGTTCACAAGAGACGAACAACAAAACTGACAAAATGGGAATCATTAAAAAAACATATGCATTGCTGGTTTCTGTTTGAGCATCAAGCTCAAAAATCAGTAATCGTCCTATGAATGTCACAGAAACTAGCTATCTATATTTTTTATTGGTATGTGGTTCAGAGAATTTTAAATAAGAGAAATGCAAAATTATTTGTTTAGACAAACCTGAAATCTTCTGGGTATACTGAGCCACATATCCAAATTTGGGAAAACCTGAAAAGGCATACGTTAGTCACAAGTTAGAAGCATAAATATTTCCTTCACGTCTCTAAATTTCTCATCCATCCCTAAAAGAAGGCTAATGCATTATGCAGTCAAATCATTGCACTAACAACTCCTTAAATAGAAAACAAGGCTAAGTGACACAAAACTAAAATATAGGAAAAAGTTAGATTAATATTAAATGGGGGAAAAATTAATCCATTTTCATCTCCAAGAGTTGCAAAAGGTGCACCAGTTCCTCAAACTAACTTGAACTCAGGGTTCCAGAGTTCAAAGTACATTGGAAACTAGTATATCAAAACATGGTAATATAAAGAGTATGTCAAAACAAACCTTTCAGAATCTTTACATAGATTCCTCATCAAGCAGCATACAAGTAATATTCAACAAGCCTTTTGCACATGCTAAATTGGACTCAAAATGATATTTACCACTAGATCACTTTCCATCGTAGTGATATTAATCCAGTGTTGTTCTTAGGCAAATGGAAATGAATATACAGATTTTCTTGAAACTTTGTGTCATCACTATAAATGCAATAGAGGAATTTCAATTTTTTTCTCAAAACATACGGGACAAAAGATGTACCTCTTTTCCATGGATCCCAAGAACAAAAAAACGATATACCGTACCAATCAGTAAATATGCAGCAAAGATGCAAACAAGTCTGGAAAATTCACAATACAATGTCAGTAAATCAAAATCAATGAATATATTACATATAAAACAGATGACACTTTTAAAAATAAAACTAATGTGCCATTATTTTGGTGGTAAGTAATTATTTTATTAATGGTGAAAGTGAAAAGGCTATAGGAGATTGCTTCAACCAATTTCAGTCTAAGAATAAAGGATTCTCGTTAACTTACACAATCAAAAGAGTGCCAAGCCAGCCAAATCCTTTATTTCCTATATGTGTGACAACAGGGCAACCAGCAGGATGCATCATTGTTGTAATCTGTATACAAAATCATCCTTTCAATCACAAAAAACTTAAAAAGCATCATCTGAACACACTATACTGCATGAAAAGATTAGTAATTACCAGGCACCAAGAATTATTTTCAATTTTGTACTACATGTTTAGCCAAAGTCATCTAGCTGAAACTTTACTGAATTACCTTATCTGTCAGCTGAATACGAGCCTATAAATGCTGAGCCTCCATCCACATTGAACAGAGCTCTCTTGTAATGTCCCCATTTTTGTGAGCATCAGAGTTCAATGGATTAGCCTATTAATTTACCCTCGTAGGCTAATGAGGTTGGATAGAGGGTCTCTTGAGAGATGCAAATTCTTCAGTGATAAGAGTTTTGCAGATTTGGCTTTCGTTCGAGGTCTCTACGACTCCGTATGCAGTGATTTCTATTTATAGTGACTTTATTGCTATATATAGCAATTTTTGGACTGATAGAGATGGACCCTTTCTATTTTTAGAAATGGTATTTGGTCACATGGGGAATTACAGGATGAACTCCCAGTTCAGACGGCAAAGTGAAAAAAAAAGCGGTTTCAGAGTTATTAATAATTTTGTGGCCAAATGATATTAAATTGTAAAAATAGTTTATTATAAAGTTATAACATAACTTTATACTTTCACTTAAGTTGAGGGTCTATTCATCATTGGAAGGGGACCAGTTGAGTAAATAATTATAAATGTCAAACTTAATGAATTATTAAAAGATTTCCTAAGTTGAAATGAAATAACATTTAAAATGTTATTTAAAATGCTTTTTGGGGAAATTGGACTTCTTGAAGGTATTTAATAGTTGCAAAAGAAAGAGAATTCATTATGTTGATTGCTTGATTTGATATCCTTTCTTTGGAGCATTGGAGTTTGTGAGAAACCAAGGGTTTCAACAGAGTTCCGAGCTTATCGGCATTGGAGAGCATTGCTTCTTCTTTGTAGCAGCAGTCAGAGGGTGTGCAATATTCACCTGATATTGCTTATTGGGTTGGCTTCATACAGAGGTTAATATTGTACTGATTGTAGAAATAAATTTCAGAATTTATTGATAGATTGAAGGCATATTCTATGGCAGATTGAGGGCATCAGATTGAGAAGCTATTGGCTGTTTATAGTGGTTTTGAAATCATTGCTTTTTGCTAGTTCTTCATTTGCCCTACCTACTTTTCCATATACAGTTCGATTTTGTTGAAGGAGGCACCGAAAAAATCAGTAAAAATTCTTAAAAGGGATGCCTAGCTCAACAACAGTGATTGATATCATCAGTTTGGATATTGGTTGCTGATAGAAGGAGATTTGAGCTGCTGTATACTTGCTTTTTCAGCCAGCAAGGGTTTCAGAGTAATTTCTACAATGAAAATGGGTATGCTTTTTAATGTAAAACATTCTAGTACTATGTATTGAAAGAAAAGTAATAAAGATTGTCTTCTATTCCCAAAGTATTGTTAGTGTTAATTTTCAGAAGTTTTATTTCAGCATATGTATTGCTTTTTATGTCAAACCATCTCAAAAACACAAAAAAATTGGAAAACAATTAAAAACCAAAACAAGCATAGTCAATTCAGCAGTTAGAGCTTTGAAGGGTTCTTACATCTATTGATAGAGTATCCAGATAAAGTTATGAAATGTTTTCTAGCTACAACTTCCTAATGAATCTCTTAAGTTTCAAGATGCAATGAATTCCAACTCCGAGATGTATCAAAAGTTTATCATGGCATCTCACTTTTGAATTTGAGCAAAAAGAATCTTTCTATATGTGATTTGTTTCATAAAAAAAAATTCAAATTATATCTTCAACCTGAAAAAGAATACAACGATGTTAACTAACCATCAAAATTCCTTGCATCCTGACAACAAAAAACTAATTAACATCCAAGTAAGTTGTCTTCAGGTTGTAACTATTAACAATATATTTACCAACAGATGACAAGGTACATTACTGAAACTCTGTTAAGAAATTCTTCAAGAGATCCTAAAGCATTGTGCTTGATCCTTGGTTAGGGAATGGGCATGCTGAAATGGCATTCTAGAGAAACAAAACTCCAAAAGCATTGTGGGTACAGTCTTTCATTTTTGGTTCTTTGTATAGATACAAAGCTATATTCTCCAAGGAGAAATCCATTTTGTCTATTCATATCCAACCAAAGAGACCCCTTCCAAACTATTATTACGTATCCACCCTTCCTCGAACCCTGAAATATTGTAATCAAAGTACATTTTTTTCAACATGTGAAATTAGCTTTTTGCAAAATGAAAAACAATATAAGAATGCAGCAGATCTGTATATTATACATATAGAAAAGAAGTTGGTAATGAACTAATGACTTTTGTATGAGTTGCTCTTGAAAACCTTTTCAATTCAATGAAAGTTCTGAGATTTTATTTGGGATGAGACTCACTAATGAAGTCCACCTTTCAAGTACTTTTTATAAGTAATACCACTTAAGAGAAATTATGAAAAAGACCAAAGGGAAAGAATAGGACAATGACAAAAGAAAAAATTGTAAGTACTATACTTGGTAAAAGAATTTCATTTTTTAAGGGAAAAAAGCTCAAGCTCGTGATGATAAATGCTCCAAACACTCGGGTGGGGTGGGGAGGTGGGGGAATCCTCTTCAAGAAAATATTTAAGCAATGCAAAGTTCAAAAGGAATTTTTTTTTGTTTTGGATTAAGGGTGGAGTAATCCTCTTCATGAAGGAATTGAATAAATGCCAAGGTCAAGCAGAATTTTACATTTCAACAAAAAAGTCAAGCTTTAACCTTAGTTACCAGGCACGCCCTTAATGTTGGCAAACTTGTCATTGATGTCAAAAAGTTGCAGACCAAATAAAAGTTTTCATACACATTGTATTTATCAGATTTAATATACAGAAGCTATTGGATTGGAATTTGTTTTACCGGTCATGTTTATCTTGTGTTTCCTTTGTACATGCCGCACACACAGAATGAGTGCCATCGAATTATGATTGAGATGTACTCTTCTTATTGCTGCTGAGAACAATCTTGTGTTGAAGGACTTTATTCTGCAATCAGTTTTTGTGTACTTCATGGCTTTGTACAGGCAGATCTGCATATGTGTATTCATAAATATATTCTGATGATTTCAGATTGTATCTCTATGCATTGTTGTGTTGAAGACATCTGTAGTCATCATCATGATCAAAACATTTCTTATGAGCTTGTGTTACAATCAGATCGATATGCTTATACCAAAGTCTGTTTTGGTGATTCAGTTGGAGTTGTTGGTATACAGTTGTGGCTGCAAACTTTATCATTATTATTATTATTTATGATTGCTGCCTTGAGATGTGTATACTCTTCAGTGATAAAGGATTTGTTCCTTTTGTTAAACGTTTCGTTGAAATTGACAACCAACTAAACTGTTTCGGTTGTAACTGAAAACAGTTGCAACCATTTCTAAACAGTTTTTAACTATCTTTTAACCATCCAACCGATAGCTACATGTATTAAAAGAAAGAAAAGGATCAGCGGAGGATAAGTTGGTATGGATGTCATTAATAAGAAGTATCAGAGAAGAATACAAACTAAGTTGTTGCAGATGTGAAGTGTGTTAGAGGTTGATCATATATGGTCCATTAGCATTATAAATTCTAAGAAAGTTGGTGAATTTGTAAATTCTGGGAATGTTATTGTAAAATCTGAAAGTAAGTTTAGTCTGTCTGATTTTTATCAGTGATAAAACTGAGAGAAATGTATTTTATTACATCTGCAATTAAGAGAGGTGTTAATAAGCAACGAGTTTTTAAATAGAAGGTTGTAATATCCAGAAGGTTGGTGCCTCAAGGATGCTGGGTTGGTGCTCAGTCTGAGAAGTTGATGCTTCTGTTGGAGTTGGTGCTCTCAAGCAAGGAATTTGCTGATTCTGTAGGGTTGGTGGTGTTGTACGCATTTTTATTTGTGAGGCTGGATTGGGACAGTAGATACTAGCAGCATTTCACACCATGGTTTTTCACTTGTCCTGGGTTTTCCACGTACTTCATGTGTTATTCCTTCTTTGTGTGGTCGCATTCTTTTTAAATCTATTTTTATACATATCAGTTTATCAAAATTTTCAAGGATCTGAAATTATATCTTCTTCTGATTCAACGCCCCCACCCCCCCTTAATAGAAGAAATGTGTTCTATTACAATTAAGGCCTCCCACAACCATACCGGGCACCTCTCAGTACAGGTTCACTCGAGGGGTGCGCCTAAGGTACATACCCAGGCATACCGATGCGCACCAGGGTACCCAAAGGCATAGGGAGTTTTCAGGCATGCTTGGGCGGTTTCAAATTTCCTTTGGTTTATTGTTTGTAAGCACAATGACTCTTTTTCCTGGCAGATTTGTTGGCAGAAATTTTTATGAGGATTTTCTCAAGTTTTATTTCCTGAAGGCATTTATTATTTGCCACTTTTTCTTTTTTTTTCTTCTTCTTTCCTCTTATAGGTCCACCAATATTGTATATATGCTTTTAGTTTTAAGACAAAAAGGATATATATTGTTGGAGTAAATGATTATTTACTCTCATGCTTAAGTTTACCTAGGCATTATTTATAAGTTTATTAGTGAATTTTTAGTTGCAGTTAGTTGCACAGTTATTTCTCCCTACCGGCTCTCTCCTTGCCTTAGAAGCAAGGTTTGTACATTATTTCATTATCTCAATACATTTTCATCTTCTGGTGAAATACTAGGCTCTCTGTAAAGGTTTTATAGTAGGTTGATGCTCCTGGGAGGTTGATCACTCCAACATGGTATCAGAGCATTCTTCTTGCGTCTCCTTCCGATGAAAGTTTTTTTCGCCAATTTCAATGTTGAGATCCCATGTTTTATTGTACAGTTTCTGTTTCTCTGTGATATTTGTACAGCTTTTCATTATATTTCACTACTCTCTGCCCTGCAGTCTCAGTTGTTTTGGCATTTTTTTTGGCAATTTCATTTTCCATCGCTATTTTTGGACTAATCGGCTTTGCATTGGCCTCAATGGTGGTTTGTTGCGGCCAAATTCCATCGATTAAACGTAGCTTGTCTTCTCCTTAGCACCTTCAGTGGTCCACAATTGCTATTTCATTGAATCCAACATGAACAGATTTAAGTTTTTTGCAGGTTGTTTAACGATTTATCTTTGCCAATATCTCTACAAGCAACATCAACTAGTATTTGGCCCATTTCTGGTTTCTTATTGACGACAGTGATACCATCGGGAGTATCAGCGAGGCAGAGATATATCATTTGCCCACAATTTATCTGGAGATGGCATTTTTTGGAAGTTTTCCAGGTTACGGATTTAATTGATCAGCCCTATAATTCCATTGTAGGCACATTGGATTGAGTTTATCCAATTTTCTGGTCAATTGTGTTAGCAATTCAAGATTGTCATTAGTGTCCATCCACAAACGCTATTCACCGGTAAGGGGTCACCGGTAGACAAGCAACATAACGTTTGCACCGGTCGATAATACTCACCGGTAAGGACACACACCGGTCTCAGTATGCATAAGTTGAACCGGATATAAGGTCACACCGGTCTAAAGCAGACTAAAGATCCACACCGGGCTTAATGGATCAATTTGAGTTAAAAGCAGGATTATACGGGACATCCACCGCTTAGAAGTGGAGTTAGCTTTTTAAAAGGAGTTAGCTTTAATTCATGCGGATGTCTTGCAAGGTAAACTCCAGTTCAGTGCGCATAGCTTTTTGCTGATTGCATGATTTATTGCGGAGTTTGCAGCCTAGTGGTTCTATGAGTTAAGGGTTTCATTACGGAGAATCTCTTGTATAAATACAGGTCATAGCACACAAGATAAGTTGTTGTTGAAATTAGATGATTGCATAGAGCAGAGGAGAGATATCTTCTGAGAAACGCTGCACAAAAGTAGCAGAGTTCAACAGCCAGGCCAACAAGGAATAGAGGTATGATCTAATCAGACATTCAGTGTCACAATAGATCATTACGTTTATCAGTAATGAAAGAATATTCAAATCCCTCTATTAGGGTGAACCTAAACGGTTCGTTGTAAAAATCTCTTAACAGGGTAACATCTTGTTTGATGTTTAAAGTCCTGTAACTAGGCAGCTCCCAACAAAGCTTAGATCCTAAACGATCTTTTCTAAAAATCTCTTAAGCGGGTAGCACCATAGCCAGTGCTTTGTATGCTCCTAACAAGGCACCTTTATTAAAACTAGTGAAGTTGTGAGCTCTGTCTCACCGTGGTTTTTTCCTTCTAACCGAGGGTTTCCACGTATAAACACCTATGTTGATCTGAGTCATTTTGCTTATGATAGTAAATGGTTGATTGACTTCTGTTCTTTAATGCAAAATCTGTTTGCTAGCTTTAGAATTGAAAAAAAATTATGTTACTGATTCACCCCTCCCCTGTCAGTAACCGGTAAATAATTAACAATTGGTATTAGAGCCAAGTTCTCTCTGCTTTCAAGCCTAACAGCTGAAGAGAAAGATCATGGAGGTTTACCGGTATCAAAAGCAGCTTGAGGAAGCCAATGACCTCATAGCCTCTCTGGAGAACAGATTGAGGAGATCACTTGCGAAAAGAAAGGAGCTACCACTACAACTGAATGAGAGCAATGAAACTATTGATGAGCTCTCTGGATAGAGTGGATCTGACGAAGTTGAGGAGGCAGTATCTGAACTCATGGAAAAGAATCAGATCCTAACCGATGAAATCTCTAATCTCAAAAGAGAACAAGAAGACAATGCCCTGAGGATGACTGAATTAATCAAGAAGAAGAGAAAAGCTGAAGACGAAAGAAATTCGGTAGTCAAGTCTCTGTCAGCCTCGGAGAAAGCAAGGGACCGGGCAGTAGAGGTCCTAGGAGCAAATGAACTTATCATTCTCCAACTTCAAGAAGACATGCAAAGTGTCACCCAAGAAAATGCCCACATGCAGAAAGATTGGCATGATAGGAATGAAGCATGCAATAGACTGTCTCAAGAATTGCATCAACTAACGGAGCAAATGAACGAACTTGAAGAGACAAATGAAATACTGAGAAGATACAACGAAAGTTCAACTAAGCTTGATGAACAACTCAAAGGTCAGAGAAGACACGAAGATCAGACCGGTCTTGGTTTCACCGGTGAAAAGGCAAAAAGGAATGGTGAGCCCTCTAGAGCAAAAGCAATCAAGAAGGATAAGATGAAATCGCTGGTGCAAAAGAATAAGAATTTCCCTAACACATCTTGCAACCACTGTGGGAAATCAGGTCATAAGACCAATAACTGCAGGAATGCACCGGTAAAGACCAACAATAGCTACTACAAGAACTGCGGTAAAAAGGGCCACAAGACTAGTGAGTGTTGGTCCAGTCCCACATCTGTGTCCACCAACAGCATGAGAAGCTTCAGAGGGTACTGCTATGCAGGCAATAAATTTGGACACAAATCACAAGAAAGTAGATCCAAAACAATGGCACTCAAATCCCCAAAACCAGTACTCACTAAAAGAAGCAAGGACCTTAGCATAGTGAACTGTGTGAATTGTAGATCACACAACTATAATGGATCTCGCAACAAGCCAACTGACACTAGAAGAATGAACTCATGGAAAGCAACTGGAGTGATCTGCTATCACTGCAACAAAGTGGGAAACAAAGCCAAAGAATGCAGAAACCGATCATCCCGTAATAAGAAGGAACCCGTTAAATCTGAAGAAAAGATCAACAAGGAAGAAAAGACTAAGAAAACGGTCAACCAGATTTGGTTCGTAAAAGAATCAAAAATCTCCGCTGAAGAGAAGACAGAGGAAAGATCACCATCTGCTGATGGCGATATTTATTCAGCAAACTAAACCATGAAGGTTTAGAGGGAACCGGTAGATCCACTACCATTCCCGGTATGACTGATGAGAGTCGGGCTCATTCGGTCTTCAAGATTAACCGGTAAGGCAAGTTTACAATCAACCGGTTGGTAAAACGGAAAAAGGTAGGTAAAGCATTTATTACTGTAGCCGTTTAACAAATAGTTACCGTTTGGTAATTAGCGTTATAACCTAGCCCTATAAAGGAAAGGGGAAATTACTCGCAAGTTTTCACTTTGCTTACTTTGTGATTTAGGAATTCTTGTGCTAAGTATCATTTTTATATTGTCATCTCTGAAAAACCACTATCTGCAAAGTACCGGTTAAGAAGAATGGCTTCATCTTCATCTATCGTGAAGTTGATCAAAGGAGATCTAGTGAACAGACCAGAATACAACATCTTGCCTATGGCTGGTGCTCTCTCTTCCATACCAAAAGGAGTCCTCTTGACCAAGGATGTTACAGCGTCCATTCACGCCCAACAGGAAGAAATCAGAGAAACCTTCATTCAAGGAGAATATGTGTCGCTATGTGAAGAAGGGAAACTGCTCGACAAATATGCCAATCTGGTATCTTCCGGTCTAATAAATGGTGTGTGCTACCCTGCAATCTTCCGGGAGGACCAAATTAGACTGGTACGGAGCCCTCTTCATGATCCAGGATTCTGGCTCAACCAAGGGGCATGTCACAAGATCACCAAAGAGGATCTCCACAAAGTGATCGGGTACTACGACAAAGGGGAAGCGATAACCCTGTGCACCAACTTTAATTCTATTGTCAACGAGCTGACCACGTCGAAGTTCGATGGTCGACTCGTGACTATTAACGACATTGAAGATGAAGGAGTGCGTTTCGCGTCCGCTGTTATCGGATATAAAGTCTGCCAGTCAAGCAATCTAAATAGCGTACCAGGTGGAGCAATTCATGTTGCACATCGCATTATGCACAAAAATGTCCAATACGACATTTGTACAATGCTTCGAAACCAAATCTTTGAAAATAGGAAGAAGCTTGGAGTTGTGAAGAAGAAATCTATGAAGTATGGAACCCTTATGATGTGCCTATACTTCTTCTACTTGGATTTCTTCCCAGGATTCAGAAAAGTGAATTGGAGAACTGACAAACTGATCATGCATCAAATCACTAAAATGGCAAATAGACAGGGAGACCAGCTAAGCAATGCCATGACCAAACATCTCAAAGCCTTTCAACTGGAGATGCACGAGAGGGAAAGAATTCCATCGGCAATTGTCGAACATGACAAGGATGAGGTATGTTTTCTGGTCACCACCGACAACTGTATTATTCAAGCAGTTGAACCGAGAGATGCATATGCTCCAGAGCTGGGTTACAAGATCTCAGCCAAAGACGCTGAGGCATATGCTGAGGCACTAAATGATGCAAATTTGGATCTCAATGCAAATCGGTTCGGTACGTACACAGAAATTCTTCAGAATCTGTCAAAAAGGACACCAATCAAAATTGTCTATAAAAGGACGCCTCCATCAAGAAAGAAATCGGCAACGGGACAATCCAAAGGTCGAAGGAAGAAAGAAGAACCAGTACCCAGCATCCAAGAACAAGAACTAGAAGAAACAGACCCTGAAGTCACAGTTCCTCTGATTAGGAAAAAGCAGACTGAAAAAGTGTCAAAAGAGGATCCACCTAGACGAGCCAAGCCCACAATAGATGAAATTGTGGAAGGACTGAAGAAGGCTGGAAACTTAGGCACTATAAGGAGAAGATATGACTTAAGCAGCAATGAAGACAAGGACAAACTTGAGGAAGCGGTAGCATTCTGCCTCCACAAATTTAATTATCATCCTGGTGGACTTCGCACTACTCTACTGGAACAACTTCTACAGTATATTGAGCCCCGGTGGAAAGCCGCAAAAGAAAAAGAAAAGGAAGAGAGGATACGAGCTCTTCTACAGGTTCAGAATCACCTTACTCTAGACGAGGCAGCAGAACAGGCTGAACTACATCAAAAAACCTTTGCAACTATAAGAAGGATAGGCCTAGTGCTTATTGGAGAAATTTTAAAGGTGCACAATGAGGAAGTCACACTATGGACCAACCTTCTTCAGACTCATCGACAAGCAGAAGAAGAAGCAGCACAAAGAGCTACAGCTAAACCGACACCTGACATCGGTAAAAGGAAGGGGATACTGGGGGAAGAAGCACCGGTACTAGTAGATTTAACCAGGGAACAAGCAACGAGTCCAACAGTTCTCATCTCACCAAACAAAGGTAACTATCAACCTATACATGTTGATGACTTAATTACTGAAGTTATGGACTTTGGAAATGTAGACAATGCAACTAAATGGTACAGTGTACTAAACGAAGAAGACAAACAAAAGTTGATTGTCGGACCTTCATGGACTATCATAGGACTCCTAGGGACTACAGATCCAAGTTCCCAACGGAACTAAACAACAGTCTACAAGAAAAAGGGAAGACCGGTCCAAGGATGAACACCAGAATCACCAAAGAAACACTACTCAAGGTCCGACCAGCGTTTAGTGAAGAACAAATAAAGCTTCTACTGGAAGAAGCATCCATGAACCTGAAAACACTTGATAGAGTCGCAGAGATATTGAATGGATATGAGAACAAAGTCTACAAAGACACTCTAGCCTACTGGAATAGTTATGACTTCACAGCATTAGAAAGATATGGTCCTCGGGACCAGAACAGACCTGTGCAATCAGAGGAGCTATTAACTAATGATCAACCAAATGCTGAACACGAAACAAAAAGTGATATACCCATAGGGGAAATCCATACTGCGGGGAAGCAACAACAAAAAGAAGACCCACTAGGAGAACAACCACAAAATGTTGAAAGTAGTAAGCCACCGGAAGAAGAAGTTCAACCGGAAAGTAGAGCTCATCGAATAATGGAAGACAACAAGGGGCAAAAAGAAGAGACCTTTGTCCGCACAGAGCAGCTAAGACCGGAGCAAGAGCAAGGTCAGCAAGAACACGGAGACATTCCTAGCTCATCTTCAAAAAGGAAACTAACATTTGCTAAGGAAAAAGAAGCAAAGAAAAGTAAAATCACCGAAACAGTAGTTGACATCAGCAAGATGTCAACAAGGCAGCTCAAAGAGTTGACCAAGATGAAACAGGACATGGTCTTGACTACAGTAAAGAACTTCCTGTGCAACTTTGTACCAAATGCTGACGTTGATGAAGATGAACCGGTCATCGATCAACTAATAGTGAGGATCTAACAGATCCAGAAACAATGGCCATTGACCACTATGAGAAGAAAAGAGTGGAGATTCTCCACAAACAAGTTGAAGAAATCAAGGTCAATGTGACAGCCAACTTAAAAGTGTTGCAGGAGCAACTGCAAGTGGCAAATAGTCTGATCACAAGAACATCCAATTTCGATACATTCTTGCAAGATATGTCAAAGAAATCAGCAAAGGTCTCAAAAGAAATTAGAGTACTGTCCTCTTAGTTTGATATTAAGCACAAAACCGCAACTACTTACAGTAGAGAAATGACAAGTTTGACTCTAACACTGAGGAAAATTGTTGAAGAAGAGTATAAGAGAATCCAAGAAATAATTGGATTTCAGATGTTTCTAGCACCAACATTTGACATCATGTAGCAAACATCAACTTCTGTGGAGAATCTAATAAATGAACCAGACTATAAAACCATGGAAGACATGGAGAACATAATTGTTTCTCTCAAAGCAGCCCAGAAGAATATGGAATATGTAATCAGTCAATGGGCACCCATTTTACAATCTGCTAAGACTACCTACAAGGATATCTTCAACAAACTCCGAATGTAAATTCCTCAGAGCAGCTACACCCTTTCTCCTCTGGAGGCAAAAAGGGGAAGATAGATGGTCATAAAGTGACAAAATTAAGAAGTAAATAGAAGCAGAATAGACGAGAAGAACACCAGAGCATTTAGACAAGGGAAGTGTTCTACAAAACAGTACAGTGCAGAAACTTTCAGCCAGGGGAACCGATACAAGGCACTATGATCAGTAAGTGAGTGAAGTTTGTGTATAGTTTTGCCACCAATGACAAAGGGGAAGATTGTTAGCAATTCAAGATTGTCATTAGTGTCCATCCACAAACGCTATGCACCAGTAAGGGGTCACCGGTCACTCACAACACTTGGAAGACACCGGTAGACAAGCAACATAACGTTTGCACCGGTCGATAATATTCACCGGTAAGGACACACATCGGTCTCAGTATGCATAAGTTGAACCGGATATAAGGTCACACCGGTCTAAAGCAGACTAAAGATCCACACCGGGCTTAATGGATCAGTTTGAGTTAAAAGTAGGATTATACGACACATCCACCGCTTAGAAGTGGAGTTAGCTTTTTAACAGGAGTTAGTTTTAATTCATGCGGATGTCTTGCAAGGTAAACTCCAGTTCAGTGCGCATAGCTTTTTGCTGATTGCATGATTTATTGCAAAGTTTGCAGCCTGGCAGTTCTATGAGTTAAGGGTTTCATTACGGAGAATCTCTTGTATAAATACAGGTCATAGGATGCAAGATAAGTTGTTGAAATTAGATGATTGCATAGAGTAGAGGAGAGATATCTTCTGAGAAACGCTGCACAAAAGTAGCAGAGTTCAATGGCCAGGCCAACAAGGAACAGAGGTATGATCTAATCAGACATTCAGTGTCACAATAGATCATTACATTTATCAGTAGTGAGAGAATATTCAAATCCCTCTATTAGGGTGAACCTAAACGGTTCGTTGTAAAAATTCCTTAACAGGGTAACATCTTGTTTGATGTTTAAAGTCCTGTAACTAGGCAGCTCCTAACAAGGCTTAGATCCTAAACGATCTTTTGTAAAAATCCCTTAACTGGGTAGCACCATAGCCAGTGCTTTGTATCCTCCTAACAGGGCACCTTCATTAAAACTAGTGAAGTTGTGAGCTCTGTCTCATCGTGGTTTTTTCCTTCTAACCGAGGGTTTCCACATATAAACACCTGTGTTGATCTGAGTCATTTTGCTTATGATAGTAAATGGTTGATTGACTTTCTGTTCTTTAATGCAAAATCAATTTACTAGCTTTAGAATTGGAAAAAAAAAATTGTTACTGATTCACCCCTCCCCTATCAGTAACCGGTAAATAATTAACAGGTTGTGTGTGGTTTCCCCGTAACCAATGCGTACTTGCATTTTTTTCACATTTTTTAGTTGTTGATCCTACAATCTGATGTCTTCATTTTGGACCCGTTTCTATGTTTGGTTGTTCACCACTCACAGCTCCATGGCCCGGTTCCTTTGATTTGGCAAATTCATGTATTGCAAGCCATTCTCGTCCTTTTCTAGACCAGCAATTTATGATCAAAGATAGTTCTTTGGTTGCCAGGATCTCACTATTGGCCAATGAAATTTTTGAACGATTAATAGTTTTGGCAAATATTTGCTATTTTCTAATGTTTTGATCAAGTATATCAAGCCCTAAAATCAAAAATTAGGGTTCACTGTATGTGAGAGCACCGCGCGTGGGCCCAGTGGTAGCTTATTAGGGTGATTGTATCTTTATCCCACATTGTTTGTGTGAAGTTGTTTTTGGCTATTTATATCCATCAATGCCTAGTGAATCTGTTGTGAGTTATTGGAAGCTTATGGTAGCTTGTGAAGGTCGTGTAGGCGAGAAATGTGGTGGTGACGATTAACTTCCATGTGATCGTGCTATCAAACCCTTCTATGCCTGTATAATGTCCCCATTTTGAGCGAGCATCTAATTTAATAGATTTAGCCTATCACTAGGTCCTTGTAGGCTAATATCGGTCTTTAGAGGGTCTTGATGTGGGTTTTGGCCCATTTTGAGGGACTTACTATTTATAGTAAGTCAACAGTTGGTTCCAATGAGCTCAAATGAATTAGAGGAATTAAATGATGCTCTCAGTTTTTATTTTCGGCTTCTGGTTTGGGCTCCAAGATTCTTGCAGGGAGTGTCTATTTTTAGAAAGTCACTCCCTCAAGTTAATTATTAGGATCATGCCTAAGCTATCAGATTTCGATTTTGATGCTTCTTCAGTCATTTTCGCAAGACGGGTGAATTATGATTATTATTTAATTAAATTGGCCAAAGTTGCTATTTTTATTGGGATTGTATATTGGGCACCTTGGTGTTATAGCTCGTTGGTAAAGGGTTGAGAAGTTTTAAATCTTGAGCACATAAAACAGGGACCCTATCTGGTAGAATAGCATTATTTTAATGAAAGGATCATTTTCATCATTAAAGTGGAGGGAAATATAATAGTTTATTATATTTCAAATGTGCAACCATAAAGCAAGTTGCTTTTAAGTGGAGGTGTGATGGTGAAGTTAGTTGTTGGTGTAATTGGGAAGCTTTTACATCAAATTCTCTATAAAAGCAGCAAAAAAGCTAAAAACTATTCATTCCATGATATTGATATTTATTTTTGATGAAGAGAAATCGTGAGGGTTTGTAATTTCTTCAAGCACAGAAGAAATATCTCTGTTTTTGTTTGCACTATGAGCCAATCATGCTTGTTGGTGAATTGTGCGATTTCTACATGCTATGTGAGCCTTTGGGGTTGGTGCAAATCTCATCTTGGAGGCACAAATTAATGTTTTTATGGGTTGCGATCATCATTCTAT
The DNA here is from genome assembly GCA_027943335.1 of Chamaecyparis obtusa. NCBI lineage: Eukaryota > Viridiplantae > Streptophyta > Pinopsida > Cupressales > Cupressaceae > Chamaecyparis > Chamaecyparis obtusa. The sequence continues at coordinate 1,655,983 of BSBK01002762.1, forward strand.
GAGCCGCGACCAAGCTGGAAGGCTGCATTCATTCTACTAGAGGCTGCAATCTTTAATATGCCATGCGATCCTCAAACCATTGGCTGGGATTAAATGTGTTGAAGCTGCATTTTCCATCTAAGGCAGCGAGTTCTCTTAAAGTGCTATGTTTTGACCATATCTAGCAGCTGCGTATTATCTATGCAATAAAGGTGCACACTCAAGAATCAATCTGCAATAGTATATTCTTGTTCATTGTATATTTAATATTTATATTTGCAAAGGAATAAAATCAGAAGTTGTGCATTTTCAGTTTATGTATTTGTTTTTGTCAATTCCATATATCATTGAAAACACACAAGAAAAAGCATATATCACAAAAAAACCAAAAAATCGCAAAACTCTCAAAAAACGATCAAAATATCTTTTGCATCAGTTGAATAAAGAGCCAACAGGGCTCACTACAATGGTATTAGAGCAGTTTCCTGCCAGCCTACAGGGCACTGGGTTCATTCATGGCAAAAAAATTTATTTCAAGAGTTCATTATACCCGCAGGGGGAGAGCTTAACCACCACCAAGAGAAGATGAACATGAAATACAGTTCGGCACTATGGGTGACAGAGATGCTGGTAATATAGGTAATGATATAGACGGGGAGGCTAGAGAGGTATTCAGGAACCTTGTAGATGGTCAACACCATGTTGCTAATGTCCCACAACAGTTGTCTGACACTCTACAACACATTTCACTACCTCAAGACCGTGGCAGAGATAGGCGTACGAGGAGTATGTCAGTTAGTTCGCACAGGTCTAGAGTCGACGATAGACAAGATTACAGAGCTGATCTGTAATGTTCCCAAACCCTGGCGAACTTCTTACTCCAGAAATGTTCTTTGTAAAGTTCAATGTGCAGCAATATCGTGTCCGTATGGTGATTATTCTTGGTGTGGCCAGTAGAGGTGGAATATGACAAAAGGAATTGACCGCACGATGGCGAAGACAAAATGTATGCCGTACAGGAGGAAGGTCGTACGATGGATTGGTACTTGGACCATACGGCTTGGAGAGGCCGCACGGTATTGTGCCTAAGGCCGTACGGCTGACAGGTCCGTACGGTATGGGAGGGTACATACACAAGGGAGGATATCCATTCGGTGAGTGTGAAGCCCATACGGTTATTGGGAAGTCCGTACGGTGGCAAATGGTGGTGTGTACGGTTAGTTTGGTCGCGAGTGATGAGTGATTCAGCCGTATAGTCTAGAACCCGTACAGTTAGTGTGCCTGTCTTCAGACTATGATTCCCTCGATATAAACACAATTAAAAGTAGTGACACTAGACAGTAATTAGCAAATCGGCACATAACACAATAATGATATTGATATTATGCAAAGATGTAGAGTCGCACATGCAAGAGGATCCAATAATAATAGTGCTATAGACACAAGAACAATGAATGCCAAGTATCCACGATACCACAAGTTGTATTAAATGCCAAAGATGCAAATAGATTTCGCAAATGTATACAAAGATGGTGTTTTAGATTTGCCAAATCCGAAACAAACAAAACACAACAGATTTGGCGCACAGTGAAATATCAAAGTGATAATCCCGACGGCAGACTAGGGTGGCTGTGAACAACCGAAACTACAATAAACCAAATAGGGAGGATCTTTCACCTCCGAAATGGCAGCCAGCAGAATCGTAACAGGAATTCACAAATACAAATAAAATATCAAATCTCAACATCACAAATACACCCTACACGTTGGTCATAAATACCCCTTGGAGAAACTCCCGAGGGTTTACAAAAGAACGCCGACACGGCAAACACCTACGGACAATAATAATAAAAATGGGCCCCCTTTTATTAATTAAAGGTCCATTTATAATATTATTTAAATTTTGGGACCATGAATTAATTAAAAATAATTTATTAAAAAAGGGGACATTACAAATCCTCGTCGCCCAAAGATTGCTTGCCCTCAAGCAATCCATCATTAATACTCCCGCATTCCAAACTAGGCGTGGACACTGATAATTGTATTCACTGGAACCCTCAAGCGGCAACATGACCACGTGCATGCGCCTGGAAGTAAGCGAGAAAACTAACTCTCCATCAAGCTTCCGCTGCTCCACTCTGATATAATTGTTGCCTTGCCCAGGGTCACCAGGATCCCAATGAAACTGAACATCAAACACATCAATGCTCAGATCCCAAGCCAAGTGCGGACGTTGGTAGTAATATTCGTTGAAAACTCTGTGCTGCTTTTCTACCATATGCACATAGTTGGATTTAGTTGGGACAAGTAAACTATCATAAAACTTTTTCTGCGCCACTTTGATATGAACATTGCCATGCCCTTCACTAGGATCCCAACAACGCCAATCCATGAAATCTTTCACACCCTCATGTTCAACAATCTCTTCCACTATGGGCACAGACACGGACGTTGATGCTGACACCACTCTAATGTTCTAAAGGCGATCTCTGCTTGAAGGTAATTTTGTGAGATGTTCGGGATGTAATCTTGGTCTGAAGGGGATCTCGACCCAAAGGCAATCTCGGCCTGAATGGGATCTCGACTGGAAGGCAATCTCAACCCGAAGGGAAACTCAACCCAAAGGCAATCTCGACCCGAAGGGAAAGTCAACCCTAAGGCAATCTCGACCCGAAGGGGATCTCGGCCCGAAGGGAACCTCGCCCCAAAGGCAATCTTGACCCGAAGAGAAACTCGACCCGAGGGCAATCTTGGCCTGAAGGGGATCTCGATCCAAAGGCAATCTCTGCTCGAAGGGGATCTTTACCCAAAGGCAATCTCGACCCGAAAGGAAACTCGACCCGAGGGCAATCTCGGCCTGAACGGGATCTCGATCTGAAGGCAATCTCTGCTCGAAGGGGATCTCGACCTGAAGGGAATCTCGCCCCGAAGGCAATCTCAACCCGAGGGGGATCTCAATCTTAAAGCAATCTCGATAGCGTACAAGGCCTCGACGGTAGACAAGGCCTTGACGGCGAACAGAGCCTCGGCGACAAACACAACCTCAGCGGCGGATAGAGTCTCGACGGCGACGACGAGGGACAACGCCTCGACAGAAGACAGAGCCTCGGTGACGGACGTAGCCTCGGAGGTGGACACAGCCTCCGTTGCAGGCAGAACCTCGGCGAGCAAAACCTTAGCGACGGACAGAGCATCGGCGACGGAAAGAGCCTTGGTGACAGATAGAGCCTTGGCAGCAGATAGACCCTTGGCTATGGACACAGCCTCAGCGACAGACACAGCCTCGACGGCAGACATAGCTTCGACAGCAAACACAACCTCAACAACGAACACAGCCTCGGTGGCAGACAGCCTTGGCGACGACAACGAGGGAAAACGCCTCGGCGGCAGACAGGGCCTCAGTGACAAACGTAGCCTCGGAGGCAAACACAGCCTTCGTCGTGGGCAGAACCACGGCGGGAAGAGCCTCAGCGGCGGAGAGAACCTCGCTGACAGAAAGAGCCTCGGCGACAGATAGAGCCTCGGCGACGGACACAGCCTTGGAGACAAACACATCCTCGGCGGCAGACACAACTTCGGCAGCAAACACAGCCTCAGCAACGAACACAACCTCGACAGCGGAGAGAGCCTCGGCGAGGGACACAGTCTCGGCGACGGACACAGCCTCGGCGGTAGACACAGCCTAGGCAGCAGACACAACCCACAACATATATGTCATAGGTTCGGATATTTCATCTATCTCTTCAATGCACAAAATCATAAGGCTCTCCATAGCAACCGAAACCTTAGTATCATGACACTCCTTGATTGTGACCAAGAAGTGATGAAACATATCATGGACAAGTCTTGAAACATTAGATCTAAGAGGAGGTTACTTACTTTGACATTTGCACAATTCTCCAATATTGTAGATCTCCAGCCAAAAGGGTCACTACTGAAGTCATCAAGACTCTGAAAGTTGTCAACGATCAAATGCAATATCTCTATCACGATGTTGTCATCATATGGTTCTCTAGGAGCCCAGATTCTCAAAATCTCACTGAGACATGCTGCAGCTGCCAACTTCATTTTCTTGTCATGGTGTCTCAAAAGCCTGGATTGGCTTAAGGCATCCTTAATCCGAGAAAGGATCCTCTGTATAAATCTTGAAGGTAATTGGTCCACCTTACACAAACATACCTCCAATATATCTAATAGAAGATCAACACCCTTGCTGAGCTCTTCGCCAATCTTTTGTAGTACCTTCAACCACCACTGTCCATCACTGTTGGGCACCATGGTGTGATCGGAAACCCGAAATCTCTCAATCATCCCAACAGGCTGGGAAGATCACCAGCTCTAATACCATTGCAATGTTCCCAAACCTTGACGAACTTCTTACTCTGGAAATGTTTTGTTTAACGTTCAATGTGCAGCAATGTCGTGTCCGTATGGTGATTATTCCTGGAGTGGCCGGCAGAGGTGGTGTACGAAAGAAGGAATTGACCGCACGATGGCGAAGACAAAATGTAGGTCGTACGGTAGGAAGGTCGTACGATGAATTGGTGCTTGGACCATATGACTTGGTGAGGCCGCACGGTATTGTGCCTAAGGTCGTATGGCTTACAGGGCCATACGATATGGGAGGGTCCGTACAAAAAGATATATGTACAGTGAGTGTGAAGCCCGTACGGTTATTGGGAAGTCCGTACGATGGGAAATGGTGGTGTGTACGGTGAGTCTGGTCGCCGAGTTATGAGTGATTCAGTCGTACAATCTAGAACCCGTAGAGTTAGTGTCCCTGTCTTCAGACTATGATTCCCTCGATACAAACACAGTTGAAAGTAGTGACACCGGACAGTAATTAGCAAGTCGGCACATAACACAATAATGATATTGATATTATGCAAAGATGTAGAGTCGCACATGCAAGAGGATCCAATAATAATAGTGCTATAGACACCAAAACAATGATTGCCAAGTATCCACAATACCACAAGTTGTATTAAATGCCAAAGATGCCAATAGATTTCACAGATGTATACAAAGATGGTGTTTCAGATTTGCCAGATCCGAAACAAACAAAACACAACAGATTTGGCGCACGGTGAAATATCAAAGTGATATTTCCGACGGCAAACTAGGTTGGTTGTGAACCACCAAAACTGCAATAAACCAAATAGGAAGGATCTTTCACCTCCGAAATGGCAGCTAGCAGAATCCCAACAGGAATTTGCAAATACAAATAAAATATCAAATCTCAACATGCCAAATACACCCTACATGACAGTCATAAATACCCCTTGGAGAAACTCCCGAGGGTTTACAAAGAACGCCGATACGGAAAACACCTACGAACAATAATAATAAAAATGGGCCCCCTTTTATTAATTAAAGGTCCATTTATAATATTATTTAAATTCTGGGACCATGAATTAATTAAAAAATAACTTATTAAAAAAGGGGACATTACATGATCCTACAGGTACACGAGACAAGCCTTTGGGTCCTAACTTTTTGAGGCCTAAGTCAGATGTGGTTAGTGTTGAGACAGAGCCAACACCCTTTGTTGATTATGTGATGACTCATTTTGCAGAGTGGGATGCCTTACCAAAGGCAGTTAAACGGAATTTGAACTTTGACACGTTTTTTACTCAAAAGAGAGATCATTCTAGAGGTAGGCCTAGACTTGATATCAGACAGAGGCCTAGATAGAATGATTTGAAGCAGGCAACTAGCAACATGACTTTGACTCATTTTGATGGGAGCGGAAAGGTGGCAGCTAGAGCTTGGGTCAACAAGCTAGACACACACCTCAGACTGTGTCCTATGTTGGAGGAGGACACTATCCGGTTTGTTGTGTTGCATTTGGATGGTATAGCCCATGATTGGTGGTACCGTGGTTTGGTTACTCTACACCATGATCAAATTACTTCATATCAGGTGTTTGTGAATAGGTCAGTGGAGAGATTTGATCAGAAGAATCCAGAAACTTACTTATGGGATCTTACTCAGCTTAGGCAAACAGGTAGTCTAGAGTCTTTCATCAATGAGTTTTTGAGACTCTCTGTCATGGTTCCTAATGTGACAGCGAAGCCCCTAGTTATGTTGTTTACAGAGGGGATACAGGAGCCACTCCAAGGGTGGCTTAAGGCATTCGATCTGCCTTTCCTATAGGGGGCAATCAAGAAGGCTAGGATTATGGAGCTTTCCGCTCCTAAGAGGCAATCACTGCCTAAACCTATTACTACTCCTGCACATGAGGTACACCCACCAATTGATGACAAAAGGAAATCAGATGTTAAGCGTGATGAGGCAACTCGAGAGAATTTGAGGAGGCAACTTTGCTATTGGTGCAAAGAGCCTTATGACAGGGAGCATTCTTACCCTATGAGGCCTAAGGCAAGGGCATATCATTCTATGTGGGTGTACTCTAATGAGAGTGAGGTTGAATCTTCACATCAGCAAGCTGGTTCAGATTTGGATGAGGCTCAGAGAGTCTCTACAGAGTTTGGTCCTCATGCCAAACTATCTCCTATAGTGTTGTCTAGTATTGTACCACTTCCCACTGCTTTCAAGATAAGGGGATTAGTGGAAGGGCAAAACTGCATTGCTATGTTGGATACTGGATCTACACACAATTTCATACACAAGAGTTTTGTCAGCTAGTGTGGTCTTCAGATAGAGGAATTTGTTGGGTTTCGAGTCAAGGTGGCAGATGCCTACACCCTTACTTGTACCAAGCGCATTTGTCATCTCTCTTAATTCCTTGGTGATTATGAGATGAAGTCTAAGTTTTATGTGATCAATTTGGGAGAGATGGATGTGGTGTTAGGGATGCAATGGTTACAGGTGACTGAGGAGTTTTACCTTAGCCTACACTCGATGGAGATGAGGTTTCAGTATCGAGGCAGAGAATATGTGTTACAGGGTCTCACTGAGGGGAGTCTACGCACTATGTCCTTTTGTGTAGTAGATAGGACGGATATGCAGAGGTATGATTTAGTTCGGATAGAGAAGGTTACCTGTCATGTCTCCCATAGTTCACAGTTACCTAGCTCAGATCAACAGTCCGGTGTAGTTCACTTTGTCAACAATCCCTTATTTGATATGGATGTCACTTTGTCTTATGACAATTTGTTGTTTGAGCTTGATGATGATCCCCCTCAAGTGATGAGTGTTGTTGATGATGTTTGTGTTAGTCCTAAACGATTACTGAGAGGGGAGGGGTGGGGGGTGAATCAGTAAATACAATTTCTACTTCAATTAAACCTTATATATATTATATATATATATATATATATATATATATATATATATATATATATATATATATTCTTGCAGAATAAAAAGAATATAATCAATAACTCATAAACAGAAATGGAAATACATAGGTCGACAACATATATACGTGGAAACCTTCGGTTAGAAGGAGAAAACCACGGTGGGACAAAACCCACAACTTTACTACTGCAATAATAAAGATGCCCTGTTAAAGCCTTACAAAGCACTTGTAAAGGGATTTGATAGAAGACCTGTTAGGATCTTGACCCTGTTAGGAGTCACCTTGTAAAAGGACTTTCAACACCAATTAAGATGTTACCCAGTGAAGGGATTTATACAAGAACCTATTAGGGTTCACCTTGATTGAGGGATTTGAATATGCTCTTACAATTCAAAGCAATGATCTATTATGACACCTTTTGTCTGATCAGATCATACATGTTACCCTTTTGCTCTGCTTGGTTGTTCAACCCTCCTTTGTCTTTCAATTCTCATGACTATAGCTCCTATCAGAAGATATCTCTCTCCTGCTTTGAATATTCAACAACACACCTTGTGTATACTATGACCTGTATTTATTAAGAATAAATACTTCTCACAGTTCTGCCAAGCTGTAAACTCACCCATCAATCATGCATGCAAAAAACCTTGCAAAAATGATCTTGAGTTTACCTTGAAACACTCGTAGAAATAAAGCTAACTCCAGTTAAAAAGCTAACTTCAATTTCAACTGTGAATGCTCCGTATAATCCGGTTTTAACTGAGACCACTCCGTAATCATGCACTCAACCGGTATTAAACTTATACCCGGTTGGTCATACTTTCCCTGTATGTCTCATAAGACCAGTATAAGCGTGAAGAGCAAAGTACACCGCTTACGTCTTTTGGTCTACCGGTGCTAACTAAAGAGTACCGGTGCTCCGGTAGATCTAATGTTTGCCTCTGATTTAACCAATGACAACTTAAATAAGTCAACAATCTTCCCCTTTGGCATTGGTGGCAAAACATCACCTTACATTACCTGTCTTGTAGACTCCCCTGTAAACACGTGATGTTTGTATCTTCTTCTTCTTTCTTCCTCTGTATCTAATCCCTTCAGTGCCTCCGACATCTGCTTACCAGTATTGTGATCTTCTCTAAGTCTTCATCTTCTTCCCCTTTTTGCCTCCATAGGACAAAGGGTTGTTACAGCTTGAATGACTCGTTTTGTATCTGTAACTTTGTGAAGATATCCTTATACATTTTTTTCGCTAATTGAAGAAATGGATTCCATAGACCTATGACATGCTCTAAGTTTTTTTGTGCTGCTTGCAATGATACACTTATGTTTTCCATGTCTTCTATTGTTTTGTAGTCTTTTTCCTTGATCAGGTTTTCTGCCTCGGTTGCAGTCATTTGCACAAGATCAAATGTAGGGGCAAGAAATAATTGGAATCCAATGAGATCTTGAGTTCTCTTTGTCTTCTCTTCTGAAGCTTTTCTAATAACTAGAGCAAGACTGGTCATTTCTCTGTTGTATTCTGTTGTAGAGTTCTTTGCATCAAACATGGATGAAAGAACCCTTATTTCTTTTGAAGTTTAGGATGTCTTCTCAGTGATATCCTAAACAAAGTATTCAAAGTTTGAAGTCCTTGTGATTAGACTTCTTGTATCCTGTATCTGTTGTTGAAGTACTCTTGTATTTGTAGATGCAGTTGCCTTTAACTCTTCAACCTGTTTGTGTAGAATTTCTACTCGCTTCTTCTCATAGTGATCAATGGCTATTGTCTCCGGATCGGTGGCATCTTCTCCAATTGCTTGTGCCAATATTTCCAATCGACCAATACATGTTCCTTCTCAATACAAGTTTCAAGTGTTGCTTCCAAATCTGTGACCAAGCCTTCAATGATCCGGCCTTTGTTTACCAATAGCTCCTTATACTCAATGCACTGCTCACAAGAAAGGATGACTTCGTTCTCTCAAAGCATCTCTGGTTTTAAATCTAAAAACTTGTTCCAGATTTCCAAATCCTTTTCAAGAGATTCCAAGTCTTGACTGAAAGTTCCAAGAACCTCATTTAGCTCGGATTCCACTGTTCTTCCATATGCTAAAACCTAGATTGCTTTTCTTATCAGCTTTGTCCCCTATACCATCAATCTGTCAACCCATGCATTAATGGTTGTAGCCATTTCCCTAGCTCTCTCAACCTACTTAATGGACTCCTTTGCAATGGAAGATGCCAATGGATCAACCTCCTCTGAAGATCCAGTAATCTTTTGAATCACCACCATGAGCAATTCATTATGTTATTTTAACTGGTCCTTTTTTAGCTCATCATAATCCTACGCCAGCATAGCTACAGACTCTTGAGCATCATTGATTATACCATTATGTGTCTACTTGCCTAAATCAAATCTAGTGATCCTGAAATCAGCAAGATGCATTTCATCCTGGGGCTTATCTGCAAGGGGTTTGACTATCTCCACATATTTTGTTTTGTCTTTTATCTACCCGAACCCTTGAAACAATTTTAGCTTTCTTAGCGCCTCTACTCCGGACTTGTTTCAGCTGCTCAAAGCCAAAGTCATCTGGCGAGACCTTGATTCTTCCCCATAGGAACAACGGCACTTGGCAAGAAGGAAGGTCAAAAAGGACAGCTTGAGTCTCTTCGTCTGCAACCTGTGATAAGTTGGACTAGGTATATGTCGTGCTGGAAAAAATTGTTGGTGTTTCGGGTTGGACAGTAGAGGGGATAGTTCTTGTAGTGACATGAGGCATTGATTATGACCTGAACCTGTCAAAGTCACTTATGGCAGAATAGCCTTCCACAAAAGGAATTGTAGGTCAACATGGGTGACAATCATATGACAATACACTAGCTAAGTTATCATGAGTCGTATCATGAATAGACTTTGTAGCTTAAGATGCAAAAGGTGCAATGGTAAGAATCAAGATTGTGGGTAAAGAGTCAACATCAGTATCAATTGTAAAAGCATATGCATCCGCAGGAATGAATACCTATGGATTTTTAGGAGTAGATCGTGCATCTAGTGCCATTTGAAGTACTTGTACTTCCTCTTGTTGATCATCTTCTTCCTCAAAAATCTCCTGATTCATAACTTGTTCTTTTCCTTTGCTAGAAGAATCCTTGTGAGTCTGCTCCTTTGCTTTGAGCTTCAAATTTATTTTGGTTTCAGAGGAGGCATTCTCTGTATTCTTGGTTCTCACCTCTAATTTTTGGTCCACGGGTCCAAATGTATCATCATCTAACCCTGATTTGAATCTTTTCATCTTAATACCCTTTCTCTTGAGTCAAGCATGGGTATTAGCCATGATAAATAAGAATTTGTCAGTTATGGAAAAAATTTCTTTCAACGACCATTGAATTGAGCGGAGGTCCTAAGCTACAACCCTCACTTCCTCATACTTTGGATCTAGTACGTCTCCATCATCTTTCATTCCTTTTGGAGTGTTAGCAAGATCCATATCAATGATATGTTCCAAGGTAAGTATGCAAAAATCCATTTTTCTGATGTCCGTATCTATACGGAGGTCTATCTAGACGTTTTCAATATGATGGACATGAGTGAGAAACCTCTTAATCTTGTCCTTCATGCCTCGGTAATCAAAATCACTTCTGATTTTAAACTTTTTTAGCTTAATCTCCCACAGTTTAGTTTCCATAGACATTGCCTTTGAGGTAGAAGTCAAAAAATACCAAAAAATTACCAGGGGATGCTAGGTAGAAATTGCGAAACCGAGCTTATGTGTTCCATATTGCTTGGCATTTACACACATCAATTGTCTTCCCAACTCCGTCAAAACAATATTGTCAGTTTGGTACCTTGGCAACATGTATGGGTGATCATCAAAGCATCCCACTCTCATGTAAGTGAAAGTCGCGAATTGTAGGAAGTTAGGAACAAGCACCCATACACATTCACCTTCCTCCATGCAACTTTTGAAACCCTTATGTTTTGAAGTGTTCTATCAAAGAGGCACATGAAGTGACCAAAGAAGGCATCTTGAAGCCTGTGGTAATGATGTCTCCCTGTGGCCATGGGTAACTGACTGAAGCATAGTTTGCAAAATCTATGAGTACTTTCCGAGTTGTTGAGTACTCTATTTTTTTTGCTAGGAAAGTTTTCACAAGTTTAACTCTCGCATTTTTATAGGCACAAAAAAATGTGGGTAAAAATGACGACATAGGTGAAACACTAATTAAAATGTGCCTTTCTGTCATGTCCCCATTTTGGCTGACATCATTTGGCGTGCGGGATCAGTCTATCATGGGCTCTCATAGATTGATAGCGATGAGGAGAGAGTCATCTCGTGATCATTTGGAGATCAGTTGATTGCATATTGCTGTTCGAGCCTACGTTCAGTAGAGCCTACATCCAGTCCGAGCCTACGTTCAGTCGTAATTGGGCCTACATTCAGTTATGAGACATTTGGGCCTACATTGTTATAATTTTGAGTTGAGAAATGTACTTTATTATTATAATGTTATTTTATTATAAAGTACATTATAATTGGATGTTTCTAGAAGTTCTAGCAACTTCTCAAGGAAAAGAATAAATAGAGGGCTTGGGCTTTCATTTGGACATGCTTGGATTTGGGATTTCTTCTACTTCTTCCATTGTGGAGCAATTTGTAGCCATTTGGTCTGCAAATATCATTTGATCTTTGGGAACGATAACTCCCTTGGATTTGCATAACTGAGGAAGTGAAATATCTTCTGAAGGGTTGCTCATTGGAGATGGTATTTAGCCATTTCATGTGTGCTAAATTGGAGAATTTTGGTGGTTTATTCTCAGCTAAGAAATCTTCAGTATTTCAACATTTTTGGGCTAGGAGAAGCATAATTTTGGCATAGAAAATCAAACCCTTGGAGGAAGCATTTTTTTTAATAAATTTTGGTAGCATTTTGGAGGGTTTTTGAAGAGGTTTCTGAGGGTTTTGCACAAATCTGTATGGCCGTACGGCTGCGTCAGACTGTACTTTCAGTCATTTTTAGCAGCTATTTTCATTAGAGATTGGGCGCTAGCTACTCAGGAATTTTTAGCAGTCATTGGTGATTATTTGTGAAGAATTATTGCAGGGTTAGAAGCACAAAAAATAAGTTAAAAATCGCAGTAACTTGGAGCAGCAAACTCAATCTGAAATTCATCTCTGACTGGCGTTTTTGTGTGGGAAATTGTTGGCTGCCTAACCCCAAGCTAGGCGCTCCTATTCTGAATAAGTTTCGTCATTTTAATGCTCAGAGAAAACAAATCAAAATGCAGGGTTATGAGTGAAATCAAGTGAATTCTAAAGGCAGCCTGGGAAACTTCTTCCAGTTCGACCTGGCATTATAGCTGGGTGTTTTTGTTGGAGACCAGCTAAGAATTCATCTAGGGATCAATGCCAATCCAATCTGGGCGATCTCTGTCAGCATAGAAAAATTGAGATTAAACTGAACTTGCTCTGCAGGGTACCGCACTTCCAGAATTGCATTAGCAGCAGTGGGCAATATGGGACCAGTTTGGGGTGCTGTACAAGGGTGTCTTCATCAGCATTTTGTCAACATCAGAGTGCAGCAATTTCCAGGTTCCTTTGCATTATTTTGGAGTTGATATTTGTTGTCAAGTTTGTATCAAGAGGTTGCATAAATAGTCACTGTTGTAACAGTCCCTTCATTCTCAGAAAATCAGTCAATTGAAAATAGTCATTAATATACCAGTCTGAATCTGTACTGTTATTGCATCAATTTGTATTGTAATCAGTTATATGTGAATGCAGGGGTTAGTCTCAGATAATATTGTAATCAGATATTACCTTTTGTAATCAGTTGGTCATAGTTGGATAAGGTCACTGTTTATTAGTGTCTGTTCATTCAATACATGCCATATTTTCAATAGTTGGAACAGTCCTTATAATCAGTCCACTATAATCAGACTGTGCCATTGGTTGTATTGGATTGGTATGCATAGTTAGGGCATTGTGTACATTGTCAAAGCATGGTAAAAGATCATAGCATTGTAATCTGATTATTACATGTCACAGTCATATATTCTGAGAATTGTAATCAGAATTAGAGAAGTTTGGTATATTTGTAGTAAGTCTTACATTACTTTGAGTTTCATTGTTGCTCAATTGTATTACATTCCTATATGGTATTGTTATCTCAATTGCTTTGATGCCCAAAAACAACAATCACATTGAAACACATCATTTCAAACCAAACAGTTCAGTGCATGCCAAGTGTTTGACAAATTGACTCGGTTCAGATTTGGGGGTTTTTAGTGATCCTATTGGTAAGGGTCATTACACTTTCTCATGTTGTTTCTGCTATAAAACCGAGCATTTTCTCTTTCGAGATGCAAATTTTCACTTTAATACATGTTGTAATTGAATTTTACTTAAAACAATACGTTTCTTTAAGAGATTTTAACTTTTAGTACTTTCTAAGTTGTCGAGTTTTCGCCAAGTTTTTGTTGAGTTTTTGCCGAGTTTTCGCCGAGTTGAAAATTTTGGGCTTGCCGAGTACTCTCTAAGTCTAAGTCTACGAACTATGGAGTGAAGTATCTCCATACTAGCAATTTACTTTTGTCCCCTTCATAGGAGAGTCCTGCCAATGCTCGGAAAGATGTAGCAATGTACACAAGCTATGAATTCATCTAAAATGTCATAGTAGATACTTCTGACAATTCTTCACCCAAAGGGTCACTGAATAACTCTGCCCAGAATATCTGGTTCTTCCCTAATTTGACAAAGCGATATACTGCAGCATCCATGGCTCATAAACATTGGATTTCTTTAGTCCCCACATTTTGCCTAGAAGAGTGATCATGTCATTGATCTCCTCCTTGAACTCAATTATATACAGTGTTGTTGGCCACCAAGTTGAAATTGATTCCCTCGATTTGACGAACTAAATAGTATTGATTTCCTTTTTGCAATCATCTTCCCTTTTGTTGTAATAATCTAAAGCCTTTTCATGAGAGATGTCTGCATACACAAGAACAGTAGGAATATGGAAAATTTTGTCAATGGCCTATGGCACATGCCAGAACAAACTTAGGTTCCAATACCACCACAGGAAAGGTTGAGAGCATGTGAATATAACTCTTGAGGAGCTTCTTCATTTCATATCTTGGTTTCACTACCTTTGTCCTTTGAATGAACTTGGACATATCCACATGCACGACCTCAGTATCTTTGATCTCATCTATATTTGAGATCACTGAGGTAGGAACGATGGCATTCTGATACTTATGGAACTTGAATTCATTTTTTCCTGAGGCGTGGTGGTTGGCTCTTCTGACATTGAATGATAACTTGTAGCGTTGAGATGAAATGACCAAAACAGTATAATGTCAGAATGTGTTGATGTTAGTTCCATATCATTCTCCATGAAGTTCATACTTTGATTTTGAAACTTGGTAGATCGTGTGTGCAAACAAGGCCTTAAACAAGGCACAAGTGAAAAAGTTGCTTTTGTGGGCCATACTTGTAATTCACGGATTTTGGAGAGCACTACAGGTGAAGGTGCAAGTGTAGTTCAACTTGTAAAAGTTTATGCAATTGGAACAAAAAGTGCCTACTACAAGGGAAGAACATAAGTTTTAAGTGAAATCAGGATTTTTGGACCCAACTACACTCAAGATTACATGTGTAACTACTAACTGCATGTGTAGTTCAACTTGCAATCGGGGCAAAAATCCCCGATTGCACTTGTATTTGCATTTTCAAAGGGTAACTTGGGTACGATCGGCGTTTTTGGATGCGATTCGGCATGTGACTACATGTAACAAAACATGCAATTGGTGTGAAAATCCCCAAAATGCAAATGATAGGTATGGAGATTTTGGAGGTAACTGCACTTAAGATTACATGTAACAATATATGTAATGGGTACTAAAAATACCGATTTGGGAACACGGTAAGTCTAAAAAAAAATGCAATCAGAGTTTTATGCTATGATTGCATATTACATTGCATGTAGAATTACATGTAATGTTGCATGTAAAGGATGTGAAAATCCCCGAAATTCATAGTGTGTAGGTATGTACTCAGCACTTTTAGAGGACACCGCACTTCGTATTTCATGTAAGATTGCATATAATAGCACATCCAATCAGGGTATTATGTTGGCTTTGCATATGACGTTGCATCTAAAAGATGTGAAAAGTTCTAACTTTGGAACAAAAGGTATGTGTTTTATATTTTACAAATATCCTTGTGTAGTATACTTGCAACTTTTACCTCGGATTTCATTCAGCACATGATACTCTTTGCATTTCAAAATAAAGTTGAAGCAAATAGCATTGGACACCTCTTATATAATAAGGGAAAATGTGTCATTTTTAACAAAAAGCCAAGATTTGGAGAATGAAAAATGCAATTTAAATGTGTTCAAAGTGTATACCACCGAGCATGCTAAAGTTCGAATCATCAAACTAACACAAATCCAACACTTACACGAAAATGACATTGAGAAAATACACTGTAAGAAACAAAAATGTAGAAGACAGTTAAATCTAAAACAAAAACCACCAAGGGAAGGTATAAGCAATGGAAACAGGCATTGAAAAAAGATTATCTAAAACTAAAAACAAAAACCCTAATGCAAAAATAAGAACGACGAAAATATGTACAAAAATGGCATCATACCTAGTAAAAACTGCAAGAATTGATGGAGGAAAGAATATGCACTGAAGTAATGTATTTTGACGCGCACAAGAAACTTGCACGGGAAGACTCAAGTCAAAAATGTTGAGACCAGTGATTGAAAGGAAGCTCGAAGCTAAAACACAAGTGAAGAGGATTCGGAGTTCTGTGCAAACTAAAAACGCCTTCAATGAATCTCATAAAGAATGCAGACCTGTCATTGAAATACTATGAAGAACTCGGCGCTATGCAGACTTAGAGATTCATTGATTGAAGCTCCGCATATTTTGTTTAACTCTGTGTTCTCATCACAAAAAGCTCAAAGTATTAATGAATGCAATATAATAGAAAAAATCCGCTTGCTTAGAGGACCTAGAGATTTTTAAACACTTAACATTACATATCACATATTATAAAATATGCAATGCCATTTAGAATACTCGATGACTTAAGTCGTCAAAGGTTTTACTCTTCTTAGCACATAAGATTGTACGCAACGTAATATGTGTAATTATCCAAAATTGGTCTCCTAAACCATGGATCCCTAATCTCAACTATCGACCATAATCATAAAATTCCTAACCCAAAAGGCAATTCAAATTCTATCATTAATCTGATCTGATCATTAAAGTTGCAAAATAATCAAAACTCAACTAATTCATAAATGTCAACATTATCTGGCAATTAAAACAATTAATTTAATTAAATGTCCTAGCACATTAATTATATTGAACACATTTGCCAATTACACATAAAAAAGGAATTAATTTGAATTAAATATTCAAAAATTGACATAAATCCTCAAAGCTGATAAAAACAAGGAAAATTTGATAAAACCAAGAAATAAAGCAGAACTGAGATAAAGGTGGAGTTGCATAAATCAATAAATAAAAGGAGAAAAAGCTGTTAAATTGGGCATCAAGATTAAATCAATCAATTTTAATTCTTAAAAAGCAATTGATCAACTCCACTTGCATGCTTTAACTCAACTTTGGGAAAATCTCAATCGTTCATCACAAATCAATCTTGACCGTCAATTTTATTAGAGTTCCTCTAAAGAAAGGTTCCTCCTCTCATTCGACATGTGCAATTTGGAGTAAAGACAGTTTGTTGAAGCTATTGTGCATCAATTCAAGGGTTTGCATATTCTTATTATTTAGTTGTTATTTGCATATCATATTTAGCTTAAAAATCATGTTTCTTTCATAGAATATAGCTTGGTTTCTTGTCTTATTTGCATCAAAAATAAAAAATAAAAAAAAGAATGAAGAGTTTTTTGGCCGGTCTGCAAGTGGGGTGCTCTGGCGTCACCCACGTTTGCTTGTTTTTTCGTGCCCTGGTTGCAGCTTGTTGTGGTGGATTTTCTCCTTGTTTTCCGTGATGTCTTTGTGGTTTACCCGTGGCTGTAGGGTGGTGTTGCGACATGCTTTCATTTTTGTTGAGTGTCTTTTTATTGTTGCTTGTTAACCTTTCTTTCTCCTCTTTGGTCAGGCCTAGGGTTTTTTTCGCTTGCTTGGGCTTCCATGTGTGTGCTTTGATTAGTTGCAGATTATTGTCTTTTCGGTTGTGGCTCGCTCAAGTTGTGGGTCAGGTTGATTGATGGCCGTATCACACGACCATAATGAGGAGAGGTTGGGAGATGGCATTTACTCAAATGATGAAGGTGGTGTTAATAAAAGAAAGGAATCAGTTAAGCCATCCTACAGTGTTGTTGCAAAACCGTGTTCGCCTACTTTGCCAGAAACTGCTAGTTTTAATGGAACAATTCTCAAAAGGGAGTTGGGAGCCAATGGAGGATGACCTGAGTTTGATGGACATCAACAAGGAGGTGGTGACAATGCAGAATGAGGAGAACAAGGGGGAAGCTACGAAGGTAAGGTCCCGCTGCCTGCCGTGGAGACTCATTCTTTCGCTAAACAATGACATGGTAAAGGCTATAAAATCCGAACAAACTAGATTAAAGAGCATTGCAGTCTTTTTTGTTTGCATGGATATTAAATTTTTGCCACCTAGGAAATACTTGGACAATTGGTTCACTAATGTTTGGCACAAGAAATTGGGGATTATGGCTAATTTCAATAGAATGATACAGAAGGGTTTGTTTGTTACCTTTCTGAAGAACCATGCTATGCAAGAAAAGGTACTGAAAATAGGCCTTTGGAATGTTGGCCAAACCTTGTTTAGGGCTTTCCTATGGTCTCCTAATAGCAAATTTGAACAATTCTCTGCCTATTCCTCCCCATACTGGGTCAAATTGAAAGGCATGCAGCCAAAGTTCTGCTCTTTTATCCCTCACATGTTGAAACACCTAGGGTCGGTCCTTCAAGATGAGGATTCTAGAATTACCCTACCCCATCTTAATGCTTGCATCCTTATTGCTCTTAACCCTTATGTTGTACTTCCAGAAGAAGTTTCAATCAAAATTGATGAGGACAACTACTGTTGGAAAATTTGTAAACTTGAGGATATCAAGGCATGTTTTCATTGTAAATTGAACGGGCACAATTGAAAATATTGTCCCTTTCTGCAGAATACCCAAAAAGATTTCACTATTCCATCTACTAATGCCCCCCCCCACAGAACGACAAAATTAGTAATGCCAAAAGTGTTAATAAACCTAATAGAGGAAAAAATGGGAATGTTAACAATAACCCTAAGGTGAATATTAATAAGTCTACTGAAGGGGCCCAGGGTGGGCCCCCTGGATAAATTTGTGACTCTTAGTAATCCCCTCTTTGAGGCAGAATTTGAAGTTCAACCTGCTAAACAGTGCAGCATCCACGACGTCCCCAACCCATTCGATTCTCGACCACAATATATCCTTGTTTCAAGAGAAAAAGTTAATGAAGATAATGCCCTAAAACAAAATGCTCAACAACTTGCCTTAAAAAAAATTAATGGTAATACTGAGAAGGGTTCAGACCTGGTCCAGCACTCCTTAGGACAGAATGAGGATTGTCTTCACTCCACACCCGAAAAAGATAAGCATTCAGTGCAGAGAAATGAAGTTCATAATATCACTAATGACCAAGAATAGGTAGAAGTGGGGTTCACTGAAGTGATTAACAAGAAAAAGAAAAAGAAAACTTATGAGAGGAGTACCAGTGCTAAGAATAGTGAAAGGAGCAGCAAAACTAAGAACATTGAAATCCCAAATTGTCTTAACAGATCGTTCAAAAGTTCAAACCCCCCAACATGTTAATTATGAATCTTCACATCCGCAATTGGAATATTAGAGGCCTTGAGAAGCCCAATAGAAAATACATTGTCTGAAACTAGTATACTAAGTTGCATGATAAAGACATTATTTGTCTTCAAGAAATCAAAGTTACAAGATACAATGCATTCAATACTCTTAAGTTTTTATGGGACAAGGCTATTTGTTTATATTCAGGCCATGAAAGGTGAAAAGGTGGTGTGGCAATTCTGATTGGCCCAAGATGGTTTGATAGATTGATAGCTCATAACATTTCCCCTTGTCGCAGAGCTATTTGGGCAACATTTAACTATAATGACAAGACCTTGGGTATTTGTAACATTTATGCTTCAAATGATTATAGAGAAAGAGCTAGTTTATGGGATTGGCTGGCAAGTAATTTACCCGAGGCTAATTGGATCTTCATTGGAGATTTTAATATGATTGAGAATACCCAAGATAACGTGGGGGGATCAAGGCATGAATGGAAAGGCAATGAGCTATTTTTCTAGTCTAAATTCAAAAGAAGATATAATGTTAAGGATCCTCTGGACAAGAATAAAAAAGATTTTGATGGCATGTGGTACACCTGGTGTAATAATCAAAGCAACAAGAACATAATCTATTGCAGACTTGACAGGATCTACCTTAGCACATTCACCTTTGATCTTTCTCATCAACCAAGCAATTCTCCCATTATGGTCTCTCCTGCCACCATGTGAGATCATTTCCCTATCTTTGCTTGTATTAATTACCTTGAGTCTACCTTTCACAAGAAATCATTAGGAAGAGCCTTTTTAAACTTAATGTCTCCCTGTTGCAAGATGAGGACTCTTTGGAAGCCATTAAAACTGTCTCTTTTCTTTCCAAGTTTTGCAGTGATAATCATTTTGTTAGATGTAAATGGGACCGTATGGTTGAGACTTGGAAAAGCATATTTCAAATTATTGGGACCAAGGAAGCTAAGGATAGGAAACAGAAAGAAAAAAAAATTCAGAAAAAGTTGAATGAAGTGGAAAAGGCTCTTCAAGATAAAGGTAATGATATAGAGCTGGAGCAAGAGTTGATTGACACTAAAATGTAGTTGAGAAGAATACAAAACTACAAAATTCAAGGTCAAAAAACCAGAGCTAAAGCTAATTGGCTCAAGGGCGGAGATAGATGGACCAAATATTTCTTTAATCTGATCAAGGCCAAACATAATAGAGAAGATATCAGTGGCATTCAAACTGATAATAGGCACACCACCAGTAATAAGGAGATTCTTAACGCCTTTACCAACTTCCTTTAAACAACTCTTCACCTCAGAACAAGGGCCAAAGAATAATGAAGTGATGAAGCAATGTATCAAAGTTGTTCCTAAAAAGGTATCTAGAGAGCAAGCCAAGGCTCTTAGCCAGACTATTGACATAAAGGAGATTGAGGACACCATTGGAGATTTAGCAAATGGGAAATCACATGGAATGGATGGGCTTCCTGCAAAATTCTATAAAAAAACAAGGATCGGATTTCATGTGAACTGTTGCAGTTATATGAGGAGGCCTTTGAATGTGGGTCCTTAGGGGAAAACATTAATAGACGTATTATTAAATTGTTGCCTAAAGGTGGAGATAAGTCCTTGGTGAAGAACTAGAGGCCTATTACTTTATTAAACTTATCCTACAAGATCATTGCTAAGCTCTTGGCTAGAAGAATAACAGGTATGCTTAATGACATTGTTTCAGTCACTAAAACTAGATTTATTAAAGGAAGGTTTCTCTTGGAAAATTTAATCACCAGCTGGGAAGCTATGCATTGGGCTAAGGAAGATGGGCAAAATGTTGGCATGGTTCTGCTTGACTTTGAAAAGGCATACGGCAGAATACAATGGTAGTTTGTTATTGGGATATTGAAAGCACTAGGGTTTCCTCCTTTGTTTTGCAAATGGGTGAACATTTTGTTTAAAAACACCTCTATTGTAATTGATGTCAATGGCGAGTTTTCAGAGCCTATCCCCCTTGGCAGATATATTAGGCAAGGTTGCCCCCTTGCCCCTGCACTGTTTGTACTAGCCTTTGATGCTCTGTTTTATACTCTCAAAGCCACTGAGTTGGGTCCTCTTGTCAAAGGTATTGGTCTACCTAATAAAGATGAACTCATTCTAGAACAATTTGCAGATGATACCTCACTGCTTGTTGAACTCTCTGTAACCAATTTTGACAATGTTTTAAACAGACTTCAATTTTTCTGCTCTTCTTCAAAAGCAAAAATTGCCCCTAATAAATCCACTATTATTGGCTGGTTTGAATCCCCCTATGTGGATTATAGACAAGAATTGGAAATGGGTTGGCCCCCATAATATTGTTAGGTATCTGAGGATACCATTTGCTATTGATCCCTCTATGAAGGAAATGTGGACTTGAATCTACAATAAAATTGAGAATAAACACTTGAAATGGCAAACCCATATGCAATCCATTGCTGGCAGAGCCCAAGTGGTCCAAAAAGTATTATCCTCTCATGCAGTATATTATGCTTCTGCTTGAATGTTTCCCAACTATCAAAGTTGTTAATATTTCTGACTTTGAAAAGAAAATAACAATCTATAGATGATCTTTTAGAACTAAGACTTAGGCCCTTTCGAAAATATAGATGAATAGAAGATAGATAATACCTAGTTTAGATGCTTGAAATCTGCTGAATGATTGTAAGAAGAAGCCTTCAATCCAATGCTATTATTCTGCTCCAATCGGCTCTTTAAGTCTGCTACAATTTGCTCTTTAAGGTCTGCTATAATGCCTCTCTAATTCTGCTACAATATATGAACTTAGGTCTACACCAAGTATGTATTTAGGTCTACTACAGGTGTGAATTTAGGTTTGTTATTCTTCTTTCCAAATTGCCAAGAAGCTGCTATAATGCTGGAACAATTATGCAATGATGATCTCAATTATAAGTCTGCTGAAAGTGCGAAATAAGGCAGTCATGTTATGTTTTCGATGATACCTAATTCACACTCCTTGATCCCATCTAAGTATGCCTCAAGAGAGGTGTCTCTTCAATATGATAAGGCAGCCAACTTGCATATGCAAGTCGGCTTTTATAATTATTGTTATTCAGTCGCTAACCTCAATAGATAGCTGCCTATAATGCAGGTCGGCCCTCATAGCAATTTCAACAATTCAATATGCAAGTCGTCCCTCTTCTCAATCGTAATGTGATATAACATTTAATAAGTAGCATACTTATTATTTATTTTAATCTTTGCCAAGTCCATAATATTAATAATCATTTGCAATGTAATTTATCTTTGTCTCAAGGCCACAAATATTAATAAAAGTAATAAATTGGAGAAAATCCTAAGAGAGTTCTTATGGTCTGATGGCATTGCCAATAGAAGAAGACATTGTGTTAAATGGGATTGGTGCTGCTTTCGGAAAGAAATGGGTGGTCTTGGAATGAGAGACATTAAAAAATAGGGCATTGTTTTGGCTTCTAAATGGATTATCAAAGCTCTGAATGGTAATGAGCCTTGGAAAGTCTTGCTTAGAAACAATCTGGTGAGGTCCACTATAAAAAAAAGGAAAATAGTGGAAGGATGTACCTTTAACTGACATTGTCTTTGGGGACTTTGACGTTAAGGTATCTGGTTCCGAGGTTTTCCTGGCCTTATGGAAGGTGTGGTGTCAAGTCAAACCATTGCTTTGCTCAAGGAATGTTGTGGATAGGAATACCTCTTATACTGTTCTGGACAGATCTATTTGGTGGGGGTTTACCTTAATGATAAACCTTTGGCATTAACTCAATGTTGTTCTGCTAAAATCTGGGAAAAAAAGGGCATTTCTCTTTTGTAGGATTTTGTGATGGATAACCGAATGGGTTCTTGGGATGAGATCAGAAATAAATATAATATTCCTAATTCCCAAAAGAAATCCTACACCCTGATTTTGAAAGCGGTGGGGAGATTCTTTCCTGGTAAAGTTATTAATTCAACTCAATTTTTTGATCAGGTGAAATAGACCGATGGTAAGAAGCTTCTTGAATTCTCTAGAAGGCAAATTTATAAAATGCTTAAAGATGACAAGGGAATCATTAATAGAATCAACCAAGCATGGGGCTCTAGTTGGTCATGTATTAGATCGCAATTTATCTTTGACTTATTGTGGCATTCACATGTTGAGCCCAAGAAAGTGTGCTTTAGATGGATTTTTCTATTAAAAAAACTTGTTGTTGGGTCTTTTCTTTCTTCTGATGGTACACAACCTATCATGTGTTTTATTTGTCATTGTTTTGAATCCTTTGAGCATCTTTTTTTTAATGAGGTTTTGCTTGCAAAATTTGGTCTTTATTCTTTGGTCAACATATTAGATGGAATTGCAAGCCAGGTCTGTCATGGCATGAAGTCCTAGGAGGTTTTGTTGAGACTTTTGATTTAAAGTTGAATAAATTCTGGTTTTCCCTTACTAATGAAATTCTTTCGTACATCTGGAAGCAAAGGAATGCGGAGGTTTTCGAGAATAGACAACGGGACCTTACAAGGTTTCATATGAAACTCACCCACTCTCACATCATGTCACAGGTCACTGCTATCATTGAAGTTCCCAGGGAAAGATTCTTGAATCTCCTCAAAGAAGGTGTCATGATTATTTTCAGAAAGATATCCAAATTTCCAACTTTGTAGAAGAGAACCAAGAGGAACAAAGATCGAAAGACAGTGAACACAGTACCAAGCCAGATCAAGAGATCCCTAGCCAGAATACAGAGATAGAGAACCTTGGTACAAGCGGTGAACAAGAAAATCAGGTCATTTATTTTGAACAGGACAGTACTAGGAACACAAATTGGGAAAGCAATGCCGAAAATCAAGATGAAGTTACTTTCTAAGGAGATGGTTAGGACAACCCTGACTACAGAAGCAATACAGATGATGGCTGCGAGTAATCCCTTTTGTGGAGTTATTTCTTTTTTATGTTTATATTGTACAAGGCTGTTTAGCGAACTGTGATGTTTTTTTAAACTAGCATTAGGCTTTAGGTATATGGTTTAAAGCTATTTTAGGCTGTTGGTTTTCTCAGAATCATGCTTTTGTAACTAGTTGATTAACTATCTCTAATAGAAAAAAAAATCTAAAAAAATCGATTAATATGCATTTCATTTAAATATTTTGTTTCAATTGTTGTCTATAGTCACTGATATGCTCGAAAAATTTGAGAGCACCATACTCACGTTGAATAGAAGGCAATAGGTCAATTTGTATGGTTTTTCAATATGTTTACTTATTTGATTATTGATCACCTAACCATGCATGCAAGGATCTATTGAGTGTTTGTGATTGCAGCTTGCAGGTACAAACTTCACACACACAATATGCAATGATAATAAAAATGTCCGCGAAGCATATTTCGGGTTTTTAATAATAGTAACACATTACAAACATATTCTCATATGCAATAACAAATGCAAAGTCACCTAAAAGGTCCGATCACTTATATAAGTAAAGGGTTTTAATATGTTTTGCATTACATATATAATATGCAATGTTAAACAAAAGGCCCAACTTACTATATATTTCACGATTTTGAGTTTGTATTACGCATATTATTACAAGAAAATAAAATACAATATCCTTAAAAAGGCCCAACTTAGGCATTTCGGAATTTTTAAAGCTAATGGTAATGTGTAATGGTATATTTCGGGTTTTTAATAATATATTGCACAATATATTACATGTAATAAAACTTAAAAATCCTAACATGTCTTAGGAAAATAAAAATATCTTAAATAAAAACCTATAAAAATTAATCGAAAAATACAAGAAACGTAAACGAAAGAATACTAAACTTGGAAACAAAGACTTAAAAGCGAGAATTTCAACAAAAAAATGACTTTTATTCTCAAAAATATTTATAAACGTAGAGTATATCCATGCTTTTTTTAATTGAAATTTCAATTAAATTTTGTGGGTTTTCATTAATTTCACTAAAACGAAATTATCGACAACACCTCTGACCCACAAGGACTGACAAGATTGAAAGAGAGTAAGGTCCCCTGTTAGACAACCTCTTGCGTAGGTTGGCCCTTGTGTTTGATAATCATCTTTGGTCTTGCTGAATGGATTGGTAGATGATGTTTCCCCCATCCTATCCTACGATGGTGTTGCAAAAGAACATGATCGTGGATTATTGACCGTTGTCATTGGATGTTTTTCCCTCTCTCATAGATTCATTGGGATGGATTGTTCCACGATTGATTAGTCATATGTTGGTACCTCCTTGCTTACGTAGTGATGAGGTTGTTCTTGTTGGTTTTGTCTTCATGTCATTATGGTACCTCCTTGCTTATGTCTTCAAAATCTTACAACTCTACTTGCAAAAAGCCAATTAGCCTTGACAAATAGATTAAAACCAATCTTGTGTCATCTACACCATTGTTGCATAAATCATCAATAAATCACAAAAAACTGTCACAAATCAAGACTAGACCCCCAAGACTATATTTCCTAGAAAAGCTTGCAGTTTTTGTAATAGATCAGCCCAAACAATTTTATCACACCTTTTTCTCAATTCATCCCTATTTAATTGATAAAAAACCAGATTTTGCATTAAATTTTATTTTATCTAATTTTTTGGCTATTTTTGGACTGGGGGGCAATTTTCCCTTTATTTTTGCAAGCCCTAACATCATTAAGTCATATTTTTGGAAAAAACATCTTTAGCTTTTAGTTTGCCAATTTATTCCCAAGAACAATTTTGGTTACCATGATTTACACAACCATCCCTGTCCAATGAAAAAAGAAATTTTGGCAGAATCTTAAATTCACTGAAGATAAGCTGCTAATAAAATATTTGAGTTTTCAGCATCGCTAAGATTTTACAAAGACTATATGAGAGACCTTGATAAACAAAATGAAGATCAAAAGTCACAACTAGACCATTGAACAATATATGGCTTTGTTTCCCAAGCCAAATACAATTAATACTGGTAGGCTTGCAAGAAGATCCCATCTCCTGCCTAACACTCCTCCCTGTCCTTAAGACCAATGAAAGTGTGTTGTTAAACAGTAAAGACACTAGACAACTTCCTTTGGAAAGGAGTGAAAGAAAAATCTAAACAACCCTTGGTTGCATGATCAGTAAAACTTAAACCAAAATTGATTGGTGGAATTAATTTTAAGGATCTCCACCTCCTCAAGAGGGCCCTGGCTTTGAAACAAGTACAACACATGCATGAAACCGATAATTCCTGTCAAGATCTATCCTTAGAAATAAATACTTCAGCTCATCACCAGATGAAAATTTTCGACATTAAGACAATGTAGCAAGCTGCTAAGTATTAGTATTCACTTCTGGACAATAGCTGAAGTGGCGTGTGCCAGTTGTCAAAGGTTAATCTTCAAGAGCCATAAAAAATAATGAAAGGTGGAGGGGAAAGTAACACAACAGATTGTGTAAGCCCTTTGACTCAAAATATAATTTTCCTAAACACTGGCAATCGTTCAAACATGATTTTATATGGCATAATGATGGATTTTCTTTAGATCACAAGCATCACCCATATCTCAATCGGAAGAGCAACATTCCCCTGAACCAAGTAGGACATGTCACTAGAAATAATGCAAAGCATACACAAGCTCAGCTTGGTTTTCATTGGACCTATGGTTAAAAAGAAACAACTGGTTATTTAAGGCAGCAATAAAGATGCCTCTACCCTCACCCAGATAACGTATTCCCATGTTTGTGCAAAAACCACAATGTACACAGCAAGCTCTTCAACCAAATGAAAAATTCTGAATACATGTTAAACTTTAGAGATATTATTTGACAATGTGTGAAAAGCATCCAGAATGAAGTCATGGATCTGCTGGTCAAAGCAGTGGTGTATCAGGACAGAACCAGCAGTCCCTTTTTTCACAAGCGAAAACCGCTCTTTTGTCAAGTTCAAACCATGGTTCCCTTAGAAAACGTCATGGT
This sequence comes from Chamaecyparis obtusa, assembly GCA_027943335.1. NCBI lineage: Eukaryota > Viridiplantae > Streptophyta > Pinopsida > Cupressales > Cupressaceae > Chamaecyparis > Chamaecyparis obtusa. The sequence goes on from BSBK01002762.1 coordinate 1,683,001, forward strand.
CAAATAAATAGACAAGTAAAAAAGAAAAATTAAAATTAAAAACAAGGTTGCCAATGTTTGTGTTTTCAAACTTGTATTTTTTCTTTTCCAAGATCTAGGTGTGTATATAACATAGACACATTGCACCAAAGACTGTTTGAGTGGTATTCATTGATTCAATATGACCACATCCTCCTAATAAATCCCCCTTCCATATCTTCTTCCTATAACTTCTGTAGAAATTTTTTTTATTTATAGTTAAGTCTTTTTTCAACTTACATCACTTTGTTCCCTCCACATTCTCAATCTACCCTAATGACTTTTATCCCTAGTTAATCCATGTCCCTATCACCTCCTTCCAACCATTCCTTTACACTTCTTTGTGTTCACTCACCCCTTTCTAACCCATCCCCCTTCCCTCTCTTTAAGTCTTCATAATCCTATGAAATGAACAATTGACTCTTCACACTCAATCAGTTACCTAGTTGCTAAATAAGACAATCGACAGCTGACAATGACACAAACCATGTGTGCTTCTTCTAAGTGATTCTTTGGCTTTTATAGTGGTCTTCGCATTTATAAAATATGCACAATTATAATGGTTCTATCACAATGCATAAACAATAGAAAATGAGCCAGAACATACATAGAAAAAACACCAAGTCAAATCATTTTTTCCGAAAGTCTAACACACTCACATAATTGCATTTCCCAGATTTACTCATCGATGTTGGTGCCTGTAGAAAAATTCACAATAATTAATTCATGAGTTGAGAAGTTGAGAAGAAATGTTTTGAATTATTATATCATTTTGCAGGAAAAACAGAAGCTACCTGAAATACTGTCTACCTGAACTCCATTTGTATTGCATCGAACTGAAATAGAAAGTGAGCAATCTCCATACACAGTGTTTGCAGACATATTCAGTTTAACACCTTTCCCAGGACTCTTTGGATCTAATGAAGTCATTGCAAGCATAAGTATTTCATTCTTTAAACTACATAGGTACAGTTAAAAAAAAATATAAGCATGAGATGTAAACTGTAGATCTTTTCAGAAATAGATAAGATAAATTTAAATTTCCCTCACAGGATCTTATATTCAAAAGGGCTTTTTCAATGGGAAAAATACTTGAAACCTTGTCATAGTCTAATATATTTCAGAAATATCATTTTGCGAATGGCATGGTCTTACAAAAATAGACTAAAGTGAGGATCAGATGTATATAACTTAATAAGAAATGAATGCTTAAAATAGCAACATAGAATATCCATTTATTTTTTGTGTAGGACCAAAAATATTGAAAATCGTACCATGTCAGTTTGATAGAAATGAGTTCTATTACCCTCACAATTATCGGATTATGAAGGAGTTCAATTTATTTGAAATATAGCAATTATGTGGGCTTTGGTAACATTGGAGAAAAGGGTATAAGGACCTTGAAAAACAAAAACCTTGTTGAATGTTTGAATGATTGTAATCTTGATTTTGATTTTTGTTAATATTGCATTTATGGAAAAAAAAAATCGTGTCCACTTTTACTCGAGTTCTAATAGATCTTGTGGTGTGTTGGATCTTATTCATTCTAATGTATTTGGTCAAGTAAATATTCTTTCCATTGGAAAATCCACATATTATGTTTCATTTATTGATGATTATAGCAAAAGGACATGTGTATATTTTATAAAGAGTAAACATGAAGTTTTTAGTCAATTTAAAGAATTTAAAGCAGTAATTGAGTTGCAGACTGGAAGAAAATTAAATATTTGAGGACTGATAATGGTGGTGAATTTTGCTCCAATGATTTTGACAGATTTTGTAAAGATTGTGGCATTAATACACATGACACAACTCCGTATTCTCCAAAGTAGAATAGAGCTGCAGAAAGGGTGAACAGGACACTAATGGTGTGAAATATCCCAAGCATACAAAAACAAAGATAGACAAGATAGACCAGCACTATTGCCATTACCGGTAAGGATGCAACCGGTAAATAGTGAAGTGGTGTTGTCATTGATGTCATTAGCTCACATTGTCCAAATACTAGGGAACAGGTGACAATAGTAGTGAACAGTTAACAAGAGAAACTGTTTAGGAAACCGGTAACCGATGACACGGTGATGAGCTGAAATGCACTTATTGCTCTGAGAAGTGACCAGTGAAGTCACTAACCAGAGCAGTGACCGGTAAGTATATGACCGGAGCAGTAACCGGTATAGACAGAGAAAAGAAAAGTGACAGGTGAAGACAAGGACCTGTACACTACATAAGGAAGGGTGTAAACCGATCATCTTTGATCAGTGAGATATCATTGAGACCAGTGAACCGGTGAAAGTCACAATTGACGATTTGTTGAACAAATCACGCAGGATTTTGTGTTACAGAGAAGATCGGTGTAAGGCACAGTTGAAGGATTTAATGCCGAGATTTATGGCACAAATCATGGTAGAATTTCGTGTAAAGGAAAGTATGCATCACTGTAATGTCCCTTGTCAAGACTATGTAATATAGCTATCAAATTGCAAAGCTCATGCACTACTAGTATTGTTCCCTTAAGAGATTTCTAAGGCTTTTTATCCATATTTTTACAGTTCAAACTGTAATAGTCTCCTTTCCATAAAGCTTGAAAGTCAATTCTTTATCTGGTACGAATGATAAGTGTGTATGCTAAGATATAACAATTCTTTCTAATATTTGTCCTTTGTATTTGTAACGACCCCCAAATGCAATCTCTCAATGCTTCGTCTAAATTCTTATGATTTCAATTGTAAGATACTTCTTTCTATTTCTAACATATAATCAACTCTTAGCTTGCTTCCAATTAGAGTGGGGCATGGTGACAATATTCTTAAAAATGTGTCAATGTCAATGTGGCTTTATCTTGATGCCATGTGAGGATGATACTACCAATAATTCTGATATACTCTTAGTTCACTACTAGAGAGATTGGAGATCAACTGTATCGAACTATATCCAAGTGCAAATGTCTTGACAAGGAGTAGTCATGATGTCTTCAATCTGAATTCAATAACTGAAACCAATTGTGCCAATAATGGAAGTGTCTTAGTGACTATCCCTTAGTCCGATCAATACCACATATTGAAAAAGTTTTACGGTTCTCAAAGTTGGAAGTGTGGTAATAATGGAGTATCTCATTTAGAGAGCGTCACACAAGAAGAGATAAAATATAGAGACACTAATTTGTTCCTTCATCTCTGTATAGATCTCTCTTTTATATCTGCATAGATTTCTCATATATCTATTGGGTTTCTTCTTTATAACTGCAAGATTTCCCTTTGTATCTCAGCATCAACTCTCACTCGATGATAGTTTCATGCCATTACTAATTGAATTTCTTAATCATTTGTTCTCATATTGAATCGATGGGTTTGTAATTATGTTCCTTTGCATAATCTGAAATCAATCTTGATACTTTCTTCCTTTTCCCATGACTTGTTATCCCTTCGTATTCCCTCTTCAGATATTATAAGGCTGGTGGCAGACACTCTATATATTCTACCGTAACAACAATGAACCCAATGCATCCTAATTGGTATTGAGGATAACCATTCACGATATGCATGCAAGAGTGTATAGAAGATGGTTTGTTATCCTCACAATTCTCTCAGATAGTTACCAAATGGTGGATGTGTGCCATTTGAATACGTATTATATCCAACAATGTTTTCCAGTCGTATGCAAGCCCATGCTTAATGTTCTATTCCAAAGTAATGGTGTATTCCCTCTTCAGATATTATATGGCTGGTCGCAGACACTCTATATATTCTACTGTAATAACAATGAACCCAATGCATCCTAATTGGTATTGAGGATAACCATTCACGATATGTATGCAAGAGTGTATAGAGGATGGTTTGTTATCCTCACAATTCTCTCGGATAGTTACCAAATGGTGGATGTGCGCCATTTGAATACGTATTATATCCAACAATGTTTTCCAGTCATATGCAAGCCCATGCTTAATGTTCTATTCCAAAGTAATGGTGTAATCTATATCAGCTATGACTTCCTACTTCTTTCAGCCGCTGATGTACCATAGAGAAATGAAGTTCGGTATTTATTTCTGGCTCTCTATTTCAATGTGTATAAGCGTAAGATTCCCTTAAATTCCTCCTATTCGCGGCTGGTGATCTCCCTTCCCGAGAACTCTTATTTTAACCTCTCCGTGACTTATTCCCTGTTTGCTGTTATATCCTCTTACATCTCCGTTCATCTTCCCTTCCCGTATACTTCTCCCATCATCTCTCCTCCGTATTGGCTGAGTCTTCCTCTTACTCTAATTAAGAGATGCTGCTCTATCCTTCCTTCTTCCCCCCTTCCGTAATTCTCCCTATGAATTATTTATATCTCCTCACTCTATATTCTTGTGGGAAAGGGACGCGACTTGTATTGCCGCCTAATACAATTAGTATTTGCTATAATTTAGCTTTAGTATTTCGGTTATTTTGGCAATTATTATTATATTATTTATATTTATATTTAATTGTTTAATTATTATATTATGTATTTATTAATGTTATAATATATTTCAAATGTATAACATTTATATATTATTATATATGAATATTATATTATGTATTATTATATATATGAACATTATAATATTAATTTTATATATTTGTTGTTCATATATCAATATTTATATTTAATATTATATTTTATTCATTCATTAATTAATTAATTATTGTAATTATATTAAGATTATGATATTAATATTATAACTATATTATTATAGTTATAATAATATAGTTATATTATAAATATATTATTATTTATTATTATATTGATAAATAATATATTATTGTCAATTATTACTTTATTAAATATCATATTTTATTTGTCCATTAATTTAGTTTTAATTATTAATTATTAAATCTTATTTGGGAATGGGAACATTGCAATCACGCATTTGATGTGCGATTTACAACAGAGAAACATGATTGCATGGCGGATCTCTTGTTGGGAAAAAGCTTGTGTCATGCATCTGATGTTTTCTCCACAGCTGAGACTCAACTGGATGATGGATCCAAAGGAGATCTTCATGAAGATTGCATCATGCAAACGCGGGAAAGGCAAGGAAGTCTATTTATTCTTCAACCAGTGAAGAATATCATTTGCCTTCATTCTGCCAAAGAGAAAGAGTGAACCTGTATGCTGAGCAAAGCTATGATAAAAGAAAAGAAAGAAAAGAGAAGAAGAAGAAGAGAAGAGTGTGCAAGGAAGTGCAACCTGAAGAGAGCATACTTGTGGTGCCTGGTGATGACTCTAAGTGGATGAAACATCGATCTTCTCAGGCTCAGCAAAGCCATTTTTAAAGGATCAACCTCTCTATTGCTCTCTGACAATTGCAATAGTAAAATCCCAATATTTGGGTGGACATAAACAGATCCCTTGTATCAAATCCCTTAACTAGGTGACATCTAGTAGATATTCTAAAGTCCTTTAACAAGGTAGGCTTTAAAAGGCTTTATTTTAAATCTCTTAACCGGGTCGCATCTAACAGTGCGTTTGTAATTCTTTAACAGGGAAAGCTTTTAACAGGGAGCACTTCAGAACAGTGCAAAATTTGTGAGTTCTACTCACACCGTGGTTTCCTCCCGCTTTGGGTTTCCACATGATCTGGTGTTCTATACTACTATGATCTTGTGTTAGTTACTTCTTTTATAGGATTTGTTCTGCATGCAGTAACAGTTAATTTATATCAGAGTGTTTGAAGTTTTAGTGGGTGTTGATTCACCCCTCCCCTCTCAGCACCGGTTGGGACCATCAGTGATTACAATTAATGTTCAAACAAACATATTTTCTATTACACTCATGACAAACCTCAAAAAATCTTGCACCTTATCCTTCTAACGATTATTCCACGTTAGAAATCACTGAAGAATGATATCAATATTTCCAATGTGTTGATGGCAGGATGCCCAATGTGCAGATGAGAGTATGTTTGGTATGTTGGTGTTGTTATGTCTAATCTACTAGTGTCTGAATGTGCGTCTTTGTTAGTCCTAATTACTGTCAATGTTGATGATACAGTATTGTTGATGCATAAGTATGTTGACAGTCCCAACCGGTGCTGAGAGGGGAGGGGTGAATCAGTACCACTAAAACTTCTTGACTTTAAATCCGGTGAAGTAAACTTACAGCTGAAAGACAATCAAATTTAAACATATAATAACAGTAAGCAAACAATCACACAGTGACACCAGATTTATCATGTGGAAACCTGGTTAGGGTAAAAACCACGGTGTGAGGAGACCTCACAAATTTTGTACTCTTCTGGAGTACGCCCTGTAAGGAGCTTTCCCGGTTAAAGGATAATGACACACTACTAGGTGTGACCCGATTAAGGGATTTGTTACAATAAGGCCGGTTAGTGCCTGCCTGGTTAAAGCACTTTGAACACCTTACAAGATGCCACCCGATTAAGGGATTTGATACAAGGGACCTGTTAGAGTCCACCCAAATAATGGGATTAAACTATTGTAGTTGCTAGAAAACAATAGAAGAATGACCTTTTACAATTGGCTTTGCATAGCCTGATAAGATCTCTGTTTGTGCTCAACTAAGAATCGTCACCGGTCGCCACAGGTGTGTTCTCCTCTACTGTTGTGCTTCTCTACACACACTTCTTTCTCTTCTTCTCTTTCTGATTTACCCTAGCTTATTTTGAGCTTTTCAGGTTCACTCTTTTCTCTGGCGGAATGAAGGCAACTTCTAATCTTCGTAGGCAGAAGAATATATAGTCTTAGCCCTAATTGCGCTTCGTTATGCATGACCTAACTACAAATCCTTATCAGATTCATTACTCAGTGGAGTACCAGTTCACTGAGGAAACATCCGATGCATGCCCTTGCTTTATCTGGCTTATGAAGAAAGCAGTAGTTACATGTCAAGCAACTTTCCTTCATAGGAGATAACGCTTTGTTTTAAAGCCACTGATTTCGGCTTTAAATCCTCCAGACGCGCCTCAAACCGATCGCCAGTTTAACTCAAAGACCTCCGGATTTGTCGCAGAAAATCTTGGTCAACAAGTCGATTAGAACAAGTAGTTTGACTATGACTTTCTCAGTTTACACCGGAGTCATTAATAGATCAGTTGAGATTCTCATGCTATGAACAGGTAATAGTCCCTTTCCTTGGCTCACTGATTGCACCATCCTTGGTTGTATTGCTGACACCGGTTAGCTGTTGCTTTCTCTGTGTTTGACTACACCGGTTGTAGCCAGGTCCTCGGTTGAAGGTTGAATCCTTCTTTGCTATACCGTATACACTACCCAGTTTCTGAGGATTTATATGGTTACCGGTGGTATTTGCTAACAGCCACAACTTCTACCAAACCATCCTCCTTTCATACAGATCTCCTTGGATCTTTAGACTTTATAGAGATGACAAGTCTCTATATTCTTTTGCCAATCAATGACAACACTAGTACCAATAGCAGGTTTACCGGTTATCATCACTTTGTGCCAACATATATATCACAAGTGTTGCCACCATTAGGTATGATATTGTAAATACCATCCTTGTACATGTTGCTAATGTTGTTATCGCAATATGATATCACTGTTGGCACAAATGTATCTGTTGTCGATATTGTTATTTCTAAAGTCGTAGATGTGATGTTGCTATCATGGAACTCTGACCAGCTACCACAAAAATATGATATGAAACTGTTGATGTTGATATAGAAGATGTATCCAATGCAGGTATGAAAGCACATGAAATCATCAATACAAGGAAAGGTCTGATTGCTCATCTAGAATGCCAAGAATGATGTATATGTTGATGATCCTGATCATGATCTTCGATGGAATGCAATGCTTGTAATGATGCAATGACTATCAGTCAAATTGGGTCTCTAGGAGACTTCACCAAATCGGGATTTATAGCAAATTAGGGAGGATATTTCACCTCTGAAACTGCAATCCCCCAATGAATCCAATTTGGAATTACCTAGCCAAGTAAATGAAAAGTTGAAAGATGATGAATAGAGCTCCAAGAAGGGTGCTATGAATATAAGGCCAATCACCTCCTTATATAAGCAAGTAGGCCCACAATTCAAATCAAAGGGTCGCCCAAAGTTGGTTCCACAAGCAAAACTCAAATAGAACGAGCCTAAATATGCCACTAAGAAACCCCGCCCACCATTTGACCCCCTTTCAAAGCAAGCTAATGGTCCATGGGGCTCAAATGGACCACGCTAAAAGGGGCCATTAATGAGGCCCGATAGGAGGGTACATGATTGTCTCCCCTTCCCGAAGATTACAATGCTCCAAAATTTACTCACTCTCCCATGTAGGATCCTCAACTGGGATGTCCTTCCATTTGACAAGATAATCCTTGGTCGTATGGGACCTTAGCCTCCTCTCCCAGAAATCTATGATCTCATCCAGCTCCAATGCTAGCTTACCCTCATCAAGTGGCGGAAGATCCTTTGAAACTGTAATTTTCTGCCCAAGAGCCTTCTTAAGGCAAGAAACATGAAACACTATGTATCCTATAGTTCTCGCGAAGCTCCAACTCATATGCCACCTCACCAATCCACCCAATCACCTTGTAGGGCCCATAGAAGCAAAGCTTAAGCTTCTCCACACCACTTCCCTTCAAAGAGGACTCCTTGTAGGGTTACAAGTGAAAATAGACCAAATTTCCTATTTTGAAAATATGCTTAATCCAGTGTTGATCCATATACATCTTTTCTTGATTTTGGGCTTGCTATAGATTATCCTTGAGGAATCTAAGGATATATTGACTCTCCTAAAGCTAATCCTTCCCCTTGGGTGACCTACTATCTCCGAATGCCAAATCGACAAATGAAGTTAGCCTCATAGCCACAAAGTGCCATGTAGGGTGACATCCCAATCGACATGTAATAGGTGGTGTTGTAGCAATACTCTCCAAGATGTAGCCAACGGATCTATTCCTTCTACTTCGTTACCACATAGTTCCACAAGTGGCCCTCTACCCACTTGTTCATGATCTCAACCTACCCATTTGTATGCGGGTGATAACTAGTGCTCGATGTCATCTTGTTGCTTGCCAACCTAAAAAGCTCCATCCAGAATGTGTTGAGGAATCTATTATCTCTATAACTAACTACATTCTTCTGAATCCCATGTAACCTGAAAATCTCTCAGAAGAACAGCTCTGCAACCTGCACAACTCTAAACTCAATAGGAATGGCGAAGAAATGAGCATATTTGGTCTAACGGTCAACCACCACAAAGATGAAATCCATGCCCTGTACCTTGGGAAATCCATTCATCATATGTAACATTCCTGTGATGAAATCCATCAAAACGCTCTCCAATTTTTGATGTAGAATGGGTAAGGGTTGTAGCAATCCTGTGGGAAATGTATGCTTGGATTTGTTCTTTTGGTGTGTGGTGCACTCCTTGACAAACCGCAACACATCATCCTTAAGGCCCTTTTATGAGAACCTCTCATGAATCTGTCTATATGTCTTGAAGTACCCAGGGTGTCCCACCATAGATAACTCATAAACCGCCCACAAAATCTCCTCCTTAAACTTCAACTCCGAGACCAAGAAGATTATGTCCTTGTAGCAGATGACATTATCCACCACCTTGTATATATCATCGGTAATCTATCCATTCATCAACTAGCAAGCGAAGCTGTTCTTGGAGTACTCAACCAACATATGATCCATCCAATCAGCCAAGACCTAGGACAGAGAGCATGTGGCAGGCCTCTTGGATAAAGCATTAGCAACCACAATCTTCTTTCCCTTCACATACTCAACGTCAAAAGCATAGGCCTAAATCTTTCTCAGCCACTTCTACTGCCTATCATTCAAATACTTTTGTTCCAAAAAGTATTGGAGACTGTTGTGTTCAGTCCTAACTATGAACTTCCCCCCAACCAAGTACTACCTGAACTTAGCCAACGTGTGCATGACCGTGAGCATCTCCTTTGTTAGGGTTTTAAGGCAAACCAAAGCAATAAGCAATATTAAATATAATGCAGAATAAGACAGGCAAAACAATGAAACACAATAATACAAATATTTAATGTGGCTCACCCCATGTTGGCTACATCCACCAAAAAAATAGTCGTCCACTTCTTTCTATTATCTAGCAAAGAGAAAATTACAATATGATGTCTTTCACATTACACAACCACTTATTTATAGGCCTCTAAGGCGATTTACAAAGGTCAGTTTACATGCCAAAACAATAGGCAAATCGTTTATTAAATAATAGGAAATTTTTGCTTTGGCGGCGCTACCCCCAGCAACCCCTGCTTGGGACATTGCACCTAGACCCCTAACATGGACTCCACCCTCGGCCCACCATCGGGGGAGAGGGGGGGGTCATCTCCCTAGGCCCTACAAGAGGAACTCTAGCCCCCTGCACTCCCCTTTTAAATGACTTGGAGGAAAATGCAACTAACAAAGACACCAAAATTTAAATCTAACAGCATGATCAGTCGCCACATACCAATATCCTTGTCGTAGATCGAATATAGTTTCTCAATATCCTTGAGTTTCCGGATCTCGAATGCAATTGGGTGACAATTCTACATCAATACTGCTCCAATGCTCTCCCTTGATGTGTCGCACTCAAGGACGAATGGCTGAGAAAAGTCAAGCAATACCAAAACTAGACACGTACTCATAGTCTCCTTGTTGGTAGCAATTTTACCAATTATAATAAATTATCTTTTGTTATGTAAAAGGCAATGTAATGACAAATAAGTTCTTGGGTAGTTGTAGGGAACTGACAGTTGGCACTCTTAACCAACCATCAAGTGCTTTATATTGAGCGTTGGTACAGGGAATAAGGATTAGCATTGTAGAGACATTACATGAAAATAAAAAATATCTTTAGCCAATTCTATGTATTATGTATTTTATTTGAATTGCTATGTACATGTATTTTGTTCATATTCCTATTTACTCTAAGTATTGAAAAATATACCTCGTAGGGAGTAAATATTTTGGTGTCGTCGCCAGTTTGAACCTAGAGATCTTAAGGAAGGCCAATAGACGGGATGGTACAATAATGGGCCACATGTTCGAACAAGTGGTAGTAACTAACAATGATGTCGAGGACAACAGGGAAGAAACAAGGGAGGATCAATTGACAAAGGACTTGATGCACGCATGTGAAGTTTCAGTCGACCAGTATGTGCAGAGGGAAGCTTGGGAGAGAGCCGTCCCCGAAGGCACGGTACGCGAAAAACTCACAATGCAACTAACAGTCTAAGATCTTCTCAGAAGAATTCCCAAGTTGTTGGCTTGTAATTTGATTGAAGTGCAAGAACAACGCAAGGAAAAGCGACAAGAGCAACATTGGCAGCAAATACTACAACTCTGTGCGGAAAGGAACCGGAGGGATTCAATCATATTGGCCCAACATTGAGTAAACCACAGGCGAGGTTGGATAGAGTCATATTGGCACAAAAAGATCCTATTGGGTGGTGGACATGGCATGGGAGGGATCCACCACAGTTGAAGGTGTTTGCCTCTAGCCTCCTTGCACACGTTGCTAGTTCCTCTACAACAGAGAGAAATTGGTCTATATATGCCTTTATCCACTCCCTCAAGAGGAATAGACTTGCCTCTAGACGAGCAGAGAAGCTAGTGGTCGTGCATAGTGTTGTTCGACTACAGGATCGTCAAACTTTAGAGTATAGGAAGACTCTAGCTTTACAATGGGATATTGATCCTGAAAGTATGGCCAAGGTTGATGAGGAGGAGACACCACTAGGATTGGTTGGGGTTCCATTGGATGAGGATCCACTTACAGTGGAGCACGACAGTGGCAATGGCTCAAATGACTCTAATTTTGATGCAATGTTGGCAAAAGCAGAATAGGAGCAGCAGTGTGCTTTGTTTTTCTATATTTTGTTTTTTTATATTTAGCATAAAACAATATGGCAGCACTTTAGCCTTTGGGCGTTTTGTATGTTAAAGTTAAACTTCTTGTTTTGTTATCAAATGCATTGTAAGAACCCTTCCAAGGCACTATCAGTTGAATTGAAACTTCTAATTTTGGTTTTTATTGTTTTCATTTTTTTTCTAATTTTGAGATGGTTTCTTGCAAAAACAATGAATAAACATGAAAAGAAAACTTCTGGAATTTAATACTAACGATACTTTGGTCATAGAAGACCATCTTTATTATTTTTCCTTCATTACATAGCACTAGAATGTTTTACATTAAAAAGCATACCCATTTTAATTGTAGAAATTACTTTGAAAACCTTGTTGGCCGAAAAAGCAAGCATACAGCAGTTCGTATCTCTTTCTATCAACAACCAATCCCCAAACTGATGGTATCAACCAATGTGGTTCAGCTAGGCATCCCTCTTAGAAATTTTTATTGATTTTTTTCGGCTTCAACAAAATAAAACCAAGTATGGAAGAGAGGATAGGGTAGATGAATAACCAGCAAAAAGCAATGATTTTGAACCACTATAAACCAATAGCTTCTCAATCTGATGCCCTCAATTTGCCATAAAATGTCTTCAATCTATTAATAAATTCTGAAATTTATTTCTCCAATTAGTACAATGCTGATCTTTGTATGAAGTCAACCCAATAAGCAAATATCAAGTGAATATTTCACACCCTCTGACTGCTGCTACAGAGAAGAAGCAACGCTCTCCAATGCCAATAAGCTCAGAACTTAGTTGAAACCCTTGGTCTCTCACAAACTCCCATGCTCCAGAGAAGAAAATCTCAATTCAACAATCAACATCATGTATCTCCTAAGAATGAGCTCTTAAGTCCCTTTTATTCTTTTCTTGTAAGAGCTCAAACACCTTCCTCGCCAATGTGGAATAAAAGATATATTCCCACTTAATTTTTCACTTAAACCTCCATGGTGCACAAATAATTCTTTTAAAATTAATTGTTCACTTGGCCACATCTATGATAACTTGACCCTTCACTTAAGTGACTTAAGTTATAATATAAACTTAATAACATAAGCTCAAAACTATTAATATTTATTTTAGCCAAATAAATATTAATATCTCCATTATTACTCATCATCTTTGCACGTCGTCTAAATGGGGAGCTGACATGATCAAGCCGTATATGACCATACCCGATTTATAAAAATAGCAGGGGTCCCTCTCTTAACCTCTAAAAACTTACTAAAAATAGAAAAACATGTTATAAATAGCAACTACTGCATACGGAGTCCTGGAGACCTCGAACGAAAGTCAAATCTGCAAAACTCTGATCACTGAAGAAGTTGCATCCCTCAAAGGGCCCTCTGACCAACCTCATTAGCCCACAAGGGTCAATTAATAGGCTAATCCCTCAAACTCTGATGCTCACGAAAAATGGGGACATTACATGCATATTGACAATGAGTTCTGAATTATGAATGCATATTTAGTATTGAATTGGTCGAAACTTGACTATTTACTTTTAGTATTTAGTATTCAAACAATGAAATGTTGTATGTTAAGGTTCTATGATGAATAAATGGTATGCTTTATCCATATTTTCATATGAAAGTAATGTATATCTGCAAATTTACCTATATTTTATATAGCCGCGCCCTTTGTCGTCCCGGAAACCCATCCCCTGTCATCCCTGTCCCGGAAACTGAGGGTAACACTGAAAATATCAGAAGGTTTCTCCAGGGGCAGGATTGGGAGTGAGGAATCTGAGGTAGGCAAGGACTAGAAAAAAACTAGCTATGATGTGAACTGAGATATTTATTTGATGATCATATGGCAGAAGACTGAAAAGAGACACAATTTACAGATATAATCTCCAAAACTGGTAATTGACACTCTTCATTAGTGTGAAAGTATTACATGAACAATAATAGGGATATGCACTACCTAGATAGGGCTTTATATATAGACAACAACAAAAAGCATAAACCCAAAGAAAATAACTGACAAAATATTACAGAAATATTTACAAGTGCAAGTTCCATTGAAGTCAAATAGAGGTGACACCCTAAGCCACTTGTTGAGTTTGTCCTCTAATTCTTAAGGTGGAGAATATATTCCACCTCCTGAAGACAACTTACCAATTCTTAGGACATCAAAGAGATTTTCTGTCAGCTATACAAAGTTGATAATTTACTGTTACAACCCTAAATTGGAATGAAAGCAGCATCAAACCCAAGAACAGTCCATAAAAAAAATTAGTAAACTGAAATCCAATGAAAAATAAAGTAATGAATATTGTATCATTTGAAATACATGTCCAGAGGTTTCTAGCACTGTAACGTATAGCTATACTTTATTATTTGACAAAACTGAAAGTAGAAAAAGAACAATGTTCTTTGATCCTTTTTCATTATGGACATGCTGATGTCAGGCAACCTCAATTTTTATGTGAAAATTAGTTAAAACATTAAAACAGCAAAAAACCAATCAAAATAGAAAAAACAGTCTAAACATGAATAGAACAGTGGAAGTGCTCAAGAAAGACAAACAACACGGTAAGTTACCTATAAGAGAAATGTTTGAGGTTGCTGCATAACCAAGAGTATCACAAAGATAATAACCTGCAAAAATGATACATTCTTTTCAGAAATACATGTATGCATCTAAATAAGAGTTCCAGCAATTTATTATCCTGCCAATATACAAACCTAAATTCTTCCGCTATTTATGTGCATGTCTTTATATGATTGGTAAGATGGCAACTCATTCACTGCCTAACATTAAAACGATACCTATTCCTTCAAAAATAGCATATAAACATAGTTCGAATTTAAGATTATACTTGAAAGGTTTTAAGGAAATTCCCTGAAATGGGGAAACAAATTAGAGGGTTGCATTATAAAGAAAAACCTAGCCAAGGAAAACAAGCAACAGCCTCGTTACACTACAGTAAAGTTGCAGTTTTAATCTACTGGAACTTTATTTATGATTAAGTACACCATGCATTCACACAAGCAACAAACATACATAACCAGATATTGTGTGTGTGTGTCTGTGTATGTACACCCACACACATGTTAGCAAAGAACATAGTTAAATTTATGATTGTGCTTGAATATTTTTGGAAAATTATATGGAAAGGAAATTATATAAATTTGAAGGGGTGCCTAGGAAAAAAAGATATAATTGAGGAAAAAAAGCAATGGAATTGTTTGTAATGTCCCTTCTTATTCTCCTTTTGTAATTTCCTGCAAAACCGACGTTAGTAGAAAATATTGCATAATATTACATGACTCTTACTCTATTCTAAGTTAGTAAGGGGGGGATTTGATTCTTAAGGCTACCTCTAGGTCGGGCTTCACAGAATTCCCGATTCTTAGCTTGAGGGATATAAGATCCACTCTAAGCAATCAGGCTATTGGCACATCTTCCCATAGAGCACTGCCCATAAGAATCTCTTGGAAGCAATAAATGCTCTCCAAGCCTACGCATATGCATATGACTGATATCAGTATATATACTACCTATGTGAGATTATAACAATCTCGGGACTAGGGAAACTATAACACTTTCTTCTAGCCCCCTCCAGATATAGGAATCTATTTAATGAATATAAGATTCATTCTATATGGTATCCATATCATCATCTCTAGTGGATATATAAATGTACAACACTAATGTTGATTATAAAATCATAGTTTTAGACTTATCTATAAAAGAAATCCAGATTTTCCCAAGAATGCATTAATTAAGAATTCTCATAATAAATATATATGTATATCTTAATTTTGTATATATAAATATCTCCCTAAATAGAAAGGTGCACGCACACACACACACACATATATATATATCAATAAAGAATTTATTTATACTTAATCACATACCGAAATGTTAATCCCTGTTGAATGTCCTTTATCTTCTTTTTTTAACTTTGTTGTGTTTCGTATTTTTGTTTTATTTTGCTATATTTTCTTTTCCCATGTTGCACGATCCCGTGGAGTATAAGTATGGGAAGGGGCGTCATGTCCCTTCCCATACAGTCGCCCCCTAAGGTGCGACTTACTGTCGACAGTCCCTTATGAATCGAAATTGCCATAGTAGTAATATGGTATATATTATAATATATTATTATTAAATATATTATATGTATATTATTATTAAATATATTATATTTATACTATTATTAAATAATATGTATGATATATTATTATTAAATGATTATTATAATATATAATATATATTATTGTTAAATGATTATTATTAACAATTATATTTTAATAATAATATTTCTAAATGTTATAAATTAATCATGTTTAATTTATTAAATTGGCAAGATATTAATTTAAACGAAAGTAACAATATTATCAATTTTTTGATTAATTTAAATTAGGCTTAATTGTAATAATTTTTAGAACATATATACTTTGTAGGAGCTTTAATTGAGGGACATTACAGTTCCCCCATCTTCAATTTGCTTGTCCTCAAGCAATGTGAGGTTCTCCTCCCAAGTGGCATCTTCATCCGAAAGATCTTTCCATTTTACCAGGAATTTGGTGATTGTTTGATTCCTTAATTTCCTGAGTGTGAGAATGATCTTGGGACACAATATGAATTTCCATTTTTAATCCAAAGGGGTAGTTCATTGCATAGAGTTGTGATGACATGGTTTAACTCCTTCCTTTAATTCAATTGAGTGTTTGAATCTTCCTTTCTAGGGTTAACCGGGGAAAATTCAAAACCTTTTTTATGTTTTCTAAGGATGGGTCGGATGTCTATGATTTGTTTGTTCATAGGTGGAGGATCTATCTAAGATCTTACATTGGGTTGTCCATCGTGAACTTATTCATGGTATTCTCAAAATGATGACATTTTGCAAATTTCCCACAAATATTCATTTTGACTATATGTTCTCCCACATTAACTAGGGTGTAACTCTACTACATTGGTCCATTGTTCTATTGTCCATGATTACTTCAAAACCTTTGAAGTTGGGTATCCTCCTCTTTGCTACGAGTGGTTGGTTAGTGTTTCGTGTTCGAGGTCTTCTAGTCTAGCTCTTTTTACAGGACCTTCATTTAGTGCTCCCTCCATGTTGTTCATTTGTCCTCTGTTGCACTGGTGACCTTTAGTCCGTGGAGTTTTACATTTGAAACACAACCCCTTCTCGATGAGTTCTCCTCTTTCCTTGCACGGGTGATCCTTACTCCACGGTTGTTGACATAAAAAACACTTTGATTGATCTCTCTTGGGTTCCTCGCCTTGACTTGGCATTCTTGATAAAAGGCCTCTTGGTTTTTCCTTAGTTGTATCATATTCTGTCATTTTTGCCTTCCTAATGGCATCTTCAAGGGTTTGGGGTTTGAAAGGTCTCACCCTTATCTTGATGTGTTCTTTGAGTCCTTCAATGAACATATAGACCCTTCTCTTTTGGGACATATCGGGGACCATGACTGATAGACTCTGAAATTTGTTGCCAAATTCTTCAATAGTTCGTGTTTGTTTGAGGTGGGTTAATTCTTGGAAGTACCATTTTGGTTCTCTTTGGTCAAACCGACTAATGATTTTTTGAGTGAACTCACTATAGGTGTTAATACTTTTATGTCCCAAGGTGATGATGCCATGGTGCCACCAATTGTGGGCCTCCTCGGTCAAGTGAATTATAGAAAATTTAATGGCATTTTCTTCAGTCATAGGACTGAGCGAAAGGTAAGTGTCTAGTTTTTGAACCCAAGCTTGAGTTGTTTCTTTTCCTGTCCCATCGAAGTGTGGTAGGGACATTTTGCCTATCTTGGCTTTAATGTCTCTTTCCCCATGATTTCTTTTCCAACCATGGCTTGCCAAGGTTTTGGTTTCATAGTATTCTTCAAAGGGAACGAGTCTTTGTATCTCTGGTTCTAAGCTAGCATACATTTGGGCAATCTCCTCTACTGAGTGGGTAGACGGTTCTTCTCCTCTTGTGACAAGTTCTTCTCTTGGAATAAACAATGGTATAGTTGGTCTCATGGCGGAATCTTGAGTTGAGAGCTCATTCTCAAAATGATTAGAACGTATATCTCTTCCTATCGGGGAAGTGGGCTGGCCATTGTGGTTATTGTTATTGCTCATTTTTGGATCGATTGAAGGATTAATTGATTGGTTTGCTCAAATCTCTCATTGGTTTGCTCCATGAAGCTTCTTAGTTCATTCGCTAGTTGTTCAGCCATAGCTTTTGTGCCTTTCTTTCGTTTATATGTTTGCATGAACTATCTTCCACAAGATGGAAGGATTATGCTCTAATACCACTGTAATGTCCCTTCTTATTCTCCTTTTGTAATTTCCTACAAAACCGACTTTAGTAGAAGTACATAATATTACATGACTCTTACTCTATTCTAAGTTAGTAAGGGGGGGGATTTGATTCTTAAGGCTGCCTCTAGGTCGGGATTCACAACATTCCCGATTCTCAGCTTGACGGATATAAGATCCGCTCTAAGCAATCGGGCTATCGGCACATCTTCCCATAGAGCACTGCCCATAAGAATCTCTTGGAAGCAATAAATGCTCTCCAAGCCTACGCATATGCATATGACTGGTATCAATATATATACTGCCTACGTGAGATCATAACAATTTCGAGAATAGGGAAACTATAACAATTTCCTCTAGCCCCTTCCAGATATAGGAATCCATTAAATGAATATAAGATTTATTCTATATGGTATCCATATCATCATCTCTAGTGGATATATAAATGTACAACACTAATGTCGATTATAAAATCATAGTTTTAGACTTGTCTATAAAAGAAATCCAGATTTTCCCAAGAATGCATTAATTAAGAATTCTCATAATAAATATATATGTATATCTTAATTTTGTATATATATATTATATTTATATTATTAAATATATTATATTTATATTATTATAAAATAATATGTATTATATAAATTATTATTAAATGCTTATTATAATATATAAGATATATTATCATATATATTATTTTTAAATGATTATTATTAACAATTATATTTTAATAATAATATTTCTAAATGTTATAAATTAATCATGTTTAATTTATTAAATTGGCAAGATATTAATTTAAAGGAAAGTAACAATATTATCAATTTTTTGATTAATTTAAATTAGGCTTAATTGTAATAATTATTTAACACATATATACTTTGTGGGAGCTTTAATTGAGGGACATTACATTGTTATACTAAAGAGGATTTGAAGATACATCCTACTGTAAAGCTATTTAATATTTACTACTCCCCTGTTTTGACTGTAAAAATACACTCATACATACATAGTCAAAATATATGTGCTAGAAAAGAAAATAGAAAATATAGTGATCTAATACTAGAGGATCTTAATCCACTCAAAGTGATGATTAGCAACTCAATGCTACTATTCTTCAATAACCACCACAAGGTATCTTTGAATGCTTGTGATGGTTGTTAATAACCATTTGTCTTTAACAAACTATGTAATATTAATTAGTATTAGTATCATTTATAGGCTTAGATATTAGCACACGAAGTACCCATTTTCTCACTATACAAACCTTGAGCTAAACCGAGTCAACTCCAAATCCACATAGGGTTTCCTTAGAGATAAATATCAGAAAAAAATAACTCAGCATGTCCAAATGAGAACCCCAATCCTCCTTTTATAGCCTTTTAGTTGTTTTTTCGAAAAAGCACCTTTTTTGCTTTTTTCCACTTTTTTGGACCTGCTTTTCCCCTATTTTTCCAAGAATGCTTTTTCGCAATTATTTTGGGAATGTCTTTTCACTATTTTTTTTGGGACTGCTTTTTGCCGCTATTTCTTCTAGGGCTACATTTTTTATATTATTTCAAGAGCACTTTACGCTATTATTTCGAGAGTGCTATTTTTAACTTTTATTCAATAAGAATCACTTCCCTTTTTAATCTCCCAATGTAGCATTAACAAATAAAGGTCCATCCATTAAAATAAATCACCTTTTATTTAGTATTTGGCCTCTATAGTGACTTTATTCAATAAATAAATTAATATAACGATAAAGTTAAATATTTAATTTAACTTTATAAATCAATAACTTATCGTTATTTAATACCTAAGGACTATATCAAATATCACGATAAACATCAAAACCCAATTCCACTGACATTACTAAACATAGCAACAAACTCCATTGATGCTCATCACTGACTTACTAAAAATAGTAAGTATAGGAGAATGTGTCTGAAAAGGATGCTCCTTATACGCGTCTAAACAAGACAATTATTTTGTCAACACCCCCAGGATTCCCTAAACCCACTCATTATGTAATGACCCTTACTATAAAGGCCACTAAAAACTACTAATACTGAACTGAGAAAATTCGTCAAACAGTTGGCATGCACTGAATACACTGCTGAAAGAAAAATACTGAATATAGGAAATTATTTTGCAATATATGAGTTCGCTGTCCCAAAATTTCAGAATAATAGATAGCAACCAAATACCATCTAAAACACTATCAATGATGTAGGAAATTGCTCAAAACCATATGCCATTCATATATCAACAATTTGCAACAATGCCATACATTTTTCAGTCAATGATATGACCATCAAACCCTGGGTTTGCAATATAGATAGACTGAAAATTACAATGCCTTTTCATTTGCAAAATCCTAGCCTTCCTTTGTAACCAATAATGCCAAATGGCAAACAAAGACAAGTACAATGTAAAATAGTAAAGTGCTACAGCTATATTTTGTACTCAGCTGAAAACATACATTTCTCAAAAAATATGCCAAATGCCAAATGAGAAATGAGGAACCTGATTGTAGATGGCTGCAATAATTTTTCGGACTGCTTTTTCGGACTACTTTTTCGGATCTGCTTTTTCGGACTGCTTTTTCGGATCTGCTTTTTCGGACTGCTTTTTCGGATCTGCTTTTTCAGACTGCTTTTTCGAATCTGTTTTTTCTCTCTTGCAACCAAAACTCAAACCCTCAAGTAAATATGAGGATTCCAAATAAGCTCAACTTGAAATGGCTGAATACCACTTCCAAACTTGCAACCCTTCAGTAGATATTTCACTACCTCAGTTATGCCAATCTAGGGGAGTGATTCATTCCCAAAGATCGAATAGTATTTGCAAACCACAAGGCTACAAATTGCTTCACAATGAAGAAGTAGAAGAAATCCCAAATCCAAGCATGTCCAAATGAAAGCCCAAGCCCTCTATTTATTCTTTTCCTTGAGAAGTTGCTAGAACTTCTAGAAACATCCAATTATAATGTACTTTATAATAAAATAACATTATAATAATAAAGTACATTTCTCAACTCAAAATTATAACAATGTAGGCCCAAATGTCTCATAACTGAATGTAGGCCCAACTACGATTGAACGTAGGCTCAAGACTGAACGTAGGCTCTACTACAACTGGATGTAGGCTCAAACTGGATGTAGGCTCACTCTGGATGTAGGCTCCACTACAACTGCATGTAGGCTCAAACTGGATGTAGGCTCTACCGAATGTAGGCTCTGTCAGCAATATGCAATCAAATGATCAACATAATGACCCTCTCTCCAAACCATTTGCCTACGAGAGTCGATGATAGGCAAATCCGTCATGCCAACGATGTCAGCCAAAATGGGGACATGACAGTCCGCCCTTCCTGAAATTGCTTGTCCCCAAGCAATGGCTAAACAAATAACCAATCAATCCACCTGGATCCCAAATGTAGTCATGATCTAAACTGTTGTCAATCAACGCAAGCTCCTGCAATATTCTCTGTAATATAATCAAGAGGAATCCATAATCAAACTGGCAAATACAACTCAACCAAATTCCAACATCACAATTGCCAGTGTTAGGAACCCACGAGAAACAAACCCTCGAAATATCAGAACCCAAGTAGAGAGGACAACTCAAACTGCCAACATAGTAAATATCACCAACACATCCCACTGGCCTATGTAGAGCGCACAATCCAACTCTGCAACAATGGTGAACACTCCCGAATGAAACTGCGCTAAGTACCGAAAATCCACACACTGAACAACTCCTGTAGTGAAAACAACTCTGCAAATCACCGACCACTGTCTCATAACCATAACTCTCATGTACCGCTGATGGCGAAAAGACAGCACAAGATAGACAGCAAGGAATAGAACCCAAACCAAGTCTGTCTGCCATCAACTCCTCAACACATGGATCAAATGCAAACTGATGAACATATCCTGCAGTATGATGCTGATAAAAAGAACCAACCTCAGTCAATAGCTCACCATGCACAGGTAATACAACCCACTGCGGCTGATCACCAGCTAAGTCAAGAGATGACATAGCCAAAGGAGTAGAATCAATAACAACAACCGCTGAGGTATCACTCCCAAACTCCTGCTCTAAGTCATGCACTATCAAGATATCAACTGCAGAACCTATCGCCATGACATTCTCATCACAACTCTCATCACGTGGCGTCAAACCATCCCATAACTGATGACAAGCACTAGGGACCAAAGTATATCTACGTAACATCATCTCATCAACATGGTCATCAAAGGTAAACTGATGAGCATACCTCACAGTGTAATGCCGATAAGATGCACCAATCTCAGTCACTGACTCAGACTGCACTCCAGAAGAGACTAACTGCAACCAATCACTAACCAAGCTGGAACTAACTACTACCTCCAAAGACATCGTCAAGGGAGTAGTATCACTAGCAGGAACCATGCCAACTGCCGGCTCACCAACATCACACATGATCTCTGATACAACATCCCTAGTCTCCGTGCTATCATTAGTAGAGACCACCATCATGTCAGGCATACCACAACAATCTGCTGCAGCACCCAACTCAACTGAACTTGACTCTAGTGGAAACGAACCCGATATGCCAATGCTAGTATCAAGGATGGATGCATCCCCATCTCCATTGTCTCTAACAATCTCGACCATGGACATCCTCGGATCACCAGACAACACGATCTGTGACTGTACAGAATCTGGTAAAGACTGAAGTCGCTCTAACTCCATGGTCACCTCAGCCAAATGAAACTGTGACTCCTCGAAAGCCAACTGTGTACTCTCAAGAAACTCAGAAGTCACCTTGAGCTGCTGAGTAAGCTCACTCACTTCACCTTCCTTGACCAACAAGGCATCATATGCTGTACTGCCCCACTTCATAAGATGATCTCTGTCGGCTACCAACTGCATATAATTCTGTCTCAGAATTCGGATAGCCTCCCACAAAGAGTGGATCTCTATCAAGGAAAGGTAACTGCCTCCCTGCTCATCGCTAGTAGAACCCCATCCATAAACTGCTAACAACTGATGAGCAGCATCAAAATGCTCGCAAGCGGCAGAAATGTCACGCTCACTAACTCTCAGCTGACTAGACACATGATGGCGCTGGCTGGTCGAACTCCTAGACTCTACCCCTGGTACACTGTCCAAAGGAGTAACCTCAAAATAGCTATCATCTGTAATACTGCCATCCGAATTCTGCAGACCAGCTGCTAAACTCGTATCATCAAACTGAGTGACTGAAGCATCAACATAAACCTCCGTATCAAAGGAACCTGCTGAAAAGACTAAGTCCTCAATACTGTCAATATAATCCTCCTCTAACACACTATCCAAAGGAGTAGACTCAAAATCACTGATCTCTGGAGTACTACCATCCATACTCTGCGAATCAACTCCAAAGCTCACATCATCATATGGAGTATAAAAACCTGTAGCATCGTTACCCAACTCTGTCGCAACAAATGAATCTACCAAGGATGCTACGTCCTCAGAACTGTCCACAACATACTCCTGGATGTCATCAATACCCATATGATCCTGGGACTCATCTGTAAATACTAACACCTCAGATGTACCTGAATCATCACAAACCCACTGCACCCTGAGTGGTCGAGTGGAAATGTACACAACTCCTAACATCGGGGTATAGAAACTAATACCAACATCTGACAAGCTGCTGGTATGAATGAGAACAACACCATATAATCTGCTAAGCAAATCCATGATAGCATCCAAACAATCACTGCTACCAATAGATGATAAAGATCTCCAGTCAACAGAGTCCCAAACGCCAATGTAATAATCCTGAATCCACATCCGTAAACTAGAATCAGCTGGTAACTCAAGCAAACTCCTCACCTGAGTAATATGACTAATACCAACTAACGCCACGCACCTGTCTACTGTACTCATTACAATCTCTGAATCCGGAATGTGAATGCTAGACATACTCATATCATCATCAACATATGACCTGACTGTAAAAGAAAACTGAGCCCCTGCCACATGCGTTAACTCCTGAACTGAACTCACCTCAAGACAAAGCTCGTCCACATGTCTCTCTGCTGCACCACTCTGATCAACTGTACTATCCTCAAATGTGACAGTATCCTCAACTACTGTAACGTCATCAGGATCAACTGTACTGTAACCACTATCAGAGCCAATCACACAATCCGGTGTGCTTGTGATATCTCCCTGTATCAAATCAGCATGTCTCTCCGAGTCCTGTAATGCCAATGGAGTACTCAACAAAGAGGCTCGGGTATCCTCGAGCTCACGAGAAAGCCTGACAGCTTCCTCCTCCTTCCTCCTCAAGGCATCTGAATAGACTCCGGCAAGGTTAAGAAGATGGTCACGATCTGAAAGAAGATGTGAATAACTCTTCTTCATCGATCCCATTCCTTCCCTGATCGCCTACAAGTCAACACAAGAAGACTCTGCCTGAACTTCCTTATGTCTGCCCTGTAACTGAATCATCTGGATGTGATCCTCTATCATATCCCGCATCCTGTCATGATGAGATAATGAAGTCACAACACTGTCTACGCTCACCTTCAGCTGGCTGGACAAATCACGTGAAGTACTGCCAGCCTCAACCTCATGTGACGAAGCATCTAACTGTGCCTGGTACTCTCTCTCAGCAAAGTCATGAATGCTCAATGTCTGCTCATCTCTACCAGGTATCTCACCATCATGCACAACAGCATCCTCATAATCATCATCTGAACCCACTATGCTATAGTCACTGCCTGTCGTAACCAAACCAATCTGAGCACCTATGACATCGTCCTCAGGCAACCTGTATACAACTGTCTCAACTTGAGTACCAAGTTGACAGTTACTATCAACCTACATAGTGTCCTTCACCACTTCCTCCTGTGGCTGAGTAGAAACTGAAACATCTGTCGGAATGCTAACTTGTTTCTCAAAATCCTCATGAAGGTTTATGGTAACTGTGTCTGCCGATCTCATGTTATCTCTCCTGCGAGAAGATCTGCCAAATAAAAATCTAGTCAACTTATCCACCTTGCTAGGTCGGATAGCATATCATTCATCCAATGATTTCTTTTTATCACAGACTCATTCAACTCATCAATTGCTTTCTTGATCTCAACCCAACTGTCTGAATGATTACTTTTTTTGCTGCTTTGTGGTTCCTCTTTCAGAAAGGTAGGCATTGTAGGACGGTTAACTGACCATGAAGTGTACCTCTTCCTTTCCATTCTGCAATCAATCGAGTGCTGGTCACTCATACAATTCAGTTCTTCCCCAACAGGATGCCAGGAAACCGCTCTGATACCACTGTAATGACCCTTACTATAAAGGCCACTAAAAACTACTAATACTGAACTGAGAAAATTCGTCAAACAGTTGGCATGCACTGAATACACTGCTGAAAGAAAAATACTGAATATAGGAAATTATTTTGCAATATATGAGTTCGCTGTCCCAAAATTTCAGAATAATAGATAGCAACCAAATACCATCTAAAACACTATCAATGATGTAGGAAATTGCTCAAAACCATATGTCATTCATATATCAACAATTTGCAACAATGCCATACATTTTTCAGTCAATGATATGACCATCAAACCCTGGGTTTGCAATATAGATAGACTGAAAATTACAATGCCTTTTCATTTGCAAAATACTAGCCTTCCTTTGTTACCAATAATGCCAAATGGCAAACAAAGACAAGTACAATGTAAAATAGTAAAGTGCTGAAGCTATATTTTGTACTCAGCTGAAAACATACATTTCTCAAAAAATATGCCAAATGCCAAATGAGAAATGAGGAACCTGATTGTAGATGGCTGCAATAATTTTTCGGACTGCTTTTTCGGACAGCTTTTTCGGATCTGCTTTTTCGGATCTGCTTTTTCGGACTGCTTTTTCGAATCTGTTTTTTCTCTCTTGCAACCAAAACTCAAACCCTCAGGTAAATCTGAGGATTCCAAATAAGCTCAACTTGAAATGGCTGAATACCACTTCCAAACTTGCAACCCTTCAGTAGATATTTCACTACCTCAGTTATGCCAATCTAGGGTAGTGATTCGTTCACAAAGATCGAATAGTATTTGCAAACCACAAGGCTACAAATTGCTTCACAATGAAGAAGTAGAAGAAATCCCAAATCCAAGCATGTCCAAATGAAAGCCCAAGCCCTCTATTTATTCTTTTCCTTGAGAAGTTGCTAGAACTTCTAGAAACATCCAATTATAATGTACTTTATAATAAAATATCATTATAATAATAAAGTACATTTCTCAACTCAAAATTATAACAATGTAGGCCCAAATGTCTCAACTGAATGTAGGCCCAACTACGATTGAATGTAGGCTCAAGACTGAACGTAGGCTCTACTACAACTGGATGTAGGCTCAAACTGGATGTAGGCTCACTCTGGATGTAGGCTCCACTACAACTGCATGTAGGCCCAAACTGGATGTAGGCTCTACCGAATGTAGGCTCTGTCAGCAATATGCAATCAAATGATCAACATAATGACCCTCTCTCCAAACCATTTGCCTACGAGAGTCAATGATAGGCAAATCCGTCATGCCAATGATGTCAGCCAAAATGGGGACATGACACATTAGCCTACAAGAATCTCAAGAATAGGCTAACAGTTTCTTCATGCCAAACTGGCATAGGAAGGGGATATTACAATTTGCCCTCCTTGAAATTGCTTGTCCTCAAGCAATTCCAACTTAGCCCCAAGATCAATATGCTGAAAAAATTAAAAGCATGGATGATCACAAGGTCCCAAATCAATTTCAAAAGGGAACCACCATGCTAGCGCTGCACTACTCTGATCAAAATTGTCATACAAACCATACTCTCCTCTCTTGGAACTCCAAAAAATAAACATCACCAAAACCCATATTGAAATACCTAAGAGGGCTAAAATCGAAAGGATGTAGTATATCTTTCCAAGGCATCTCAGTGAAAACCACATCAACAAACTCATTGCCAATCACGATTTTGAGCAATAAAGACAAGAATTTGCTCTGCCATAAAGAAACAAATTCAAGATACCCTCTCATGACATCCCAAAATGAAGCAAAACAATCAATGTCACAACTTTGCACTCTACCAACCAGGGAATGCCTCCATGGTTTGCAACTAAAATCTTAACATTGACACTTAACCTCCAAGTGTTAAAGGAAGGGTTCCAAACTCACCAACACACCCAAACTACTGCAATCAATGAGACATCATCTGAAAGAATGCATACCATCTCCATGTAGTATCTGTACCGACCACCACTTACCAAAGTAGAAGCAACAAAGAAATAAACTATGTCTGGAAGAACACTCACAACCAACTGCCCTCTATCCTACCAAGGCTCAACAACCATCTATTCATGAAAAGATGTCTCCATAACTAACATGAAAATATAAGGCCAATGGTAATCAATCAGAAAACCTACTGAAAATGTAGGAGATATGAATATGGTAGTAACTGAAGAGTCATCTCCTACGATCAAATCATTTCTACCAACCAGCCACAACCATAAGCACTCAACTTCTAGTCTAGAGAAGTCATCCAACTCATTTATGTGCCAAGAATCAGAGTCATGTATAGGTTGATTGGAAAGTGGACAACAATACTGACACTGGGATTTTTCCTACAACTCCAATTCTCAATGTACCTTATCAAGATGTCACATAGAGTCATAATTGCAAATGCAAACTCCTCCAATATTCTTGCTAAAAGGAAAGCAATCCTTTCCAAGAGTTCAATAAGATCATTGTCATAGGACCACAAAGTTCTAACATGCCTCCATTGTACTATATTAATACAACCATAAAGACTTGTGGAATCTCTCACTACTACAACTCGAAGAGTCCTTGAAAGATGAAATAAGAAATGAAGAAGTTCACTATCTGAAGCCATCACTGAGAGAAAACTACCCAAGTTTACAAAACATACCTTCATAAGATAAACTCTTTGAATTAGGAAGGTCTGAAGTAAACAAGAATCACTACTTTTCATGACTGCAATGAAATGAGCCCTGCTGGGTCACACTCTATCTATGCTGAAGAACTAATTGTTTTTTGTATTTTTTTGGAAGTTTTGTATTTTTATTTTTTTTTGAGAATATATGCTTTCACTGTAATTTTCAGAATGTAAGATAACAATGCACATCAAATTGAAAAAAACTATCACCAAATGCACACCAACTTTAATCACTATAATGAAACGTGCAAGTATTTACACACGCCAAAGCAAAATGCATAAACTTATTTATATAAGGAACCTGGCAATGAAAAAATGTTCAACGTGGATCCTTGTTGATGGCAGATGAAATTGAATTTGATCTTATTCCACAAATTGCAAACCATATATGCTCAACACTGCCACAGAAATACAGATCGCAGCCTAGTATTATGAATCGCTGCTCCACAAAATGAAACACAGCTTGAAGTAATTCAATGCTGCCTCTGTAGTTTGTATGTCACCACTCTAATAAGTTTCCAAAGACTTCATACACTGCTTGTATTAGCAGAATTTTACCCTCCTATGATAGTCGTCCCATCTCTCATCAATTAGCAGCAATAATTGAATAACTCTTGGCACAATTAACCATTCAAACCCTGATCGATTTGCAGCAGATAATCAGAATGTCGGCACAATTCATTGGCAAAGTAGAACCAATTCAAAGGGCAAGAAAAGATTGAAGAAATTTACAATTCCTTCACCCCAACACCCAAACCCTTGAAATGCTTCACAATTCACAATTTCACAAAACATGATGCATAATGAGATAAATTGATCCTTTACATGGTATTGTATCTATAACTTTTTTTTTAATGCAAAAGCTTCTTCATTACACTCAACGCCAACGGTCTTCTTGTGCACACCTTTCACTAAAGAGGCTTCTTGGTCACACCATTCAATTAGAACATTAAACTCATTAAGTTATTTAATTAAGTCAATTAATAACCTCCATTATGCTCTTATTATCAAAGCTCTATGAAAATACTGAGATATCCTGACCCAAGGTGTCACCACTGTGCATTGCCAAAAATAGAAACCAACTCTCCTGACTTACTATAAATAGTAAGTCGACCAAATAGAGACCCTCAAAACCAAGTGTTAGCTCACGAGGGTCGCGATGATGAGCTAACATACCCATACTCCTGAAACCTGCTAAATTGGGGACATGACATGCAATCAGAAAACTACAATCTGATTTAAGTGCGCTACACAGAGGACAATAGCAGTACCAATGAATTTCCCAAGTATCATGCGTGAAAAGCATAGGATTGCGCCAATTCAACTCAAAAGTGCTTCGGAAACCCTTCCAAGTGGTCACCAACTGAAAAACCCCACTTCCTTTACAAAGAATAGTGTACCAACTCCAGTGAATGAGAGCAAACCATGAAATGAAGTGACTGACTTGCAACCAATCACCAAGCTCACAACTGAAAATTTCAGCCATTATTCGCCAAGGAGCACTCCCAAGAGTATCCATTTGATTAATGGTCCAATTGTTTCTTAGAATCTTTCTCCAATCCACGTGTAGAGGAAGCAATAGAATCACATAGTGGCTAGAAAGGTACATCTCCACATGCCTTCCAAATTAGCATGCAAATTAAACAAATTTGTGTCTTCTTTAGTAACCTCATGTAGCCCATCCATGAAGGCATCAACAACTAGGGTGCAAGGAGCAATTTTTGTCCTCCAAACTAACCCCAAAGAAAGATTAGTATATGATGGAAAATTACTCAATCCAAGGGATGGATCGTCAAACATGTAGCTTTCATGTTTAGGTCCTTTCTCAAGAGTTACATAAATGTCAAGCTTGAAACCTCCTTCCCTTGTTGTTGTTTTGAAAATTGCAGCAAGCTCAATCACCCTATTTGGAAACTTGTCAAAATCTGAAATATAAAAGTTTCTGAGAATCAATACATCCCATGAAAGAACCACCTCTCCAACTACATATGAAAGGCATACAATATTGCTCATCAACTCAAATAAGGTATGAGCAGTCCTCTCCAACTATATATGAAAGGCATACAATATTGCTCATCAACTCAGATAAGGTATGAACAATCCCTCTTGTTGGCCAATTCCAAAAGTCAAGATAAAACTTTATGCAAAAATGATGCAACTCAAAGAAAGTATCAACAAGGAAGGAATCTTCAACTAAAATCGACAAATTCAATACCCAAGTTACCTTCCAATTCCTTATGTAATAAGAAATGATGATGCCTTCTAGTGTCATATCACTCCAAATACAATCTTCATCTATCTCCTTATATGCACATTTCATATCCAGTGGTCTCCCAAGAGGGTACCCAATCACCTCATAAAGTGAACTCAAAACATCAGCACACCGAAAACCATACTCTAACTCAGCTTTTGAATCTTCTCCTGGATCTCATGCCTTACTATTTTCACCAAGTGCGGCACTAAAACCAAGAGTTGTTCCATTGTCCAACTCAAAAAGCTAATTGCCCCATGTCATATCATCACCAATCTCAAACAATGGGTTATCAACAACCACAAATTGATTCTTCCAATCATGTTCATGCAAAAAATAACTGCTACTATTTTGAAAACTAAAATCGGAACTTTCATACCTATCAGCAGAAACTCCATAACTGTCCCAAAATCAATTGTGCCTCTCCCTTATCATTCTCAACAGCAAATTTCGGATCCAAATCAACAAGGCCACTATGTCCATGCTCAAGATCAGCTACAAGCAATGCTAAATCAATTTTATCAACAGCATCATTAATGCCATCCTCCATGCAAACATTGTGCTCTAAGACCAGAATATTATCAGGATCAAACGAAAATTCTTCCCATATTGGATCATCATCATACTTGGTGGTATCACACCCGGATCCCAAATGCTAAAGGTCTGATTACTTTGTTCAGAAAATTTGTGCTCGTTGTATTCCTCATTGTTGGTTGCCCGTGGATAAATTACTCCCCAACTCATAAGTACTTAAGTCATCATAAGCATCATCACTAGAATAAGATATACAATCATTGTTATAAGTTGATTGGTGATCATCATACATGTTCTCACATGCCCATCATCCAAAGCTGATTAGAGAGCATCATCATACATGTTCTCAACATGCCCATCATCCAAAGCTGATTTGAAATCATCATCACTTTTGTTCTCTCAATCCCCTTCTTCTGAAAATTTGTTTTCACCATGCTCTTCATCAACAAGGATATTAGTGAACTCATCACAAGATACATCAGGAAAATCATTAGTCTTAGTAGCGTCACTAGATAAATATGAAATTGGATCAAATAGTGTTGTTATGACACTTCCATTGCACACTTCCTCTTGCTTCGTAGTTGCACGCAGAACCAAAGAATTGTCTAGAAGGTCTTCATGCTCCGTGGTATTATTTCCATCATTTTTTCCTGCATTAACCTTCTCAATATCCAAGAAGGTTCTTAGCATTCCCTCACATTGTTTCAGCACCTTGTCGACCAACTCCTAAGCAGATTTAGAAACATATTGTTCTTTCCTTGAAATAGCTAACAACATATATATCAGCAATTGACATAACCATAATAGTCTTCATCGCTGCAATAACATCTTCATTGTGTTCTTTCCTAATTGTGACCAAGAAATGTTGAACTTGAAACATGCTATGTATTAAATCATGTAATCCCAAGCCAAGCATAAGATTACTCAATCTGATTCTTGCAAATGTTTTTAGTATGGCAGCCCTTCTAGAGAAATGATGACTCCTGATATCCCCAAGATCTTGGAAACTATCAGCGATTAGCTGAAGTACCTCCTTCATTGCATTATCTTCATAAGGTTTTTGAGGTGCTAAGATTCTTGTGATCTCCATCAAACAAGTAGTAACCAATAGTCTATCTCACCATCTGAATGCCTCAACCACATGTGTTGACTCAAAGCAATCACTATAGGACCAAGAGAAATTTGCAATAAATCGGGAGGTGATTGCTCTACAGTGGTCAAACATCCCTCTAATTGGATTAAAGTGATGAGAATATTTTTCCTTATTTGTGATTCCAAACTAAGTTTGCTACATGTCTCATAAAGCACTTTGGTGTAATGTTCCCGTCATTAAATGACTATTAAAACTATTGTATATGTGGGTCCCGATTGATTTAGCTTATCTCGGGCCCATTATTTCTTTTGGCATAGTTTTAGTTGACGCCGTCGGCTCTTTTGTGCACTCTCGGGAGTTTTCCCCGACGGGTATTTATGCTCGGCATGTAGGATAGTTTTCATATATTGAGATTTGATATTTTATTTATGTTTGTGAATTCCTATTGGGATTCTGCTCTTTGCCATTTCGAAGGTGAAAGACCCTCCCTATTTGGTATTCCGCAGTTTTGGTGGGATTCAACCCTCACCCTATTCTGCTTGTTCTGCTTGTATCGGATCTAGCAAATCCGAGGCTTTATCAATTAATTCAATAAACATTCTTCTGGCAAAACATCTTGTGGTTTGTGAGTATTCTGATTCACGGGAAGTATATTTTATTACAACCGAAGGACGGAGGATACTGTAATTGTATCTGCACCTCGAAACCCATTCAACTTGCCACCCCGTACGACCATACGGCCTGCTCATCCCATCCGTACGGCCTGCTTATTCCACCCGCACGGCCTGCTTCACTCCCCACCGTACGGCCTATTACCGTACGCCATTGTTGCTCCTTGCACACACCTCCAGGAAATAAACGCCTCCGGGAGATACAAAATTTGCCTCCGGGAGACAAACGCCTCCGGGAGATACAAAATTTGCCTCCGGGAGATAAAACGCATCCGAGAGATAAACGCCTCCGAGAGATATAGAAATTGCCTCCGGGAGATACAGAATTTTGCCTCCGGGAGATAAACGCCTCCAGGAGTCAAGAACATTACAGTGGTATCAAAGCTGGTGATTTTGCCAGCTTGTGGGTATTGAATGAGAGTTTACTCAAGGAAAAGGAGCAGATCTCACTCGGTCGGAAGAATGGGCGATCTTCAAGATCCTACGGCCGAAGTCATGACTCTTCTAAGAGAGCTCACTAAGAATCAAGTACAGATAAATGACACTCAACGCCTCATGGAAGAGACTCTGCGAAAATTGGCCGAAAGCAAGATATCCGTGGAACAAAGCAACAACTCTGTCTCCGGACGAACAAATCATCAACCCGCACGCTCTCGACCCTCAATGCCAACTTTTCCCTCACGGACCGAAGAACGGCGGGGAGAACAACCAAACTTCCAAGATGTACAAGATCAACTTCGGGATGATTGGAGAAATGCAAATATGGAAGGAGATATATCCTACAAAGATTATGCTGAACTCAGAATGAGGTATTCGGGTGGAAACAAGCATGGCCACTATAATGACGATCTGAGACGGAAAATGGGCAAAGTCAATTTATCCTCCTTTGATGGGTCTAGAGCTATCACAACTCGAGTGTGGGTGCAGAAAGCAGACACATATTTCCAACTCAACCCTATGCCAGAAGATGAGGCCATCAAATTTGCAGCACTACGCCTTGAAGGAATAGCTCACGAATGGTGGCATCATGGCATGGTTACCCTCGGCCACGACCAAATAAGTTCCTATGTTGATTCACCGAGAGGCTGATAGATCGTTTCGATGGAAAGGATCCAGAACTAAACTTCAAAGAATTGGCTCAGTTAAAGCAATCTGGCACAATCGATGGTTACATAACAGAATTTCAAAGATTGTCTGTCTTGGTCACTGATCTTTCAGAGAGACGGTTGGTAGTACTGTTCATGGATGGACTAGCGGAACCCTTGAAAGGGTGGGTGAAAGGGTTCAACCCCTTCACGCTCACGGAGGCAATTAAGACGGCACGCGACATGGCGACATCTTCATCTTCGTCAACCAAATATCACTCCCAGTCCAGACCACCTCTCGCTCCACGGGAGAAAGACAACAGACCTCCGCCCAAGAGGCCCCTGTTGGATGAAGAATCTAGGCAGGAACTCAGAAGAAAGAAACCCTATTTCAACTGCAAAAAACCGTGGGTTCCGGGACATCGATGCCTCGGCAAAGGAAAAATTCATTATATTGAGGTTTCGTCTAACGAAGAAGAAGAACAAGAACCCGAGGCGGAGGCAGCCGAACAACAAGGTTCGGGGGAGGAAAACATCAATCGAGGGGAAAGACTTGCCACACTGTTCAAAAGGGGAGGTGCCATTGCTACCTTGGCTGGAACTCCGAGGTGCACGGTGTTCCGAGTCCAGGGTACCCTCCAAGGACAACGGGTCGTGGTTATGCTTGACAGCGGAGCCACCCTCAACTTCATCAACTCCTCACTAGTAAGCCAACGGAACTTGTGTATGAAGGCACACCAGGGATTTGATGTCAAAGTGGCAGGAGGAAATTTGTTGAGATGTACGCATTTGGTTCCGAAACTAAGCATCACCATGGGTAACCACACAGTGACAGATTATTTCTTCGTGGTGGATCTGGACGACATGGAAGTCATTCTGGGCATTCAGTGGATGGAAACGTTGGATGAATACACACAGAGTTTCAAGCGAATGGAGTTCTCCTTCGAGGTAAATGGGAAGAAGGTTGTGCTGAGAGGGATGTCAAATGGAGGGCCGAAGGAAATTTCAGCACAGCGAATGGAAGCTATCTTCCAACACGATAATGTGGTTTGGGCCGCACACTGTTTTGTCTCGACAGAACCCATACAGAGACAAAGAACGGACCAACAAGAAGAACTTCAAAGGGTATTGGATAAGTACCACCAGGTCTTCGCTGACATACCGCCAGGCATACCACCACACCGAGGGTTCGAACACACCATTGAGTTGGAGGCTGGTGCCAAACCAGTAATCATGGTACCATACCGCCACCCTCAGAGGCTAAAAGATGAGATTGAAAAAACAATTCAGGAATTGCTTGACAAAGGTTGGATCAGACCCAGCGCCAGTCCCTTCGCATCTTCAGTGGTGCTCGTCAAAAAGAAGGATGGAACGATGCGTATGTGTGTGGACTACCGCGCACTGAACAAGAAGACAATCAAAAACAGGTATCTGATTCCCAGGATAGATGAATTGTTGGACGAGTTACACGGTGTCGTTTATTTCTCTAAAATAGATCTCCGTTCCGAATACTATCAGATTCGCATGCGGGAAGAAGATGTGGAGAAAACAGCTTTCCATTGTCACTACGGGCATTATGAGTTCCTGGTCATGCCCTTCGGATTAACGAACGCACCAGCCACTTTCCAATCATGCATGAATCGCATCTTCAACAAACAATTGCGTAAGTACTTGCTGATATTTTTTGATGATCTCCTGATTTACAGTAAAACCTGGGAAGAACATCTGAGACAGTTGGATGACATCCTTGGGATCATGGAGGCTCAGTCCTTGTTTGCCAAGAAATCCAAATGTGAATTTGGGATGACAGAAATTTTATACCTGGGTCATGTGGTCAGTAATCAAGGAGTACAAGTCCACCATGAGAAGATTCAAGCAATACTCAACTGGCCAACTCCAAAATCACTCTCTGACTTGCGAGGTTTCTTTGGATTATGCAGTTATTACAGAAGATTTGTAAAAGGATTTTCTCAGCTGAGTGCACCACTAAAAGATTTGACTAAGAAGGGATCCTTCCAATAGAATGAAAGGGCACAACACACTTTTGAAAGGTTGAAAGAAATAATGAACACGTGCGCCATCCTCGCTCTACCTGATTTCATTCGACCATTCATTCTGGAATGTGATGCGTCAAGAGAAGGCATCGGCGCAGTCCTGATGCAAGAAAGACACCCGATAGCCTACGAAAGTCGGAAGCTTACACAGACTGAGCGCCTATACTCCATCTACGACAAAGAAATGTTGGCCATTGTGCACGCCCTGACTAAGTTTCGACAATATCTAGTGGGTGCCAAGTTCACCGTCCGTACCGACCATAACAGCTTAAAATATTTCTTGGAGCAACGGGATCTAAACGAGAGGCAACAGAAATGGGTAACTAAGATCCAGGCTTTCAATTTTGATATTGAGTATGTGAAAGGGAAAAACAATGTGGTTGCGGATGCTCTGTCAAGGAAGCCGACCACCTGTATGTTGTCACAAATATCAGCTGACTGGAAGGCTCACTTACTTGTGGAATATTCTAAAAACCCATTTGCATGTAAGTTAATGGACGAAGACATTCAGGATGATCGATACAAGGTGGTGGATGACATCATTTAATATAAGCACCGGATATATCTAGTGCCCGAGTCCAAAATTAAGCAGAAAATTTTGAGAGAGGTACATGCTTCGCCATTAGCCGGACACCCGAGTTTTCTCAAGACCTACAGACAAGTCAGGGAGAGGTTCACATGGAAGGGACTTAAAGATGATGTGTTACAGTACGTGCGAGAATGTGAAGTATGCCAGCAAAACAAAGCCGAACACACCTTACCTGCCGGATTACTACAACCTCTGCCCATACCAGAACAGAAGTGGGATGGCATCTCCATGGACTTCATCACCGGACTTCCGAAGGTAAATGGGAAGGACTGTATCTTTGTTGTTGTTGATAGGCTAACAAAGTATGCACACTTCTTCGCCATCTCCTCAGACTACCAAGCCGCACAAGTGGCAGACTTATTTTTCAGAGAAGTTTTTCGTCTACACGGGTTACCCCGAAACATTGTCAGTGACCAAGATGGACGTTTCATCAGCATTTTCTGGACAGAGTTGTTTCGGTTGGTAGGGACAAAATTGGCACCCAGTACCAGCTACCATCCGCAGACGGACGGGCAGACGGAAATCGTGAACAAATGGATAGAAGGCTACCTCCGGAACTACGTTTCAGTACAGCAACGGGCATGGGTCAAATGGTTGCATCTGGGAGAATATTGCTACAACACAACTTATCATATGTCTATTGGGATGACACCCTTCAAAGCACTGTACGGATACGAGCCACTCTCATTTATTGACGGGGTTCTGGGTGACAACCGCGCACCGAGGGCAAAGGACTGGCTTCAAGAAGGGCAAGGCATTCTCAAGGTCTTAAAAGAGAACTTACAAAATGCTCAGAATCAACAGAAGATTTATGCTGACAGACCCAGGATAGAGAGAAGTTTTGAGGTTGGCGACTTAGTATACCTAAGGCTCCAACCCTACAGGCAATCATCATTGAAAGCAACAGGAAAGCAAAAGCTGAAGCCTTGTTTCTATGGTCCTTATCGTGTGATGCGCCGTATCGGTGAAGTTGCTTATGAACTTGAACTGCCAGAAGGAAGCCGCATCCACAATGTCTTTCATGTCTCTTGCCTAAAGAAAGCTGTCGGGCAGAATATTGTGGTAACCACAGACCTTTCGCCACTGAATGAAGAAGGGAAGCTCCTTTTGGAACCAGCAGAGATCATTGATGTATGGGAGAAGACTCCGCGAAACCATACCCTAAAGGAATACTTGGTACGTTGGAAGCACTTGCCGCCGAATGACGCCACGTGGTAAAGTGAACACATTCTTCAGCAACCGGTGTTACAATTGCTTGAGGACAAGCAATTTTCGGGACGGGAGGACTGTAATGTTCCCGTCATTAAATGACTATTAAAACTATTGTATATGTGGGTCCCGATTGATTTAGCTTATCTCGGGCCCATTATTTCTTTTGGCATAGTTTTAGTTGACGCCGTCAGCTCTTTTGTGCACTCTCGGGAGTTTTCCCCAACGGGTATTTATGCTTGGCGTGTAGGATAGTTTTCATATATTGAGATTTGATATTTTATTTATGTTTGTGAATTCCTGTTGGGATTCTTGTCTTCGCCATTTCGGAGGTGAAAGACCCTCCCTATTTGGTATTCTGCAGTTTCAGTGGAATTCAACCCTCACCCTATTCTGCTTGTTCTACTTGTATCAGATCTGGCAAATCCAAGGCTTTATCAATTAATTCAATAAACATTCTTCTGGCAAAACATCTTGTGGTTTGTGAGTATTCTAATTCACGGGAAGTATATTTTATTACAACCGAAGGACGGAGGATACTGTAATTGCATCTGCACCTCAAAACCCATTCAACTTGCCACCCTGTACGACCATACGGCCTGCTCATCCCATCTGTACGGCCTGCTCATTCCACCTGCACGGCCTACTTCACTCCCCACCGTACGGCCTGTTACCGTACACTATTGTTGCTCCTTGCACACACCTCCGAGAGATACAGAATTTGCCTCCGGGAGATAAAATGCCTCCAGGAAATAAACGCCTCCGGGAGATACAGAATTTGCCTCCGGGAGATAAAACGCCTCTGGGAAATAAACGCCTCCGAGAGATACAGAATTTGCCTCCGGGAGATACAGAAATTGCCTCTGGGAGATAAACGCCTCCAGGAGATACAAAATTTTGCCTCCGAGAGTCGGGAACATTAGAGATAAATGCCTCCGGGAGTCGGGAACATTACATTTGGCCAACTGCAATTTGTCATTTGATGCCATATTAAATATAAAAATCACTTTTTGAATTTACCCAACAGGTTGGCAGGAAATTCTGAGCTCTTATACCATTGTAATATGTTGCCCTGTTTTGCCTTTGGTTTTGAGATCATAAACAAAGTGCAAATTATAGAGTATCTTGCAGCAATTTAACAACTTAGAAAACTCAACAAATTAAAAAATATATGAAGATGACAATTTCAAATTTTATTTCTAATCTGAAAATACACTTGTTGTCGAAAGTAAGAGCAACCCAGATCATCAAAAAGCATGACATATCTATTCACACATACATATAAAACACAGCATTGAAATGACTTGAGTTGTTCATGAGATTTGCAAACTATCACTCCCAAAATGGATGTCAAACTCCAAAAAACTCCACCAATGTCGAAAGTGTTGGCTAAAAATTTTGTAAGCCGCTAAGACTACACCTTACAAAATTGTAACTTTAGACAACATCTCATGAGATTTCTCTCTCCTCTCAGCAATAGGGGAGGCTCCCTTCTTACCGTAGGTGGCTTCAACAGGAACTTAACTGAAATTACAAAAAAGGGGGTTCTCTTAATCAATTCCTCTTTTTTCAAGAATGATTCGCATACAACTACTACTTTCTAACTTAACAAAAAGTACCTTATTGCTACGATAATATTGGTGACCCTGGAGTTGACATAAGAACAATACCAGGGGCAGCAACTTTCTTTTTCATATATAGTGAAACAAAAACAGGAACCCAAAGTCTCCTGCGCTTGCCTGGTGAGGATTCAAGCAGAATAACCAGTAAGGCACAAAGTCTCTTACCAGATACCCTCAAATTTAATAAAAACACTTACAACTAAAGCCCAAAGTCTTCAGCTCTAAGTAATTGCAGCCACTACTATCTATCACAATTTGTCCTTCTGCAGCACAAAGTCTTCAAAAGTTCAAATTGGCTCTGAATGCAACAGGCAGCTCAAAGTCTGCACAATTGAATCCAAATCCCTCTTGAATCAAAGCATTAAAACTCACAATCAACTCAAGAAAATGTCGTCACATAACAGTTTGAATTGGCACAAAGTCTCAAAACAATCTGCCTCTTTTATTGAAAGCAATCTGATTTACATCCAAGCACAAAGTCTTAGAGTGCACAATACAAATTGGCAGAATTTTCTTGCCTTGCCAAAAGATGATTATTTACAATTTGCTCCCTCCTTTATATAGGAAAAGAGGAGAGAGAAAGGTGGAGAGAAAAGAGGAAAATCCTTAACCACCTTGACTTATTCCCTAACTAACTAACTAATTTTGACTTTTTCAAAGTTGCATGCCTAATACACTTGCAACCTGATTACATGTTACAACTTTGCACGTGATACTATCACATGCAATTACATGTCAAATACAAATTACAAAGACATGATGAAAATATTCTAAGTGCCTGACAAGACATGACGCCTATTACATCATCCTTCGTTTGTCTTCATGCTGCTACAGGTTGCGTGATGGTTGATATGCTTTAGTTTGATGAAAGCATCTTGATCTGGAATAGGAACCTGCATCCTTGGTTGTCTTGTATCATAGTGATCATTTCCTTGGAAAGTATCTCTTCTTGAAAGTGTTCGATGCCCACATCATTCTAGTCTTCAACTCTTTGCACTTAGCATGGGATGATTTCTCTCTTATAAGTGGGGTTTTTAAATCCCATTACATGTCATTTTGGAAGTACTTGTCACCCACAAATAGGGTTTAGAGGTCCATTTGCAACTTTTGAAAAAGCAAGAAAATTGTATGTAAACTCTTGAAGGTGGGCTTTTAGCTTGCATTTACTTGATGGGGAAGAACCTTCTTCTTGGGTAGAACTCGTCTTGTTTCTGGAAACAATACAATCACAAACTTTTGAAGCCAAAAGTCCTTTGAATCTCCAATCATGTAGCATGTGACGTGAAAATTCCACAAGGTGAGAACATCTTTATGAGATGGATCCATTGTGCGGTTTTTGATGCATAAATATGGATTTTGGAAAACTATGAACATGGCATATGGCTGGAAAACTTTAGGACAGCGAAGAGGTGAATGGACTTTAGCTCAAAAATGGTAAGGACCCCAAAACGGGTTTCTTGGAGGTGTTTACAGCACATGAGGACAGCAAGCTTTATGTGTGGAAAATGAGCAGCATAACATCTACTTATAATGAATTATTATGTTTTCATCATAAGCAAGTGTACAAGTAACCACCATCATGAGCTTTAAGTCACGTAGCAGTGATATAACAAGCGCGGATGAAGTGCATGCAAGCTTAGAGGTGAGCTTTTTGAGTGCAAAAGCATGTGCAAAATGAGCTTGCTTTCTTTGGTAGTTTCATTCAAGAACGGGGTTTTTTAATCCCGATTGCATGTGCATAAGAAGAGAAGTCTTTGCACATGCATCTTTAGGATGAGGAAGATCAAAACACATTGATGCAAAGCCGGAAATAAAAGACAATTACCTCACTTCTTCACAAGACAAAGGAAGAAAATTTCTTTGCAATCTTTGGGAAAATCTGGAAAAGATCATGAAGATTCTCACAACATAGAAATGCTGGAAAAGAGTCTTTAAATAGAACTCAATCCATGACCTATTCCTCCAAGAGATAAACATCAATTGACAAGTGTTGAGACAATGAGCAAATTAATGCCAAATAATTACAAAAAGTTTGAAAAATTCAACACATGCAAAGGCTTCCAAAAACGGCATCTAGGGCTGGAAATGCTTACAAAAATCAGTCAATAAAATTCTGAAAACAAATAACTTACCTTTGAAATCTCTGAAAATGAAAGGATGAATCCCGTTTTTGATAAAAACCCTCAAAAGGACTGAAAACTCTTAAAAATGATATGCAAAGAGGGCAAAAATCGCCACTACTTGCTTCTACATCAAAAACGCCCTTCTCTAATGCATAAACATTCATTTTCGAATGTGCAAATGGCTGCAAAATCGCCACCATATGAAGCAATACAGGTTTTTTGAAAAATAAGAGCATGTGTGGTTGAGGATAAAATCGCCACCATGCTCTTTATATGAGATCAAAGGCTTTAAAGAAGGCAGGTTGCATATGTTTTAAAACATATGTTATATAAATCGCCACCCTCTATACATTTAAAGACGCCCTTTTAAAACATTAAAACACATGCATGTCTTGGCGTCAAAAATCACCGCCCAGCATTGGGAAATAATAACGGGTTTTATAATGAGCATAACACATTTGATAACATGTGTTTTGGCATTCAAAATCGCCACCCAATACATGTATTGCCTTGACGTGATTTAGCAAGTCACTAACACATACAAAAATATGTGTCTTTGGCTCTAAAATCGCCACCATGCATGTGTTTAAGGCATTAACGGGTTTTTGAATACATATAACATATTACATATGTTAGCAAAATCGCCACCATGCACAAGGAAGAATAAAATGAACTTCTCATTACATATAACATATGTAATATGTTATATGTAATGAGGATAAAATTCGCCACTAAGTGCTTGACGTGGTTTGATAAACTCATAACATATTACATATGATATATGTAATATGTTATGAAGTTTAAAATCACCACTAAGTATTAGTGGGATTTTAAAAATGGACTTTTTAGGACCAAAACACATGTCATAAGTAAATCAAATGATAAAAACATATAGACGTGCTTTCAGGATGCAAAAGCACATATGTTTTTATATGTAAACGGATTTAAATTCTCCACTTAGCATGATCATCTTCAACAAAAATATGTATTTGAAGATGAAAACCCCACTGATTTACTAATAAAGAATTAATAATGGATTTAAAACGAATTAATGCATGGGATATATGCATCTGA
This sequence comes from Chamaecyparis obtusa, assembly GCA_027943335.1. Taxonomy (NCBI): domain Eukaryota; kingdom Viridiplantae; phylum Streptophyta; class Pinopsida; order Cupressales; family Cupressaceae; genus Chamaecyparis; species Chamaecyparis obtusa. Next base: position 1,725,440 of record BSBK01002762.1, read on the forward strand.
TAATGAAAAATCCACCTTGCACTTTAAAAATCTCATGAGAATTAAAATTTAAATCGAATACTATAGTCTTAATGAAGTAATAAATAAAAATAGACTAATATAGCCTAATTTTATTAAAAATTTAAAAACTATAATAAAATCAACTCAGAATGAGTTGAAATTTTAAAATGGATGATAAAATCCAATTTAAAATTCAAAAATAATTTTAATTCATGCAATCGACATCAAAAAGTCCACTTTTTAAGGGATTTAATAAAATATGCAAATGCCCTGAAAAACCCCACCTTTTACCCTATAACTTGAGCTAGAGAGATCCGATTAAGGTCTAAGTCGGCTTGAAACAAGCGTAATTTAAAGGAGCATCCTCTCAAGGGAAAAACACAACCGAAAACTATTTACACGAGGAAGAAAAACAAAGAAAACCACGAAGATAACCAAAAATCAAGTGCTTGCAATCAGAGAAGATAAACTCTTTTGACAAGCGTTCAAGAAAATAACTTGATGGCAATCTCCTAAAAAGAATGTACAATAAACGACACATTGAACACAATTCAAGGATGACGAATTGCTTTCAAGATACGTTTATTCATACATTGAAACATAGAGGATACACCTACGAATCCATGAGAAAAATTGCATAGGGTTGTCTCAATTTTGTGATGTCAAAATTGAGGACAACAGAAAGTAAGAGCAACCCAGATCATCAAAAAGCATGACATATCTATTCACACATACATATAAAACACAGCATTGAAATAACTTCAGTTGTTCATCAAATTTGCAAACTATCACTCCCAAAATGGATGTCAAACTCCAAAAAACTCCACCAAGAGAAATTTGCAATAAATCGGGAGGTGATTGCTCTACAGTGGTCAAACATCCCTCTAATTGGATTAAAGTGATGAGAATATTTTTCCTTATTTGTGATTCCAAACTAAGTTTGCTACATGTCTCATAAAGCACTTTGGCCAACTGCAATTTGTCATTTGATGCCATATTAAATATAAAAATCACTTTTTCAATTTACCCAACAGGTTGGCAGGAAATTCTGAGCTCTTATACCACTGTAATATGTTGCCCTGTTTTGCCTTTGTTTTTTTGTGTTTTGCAATGGTTTTGAGACCATAAACAAAGTGCAAATTATAGAGTATCTTGCAGCAATTTAACAACTTAGAAAACTCAACAAATTAAAAAATATATGAAGCTGACAATTTCAAATTTTATTTCTAATCTGAAAATACACTTTTTGTCGAAAGTAAGAGCAACCCAGATCATCAAAAAGCATGACATATCTATTCACACATACATATAAAACACAGCATTGAAATAACTTGAGTTGTTCATGAGATTTGCAAACTATCACTCCCAAAATGGATGTCAAACTCCAAAAAACTCCCACAAACTGTAGATAAGATAAGATAAGATAAGATACGATAAGATAAATTATTAATGTCCAACAAGAGACCACCAAAAGGGTCTAAGGGACTGAAAGTACACAAAGTGAACTCCCAACAGCAGGAGCACCAAACGGTGTCCGGGGAAAGAACAATAAGAAAGCAGAGAACAGAGGAGACAGGAAGAGCGCCTAGAGGCTCTTTCCAAGCAAGAACTCTTTCCAAGTGAGAAGTAATCAAGCACCGAAGGATACGGTCTGAGACTAGAAGGAGGAGGAGGAGCCCCCGACCCTAGCTGACCAGCTCTAAAAAGCTCACATCCCTCCTAAGCAATGTACAACTAGCAAAAGAGATAAATGAACAGAAAACCCCTCTATTCTTCTTCAATCAACCTCTCACAAACTAATAATAATATGCATCAAGCATTTGTCAAAACTGAAATAAACTCCACAAGTATGCCCAACTGTGACCTCTGAGATGAAATCATGAAGATATTCTCCAAATTGTGTCTCTCTACATAATAGAGAATGTTGCCTATAATGGATTTCATCCTCACAAACCTTGAGCTCAACCAAGTCTAACTCCAAAACCACATAGAATTTCCTTAGAGAGAAATATTAGAAATAATTAAATCAACATGCCCAAATGAGAGCCCCAATCCTCATTTATATAGATTTTTAGTTGTTTTTTCGAAAAAGCACCTTTTGCTTTTTTCTGCTATTTTTTAGCCTACTTTTTCTCCTTATTTTTCGAGAATGGTTTTTCACTATTATTTTGAGAATGCCTTTTTGCTATTTTTTCGAGACTACTTTTTTCTGCTATTTTTGCTATTATTTCGAGAGTGTTTTGTTTGCTTTTATTCAATAAGAATCACTTGCCTTTTTAATCTCCCAATGTAGAATTAAATAATAAAGGCCCATCCATTAAAATAAATCACGTTTGATTTAATATTTGGCCTCTATAATGACTTTATTCAATAAATAAATTAAAATAACGATAAAGTTAAATTAAATATTTAACCTAATCAATAACTTATCGTTATTTAATAACTCCAAACTATATCAAATATCATGATAAACATGAAAAGCCAACTCCGCCAACATTACTAAAAATAGCAACTGACTCCGTTGATACTCATCATTGACTTACTAAAAATAGTAAGTATAGGAGAAAGTGTCTAAAAAGGCTCCAAAAAAGGGCGTTATGCTCCTTTACCCATCTGAACAAGACACTTCTTCTATCAACACCCCCAGGATTCCCTAAACCCACTCATTAGCCTATGGAAAGTTCATGAATAGGCTAACAGCCTCTTCATGCCAAACTGGCTTAAGAAGGTGATATTACAAGTTACAAACAGCTAGCCCTTATATCATCTTAATGAAGTTTGTTTTATGGACCATGCCCATGATCAATAACGAATATGAATAAGAATGACATCAAGGAAATCAAAGTTGAAGTGATATCATATCAAGCAAAATCGTCTTATCTATAAGACTTCACAATTTTCTATCAGGCATCTACTTGAAGGATAGACAGTGTTAGACAGATTGTTTGATGTTACGTTGAGAGATTGTTTGCCATTGTTGATGAGAGTGATGGAGTAAGCGGGGTACCATTACTGCTGATAATTCCAATTTGATACATGGACGATGCATTAGAAGACCAAGTGATCAATTATGTCTGAAATCCAAAGGCACATCATATGGTACTCAAACCGGCTAGACATCTATTCATGTGTTCGAGGCTTGAGTCAAGTTGACTATGCCATGAATACAAAATAGCTATGAGATAATAACAATATATTACAAAGATCACCAACAGCAGATTGCATAAAACAATCCCTATATCACTATCCCCATAAAGAGTGATTTGTCATATCGAACAGTATAGTTATGAGATGGCTACGATCTGTTTAGATCCATCAAACAAACTTCAATGACAGCATTTACCATAATTGCCGCCCAAAAGGAAGACGCTAAAGATAATTAGCTAATCATTGGTACCAATTAGTTACTTCACATGAGGTACAATTTGATATTGGGTTGCAAACCCTTATACTCATGTTTTCTTGTGGCATATTAAAGAGACATCCGCATCCTTCCAAAGATGAATCAATCAATCAGATCATTCTATGTAATAATGTATATTACAGTCTCAAGTGGAGTTATTCCACCATTGACAAGAAACAATAATCGCATGTGCAAATAACCTCAATCACAGACGGCAATATAGCAAGAATATTGCATAAGCAGTAAAGATACATATCAGGGACAGCAATAAACAACTTCAGATCAGCCATCGTATCAACTATCATTTGAATCAGAATTGGATCATTGCAACTTCACAAGATACTTTCCCAAACAAGCGATCACGACAATAATTCAAGGTCTTTCAGACCAATCGGCAGCAGACTAACTGCATACTCATAAAGATAAGAGATCAGAAACATCAATCAGCATATCACTTTCAGATCAATAAAAACTTCTATAGTTGATCAATATAATACAGCGATAGAATTCATCTGTTTCTTCTCACATAGTGATCAATAGTTGGATCAATATGATCTTAGTATCATATTGATACTTGTTTACATCAGCAATTATTGAATTAATCTCTTATCATATTCAGATCAGTATCAGACATATGATCTCATATATATTCAGATCGATCTTTGTTTCATCAGCATTTATCTTGCATAAGCATTTGGGATATAAAGTCAAGCTTTGTTGATCAAAGGCAATCTCCAACATATTGCAATTATACCATTATCAGAATCATACCAAATTAATGTTTGGCAACATAGCTCTTGCATAACATTGAGATAGCAGGCATTTGCATTCATCAATCTCCCCCTTGTCTAGTTTATAGAAAATAAGGATATTGATACTTACGCATTTGCAAATCGCATTCAATACATACAATTATAGCAAATAAAAGAATTGTGTGCAAACTGTAGATAGAAATAAGTCTCTTGCAATTTAAGAAATTAGGTAAAACCCTAAGAAATCATATAAGGGGGCATTAAATAAGGTTTGATCACCAAATCCAAAATGGCAAAGAACCTAGGGAACCATATCATGAGAGAAATCATCTAGTCCAATTGATCATGTCACATAAATTCAATGGTTGAACCAAGGAGAATATGCACTTCAAATGCCAATGATGGCATGTGACCAGCATAAAAGAGTCAAGTGTTAAGAACATTGCATATTATAAGCAGCTCGACTAGGGGAAAAGTATGGCCAAGATGGTTGAATACACAAACTTTTGCAATGATGTAGATGAGAACTTTACCTAGTCAGATTTGGTCCTAGCATCGTGATCTAAAAGGGCAGTATAGTGAAAGTCAAAAAGTACGAACAAGTGATTAAGGCTAAAATTCAAAGTACAAGTCAGACAATCTAGTCTATAATGAATACGGTGTTCAATGGTCAGTTAAAAAAATTTGTTTTAGATTTTTTTTCTGACATCTTAGTATATAATAAAACGTAGAAAGACCATTTGAGGCACTTTGATATGATCCTTGTAATACTGAAGCAAGAGGCTCTTTTTTCCAAGGAATAAAAGTGTTAGTTTGGGGTCATAGAGATTTTGGACATGGGTCATGTCATTAGTGCTCAAGGTGTTTAGGTGGATCGGCAAAAGATCCAAGCCATTCTAGATTGGAAACTCATTACTACACCAATACAATTGAAATGATTTTTTGATATTTGCAACTACTATCAAAGGTTTGTTAGAGGCTTCTCACAAGTAGTACCACCCCTAACTGATGTGATGAAGAAAGAAGTTGTTTTATGCAATGATATAGCTTGAGAAGCTTTTCAAAAGCTTATGAAGATGATAAGCTCATTCCTTATGCTTGCTAATCCAAACTTCTCACAACTGTTTCTTATACAATGTGAAGCTTTAGCAGAGGGAGTTCGAGTAGTACTAATACAAAAGGGGCAACCCATACAATTTGAGAGCCAAAAGTTGAGATATTTAGAAAAGGGATTTTGTATCTATGACAGAGAAGATGCTTGCCACCATGCATGCTTCGGCAAAATATAGACATTAATTAGTTTGCAGATGATTCGTGGTTAAAACAGATGACAACTGCTTGAAGTTTTTCCTTGGTCAACATGATTTAAATGATAAGAAACAACAATATGATAAGCTTCAAGATTATGACTTTATATGGAATACATGAAGAGTAAAAGGAATATAGTTGATGGTGCTCTCTCTAGAATCACCTATCGCCTAACACCCTGGATTCTACATAAATTACAAATAGAGAAAAGAAAGATTCTCTTGGAAGGGCCCTAAGAATGATTTACTCAAACATATCAAGGAGTGCACAACTTTATAACACAATAAAGTAAGAATATCTTTGTCACAGGTTCGTTACACCAATTGCTCATCCCCTATAAAATGTGGGAAAGTATATCTATGGATTTCATCATAGGCCTCCCAAAGGTAAATGAAAAGGATTGTATTTATGTTTTAATGGATAGATTAACCAAGCATGCACACTTAATTATTATTCCCGCAAAATTCAAAGCATATTAGGTGGCTTCTCTATTTTTTAAGAGAGCGCTTATGCTACATGGTTTTCCTAAGAGTATTGTTAGCAACAGAGATAGTAGATTCCTTAGCAGATTTTGACAAGAGCTAATTAATAGGAAAGGCTAACCATTTTAAGCACTTTCTACCATTACAACATATGTCGGTTTACATATAATACAGTTTGTTTGTAGTTTCTGGTTTTCAGACATGGTTTATATCCAAAATAGAAAATTTTAAAAGACTTATCTGACTTTTGAATCATTTCAACAACTACTTGTTGGCTTCATATGTTTGCTACCCAAGTAGCTAGTTATTACAGATAATATCCAAAAATTAGAAAAATAGAATCAGAATAAAGCAGAATAATTAGACACAGCAGCACCAAACAACCAGAAATAATTATACCTGCAACATTCTTTACCATGAGAGCGCTACAGGTTAGCCCACAGTGCAATGGTCCTCCACATGTCTGCATTGTAAAAAAATAAAAGGTAAATAGAAGCCATGTTCATGATTGAAAGTAGTCGCACCTATTGTCACCATAATGTAGCTTAGCAGAGGATCTTTAAAAAATGCACTTCAATTACATGCTTTAGTTTACACACATTGGAAACTCTTCAAAAGCCTATAAAATATATTTGAGATTTAATACAACTCAGCTTAGGATCTAACAAAGCTGATGTGGCCAGCTATCTCTAGTAGTCCAATGATGAACCCCATAGCTACAATGCAATATAACGAACAAAGTGCATGGCTGGTCTTAATACAAAGGAACTTAGTAGCCAATTTTCTCAGAGCAAGCCCCAAATCTAGGCCCAGTTCGAACTCAACTTGGGATCCAAGTCGATCGGGTTGGGGATTTAGATAAGGGATGTGATATTGCCTATGGGTTCATCCCGAACGAACCTAGAGAAATCTGGGTGAAGCAAGAATGAATCTAATAAGATCCACCAAAACCCAAAATGAATCCTATATAATGATTGCTTCTATAATCTTTTTTTGGCCTTTGATTTTCACTAAGATTGAAAAAAATATGATCCTTAACCCTAAAGTGACTTGTTAAGAATTTAAAAAACTTAAAAAACCAGTTTTACCTTATTCTAGATGATAAGCCATAAAAGAAAAAAAAATCAGGAATAAATCACCAAAATCGCGATTAATCATGAAACGGCAATAATCTAAAATTTTTCCTTTTGTAAAATGCATTTTTTTTAATACATTGTTGACCACTGCTTTTACTAATTTTCAATGGTTTATGCCAAGTATTTTGCTTTTAATCGTGACTTTTTGCGAAATAAATGTGTTGGATTTCACTCAATGACATCAATAGGGTCTATACCCACACATTTTGCCTTTATATTTAATTTTATTTGATGGTTGGCTCTGATGACTTTGCGGTGTGATTTTTTTCCTCGAATGGGTTTGTTGCAGTGTTACCCAGGGATGCATCCCCAACATAATTTGACCCATCCCAAAAATGGGGACTATTAAAATAATATTGTAATGTTTCTATGATGGTCATCTTAGTTGGTTTAGGAAGTTCCCTTTTCTGCATTTTGTTAACGAGTGTTCTATTTAAAAACATCCTCTTGTAATAATTTATAAATAGAACCATTCGTCTCTATTGTATATATCAATTTATAAATAGAACCATTCGTCTCTATTGTATATATCAATTTATAATAACATGGTATCAAAGCAGGTCGTTGGTGTTTCTTTGTCCGATTCAAAGGTCACGTTTCATCTTATATAGCCCACGTTCAATGGCATTTCTTAGTACTTCCGCAGTGGATTTGCGAATCTAGGAAGCGGTTTTCAAGACTAGCCAATCTAGTATTGTTGTACGCCTGTGAAGATTGTAGGTTCAACACTTGAATTTTCTTCTCGGCTTTGGTTTGTGTTTGGTAGTTTTGTCAAATTCTATACATTTTGAAGGCTAGTGTTTCAAGAAACTGCTTTTGGTTTTGTTTTGGTTTTATAGTTTTTCCTAAAAAATTATATTTGGGTTTTATAATTTTTTCAAAAAAAATTATGGTTGGGTTTTATATTTTTTTCCTAAAAAAAATGTATGGGTTTTTTTTATTTTCTCCAAAATGGTCTCTGGGTTCTTACGATTTTCTTCCAAAAAATAAAATCATGTCTAGGTTTTTTCATTTTTCCAAAAAAAATATGACTGGTGTCGCTGGTCTGATGGTTTTTTTATTTTTCCTAAAAAACTAATTGGAGGGTTTGATGATTTTTTCCACAAAAATTGTGGTTTCTTGTAGTCAATTTTTGCCTCGTAGTTCTGACTGCAACAGTTTTTGACGACTTTTTAAACAAAATCATGGCTATTTTTCTGAAGCAATGGAGGGCTTGGCAATATTTTTTACAAAATCAGGGTTTCAGTTTTTTGCCAATTTTTTGTCAACAAAAATCAATGCTTTTTGAGAAGCTGATCTCGAAGGGATAGCTTTGTTTCCCAACATCAAGTTAGAAGGATTGTGGCTATCTTGGTCATATCCAAAAATTTTGCAAAATCAAGGAGGGTCTCTACAGTACGCTCATGCCATAGAGCATTCTGAAAGAAGGGGGCAGCCTTCTACACATTCGTGACCAAAAGACATGCAAATTATGTCCTCTGTAGGGTAGTTAGCACAATGACCATTAAGAGAGGATATTAAAATAATATTGTAATGTTTATATAATGGTCATTATAGTTGGTTTAGGAAGTTTCATTTTTTGCATCTTGTTAACAAGTGTTTCATTTAGAAACATCCTCTTGTAATCTTTTATAAATAGTCTTTCATCTCTTTTGTATATATCTATTTATAATAATAGGGACAACCCAGAAACTCGGAAACATGGACCTTGTTGTCCCATAGTATTAATGTTTGAGTTTTAATAATTTGTTTGACTTCAACTCTCATGTGAACTCTCAATTTAAATTATTTAACACAAACATTATTTGTTAACGTTCTATAATGCATATTAGCATGCTTTATCCATGTTTTCATATGAATATTTGAAAATTTCTTATATATTTTAAATTTTCCCTATTTGTATATAGCTGTCCCCTTTGTCCCCTAAAATGGTAAAAACAAATCCATCCCGGAAACCCATTTCCCCGTCCCCCCATCCCAGAAACTCAGGGTTATCAAGGTTTGTTGTGATTTCTTGAGTCTAGGGTTTGCCGCAATTTCATTTCCAGATTGTTGTTGTGTGAAATAGATATCTCAAAGTCAAAATAACTAATAAAGAAAAAGCCAACTATATAAAGGAATTTTATGATCATCTGAGCGGGAGAATGGGCGGGAGGTGCAGTTTGAATTCAGGGGTTTCTAGGAATGCCAAAGGGCATTCTAGCGAGACATCAAACAACTCAGACAATGAGGATGGAGATGATAACGTTGAGGTTTTGTTTTTTGGCTCGTGGGCAGTTGGTGGCTGCCTTTCTCATGCAATTTGGGCCCCTATTAGTGTGCTTTTTGTGGCGCTTCAACCTGCTTTCTTCGTCGATTGTCTTTGGCGTGTTTTGTTGTGTTCAGATGGGGCATTTTGGCAAGAGTGGCGGGTGAATAGTGGCTATGGAACGGTTGTTTGGGATTGGCCTTGGTACGCCGTGGGAGACCTCCTTTCTTTCTACCCCCTTTGTCGTTCCTGCTTAGTGGCCCTATTGTGTGGTGGCTTTGGTGGTTACCGTGTGTTGCTCTTGGGCATGTGTGGGTGTATAGTAAAGATCCCCCTTGCAATTCTTGTGTTTGGATCCTTTCTTGGATGCTCTGAGTGTTGTTCAAGGTGCTTGCAGCGAGGTGGAGGTCCTTATCATTTCCTAGTTGGCATAGACTTTGGCAGATTGTTCTGTGGGATCTGCTTTCCCGTTTGGTTGCTTCTTTCTAGGTTCCTACATTCAAGGGTGGCTCTGGTTTGCAAGGTCGTTGGGGGCCCCATCTCTTTTGGCTTGTGCTGGAGCGAATGTGGCTGCCTTTACTTTGTTCAATGTTGCGGTTTGTGCCGGAAGAGTGTTTCAATTTTTTTGGGTTGGTTTCTCCTGCCTTGGTACTTCCTTTCTAGGGTGAGGCCGCTCGGATTCATGCTTCTGTTTCTAAGCCCTCTTGTGGCTTCTTTTTGGGATTTCTCTATTGTGCTTCACGGTATATCTTTGGGGTTGCTCTGTTGTGCTTCACGATATATCTTTGGAGAGTCGTCTTTCTTTTTTGGGGTCTTTCAAGATCTCTATTGCTGCCTATGCGTCAATGTTGATATTTTGTGAGGCTTTCTTTTGTTGTCTCTCTTCTCTCCCTTGTTTAACTCCTATAATTGTGGAGCTATTTCCTACAGAGGTGGGGAGGTGTCTTGTGACTATGGGATGGGTTTGGCTCTCTATCCTTTTCTCACCCTCTTCTACTTGTCCTATTGAGGTGGTGGCATCTTCTATTGAGGTGGAAATCTGTCGTATAGGAGAGGTTGGATGGAGTTGTTTGGGTGCTTTTCTCTTCCATGGTTGCTTGATATGGGAGTTGGATAGAGGTTGGCTTCTCTTTCTAGATGTCTCTTTCTCCTCTGTCCCTACTGAGGTGAGTAGCTCTTATATTGAGGTTGAGAGGGTGTTCAAGGATGTGTTGGGGATGTGCAGATCAAGATCCACTGATGACAGCTTTCTCTTGGTTTTGGGTACCAACACAAAACCCAATCTTAAGGTTGAGGGAGCCTTCCAAAACCCTTGGCATATCCTCTTGGTTTGTGATTCCAGTAAGTGTTTATGTTATTACCAACCGATTACTGAGAGGGGGGCGGCTGAATCAATAAGAACTATTTTCTACTATAACTTCAATCTTGTTTAATACTTCTTGTAATCTAAGCAAAGTGTGAAACAAACATTCATAACTGTAAAAGAAGTACACAGATCAACACAAGATATATACGTGGAAACCCTCGGTTACAAGGAAAAAACCACGGTGAGACAAAGCTCACAACTTCACTACTGCAGAATGACGGTGCCCTATTAGGAGCTTACAAAACACTTGTTAGAGTGCTACCCGGTTAAGGGATTTGGTAGAAGATTGGTTAAGATCTTAACTCTGTTAGGAGTTGCCTGGTTAAAGGACTTTTAACATCAACAATGATGTTACCCTGTTAGGGGATTTTACAAAGAACCAATTAGGTCCACCCTGATAAAGGGATTTTAACTTGCTTTCACACTTTACAAAAGCAATGATCTTCTATGACACTGATTGTCTGATAAGATCATACCTATTGATCTCTTCCCGATTTGCCTGGCCGTTGAATCTTTTCTGCCCCTTTGCCTTTCACCTCTGGTGACTGTCATTTGTACGCAGATGTCTCTTCACTGCTCTGTTTTCTCAACAGTTCTCAACAACCTTGTTTCTTGCGTCCTATGACCTGTATTTATACAAGAGTTCACCTTAAAGAAACCCTTAACTCATAGAACCGCCAGGCTGTAAACTCAACAAGAAATCATGCAACTAGCAAAAAGCTACGCGTTGTGATCTGAACTTTACCTTTAAAACATGCGTAGAAATAAAGCTAACTCCCGTTAAAAAGCTAACTCTACTTCAGAGCGGTGGATGTCCCGTATAATCCAGTTTTAACTCAAACTACTCCGCAGAATCCAGATCGGATCTTTATGCAATTAGACCAGTACATCCTATACTCGGTTCATCTTTGTATCCACTTATAAGACCGGTATTGAATACATAAATCAGTCTACCGGTGCTTACATCTACCGGTACACACACTCTAATTCTTGTCTACTGGTATCTTCTAAGTAGTGTGCGTGACCGGTGAGCCCTTACCGGTGCATGGTGTTTGTGAATTTACACTAATGACAACTTAAATTGCTAACAATCTTCCCCTTTGTCATTGGTGGCAAAACCATACACAAAACCATACTCACTTACTTGTGACAATTTATACCTTGGTCTTGTAGACTTTGCTTCCCTCTGTAGCACACTTCCCCTGTCTGAGTGCTCCGGTGATTGAGTGACTGAAACTGTTTTGTCTTGTTCCTGTTCTGTTCTGCTCTTTCCTCTGTTGTTTGAGTCCTGCTCTGCTTCCCATTTCCCTTTCTATATCCTTAGCTTTCTACTGCTTCTTCTTCCCCTTTTTGCCTCCATAGGACAAAGGATTATGCTTCTCTTCACATTTGAAGTTTGGTGAAGATATCCTTATAAATTGTTTTGGCAGAGTGAAGGAATGGTGCCCACTGACCGGTTACATATCTATGTTCTTTTGGGCTGCCTTAAGAGAAACAATGATGTTCTCCATATCTTCCACAGTTTTGTAACCCGGTTCATTGATCAGAGCTTCTATAGAAGTAGCAGTTTGGTGCATGATGTCAAATGTTGGGGCCAGAAACATCTAAAATCCAATGATGTCTTGGATTCTCTTGTTCTCCTCTTCAACTATCTTTCTCAGTATTAGAGTCAAACTTGTCTTTTCTCTGTTGTAAGTAGTTGCAGTTTTGTTCTTAATATCAAACTGAGAGGACAAGGCTCTAATCTCCTCTGAGGCCTTTGCTGATTTCTCTGAAAGATCTTGCAAAAATATTTCAAAGTTTGAAGTTCTGCCCATCAAACTTCTTGCCACTTGAAGTTGTTGTTGAAGCATTCTAAGGTTGGTTGACACATTCACCTTGATTTCTTCAACCTGTTTGTGAAGAATCTCCACTCTTTTCTTCTCATAGTGGTCAATTGCCACTGAACTGGATCAGTTAGATCCTCACCGATAGTTAGTGCCAGAGCTTCCAACTGATCGATGACCAGTTCATCTTCATCTATGTCAGCATCTGGTACAAAGTTGGACAGAATGTTCTTTACGGTGGTCAGGATCATGTCCTGTTTTCTTTTGGTCAACCCTTTTAGCTGCCTTGTTGACATCTTGCTGATGTCCACCACTGTATTGGTGACCTTACTCTTTTTTGGCTTCCTTCTCCTCGGCAAATGACAGCTTCCTCTTAGATGAGGAGCTTGGTATGTCTGCTTGTTCCTGTTGCCTTTTCTCTTGCTCTGGTTCAGCTTGCTCAGTGTGGACTGGGATTTCTTCCTCTTGTCCCTTATTCTCTTCATCTCCCTGTTGAGTTTTATCTTGTAGTGGCACCTCTTCTTCAGGTTGATCTTCCTTGGCAGGTGCCTCTGCCTCATTCTAAACTTCTTCTGGTGGCACATTAACTTCAACCCCCTGTTCTTGTTGAAGTTGCTCTTCCGATGGGACTTCTTCTGTGAGCTTCTCTTCAGCAGTATGGAGTTCTCCCACAGGTATTTCACTTCCTATCTCCTATTCAATATTCATTTGTTCACCAGATGTGAACTCCTCTGTTTGAACATTGTCCTTTCTGGTAGAAGGTTCTTCACCAGTGGTGAATCTGACCGGTGGTGCTTGTAATTGTTCATCTTGATCCTGAGGACCTAAATTGTTCAGGGTACTAAAATCATAATTTTGCCAGAAATCCAAAGTCGTTTTGTAGACCTCATTTTCAAATCTATGTATTATCTAGGCAACTCTATACTTTGTGTCTAGGTTCATTGCTGCTTCCTCTAGTAAAAGCTTTGTTCTTTCTTCACTATTCCAGGTCTGACTTTTAATAGTGTTTCCCTATTGATCCTTGTGTTAGTGCCTAGACCGGTCCTCCATTTATTCTGAAGCCTAGAATTTGATTCCGGTGGAAACTAAGACCTGTAGTCCCTTGGAGTTTTGTGAAAGTCCAAAAAAGTTTCCAATATAGCTACAATTACTGCCTGCTTATCATCTTCTTCTAGCACACTATGCCACTTAGCAGCATTGTCTATTATACCGAAGTCCATTACTTCATCAACTATATCATTGACTGACATAGGTTTAGTGTTACCTTTGCTCAGAGAGATGAGAACGGCTGGTCGTGCAGGCTCGTTGCTCTTGTCATCGGTGATGTCGATGAACGGTACTATGGAGCTCTTTTCTTTGACAGGTGCTTCCGCTCCAAGCACTCCTTTGCCTTTACCAGTGTCAGGGACCAATTGAACTGTGGCTCTTTGGCATTCTTCCTCAGCTTGTTGCTGGGCCTGAAGAAGTTTGGTCCACATCACTACTCCTTCCTCATGCACTTTCTCAGCTTCCCCAATAAGCATGAGACCGATCCTCCTTTTTGTTAAGAAGGATTGCTGATGTAGTTCGGCCTGTTCGATGGCTTCTTCCAGAGTAAGGTGGTTCTGAACCTCTAGAAGAGCACGTATCCTCAACTCCTCTCTTTCCATTGAAGCTTTCCATCTAGCTTCTATTATTTCTAGGAGATCCTTAGGTACAGTCTTGTGAAGTTCATTAGGATGTAGATTGAATTTATGAAGGTAGAATACTATCGCTTCTTCAATTTTCCTTTTGTCTTCATCATTGCTTAATTCGTACCTTCTTCCCACTTGTCCTAACCTCCCTGTATCCTTTATTCCTGCTACTAATCCATCAATATCTTGTCTTTTTGGTCTTGGTTCAGGTTCCTTCACCAATTTGCTTGAACCCCTCTTTCTTTTGATTAAGGGAACTGTATCTTTTGAGTCTGACACCTCTTGTTCTGCTACCTGGGCACTGGATACCGGTTTTGTCTTCTTCTTTTGAGCCTTGGGTTGCTCTGTTGTCGGTTTCTTCTTTGGTGTGGGGGTCCTTTTCGTGTAGACAATTTTGATCGGTGCCCTCTTCTTCAGATTCTCTTGAATCTCTAAGAATGTACCGAACTGGTAGGCAATGAGATCCAGATTTGCTTCATTTAGGGCATCAGCATATGCCTTAGCAATCTTCGAAGTGATCTCATACCCTAGCTTAGGAGCATATACTTCTCTTGGTTCCACTGCATGAATGATGCAGTTATCGGTGGTAACCAGAAAGCATACATCGTCCTTGTATAGGTCAACAATAGTTCACGACACCCTCTCTCTTGCGTGCATTTTTAATTGAAATGCCTCAAAGTGTTCAGTGATCACACTACCTAACTGGTTTCACAATTGATTGGTCATCTCGCTTATTTGATGCATAACCGGTCTATCGGTCTTCCATGCAACCTTTCCAACTCTCGGGAAAAAGTTGGAGTAGTAGAAGTAGAGACATACCAGAAGGGTCCCGTACTTCATTGATTTCTTCTTCACGACTCCAAGCTTCTACATATTTTCAAATATTTGGCTTTGGAGCATTGCACAAATGTCGTATTGGGCATTATCGTGCATTATCCGGTGTGCGGTGTGAATTGCTCTACCCGGTATGCTATTTAAATTGCTTGACTGAAAAATCTTGTAGCCAAGTACAACAAACGCAAAATGGACTCCATCATCCTCAATGTCATTCACGATCATAAGTCGACCATCAGATCTTGACTTAGTTTATTGACGACAGCATTGAAGATGGTCCTTAAGGTTAGTGCTTCCCCTTGGTTGTTGTATCCGGTCACTCTATGCAGATCGCCTTTGGTGATCTGATTGCATGCACCTCTAGTGAGCTAGAAACCCAATTCGTGAAGACGACTAAGAACTAGTCAAATTAGGTCTTCCTGGAAGACGGTTGGGTAGCATACTCCATGGATAAGTCCAGATGATATTAGCTTGGCATACTTATCTGGAAGTCTCCCTTCTTCACACAATGACAGGTACTCGCCTTGAATATACGTTTCACCCAACTCTTCCTGTTTGGCGTGAATGAACGCCGTGACATCTTCGGTTAAGAAGACTCCTTCTGGTACAAACGAGAGCGCACCAGCCATGTCGTTCTCTCTGTTTTGAATCGGCAAAATGTTGTATGCTAGCCTGTCCTCTTGATTTCCCTTGATCAATTTTACGGTAGAAGATGATGAGGCCATTGCGAACAGTTGATTTACAAAACGAAGCTTCGATCGGTCAAACAGATAATCACTCACGATGATCAGAGCGCAAGAATATTACTCATAAAAATTCGTTAATCTCAATGAAAGCAAAGTAAAAATGATGACTAATTCTTCTTTCTTTTATAGGGTTAGGTCATAACGGTAATTACCAAACGGTAACTATTTGTTAAACGGCTACAGTAATAAATGCCTTACCTAACTTTTCTTTCCGTTTTTGCCAACTGGTTATCTGGCTTTTTCGGTTTGGCAAACCCCGGTTGATTACTTCTTACCTGTCTGGTTGTCCTTGTAGACTAAGTGAGTCTGATTCTCACCAGTCTTACCGGGAACGGTAGATGGTCTACCGATTCCCTCTAAGCCTTTACGACTCAGTTTGTTGAAGAGATATCACCATCTGCAGATGATGATCTTTCCTCTGACTTCTCAGCGGAGCTCTTTGATTCCTTTTTGAACCAAATCTGTCTGACTGTTTTACCAGTCTTCTCTTCCTTACTGATCTTCTCATTTGAGGGTGAGATCTTTTCTTCCAGTTTGACCGATTGTTTCCTTATGTTCTTGGATCGGTTCCTGCAGTCTTTTGCTAAGTGTCCAACTTTGTTGCAGTGAAAGCAGACTACCTCGGTTGCCTTCCATGGGTTCACCCTTCTTGGGTTGGGTGAATTGCTCCAAGAGTCATTGTGACTGTGCATCCCACAATTTGTATAGTTGGCTATGCTCCGGTTCTTGATTTTCTTGGTGTATACCGGTCTTGGGGATCTGAATGCCATAGTCTTTGATCTGCATTCTTCGGCCTTGTGTCCAAACTTATTACACGCATAGCAGTATCCCTTGAAGCTTCCCTGCTTCCACTGGACACCAATGTGGGGCTGGACCAGCATTCATTGATCTTGTGGCCAAACTTGCAACAGTTCTTGCAGTAGCTGTTGTTTGGCTTTACCGGTGCATTCCTGCAGTTGATTGTTCTATGACCCGATTTCCCACAATGATTACAAGAGGTGTTAAGAGTTTTCTTACCTTTTTGAGCCAGCGGCTTCTTCTTATCCTTCTTGCTTGTCTTTGCTCCAAAAGATTCACCAATTTCTTTGGTGTCATTACCGGTGAATCCAAGACCGGTGTGATCTTTGTGCTTTCTTTGAGCTTTAAGTTGCTCATCAAGCTTGACCAAGCTCTCTTTGTATCTTCTCAGGGTTTCATTTCTTTCTTCAAGTTCTTTCATTTGTTCCTTCAATTGATACAATTCCAGTGCCAGTCTTTTGCATGCCGCATCCCTATCATGCCAGCCTTTCTGCATGTTGGTGTTTTCTTGGGTGACAATCTACAAGTCTTCTTGAAGTTGCAGAATGATAAGCTCATTTGCTCCTACAGTGTCCTATGCCCGATTCCTTGCTTTTTCAGAGGCTGTTAAGGATTTGACCGCTGTGTTTCTTTCATCTTCAGCTCTTCTCTTTTTCTCAATTAGTTCAGTCATCCTCAAGGCATTATCCTATTGTTCCCTCTTAAGGTTGGAGATCTGATCGGTCAAGATCTAGTTCCTCTCCATAAGCTCAGAGACTGCTTCCTTAGCTTCATCAGATCCACTCTACCCAGAGAGTTCATCAATGGTTTCATTGCTCTCATTCAACTGTAGAGCCAGCTCCTTCCCTTTTGCAAGTGATCTCCTCAGTCTATTCTCCAGAGAGGCATAATGTCGTTGGCTTCCTCTAGCTATTTCTGATACCGATAACCCTCCATGATCTTTCTCTCAAGCTGTTAGACTTTTAAGTATAGAGAACTTGGCTCTGATACCAATTGTTATTACCAACCGGTTACTGAGAGGGGGGGGTGAATCAGTAAGAACTATTTTCTACTATAATTCCAATCTTGTTTAATACTTCTTGTAATCTACGCAAAGTGTGAAACAAACATTCATAACTATAAAAGTACACAGATCAACACAAGATATGTACGTGGAAACCCTCGGTTAGAAGGAAAAAACCACGGTGACACAGAGCTCACAACTTCACTACTGCAGAATGAAGGTGCCCTGTTAAGAGCTTACAAAACACTTGTTAGAGTGCTACCGAGTTAAGGGATTTGGTAGAAGAGCGGTTAAGATCTTAACTCTATTAGAAGTTGTCTGGTTAAATGACTTTCAACATCAACAATGATGTTACCCTGTTAGGGGATTTTACAAAGAACCGATTAGGTCCACCCCGATTGATGCAAGGCAGGAAGCAAAAGGGGCCAAAGGATGGCGCACCCTAATGATCCAAGCTTGCAACACACATGCGGAAGCAACAAACAACAAGAGAGAGAAAGAATGCCAAATCCTTCAATTATTATTATCATCAATTTGAATCATACATGCCAAGTTGTAAGGCCTTCCCGGTTAGGGCCAGATATTACAATGAATACAGAAGTCCTCAAACATGCGAGGATCTGCTACAAATTCCAATTCTAATGCCTTCTATCTTCTATCAAAACTGACTCCTAAACTACAACAAAACATCGACATTTATACACGAAGCTACCAAGCTGAGTCGGCCTTCAGATCCACAATTAACGGAAGTAACGGTCAAATCTGGGACCACACACTTCCCAATGATGGATTCCAGCATTAATTCCGCGATCCAATATAAATGCACAAGTCGGCCACAACAGGAAACAAAACTAAACCCGTCGATAAGCAAGATAACCGAGCAGGAGACAGACAACGCCGAGCGCCAGTGAAATAACCGACCGCTGAGGAGATAACCGACCACACTCGGTAACCAAAGGAAATCAACCAACTACCGACCAACTCGGTCAAAGCAGAAATCGAGCAACACAGACAAAACTCAAATTCTTTTTGGTGACATAGGATTGCCAAGGACCCGAGATGCTCCTGCATCAGACACCTGGGGTTATTTTGAAATGATTCTCAGAATCATTTGGTAGGTCTAGTCCGAGCTGCATCCAACTCAGACTGTGAAATCCAAGAACTGTCTTCCATCGGTCTATTCTTCCACTTAACCAGATATTCCATGTACTGTTTTCCTCTTGCACTTTTGCCAACTCTTTCCTTCAAAATCTGTTCAACTTCATGATTCTGCTTCTTAGGATATTCTGTCGGTACTGTCACTTCTTCATCAGGTTCATGATACTCATACAAATCAGCAATGTTGAAAATCAGTGATATGTCCATGTCATCAGGTACCTCAATCTCATGCATTTCCACTGTCAAATTTCCTCAGAATCTTGCAAGGTCCAAACTTCTTCATCTTCAGCTTTCCATATGTTCCAACAGGAAACCGGCCTTTCTTCAAATGAACCATCACTTCATCACCAACATCAAAAGTCTTATGTCTTCTCGATCTATCAACTCTGTCTTTGTATTTTTTATTATTGTCTTCCAGCTTCAACTTCACATCTTCATGCAATGTCTTCATGTACTCAGCAAATTTTAGTCCTTCAGCACTTTTCTTATTCTCGTCAGCAATGTCTCTCAAATCAGATATTCCTCTCGGTTGTGTGTCATTCACAATCTCAAATGGTGTCTTTCCAGTACTCCTATTCATTGAATTGTTATATGCAAACTCTACTTGTGCCAACACAGAATCTCAATTACTCGGTGTGTCTCCAACTAAACATCTCAAAAGATTTCCCAAACTTCTGTTCACAACCTCAGTCTGTCCATCGGTTTGTGGGTGAAATGTAGAACTATATTTCAATTCAGTGCCAAATTTCTTCCAAAGTGTTTTCCAAAAATAACCAACAAATTTACTGTTTCGGTCAGAGATAATACTCCTCGGTAATCCATGCAATCTGACAATTTCCTTAAAGAAAAGATCTGCTACATGTACTACATCTGATGTCTTTCTACAAGGTATAAAATGTGTCATCTTAGAAAATCTATCCACAACAACAAATATTGAATCATTACCTCTTACTGTCTTCGATAAGCCAAGAACAAAGTCCATACTGATATCAATCCAAGGTTTCTCAGAAACAGCAATCAGTGTATACAATCCAGTATTCTGACTTACTCCTTTTGCAACTTGACAAATTCCACAACTTTTCACAAATTTCTGAACATCTTTATACAACTGCGGCCAATAGTACTTCTCCTTAAGCAAATTCCATGTTTTATCAATACCAAAATGTCCAGCCAAACCACTACTATGTTTCTCTTTTATCAAATTAGATCTCATACTCCTCTCGGTATACACAACTGAATACCTTTGAACAACATACCTTCCTGAATGAAATATTCATCCCATTTAGAGTCTTGTTGATCTGAAATAGGTGCTCTGCACTTTCTCCATGGCTCAGAAAAATCAGGGTCATTTTCATACAAACCTCTCATCTCATCAAAACCAAGAACTTCAATTTTCATCTCGGTCATCAAAGATCTTCTACTCAATGCATCAGCAACTCAGTTAGTGACTCTGTTAACTCCAGAATTTGCCCCCTAGAACTAAGCACCTAAATACTTAGAAATTCTGGAGAACATTGGGACAATCACAAGTTTGTGGGTAAACTATGAGGGTGACTGAACCTCCGGGTTCTAGGCCGGTTCCTATTTGATGTTGTGTGATGCTCTACCTAAACTATTGAAAATTGTAAACTCATAAGGAAAAGGGATAGGAAGTACAAAATGAGGGTTATCTAAACCTAAAAGGTGATGCACCAAATCAAGATAAAGGATTTGAAACTTTAACTACACAATGATGGGAAATACAATCAACTGTAAGATACAAGCTTTGATGAAAACTCTCTGCATAAAAATGTTTCATAAGAAGGCTTTAATGAATAATATCAAAAAGATGTAAACCACAATCAATATTATTCCATTAAGTTGCACAATTTATGACCTATGCATAGCAATTTTTACTAACTCAAACAGGTGCAGAAATGAGACATAAATTTAAAGGTTTTTTAGGAAAACACAAGAAATAAACATCAATCACCAGCTTTGCACACTACAAATGAGTCCCAAAGTAGATCAAGCTGTTGTATTATGCCGTCAAAGGCCCGAAAGCATCAACTCCAAAGATACAATCCAGAAAATGAGCACACAAAGGACACTGAAATGTCACAATAGTCTTCTCTCTCTCCAAAACTGAACCCCTCAAATGACAAAGGAGATCCAATATAAAGGAAAAACTGTCACCTAAAAAGTCCAGATAGTCTAAAAGACTTGTCTGTCAAGTGACTATAAATGACTACTCCAGTTTGGCCATAACAGCCCCTAAAAAGACTCCAATGACTCATAAAAGAGTCCAGCTTTGCAACAAACATCCACAACATGTCAAAAAGACACATCACCTTCATAGACCTAGTCACATTTTGACTTTTCAACTCCTTATTTCCCCAAATCCGAAAATGGACTTCATCATTTGAAACTAGATTTGCATTTTAAATAATTAATTAATTGATTTATAATGTCATCAATTAATCATTATTTTAACAATGTTTGCAAAAATAAAAAATAAAAGTAACTCTTTTAACAAATAATAAATAATATAACAATGTATTACTTAATTAAGTAATACATTATTATAATATTTAGTATTTGTGAAGCAAAATATGAGTTATTTTATTTTTTGATTAAGTTTCACAACTTATAATAACAAACACCTAAATAATAAAATAATATAACATTTAACCTAAATGATATATTATTTCACTACCTAAGTACTTATTAGAAAAAATATTGGTAATACATTTTTTTTAAAAGCCTTAAAAAAAAAATCCGAACCAAGACTTAGTAATCGGATTTCAAAAAAGACTTAAAAACAAAACATATGAAGACTTGACCTAAAAGCCAAATACCATGAAAGACATTCATTTGCAACATTGTTTTTGCAAAAAGAAATCGGCAGCGGCTGAGGGTTTTGAAACCCTAGGAAAGTGCTGAGGAAAAATGAGAAGACTGCTGGTTGAAGCCGCAAATTTTGTTGGAAATCACTGTGTTTGCTTGAATTTGAGGCGCCATCTGTAGTTTGACTTGTTGTTTCTAGCTTTTCTTCAGCATTCAAAGCCGCCATAACTGGATTACTCAGAATTCTTGTTAACGTGTGCTGCCTATAGCCGCTTTTCCTACTTGCAACATCAAGTTTCCTTGATGTATTTGACTTCTAGAGCCACCATCTGCTGGGTAAGGACTATCTCTCGCCATTTTTTCCTGATTGTTTCAAAATCATGTGTATTTTCTCTGCTATTTCGATACAACATTTGTATGTGTCATTTTTCGTGCCTTTGCTGCTATTTTCTAGGAACAATATTTCATTATGGCTTATCAAAGAAAGAAACCCACGAAAATATGAGTTCAAAACACCATGTTGTTGATTTAAACTCTGTGCATTTACTGTTTGGAATACTGAGGCTATTTTGTCTTTGAGCTGGACTTCTCTTCCTTTGTTTTACTACGTTTGATAAAAATCTGTTGCTTTGAGAAATAGATCTCTGAGAACTGAAAACTTGTTATGACAGTATGGCTTTGAGAAGAGAAACCCGCTTTACATGCTCTGTTGTATGCCTTAAAATATGTCTCTTTTTTTTTTTTTTCCTTTCTGGGGTTTTAATGCCGCTGCCAATTTATGGCTTTCATAACAAAGCTTGAGCTTGTCCTTTCCTTCACCCACCTGTTGAAAGAAATTCTGAAAAGAAGATTCCCATTACTATGCTAAAGCATTTCTTGATGTGAAACCAGCCTCGTGAACATTTATGGGCCCTATCATAATCTCCCATGATTGTGCTTGCTTTGTTTTTGGACTTGATTCTCTCTGCATCATTGCATGCTTCTCCTTTCTCAACTGTACTTTGCCTATTCTTGAAAAGCTGCCATACTATGATAACAGGTTCATTTGAAAATTGGTTTTCAATTCTGACTTAATGCTGCAAATATCTCAATGAAACTTATTTGATGTACATTAGTTTCATTGAGATTTTTGCAGCACAAAGTATGAAACTAAAAAGCATCATAAAATTCTCTGGCTGGAAAATATTACAGAATCATCTGGTAATGTGAGATAAAAGGTTTCAAGTATCAAACTGTCCCTTTAAAATCTCATGCTGATTTAGAACATACTGCAACTGGCTCTATTACAAAAGGTTTCAATGCTAAGAAAAGCACGTCCCTTTAATGCTTCATATCATAAATACTTGCAATATCTACAGCATTGATTACGGTGTATCTCCCTTTCATTTCCCTGTCCTATCAATAAAAGTTTGTTTACAAGGTTCGAGCACAGGCTCGTGACACCTATAAACAAACTTCTATTGACTCTGAAAAGCTCACTACAAAATAACTTTCAGCTTGATAGTGAATATTGCTTACTTTCTTTTGATTTGAAATACATCAACAGATAGCATATGTAGTGGTAGCTTAGGATATTCAGTCATTGTTTAGATCCTTCGGGATCTAACATCACCTTTCTTTCATTTTTTCAGAAGCCAAAGAACTCAGAGGCTAGGAGCTGGATGAAGAACAACGCTGCGGGATACATAACCAGTCAAAGCATAAAAGGCAATGACTGGTTATTTCTAACCTCATTTCTTTTCCATAAAACATATTCTATCTATTTATGCATTTCTATTTTACAAAATGAAAGTTAGTAAGCTATACTCACGGCTTGTGTGAGATCTTTTCCTTCAGCATTTCAAATCATTTCATCAGATGTATAGTAAAAATTGTACATATCAGTTATGATTTATACAGTGAACATTGTCCTTCTTTGCTCAGAATAGAAATGATTTTGAAATGGAAATGAACTGAAACAATTGCATGAACAGCTTATGAATTCTTATACAATGTTACAATAAAACTAAACTTCAGCATGTATAGAACTTTAGTAACATACTCCACTCTTATGTTTTATCACAAATGTATAGCTCTGCAAATACTCAACCCATTTCATATGTCTCTAATTCAACTTATTCTGACTACCCAAATATTGTAAAGCCTTATGATTAGTATACAACACAAATTCACTCGGTATCAAATAATGTCTCCATTTCTTCAGTGCTTGAACAATAGCATAGAATTCTTGATCATACACAGAATATTTCCTTCTAGCATCATTCAACTTTTCACTAAAGAAAGCAACAGGTTTACCTTCTTGACTCAACACAGCTCCAATTGCACTTCCACTTGCATCACATTCTACTTGAAATACTTTACTGAAATCAAGTAATGCCAAAATAGGTAATTCCGCAACCTTCTGCTTCAAGTTCTCAAAACTTCTGTTAGCTCCATGTGTCCACTTGAATTCTCTTTTGTCTCCTCTCATAGTCTCAATCATAGCATTACAAATTGAACTAAAATTCCTTATGAACTTTCGGTAAAAACTCACCAAACCATGAAATGATCTTACCTCAGTAGCATTCACAGGTGTAGGCCAATTCAAAATAGCTTCAACCTTTTCAAGATCCATCTTCAAACCATCAACTGAAATAACAAATCCCAAATACACAATCTCTTCTTTCATGAATGAACACTTTTTCAGATTTATCAGCAACTTTTCCTCTTTCAATCTCTGCAAAACTTGTCTAACATGCAACAAATGTTCTTCTCTGGTCTTAATGAATATCAGAATATCATCAAGATATACAATCACAAATTTACCTAAGAATTTCTTCAAAACTTCATTCATCAATCTCATAAAAGTACTTGGTGCATTAGTTAAACCAAAGGGCATAACCAACCACTCATACAAACCTTCTTTTGTCTTGAAAGCAATCTTCCATTCATCACCTTTTCTGATTCTGATCAGATGATACCCACTTTTCAAATCAATCTTTGTGAAATACTTTGCTCTAGTCAAACTGTCCATTATGTCATCCATTCTCGGTATAGGAAACCTATACTTCACTGTTATGTTATTGATTGCTCTGGAATCAGTACACATTCTCCATTCTCCATTCTTCTTCAATGGCAATACAGCAAGTACTGCACAAGGACTCAAACTTTCTCTGATCAAACCTCTCTCCAGCAACTCTTGAATCTGTCGGTTCAATTCCTGATTCTCGGTAGGTGTCAACCGATGAGGTGCCTTATTCGGTAAACTAGCTCCAGGGATTAGATCCATACAATGATCAATGCTTCTTTTCGGTGGCAAACCATCAGGTACATTATCAAAAATGATATCACTGTACTCGGTGAGTAACTTATCAATCTCCACAGGGACATTATCCTCTGTTTTCCTACTCAGCTTATTAAGAGTCACAGCAAAACATACATCATTCCTCTTCAAAGAATTAACAAACTTTCTTCCTTCCATCAAGCAAACTTTCACAGATGTGCAAACATTACTAACAGGTTCTTCCATCAATGGTAACAAGATTTGTTTCTTACCATCAGCCACAATAGTATACTTATGCAATCTCCCATCATATATAGCATGTCTATCATATTGCCAAGGTCTACCCAACAGAATATGACAACAATCCATAGGCATGATATCACACAACACCTTATCATAGTACTTTCCAATCTACAAATTCACATAACATTGTTCACTTACCAGGAGTGTATGCTCATCTTTGATCCATGAAATCTAATAGGGCTTTGGATGTACCAACCTTTCCAACTGCAATTTTGTGACCATCTCTTCAAATGTCAGGTTCTCTAAGCTACCACTGTCAATGATTACCTTCCAAACTTTGTCAGAAACTCTACATTTGGTCTTGAACAAACTTTTCCTTACCAGATCTTCCTTCTTGCTTTCATTCCACAGTGCTCTCCTTACCATCAAGTTATTTTCTTTCTCAGGTTCATTCGGTGACTCTTCTTGCACCAAAGCATTTTTACTACTACCAGCCTTCTTACTAGCTTGTGTACATTCGAAAGATCTATGTCCTTCCTCTCCATAGTTATAACAAGTTCCTCAGAAACTTCCTCTGCCATATCCACCTTAGTAGTTACTACCTCTGCCTCTAGAACTTTCACCTTTCCACTCGGTCTTGCCTTTGTCCAGATTTGTCTTTTTTGGTTCAGATCTACCAATTTCACCATTAGATCTACCTCTTCCTCTAGGGAATCTACCACCTCAACCTCTCTGTCTTTGTTCATGTCTCTTGTTCAATTTCTCCTCGGCTTTCAAAGCAAATTGATAAGCCTCTTCAATGTTCTCCAATTTGACCATACTAATTTCCTCTTGGATGGAAACCCTCAAACCATTCAGGTATCTGCCGATTCTCTCCGCATCATCTTCATCATGTCCAGATCTGATATCTAATCTATAGAATTCCTCAGTATACTCTTTTACCAAGCTATCTTTCTGCCTTAAACTTTGCATTCGCCGAACTAGGTTAATCTGATAATCACAAGGTAAGAACTTTCCTTTCAGTTTGTTCACCATTTTACTCCATACCTTGATTTTGTCTTTACCTTTCCTTTTTCTATCCATCTACAGATGTTCCCACCATAAGGATGCATGACTTTTCAACTTTGTGCTTGCAATCTTCACCTTCTTATCCTCAGGGATATTTTCATATTCAAAATACTTTTCCATCTCGGTGATCTAGTCCACCAATTCATCAGGATCCAGCTTTCCACTATACTCAGGAGGATTAAAATGTGGTGTTGACTTCAAACTTGTCAAAGCCTTCAAAAATCTTTCTTCGCCTTGATCCATAACAGGAGCAGGTTCTGCATTCGCCTATTTGTAATGTCCCTAGTCGGGACCTTACGTAAATTTCTCATTTAAGCTTTGTGTGAACTAATTTTTTTGTATCTCTTTCCTTAATCATAGATGAAATACTTATACTTCATCAATAATAGATTTGTTTATTTATAATTAATCTTCTTGTTAATTTATATCTTGATATATCGTATTTAATTTATAAGATATTATTGTTTAACGATATATTATGCTTGATTATTATTTATCTTTAATATTTTATATGATATTAAACAACCAAGAATATTGGTTATGTAATGTCCCTTCTTATACTCCTTTATGTGATTCCCTGCAAAACAGACGTCAATACATGATATCACACAAAATATATATGACTCATACTCTACTCTAAGTTAGTAAGGGGGAAATTTGACCCTTAAGGCTGCCTCTAGGTCGGGCTTAATAGAATTCCCGGCTTGAGAGACATTTGCTCCCTCTAAGCAATCGGGCCATCGACACGTCATCCTTAGAGCACTGCCCATAAGAATCTCTTGGAAGCAACTTAATGCATTCCAAGCCTACGCATATGCATATGATTGGTCTTTAGTATATATACTGCCTACATGAGATAATAATCTCGAGACTAGGGAATTGTCTTAATTTCCTCTAGCCCCCTCCAGATACGGGGATCCGTCCGTATCATCCATTGTTGAGATATTGAATCTCGAGACTAGGAAATTATCATAATTTCTTCTAGCCCCCTCCAGATATGAAGTCCATCTTTTAATGAATACTTTATTCATTCTTTTATGGCTCATATCATCATCAATAAACATATATAATAATTTAAATCCACATTAGTAATATAATTGTAAATAATTTCTTCCTTAAATTTTAATACAATTATCCATAAAAGAATACTAATATTCTGAAATTAAATGTACACATAACATATATATCTTCATAAATATATTCTGAAGTCAAAACATAAACATATATATATAAATATATATACATATATATTTATATATAAATACATTCCGAAATTTTAAATACAATATAAATAAATATATATATATATATATAAACATGAATAAACATTTGAATTTATACCTTAGTCTCTGCCGTATGTTGCAGATCGTAACTGAGTCTTTTATTTATATTTCTCTTGACAACCTGTCTTCGTATTTTCTGCTTGTCCCTTATTTGAAACTTACGTGGGCATATGTATACCCGTGTGGGGAGGGGAGTCACGTCCCTCCCACACACAGTCGCACCTTAGTGGTGCGGTTGTTCACACCCTGGGCTGTGAACAGTCGCACTACTAAGGGTGCGACTGTATCACCGTAATACGATGTTTACTCAAACCATTATTTAATAGTTATAACATTTTTTAATGTTTTCATTACTATATAATATATAATATTATTATAATATTTATTATATTGCTTTCATTATAATATTAGAATGTTTAATATATATTATTTATATTAAATTTATGATTAATATAATATATATATTATTTGTATTAAATTAATATATTAAATTTATAATATATTATTTGTTTTTCATTACTATATAATATTATTATAATATTTCATATTATAATATTTATTTTCATTATAATATTAGAATGTTTAATATATATGATTTATATTAAATTTATAATATTTGTAACTTGATTAGAATCTCAACTATTCACTTAATGTTATATAAATTTCTAAGACAATTAACAATGATTTGTTAATACTGTGACTTGGGTATAAAATTACAATTATAAGGAACTTAATCGAGGGTCATCACACTGTTCTTCTTCAATTTCATCATCACTAACATCTTCAAGATGTCTGCCTCTTCTTTGGGCTATTTCTACTGCCTCTAATCGAGCAGCAATTTGTCTTAGCATATCTGCCAATCCTGGATCTGCATCTCGCATCCCACGAACCATCTTGACAAGCCTCTGCAATTGCAGGTCAGATCGCAATCTGCTACCCCACAACAATTCAACTAGGGCTTCAAGAGGAACCTGCAAACCTAGATCTGCAGACCTAGATCAAGATCTAACCTGGCTCTGATACCACCTGACGCAAGGCAGGGAGCAAAAGGGGCCAAAGGATGGCGCACCCTAATGATCCAAGCCTGCAACACACATGCAGAAGCAACAAACAACAAGAGTGAGAGAGAGAGAATGCCAGATCCTTCAATTATTATCATCAATTTGAATCATACATGTCGGGCTGTAAGGCCTTCCCGGTTAGGGCCAGATATTACAATGAATACAGAAGTCCTCAAACATGCGAGGATCTGCTACAAATCCCAATTCTAATGCCTTCTATCTTCTATTAAAACTGACTCCTAAACTACAACAAAACATCTACATTTATACAAAAAGCTACCGAGCTGAGTCGGCCTTCAGATCCACAATTAACGAAAGCAACAGTCAAATCTAGGACCACACGCTTCCCAATGATGGATTCCAGCATTAATTCCGCGATCCAATATAAATGCACAAGTCAGCCACAACAAGAAACAAAACTAAACCCGTCAGTAAGCAAGATAACCGAGCAGCAGACAGACAACGCCGAGCGCCAGTGAAAAAACCGACCGCCCAAGAGATAACCGACCACACTCGGTAACCAAAGGAAACCGACCAACTCGGTCAAAGCACAAACCGAGCAACACAGACAAAACTCAAATTCTTTTTGGTGACACAAGATTGCCAAGGACCCAAGATGCTCCTGCATCACTAATAAAGGGATTTTAACTTGCTTTCACACTTTACAAAAGCAATGATCTTCTATGACACTGATTGTCTGATAAGATCATACCTGTTGATCTCTTCCCGGTTTGCCTGGCTGTTGAATCTTTTTTGCCTCTTTGCCTTTCACCTCTGGTGACTGTGATCTGTACGCAAATGTCTCTTCACTACTCTGTTTTCTCAACAATTCTCAACAACCTTGTTTATTGTGTCCTATGACCTGTATTTATACAAGAGTTCACCTTAAAGAAACCGTTAACTCATAGAACCGCCAGGCTATAAACTCAATAAGAAATCATGCAACTAGCAAAAAGCTATGCGTTGTGATCTGGAGTTTACCTTTAAAACATCCGTAGAAATAAAGCTAACTCCTGTTAAAAAGCTAACTCTACTTCAGAGCGGTGGATGTCCCGTATAATCCGGTTTTAACTCAAACTGCTCCGCAGAATCCGGATCGGATCTTTATGCAGTTAGACCGGTACATCCTATACTCGGTTCATCTTTGTATCCACTTATAAGACCGGTACTGGGTACATAGATCAGTCTACCGATGCTTACATCTATCGGTACACACACTTTGTTTCTTGTCTACCGGTGTCTTCTAAGTAGCGTGAGTGACCGGTGAGCCCTTACCGGTGAATGGTGTTTGTGAATTTACACTAATGACAACTTAAATTGCTAACAGTTTACATTGCCATTAGGAGGCTGGTGTAAGTATCAAGGTTGGGGGAGCCTCTCAAAACCTTCATTTTCTGGTTCTGGGAGCCTTCTTAAAACGCAGCTGTCCAGCTAAGCGTTATGGTTCCATCTCTAGTTTGCTGGACTTTGGTTTGAGGTTTGAAGCAATGTTTTCTCTGCAAATGATTTCCATCTTTCCAGCACATATTGAGGCGGGTCCCTATCCTATTGAGGTGGGAAGGTGTTTTGCTATTAGAGGTGTGAATATCAGATGCTTTGAGGTTGTTGGCTTCAACCTGGTGGTTTTGGGAGCCTTTACAAAACCCAAATTGAAGGTTAGGGGAGCCTGTCAAAACCCCCTTGTTTCTGTTTAGCTTTTTTTGTTTTTATTGTGCATTCTTGTATGGCTGGATGCTGACAGTTTTCAAGGGCCCAATATAGACTGTGGCTGTTTTTAGTTAAGGACCGGGCTAGCTTTGTGTTGCTTGGAATGGGAAGATTGTTGGTTCTTTGATGTTCAATCTTTTGTGGCAATTATAGATTATGGTTTTGGGAGCCATGTTAAAACCCAAGCATTGTAGTTTGGGGAACCATCAAAACCCTATGGATCTCATTGCTTATGAGACTGGCTCACTGATGTAAGGCTTTGGCCCCTTGTGGAGTTCCTTTGGGCAGCTGATGCTTTAGATGATATGTATTTAATGGCTGTTGTCTATTTACTAGCTTTGGGCTGGTTCTGGGCTGCTGTTCCGTAAATGCTTTATTTTGTTGCAGCTTCTCATCTTAGTGGGGTTCCAAATTCCTCAAAATCTGATCGTAATGGGTTTCGGGACCCCATTAAAACCTATTTTTCCTTAATCAAAAACTAATAAAGAAAAGAAAAGAAAACTAGACTTAACATTTTAAGCCATTGTAGAAGTCAATGTTCTATTATAATAACATTCTGAATCAGATGTTGCCAAACCATTTTGAAGATTTCAGATTTCCAAATTTTATCAATCTCATAATCAGAATGTGGTATGGATGGTAGGCTAATATACTATTTTTATATAGTCTTGTATTTACTACCTTTCAGAATGTGAATCTCAACAAGAAGCTACGGAAGTCCATTTAAAGCCTATGGGCTGTAATTATTTTTTTTTACCTAATTTTTTTTGATAGGCAATGATAAGTAAATTTCAAAAAACTAAATACAAAGGTAACTCTACAAATTCCTTTTTGGACATCTTACTTGCTCTATATATCCCTATGCTATTGAAATGCCTTTAAATTCAAAAGCAACAATTTTTTGTCTCTCTTTTCGCATTTTTTTCAAATCTCATTTTTCCCATTTTTCCCCCAAAAATCTTCCAAATTTTTAAAAAGATCTTATACTTTTGGTGCCTTATTTTTCCCACAAAAGATTTTTGCTGCTATGTCCAAAACACAAAAACCATTCACTATTGCTCAAATTTCACTATTTCTTGCCATCACATGAATTGAGTTGAAAATTGACCAGCCACGGTTACAAGATTGTTGATCGCTTTTCCTACATATGTGCAACAATCCATTGGCTGCCAAAGAGATCATAGAGTAAGACTTTTGGTAAAGGAGAAAAAAAATTGTTTTTTTTTCCTGCATTTTTATTTAACAAGTGAACTCTCTTATTTTGTTTTCATTCTTCTATGAATCTATGTTTAAAATATTAAATTCGTCAAATCATATATATATATATATAAACAGCATGTTCAAAACAAATGAAAACAATATAAACCTACATATGTGCAGCAAGGCTCTGATATATCCTAGTTCATTACCAAAAATGAAGAAATAAAGAAAGGACTCTTCTATCAAGGGACACAATATAAACTGTAAAAATATTAGTAGTTGCAGGGTAGGTCTACTTCAAAAATGCATTTACATTTGATTGTCTCCAGACATTAAAAAGATCCTGATGAAGAACAAGTGTGCTACATAAATGCAAGCAATATGACTGTGGAAGGTTAAGATCACCTGACAGCTTATACACTTAGGTGGATCATGGTTGAAGACCATTTCATCACAAAGCTGAACATTCACCAGAAATTTAATTTTGTTAGGAATTTTTCAATGCAATGGTCATCAGCTAATTCAAGTGCCTGATTTCACATTCCAAGTATTATTACTACCAGTGTCTGATTGGAAACACATTAGAGAGAAATGCAAAAGCTGTCAAACAAGCTTTAACAGCCAAATCAAAAAAGAAACTAGAGCACAGACCTGGAACCAAATTTTAGTTTCACCTCCTGATTCAGAATTATTTTGAGAAATTTTATAAAACCTGCATCATATTTCACACCATATAGAGATCAATTAAGAAACAAAAACCAAAGCACAAGTATCACTTTGTGATTCATCGTATGCAAAAAAAACACAAGCAGCTTAATAAAAAATCGCTATCAGTCTATGATTATCTCATGGGAGGAAATTGTTTAAAACCAAAAACATAAAAAGTCCACAAGTTTTTGGTTGCAAATCTCATCAAAAAGTTCTGTAATTGAAAAATAAAATGCTTGCAAGATTATCCCTGACTACCAATCCCTTCAGTAGCCAAGAAAACAATACTAATGATTAAGTTAACACAAATACAATGAGCTCTATTGTATCTACAAAATTATATTTTGAGAAGCTATGGATTAAAATCATACCATAAATTGGATGAACAGAGGGATGAAGAGTTTCAGGGTTTCTAGGTTACAAGCAAATAGAGATAAGGTTGGAGTGTTTCAAAACCAGTGCCTTCTCCTCTGGAAATGGCGGCAGTATGGATTTAAAGGTCATAACGGGTCGATTTCATCGGTCAAACATAAAGGATTCAAGAAAAGTGTTTTCTGTATTTTTCAAAAAGGACATATTCTATTGGAAAGGTGTAGTATGCACCCCGTTTGCTACTAAATTTTTTGCACCTTTCTACTCAGAATTATTTGGTCAAACAGTTGGCTTGATGGTAATATTTCCGTTTGTAAGAATACAGCAATGTTTGGAAATGTTTAAACAAATTTATTTGCCTAGAGTTATATGCTGGTTGAAAATAAAGTTGTATATTGCAAGCAACTGAAAGAACATTAATACTCAAAAGTTGATTAAGATTTGCAAGTGCTGAAACACAAATAATGGCCTTTAATGCAAGTTCCAAATCTGAAATGATATATTTGAAGTGCTCAGAATTACATATCAAAGTTCGTAAATGAAAATGCAGCTTTCCAAACTAACACAACTCAAATGTGCCTTCAACCATTATTAAACCGATCCTGATTTGCTGCCACATCCAAGTTCATCACCAGGTCGAACTCCACCTTAAAGTGACGTGCAGAATCCATCTTAAAAGGTATATGTCAGTTGTGAAAAGTTGGATAGCACCTAACCTTTCAATGCAGCAACCATAATAAGCATACAGCCCACGTTTTGCTCAGGATAGGCCCTCACATCCAGTATTGAAGCACCAAACTGCCCATGTCTCTTGTGGTAGGGCTCACATCTTTAAGGATTATGGTATCGGACAGCAAGAAGCAGAACTACTGGTAGAGAATTAACTTAGCTCTCCTTCCTTACTTCACCCCACAATATTGCAACAAGTATTGATGCCAAGCTCTAAAAAGCACAGGCAGCAAGAACAATATAGAAGCATTTCTAAACAGGATAGCCACACCCAAAAAGGAATAGCAAGCGCATGATTTGCAGCTATAAATGTGTCCATACCAAGAAGCAAAGATGTCCAAAAAACCTCCACGCAAAGCTGATTACAGCCTCACACCATGAAAGAATCTCTTTGATACCAATCCACACCAATCAAAGGTAAAGTTCACGCCAAGAATAGAAGGATAATCCACGCCTTGAATAATGATATAGACTACGCCAGTCCAAGAGTGCCAACGCCAAATCAGATAATGTATAAATCCATACCTAGATTAAGGTTATAATCCCATGCCAAGTATAGGGTATAATGTTAAACCCATGCCAAGCCAACAAGGAAAAGCACAAGCAATGAAGACCAAACCTCCACTCCAAGTCTCCAAATCTAACATTAGTCTCAAGCCATAATAAAGGGATATATCTATGCCAAGATTGACACATCAATGTAGTCAGCAAAACTTCATATAAGTCCCACACCAATGAATACCACATGCTTCAAAAACAATGGCGTCCAGTCTCCTTCAGAAGTATTTTGCAATATAATCCAATTCCCTAAAACTACCACTAAATAAACCACACAAAATGATAAATCAAATCTGTATGTACTGTGAAATGCCTGAATGATATCGCAAACAATTACTAGCCAAGGTTGATCATTCACTACCAGAGCTAATATTCTCCAAGAGGGTTTTTGTCCTCAAAAATGATGAGATGGACCGAGTCCAATCTCCAGAGCCACGTAAGGTTTTCAGACAAAGAAATAATAATCTTCAACATGTTCAAATATGCTCTAAAACCTCTTATTTATAAGCTTTTTCTCAGAACGTTTTGGAAACTCCTTTATAAAAACACTTTATTAAATAATAAACCTTATAACTCAAAACAGTGATTTATTTGCTTTTAAAACATTTTAGGCGCATAAAGTCACTTTTGAAATACTTAAGTTAAAATATTAAAATATTTTATATCACCTTATGGAAACTCGCCAATGTACTAGAAACAGAGAATTGAACATGTCAGAAACAAATGAAGTTGACAAATAATAACTCATGCTGACACGAACTCATACTATAAAAAGTGTTCTCCAAGGAGAAAAGAGAACAAACCCAAAAAAAATCAGTGACATGCAAGCACTTACTATAAAAAGCAGTGTTCTCTAGGGACCAAACAGAGCAAACCCAAAAAACCCGAAAAGATAAGTGACATGCAAGCACTTACTGTAAATAGCAGTGTTCTACACAGACCAAAGAGGAAAACCCAGAAAGATTGGTGCCATGCAAGCACTTAATACAATTAGCAACTGCAGTCCAAACCCATTGAAACTGAGAACTGAGCTCACCAATCACATTGGAACACTCCTAAAAAAAATGGAAACCTTCAAAAAACCCTAAAAATTGGCCAACGTTTGCATAATAGGATGGCATAAAATTGGGAACATTACAAAAGGAAGCGGGAATTCTTCTCTCAAAATCTTGCATCAAGAGCTAATAAAGTACTGCTATAATTTAAAGGGGCTCAACCTCAAGCTCAAGGTACAATTAGATGTTTCTAGGTAGCAAAACAAATCCAAATGGCCAAGATCCTCAAAGATGTCATTGAAAGGAAGAAAGGTAGACGAAACACTTCCCGCACTAAACTTCTAAGTAGCATGTTGTGCAGATTTCAATTTTTGAACAATTATTGAAAGAAGAAACACATATAAATAACAATATGCCATAGCATCTTTAAAAGAACTCTACACTTCAAAGTAATTCAATGTATTAGTTGGTAAACAACACAATTACAATACACTTGTGGACCAACCATTCCTAGGAGTCTCGCAAACAAAACACCTAGAGGAATTCTAGCAGCTTGACAATATCTTCAAAACTCTCTCACAAACTCCGTCTAAAGCACCTAATATATAGGAGAAAAAATACATGAAACCATCACATAGTAATTAAAAAACCATGAGCTAAAATCACCCAAAAAGTAGCATCCAAATCCTTACATTAAAAATCCAACACCCAAATCTCAAGGTAAGAGTCCATAGGCTAACAATAGCATATTCCTTCCACCTATCATAACCCAATTATAATCTACTCACCATTTTGGATATTACATTTTTGGTTCCATTATCCCAAAAAAAAATGTGTCATTGCACACATCATAAGTTGGTCAACAAGTGTGACCCCTCCTTACAACTCTTTTATGTGTCCACGTTTTTTACATTTTTTATGCAAAAGGCCCAATTTCCAAAAGCCATAACTTTTAATCTAGAAAACCAATTGGGCCCCTTTTTTTTTTAATTACATATCTTGACAAGAAAACAAGCACCTCCAAAGGCAATTTCGAACGGCTTAAAATATTTATTTTGGCTAAAAACCATTTCTATAGCCTAGAAATTCATTTTTTTTAATTTTATAGCTGAAAATTGGATTTTTTTGTAATTTTAACATAAGGAACAAGGTTAAAACATCTTTCTTAACATTCTACCACTTGTTGAGCACCTTGCAAAAGAAAAGTGAGAATCAACACTGTGATCTAATTGCTAGGGACAAAAAGACATAGACTCATAACCAACTCTATAGCCTAGAGTCGTTGCTAGGGGCAGAGAGATCCACAAACTAAATATTTGTTTTGGCTAAAAAACCAACTCTATGGCATCAAAATTGAATTTTTTATTTTATAACCTAGAAATTGAATTGTTTTGTAATTTTAACATTAGGAGTAAGGTTGAGACACCTTTCTTAACATTCTCTCACTTGAACACCTTGCAAGAGAAAAGTGAGTATCAACACCGTGATCTAATTATTTGGGGCAGAGAGACCCATAGACTCATAGCATCACCCAAATTATTTGGTGCACTAGCTTCATCAATGCATCTACAACATTTTGCAAACTGCTATTTTTTTCCAGCATAATCCTTCCATCCTCTACCATATGTCAAACAAAATGCTACTGAACATCAACATGATTCATCCTAGCATGTAAGGTAGGGTTCTTTGCCAAACATATGGCATTCTGACAATCAGAATGAACCGCAATGACTCCTTCCCCTAGCCGAACAAATGAACACAATCTCTTAGGTCAAGTGACTTCCTTACAAGCATGGTTGCTACCAAGTACTCTGCTTCCGTAGTGGAAAAAGCAACGAAGCCTATCTCTTACGCATCCAACTAATTGCATCACTAGACGTGGTGAAACATATCCACTAGTGGATCTTCTACAATCAATAACCACAACCCACTTTGAATCCAAAAAATTCATGAATACAAACTAAAGAGTTGTCCCCTATACGATACCATGATAGCATAAGGAATACTCAAAAGTACCTGGCACATACCTAAACACCCTCTTCACTGCATCCCACTACTTAAGGCAATGTTTGGTATTGTGCAAACTGTAGCATACATCAAGCTCTCAACTACACTAGCATAAGATACTCTACCCATATCCTCCATCTTACTTGGGGAAATTTGGCATCACTAATAGATAACCTTGTCCCCATCATGATAAGAACACACAATGACCTCCAATCAACATATTAAACCTCTCCAATACTAAGCTCATATAGTTAATCTAGCCCAACCAAGGTTTTATGTTCACTCTCTCTTCTAATCTCCATCTCCAAGATGTACTTGGTTGCCCCTAAGGCCATCTCAAACTATTCTGAAAGATTAGACTTCAATTCATAAATCAAACGTTTCCAATTACCAAAAAACAACATGTCATCAGCATATAACACAATAATGAGAGTATAATAACCATCCATCCTATAGTAGATTACATGATTCAATTTGGATCTCAAAAATTCCAAACTTAGCACAAAAGAATTGAACTTTTGGTGGCACATCCCAAGAAATTATTTAAGACCAACATTATTTCAACTTGCAAACTAGATTTTATTTACCTTTCTCAATGTAGAGCTCCATTTGTGTCATACAAATCTCTTTCTTCAAATCACCATAAAAGAATATTGTCTTCACATCCATCTACACAACCACATGATCAAACTTTGCAACAAGAGACAATAGAACTCGGAGGGATGTCTGATTTTCTTTTGAGAAAAACTCATAATTTGTTCCCTCAATGTCATGTTTCTTTTTCCAATCAAATAATCTATAAGAAGGGGTTTAAAAGAAATTGACCAATATGTGATCCATACTTAAAGGCAATTGTTGGTGATTAAAGTGGGATGTTCCTATGGATTTTAGAGTAAGTTCCCCCAACAAGGAAGAAGATCATGAAGCAACCCATAAGGACACCTCTAAGGAGATTAATGAGTAGGGTGGTGATGATGACGATAATGTACACGATGATAAGGAGTTACACGTTGGATTACTCAAAGGTGAGAATACCCCATATCAAATTCAAGAGTCCCTTCAATCAACCCTCACCAGTGCCCTAAGGGAGTGTTTCAATAACTATTCCCTCCTTACACATCTTAAAGACACTGATTTTCGCATTGCATGCTATTGGACTGACAAATTTTTCCATAAAGACTATCCAAGTCTCAAATCCTAGATCTCTTCCTTCACCAAAGGATGATTTTGCAAATAGTGTTGAGCAATAAAACCTAGAGGAGGTAGAACATTGGTGCATGTAGAGTGACACAAGAGAGATCTCTAACCGAAAGAAATCTTGGCATTGTCGGCCCTGTGTTGCACCACTGTAATGTCCCAAAGGGGATTTCGGCCCGAAGGCGATCTCGGTCCGAAGGCAATCTCAGCCTGAAGAGGATCTCAATCAGACGATGACCTCAGCCTGAAGGCGACCTCGACCCGAAGGGAATCTCGGCTTGAAGGGGATCTCGACTGGAAGGCAATCTCAACTTGAAGGGGATCTCAACCCAAAGGCAATCTCGGCACGAAAGTGACCTCGGCTCGAAGGCGATCTTGGCCCGAAGGCGATCTTGACCCGAAGGCAATCTCGGCTCGAAGGGGATCTCTGCCCAAGGCAATCTTGAGCCGAAGGCAATCTCGGCCTGAAGGGGAGCTCGGCCCGAAGGCGATCTTGGCCAAAAGGCGATCTCGGCCCAAAGGCAATCTCGACCTGAAGGGGATCCCTAGGCCCTCTCTGTATGCCCTATGCAATACCGTAGGCCCTCTCGGTTCGAAGGGGATCCATATGCCCTCTTTGTATGCTCTATGTAGTACCGTAGGCCTTCTCATGATGTACTGTAGGCCATGTGTTGTACTGTAGGCCCTCTCTGTGATGTATCGTAGGCCCTATGTTGTGCAGTAGGCCCTCTGTGATGTATTGTAGGCCCTCTCTGTGATGTATCAGAGGCCTTGTGTTGTACCACTGTGCATCTCCCTTTGTCCTTGCTTCTGTCAAGTGGTTGAGCGTTTCCTCCATCACTTTGCTCGCAAAAGAATTTTTGGAGTACTCGACCAGCAGATGTGCCTTCCAATCTACCAAGATCCATTTTTGTCGTCGCTCATTCAAGTCCTTTGGCTCAAGGAAATATCTCAAACAATTGTGGTCCGTCTACACAACAAGTTTTGCTCCAACAAGGTACTGCCCAAACTTGGCCAGCCCATGCATGACTCACAAGAGCCTCCAACTATCAAACACAAATGGGTGATGGTCTTGAATCAACACGGCTCCAATGCTTTCTTCGAACACATCGCACTTTAGCATTGTCATTGTATTAATCAGCACTGCCACTATACCAATCAACGCTCCCACAATGCCAGTTAGCATTACCATCGTGTCAGTCAACACTGCCACTGTACCAGTCTTCACTACCACCGTACCAATTGGCATTGCCACCATACCCGTACCAGTCCACACTATCATCATGTTAGTCGGCACTATCAGAGTACCCGTATCAGTCGGCACTACTACCATACCAATGAAGAGTAACTCTCCATCAAGCTTCCACTTCTCCACACCGATATAAACATTTCCATGCCTCGAGCCATCACCATCCCACGAAAGCCAATCATAAAACACATCAGAGCTCTAATCCAAGATCTTCATGCGGCCATGCCCATAAAAGGGATCACTGGTAGTGTCTATTTCTCCATGCAGTTGATTGATCAATGTTGTCTTGCATGCAAGCATCTTCTTCAACCTTTCTTTTGTCACGTAGACTTAGATTTTCTCCACTTGTAGGGGTAACAACATATTCTTGCATATCCACATGTGGCTCTTCATCTTCTTCATGTAGTACATCACTCTTATTGGAGTCACCAACTTCCTCATATTTGTGCAAATGCGACTTTAATTTTCTTCACAATGCTTATGCTTGAATAAATTATTAACCACTCTACATGTCACAATTGAACGAATACATTCTAGATTACGAACAACCAATAGCATAGATATGATAGGTTGGGGTATTATATCCATCTCCTCAATACATTAAATCATAATATTCTCCATGGCAACGAAAATTTTATTATCATGGTGCTCCTTTATCGTGACCAAGAAATGATGAAACATATTGTGGATCAAATCTTGCAATCCTAGATCGAAGAGGAGATTACTTACTTCAATATTTGTGCACATCTCCAGTATGGTAAATCTCCTCGCAAGTGGATCACTACCGATGTCATCCAGTCTCTGAGAGCTCTCAATAATCAAGTGCAATATCTCTATCAAGGTGTCATCATCATACAATGCTCGAGGAGCCGAGATTCTCAAGATCTCACTTAGACATGCTGCAGTTGCCAACTTGATTTCCTTGTCATGGCGTCTCAACAAACTGGATTGTCTTAAGGCAACCTTAATCGGAGCGAGGATCTTTTGTATGAATCTTGAAGGTGATTGGTCCACCTTACACAAACACTTCTAATATATCTAGAGGAAGGTCAATACCATTACTAAGTTCCCTTCCTATCTTTTGTAGTGCCTTCAACCACCATTATCCATCACTGTTGGGCGCCATAGTGTGATCTAAATCCCAAAATATCTCAATCATCCCAACAGGCTGGCAAGATCACCAGCTCTAATACCACTATAATGTTCCCAATGTGATGCAGGCGGATGGCATTGTGCACAAACTGAGTATCTTTCCCCTGACCCCCACTAAATTTTCCCTGTTGGATGGTTTAGAATGTTGATGGCATACGAACTGATGGGTGAGTGGTGTATGCTGACCGTATTGTTGATGTATGATGAGAAGGTAAGTGAGGGGTCGTACGACAGTGTCTCCTAAAGTCGTGTGGAGGGAAACTAACAACACCATATGGTGATGTTGGATAGGGTCGTACAAGGACGGATGGGAGGTACCGCACGAAGAGAGTATGGAATACGGAAGGAAGGTCGTATAGGTCATACGTAGGTGTTTATGTGTTGTCGTACGTCGTACGGAGGTGACTTGCCCAATGTTGTCATCCAGCAGTGTCATACAATATAGAGCAATGTGCGTATGTATACAAGAACTTCACGATTTGCTTTACGGATTGGATTTTTGGAATACAAAATGATGCATGCAATATATTTTAACAATACTCCAAACTACAGATTTGCACAGAAGAGAACACCAATTTGATTGTCGCCGAAATGCCAATGACACAGGAATAAATAATGATAGCACTTCATATCACACAAACAAATATTGCTCAAGAATACAAATTTGTCTTCTAAAGACTTCACAAATTAGGAGCACACAATAAAATATCTCAGAATGATATTTCCAACAGCAAACTAGGGTGGCTATGAACCACCGAAACTACAGCAAACCAAATAGGGAGGATCTTTCACCTCTAAAGTGGCAGACAAGAACTCCAACTGGAATTCGCACATATACAAATAAAAATCCAAATCGCATACTAACAACTTCCTACATGCCGGTCATAAATACCCCTTCGAAGAAACTCCCAAGAGTTTACAAAGAGCGCCGACACTGCAAACATCTACGGACAACAATTAATAAAAATGGGCCCCTTTATTAATTAATTAAAGGTCTATTTATAATATTATTTAAATTCTAGGACCATTAATTAATTAAAATCCTTTATTAAAATTGGGGACATTACACAGTTGACTCACCCTGACTAATAATTAAATGCCAATTATATTGCATCCTCTAGAACATTCACTAAAAATTATTTATAAAACATCAAATTAGCAAATATTTTACATTAAACATTTATGCAAAAAGAAGACAAAACTCCTAATATCCCCTTTTCTACATTTTGTTTCATTTAAATAATATTAGTAAAATGATTTGTATTTATATCATTCACTAATATTATTTAACAATCCAAATTAATACAAAACAATTGAAATACCAAAAAAAACTACAAAGTGTTAGACTCAACACTCAACAATTCTTAAAGCCATAAAAAAACTAAGGGGTTTTAGTCCATGGAAAGATTAAAAAATAATAAGGCCAAAAATGCCTCTTCCCACAGTAGTTTTGGATTAGGGTTTAAATAATAAGGCCAAAAATGCCTCTTCCAAAACTACTGTGGGAAGAGGCATTTTTGGCCTTATTATTTTTTAATCTTTCCATGGACTAAAACCCCTTAGTTTTTTTATGGCTTTAAGAATTGTTGAGTGTTGAATCAATTAACACTTTGTAGTTTTTGTGTATTTCTATTGTTTTGTATTAATTTGAATTGTTAAATAATATTAGTGAATTATATAAATACAAATCATTTTTACTAATATTATTTAAATAATACAAAATGTAGAAAAGGGGGTATTAGGAGTTGTGTCTTCTTTTTGCACCAATGTTAAATGTAAAATATTTGCTAAAAATTGATGTTTTATAAATCATTTTTAGTGAATGTTCTAGAGGATGCAATATAATTGGCAATTTAATATCAATCAAGGTGAGTCGGACTAGCATTTATGGTTTGACCAAGTATCTAGGGCAAGTTGAGGAAGTTGTCAAACATAAGGAGGGTATCTAGGGGGTTTTGACTCAATTTGAGGGAAGTTGGAGCGTTTAAAGGGGCCTTTAATGATGAAAGAAGTCATGAATTGACTTTTTCTTCATTTTGGTGCCTTTTTTGAGTTTTTTATGAACCTTGGAAATAGGCCTTATTGTTATAACCGACCATAGAGGTTTATGACCTATTTTCATGCAACTACTTCTTGGAGAAGCATAAGTATTGTAAACTTCAGTTTGTTGGAGTTAGTTCTTATTATGCAATTTTGGTTTTGAGTGACTTTTTGAGTCCTAAGACAATTCTGATCATACTTTTGTAACTCTTGGATATATGGAATACAGAGAAGCATTGAATACCACTGATTAAGTGCTTTTG
Source organism: Chamaecyparis obtusa (assembly GCA_027943335.1). NCBI lineage: Eukaryota > Viridiplantae > Streptophyta > Pinopsida > Cupressales > Cupressaceae > Chamaecyparis > Chamaecyparis obtusa. Next base: position 1,768,093 of record BSBK01002762.1, read on the forward strand.
CCTTCTTTTTACTGCATTTTCGTGTATTGTCAGGTGATGGATCAGGTTACTTGTGAAACATCTCTTTTCCTAGTAACTTTGTCTCATTTCTTATACCTTTTATGCAAAAAGTATGTTTATCTAGGTTATTACTGTGTCTGAAATACATATAGCTCTGTAATTGAGAAGCTTTTTTCCTTTTATATGCAGAGGCATGTTGTGGGGAGTTGTGCAGATTTATTGTTCATCATTTTGGAGTGAAGTGTGATAACTCTAATTTTCATGATCTTTATCGAATCTTTGGTGCATCACCTTGCAGGTTAGATTTCAGTTTATGTTGATGTTTGTAGCTTCGATCAAATAAAATGTAGAAGACATTAATATTATGAGAGTAGCTCAATTGTGGTATATATTAATTTGAGTTACCAGGTTCGCAACCTAGACCCTCGAACCGGGTCCGGGTGCGCACTAGATCCGGGTCCTCATAATGGTTCGTGTCAGGTCCAAGCAGGGTCTGTACTTGGACATGTAGGTCCGTCTGGGTCCGAACAACCACGGACCCGTGCGGACCCACGGGTCCAAGTACGAACCCTGCCCAGACCCAATGCGGACCTGGGAGTAGCCAACGCAAACCCGAGAGGACCTGCGCAGACCACCAAGGACCCGCGGAAATTAAGTGAAAGGGTGGAGCCAAAACGCATTAAAATGCCATTTTTTTATTATTTTTTAAACATTGAATCATGTTACAACTTTCAAACTTTCATGAACTATATTCTAATTCAGTAATTCAATGTAATGATTTTCATTAGAATCGTGTTTTAATGTTTATCTTTGGCATTTGGCATTGATCAATGATCAAGCATCATACTGTGAAATGATTTAGTTATACTATGAAATGATTTAATTTTACACTTTTGTATATTTCTCTTATTTATTTATATATATAATGCATGTATATATATATATATATATATACACGAACCCCTACAAACCATAATGAAAAAAAAAATTCCTCGAACCCACAAACCGGGTTCACATACTCGAACCCGTCCCCGAACCCGAACCGGTAACTTAGATATTAATGCATATAAAATAATAATATCTATTAGTATTATTATATATATTGATATGTACATATAAAATAATAATAATATCTATTATTATTATTATTATTATATTGATATGTATATATATCACAATTGATCTACTCTCATAATATTAATGTCTTCTACATTTTATCTAATCGAAGCTACAGACATCAACACTCCCTCTTAGCTAGGGAAGATAAAATCCATCATCCAAGAGAGCAACACAAAGTTAATTGTGAAAGTTTATTTTGGTATCACATTACCATGATATCAGAGCTATGGTCTGACCAAGAACATCAAGTCTCATGATATTCACCATAACTCATAGATTCATAAGAAATATCATCTCATGATATTGGGAGCATTGGCCACAGAATATCAAGTCAAATGATATTCACCAAGTACTCAAAGTAATGGCCTACCAACATCAAGTCTCATGATGTCCACCAAGTACTCAAAAGTTTATAAAGATATCATCTCATGATATCGGGAGCATTGGCCTGCAGAATATCCTTCTAACCCTTTTCTCAACAAAGTTTAGCATAGGTGAGTACCAAAAAAGAGTCGGTCTTCTCCGAAGATTCACTCCAAGTTTTAGGTGACCCACTGCCTAGGAGTGTTTCCATGTTTCTCCAGAAAACTAAGTTCTACAACTTAGCATAGGGTGCATTTTTTTAGAGATAACAATTATCAAAAGGAAACAATTGAGAGGACTTGAATCACTCAAGGATTTCATGACCACTTGTCTTGACATTGCAGATGATTGGGAGAAGACTTTTGCCTCTTGCATAGATGAGTTGAATGTTTTTTAGTATAAAATCCAAAAGGTGCCAAGTGTCCCCATGGACAAGATAGATGAAACAATGAATAGATTCATTGAATCTGCAAAAAAAAGAAAAGGTCAAAAGAAATTATCTTCTAAAAGAAGGTTTGATATAAACCCATGTGGCATTAAATTATTTCATTGCCTCATAGTTTGCTGCTTCATTTCTATTGACCCATTGGTTGGTTCCTTTGTGTTGTAGGTTTTAACCTAACCTATTCTTTTATTGGCTCTTCAAAGCAATGTGATTTTTCTATTGGCCCATAACCTGGTGCTCTCTTGTAATTGGGTATTTGTTAGTAGTGGTCACGGAAACCCTAATTAGGGCTTTAGTGGATTAGCCTAGGCCATTAACTCTAATTTAATCTTGGCCATTCATTGTTCTAGAGTTCCATACATAAGGCTTGCTCTCCTCATTTGTAAGAGAGATTGTTGGAGAATTGTTGCAAATATACTACCCAAATTGCTCTATATTCATTGTTGTGTTGTGCATGGTGAATACTTCTAGTATTTTGGAGTATTGCATGGTGATCTACATTCCTCACTTAGAATAGGATTTGCTTTCAAGTATTTAGATTAGAATTTTCTTCAAGTACTTAGTTTAGAATTTGCTTTGAGTAGTTTAAATTGGACGAAAGTTATTGTGGATGTCTCTTTGCTAAACTCACTTATAGACCAAACCACTAGCTGCTTACTAATTGTAAGTCTTGCCTTGCATGGTTGAATGACATAGTTATGAACTTAACTTCAATTATTACTTGCACATTAGTATGCATTCATTAATGGTATTGATGTAATAGTGGTAGTTTGAACATCTCTTAAGTTTACCTTAGAAGATTGCACTAGTTTGGTGGAGTTGGCAACAAGACCAAGCCTACTAGAGTCACAAGGATATCCATGATCCCTTGCATCTGAGAGTAGAAGTAAGAATAGTTTAGAATCATAAGTTTAAGTTCATTGCACTTCATTCGCAAGTTGGAAGTCAAAATATTTTCATTGCACATTGTGAAGCCATACCATTCATAAATCAAGTTGACAAGTTTGAGAGAAATAGCATAAGTCCCCTCATGATACCAACATATCACATTATTACTATTGAGTGAGTACCCACAGGTAGAAGGAACCTTGGAGTCGCCTCGATGATCTTTTCTTGCAATCTTTAGCATAAATGGTGCCTTTATTCAAGAGAGTTGGAAATTTGGTATTTCGTTTGGAATACTAAGTATTCAATTATGCATGTTGTAGTGGCATAAAACTACATCAATACTATGAATCTTCACACTTGGGAGGATTTGCAAGCCCAATTCCGCCTAACTTGCCCAGATTGACAAACATTTAACCTGGTGGTCTCGGTATTGCCTCTGAATATGCTACACAAGCTTGGCATTCATTTAGTCAAGTCGTGGTGGAAAGACTAGCGTTGATTTCATTGCACCCCCTTTTGTAATTACAAGCCCAAGATGGGCTACCATTGGTTGGTTCCTCACTTGCCTATGGTTCCCACTTTGAACCAACAATGGCACTTGCATTCTTCCCAATCCACTTGGCGACACAGATTTCTAGCCGTCTAGGCTGCCATTGCAAAGCCTAAAGTGGCTCATTACACCTAGTGTATTCTTTTCTGAGGCTTGTTGATGGGCTCTCGCCTTCGGCATCTATGTATGTCAGATCCCCGTTGTCCTTTTTGCGGGCAACTAGAGACATTCATACACCTCTTCTAGTATTGCAAGAGAGCCCAACAATTGTGGGTTTTGATTCATGACTTTTTTCAGCCTTTCCAGCCTAAACCCTTCTCCTGGCATATGATCTTGTTGGGAGATTCGCCCAGACTTCCCTACAAATTCACGCAAATATAGTATGCTTTCAGGATGGAAATTCTCTTTAGTTTACGAAAAGACGGAAATGAAGCGTTATTTACTCACAGATTTCTTGAAGTTAATGTTTCTTTATATGCTAAAGCATGTATATGTAATAATGTCATGTTGCAGATACAAGTACAAGCAAACAAGGTGGCCCTTAAGGTGACCCACTTGCAGGAATTATTACAGCATTGGGGCAATGCCCCTTGTACGGTTGCCAGAGTTTCGTTGGATATTTCTGCCTCCAACAAGCAATCTCTGCCCCGTAGCTATAGTTCTTTCGCCCACCACTCTCATACGCACCTCCCAAGCCCCTCACCAACAGTTCAACGAGGGAAGAGATTTCCATCTTTGCCACCTCGAGGGTGGTTCTTCTTTTGGATGGCCTACTAATGGTGCTAATCCCTCCGCTCTTGGCAGTACTGGTCAGCCAGGCTCTTGTGGAGACTTTGGGTGGCCCAGCTCTTCGAAGTGGCTCCCTCGGCTTTCCCTGGGTATTTCTTCAACCAAAAAGAAGAATGAAGAAGAAGACAATACAAAGGAGGGTTGGTCCCTTCCTGACCCCATTGATGTAAAGGGGAAGAAGGATGATAGAGACCCACCACCTTCCGCAGGCACTACTTTAGCCACTTAGCGGCTTGATATTTAATTTTTGCTTCTAGACTGTGCCCATGTTTTTGTTTTTGGCTGGCTTTGCGGGCTCTGCCCGTGTGACATTCATGGAGTGATTTCATATCCTCCTCTTTTTTTTATGAACAGTGTCATTTTACTTAATTTAATATTAATGGAAGGACCTATTCATCAAAATAAAAAAAATTAGTTAAGTTTAATGAACGGTTAAAACGCATGAAATGAAAAGGTGCAACTCCCTCAAACTTGACATATAAAAGGGAGAAGAGAATTTCATTTAGAAGAGGACAAGGAGAAAAAAAGAAAGAAGGGAGCATGGGACCTAAGGAAGGAGTAATGGAAGAAGATTGGAATGGGAAGAATTGATGAAGGGTTATGACTCCTTCAAAATGGGATAGTTATGAAAGGTTGTGACTCTTTTAAAGGGCATAAAGGATGAAGGGTTGTGACTCTCTGGAAAGGTTGTAATAATGAAAGGTTGTGACTCTCCCATCATGAAGATATAAATAGGAGGAAAATTCATTTGTTGAAGGCATGGAAGAAGGGATCATCATGAGGAAGGTAATCATAGTAAGTTCTGTTCTGAGATTTAAGACAGTTTTGATCTGCATAAAGGGAGCATAGGAATTAAGGATTAATGGAAGAAGGAGGAAAAAACTTCTAGAGGGGCAACAACGATGGAGGGTTGTGACCCTTTCAAAGGGTGATAATTGTGAAAGGGTGTGACCATTGGAAAGGGTTGACATGGTGAAGAGGTGTGACCCTTCCTCACAAAATATATAAAGGGGGGAAGGATCAATAGGGAATAAAAATTCGGAAACTTATCTCTTCTTTTAATTCATAAAGGTCAGTATTTAAGAAGAGAGAAGAAGACATTCAATCAATCAGAATAAGAGACAAATATCTGAATATAAGCAGCAGATCAGACTGATATAATGCATAATGATTTGCCTGACTATGATTGGTCTCTCATTTGTTAGGAAGTAGAACATTACACATTGCTATTGTATTACATACATACATACATACATTTATTCGTAATACATGAGATATTAATATGTACATAGCCTATTCCTTGATCACTCACTATAGCCCCTTAAGAGGATAGGTTGGTTTTGTCAAGGAGAGGCGGAGTAATTCCTCACAAGGTAGGTGAGTCCCAAGATGGGTAAGGGCATGTATTTCCAATGCCTCGAGGGAAAAGTCCCGAGATGGGTATGAACATGCATTCCCAATGCCTTGAGGGAGCCTGCTTGTAGATTGGTTTCCAAGCGCCCTAAGGGCAAGTAATTCCCCATCCTTCTTACGTTTGATGTTTAGGAGAGAAGTAAGGAATTGGGGCTTAAGTATGCTAACTGTCAAATGTATTATGAATCATTCATTGTTTTTTAATTCAATTCGATTCAAACGCATAGTGATGTATGTTAATCATTGGAAAGTGGCAGCTCCCTAGAAGGGAACATTACAAAGACAAAGGAAACTGTCATTCCCAAGCACAATCCAAACCCTAGTTGAGAATTTTAGGGTAAATCAAGTAAAGTCCTAGTTGGGGACATTACATCAGATACATAAATATATTATGTGAGTTTGTGAAATGCCTCTAACTGTGATCATGTTGTCAGCTCTCAAATGCTTTTGGGAATTGATTCTACAGATGTAATTCATATAATAATATTCCCCCTCTGTCATGTGAGGATATTTAAATGCAATATCAATTGCCAACAGCTATTTAGCAAAAAAAATTAAAAAGAAAAAATATAAGCACATTTTTTATCTTGAATTTCTTTTTGGTATTGATTATGAAAGATAAAAAATGTCCAGTAATATTCATTATTCTCCTCCTATCAGAATGCATTATTGTTCTCAGTTAAATGTAAGAGTTGACTGGAAAGCAAACCCAGTGTAAACCTTATATTTTCCATTTGGCGGTATTTACTAGTACATAGTCTTCTTCTAAGTAGTTCTCTTACTAGGAACCTAACATTTATTGGCAAAGGAATAGTCTAGGGTCTAGACTGTAACCAAGAACCATCAGCTCAGCCCAATGTAAATTTTGGCAAGCATTCATTAAATTGAAAGAGCTGTAATCAGCAACATGAAGAATGAAGATCACAATGTGCATAAGTTTAGCAGTTTAACTTTGGTTATGCATTTCCCGATAAAGAAGAAAATCGATATTAAAATGTAAAATTGAAACCAAGAAGGAATACATGCAACTAATAACTGACAAACTTGAATCTAAAATATTTGATTAAAGACTTCGTGTGTTATTTCATGTTGTCTAAAGGCCTACATTGGTGCAGCATTTCATGTTTCCCAGCTTAGTCCCATGGCATCTGCAACAGAACTTTTGAATTAAAAGCGGTAGAATTCAAGACGAAAATTGGTATGTGAAAGTACAAATGTAGAAAAGCCTGCAACCTGACATAGCTTCTGGCTAAATGTGAAGAGATTTTTCTATTCATTTATGTATTGTTACATAGCTCTAAAAAGATTTTGGTTAAAGCCATCCTTTTCAAACCACGAAGTTACCAAAATGGCATGGTTCCTGGCTTGTACTCAAGGCTTTACGGATACATATGTCAAGAACATTTAATATTCAGTTTTGCATTATTATCAATTTCCCAATGGTTCTTTCCCACTGTCATCCTCTTCCAACCCACCATCCTCTGAAAAAGATAGCCATTAAAGATCAAGATAAGTCACTGATGAACCCTTGAAATTACCCGGCAATCATTACACCTAAAGGCGCCACTCATCAAAACAATAATGAATATTCATATAGAAAAATATCATTTACAGAAGAAATTTCAGGATAAACATCTTAGAGAATAAAATAAAGGGCCTCTCGAACATTTAATCCAGCTTCAAGTTCTACCGAGGTTTAATATGGATGTTGTGACAAAGCAGAACTGCCTTGATTAGATTTATTGTTGGTTTCAATCTAGTGAGGATCAAGGTTCAGAAGTTAATCTGTGCTTATTAGAACACCTGAGTTTTATGCATCGCTGCGGAAAATTCCACAGACAAATGGTTTGCACTAGTTTCCAGATACCAGATTATTCAATGAACTGGAGAGTACACATAATTCCAGGAGTTATCACCACAGCCCACAAGCAGTATAATCCCAAAACTCTCACCCCTACGAGCCGGGCAACGAGTTAACTGGGTTTTTGGTGCAAAGAGAAGCCCGAAACCACCAATTGTCAATGGGTAATTTTTGCACATTCACATTCCAAATACGTGTAGGAAAAGATTGTAGGATCGACACTAAGCCTTGCAATTTTTTAAGTAATTTTCCATTCACTTTCAGAAACAATGTAGCCCTAATACCATGGGTACATCTATTTGGCACTAGGTGATTCATCAGCTTCAAAAATGGTTTCTCGCATGATCAACTACACTCACGATCCTATCTTATCATGTTGATGCTTGAAAGGAGTACTCGATATCAAACCATTATGGTCATAATCAAGAATAGTTTCTCAAATTACAATAATATAGATTGAAGTGATGGGAAACTTTAACTTACCCATCTTCACTTAGCACTCCATGAGGATAATTCTTCAATGGTGATGTCAAACTGAACTTATAGAGCTTGTTCTGTTGCTGAACCTCAAACCCACACAGACTAGCACCCAACGAAAACTGTACCATCACACTCACAGCCACCCACCAAAAAACGCCTAACCTAGTCTTGGCCCCCATCCTCTTCCAACCTGGAGTTAGTTACTCAATCAGGCTAGCTAATCAGTACACAATCCTTCCATTGAGATAAGGAGTTTAGAATCCCTGTACTCCATCCAACGTGCTTAACAGCATTAAGGTAGCTACAATACTACTACCCAACTGAGAAAAAGGATAAAATCGGGGGTGCGCGGAGGAACTTAAATTTCCTGATGGCCGCCCTTAAATGGAATAAGTACGTTAGCAGAACCGTACTATGATGGGTGCAATGAAAATTGTGAATAAATGATTTAGTGATATTTATATATTTTGTTTGTTTCGAAGTTCAAAACCGTCTATTAGATAGAATTCACGCGGACATTTACGACAATCTTGAGAGAATCAAAGAGTTTGGAATTCTGATTTTATCGAAAAATTATCCTGTGTAACATCAAATTTCTCCTGTAATATTTGTGATAAATATTTACCGGTGAAGGCTAATGAGAACGCTGCGTAGCACGAAGAAAGTTAGTCTTTTCTAGTCATTTCTGATGTCTTTTATAGTTATTTGATGTACGCCTACCCTGTTTTTGATTGAACGCATAAAATTATTTACGAAATGATCGAACTGGGAAAGACTAAACTTTCCAATTGGGCCCTCTACGACCAAAATGATCATAGACCACGAAAGGTCTAAGTTGACTCCGGGCCATGTCCAACTCAACGGACTCAACGGAAACGGAAGCCACGTAGCCTGTTAAAAACTGTTTAATTTTTTTTATGGAGGGTGAACAAAGGACGCGGTTAAGCTCCACAGAGAATGTACTGTTGACTAAATTTCAAAAATCAGAAAACACAACAATTTTTTGCTAAATATTCAGCAACGACAAAAAATTACAAAAAAAACCATTATGTTTTTGCAAATCTGAAAAAAAAAAAAACTTTTTTTTTGTCTTTAGTGCATTCGTCTTGAGGTTAACCGGCGGTGAACAAAGGTGGGTCAATACATTAAATTCAATTTAAATTCACACTTTAAATTCACAAATTATTTTTAAAAATAGGGGTCAATACATTAAAGTCAAATTAAATTTACACTTTAAATTTAAATATTTTTTAAAAAAGAGGGGTCAATACATGTGCATCCTAATTTTCAAAGTCTATATGAAGTATCATGTAGACCTCTCATTACAAAAAATGATGTAACGTAGAAAATGAAGTTTGAATTAAAAAAAAATTAATTCTAGGTCTATATGTCATGTGTAAGATGATGAGTCAACCAAGATGTCAAAAAAATTTCAATTAGGACAACGTACCAATACTTACATTGGCCCACTACCACAAGTTGTGTGGCAAAATAGCCAAAGTGGATGTTGTCACTGCATGGCAGCCAACACTCTTTCACCCAATAATCCCACTTGGTCACATTTATCATCTGCTATCACCCTCATTTTTTTCTTGCGAAGACATTAACTATGTGTCCCTTTCATTATATCCATTACATGGCGCACAAATTTTAAGCATTCCTCCATTGAATTCTCTTGTTTCCTCGCACATTGTGCTAACCTTGGGTCCTTTCCATTTAGCATAGATTCTAGCAAAGATGGAAAACTCTCACTCAGCAAAAACTCGCCAAGCCTTGAAAAAAAATACTCGAGAAAAAATCGGCCAGTTTTTGGAAAAACTCGGCAAAAAACTCGAGAACATAAAAATAGCATAAAATTTAATTAAAAATGCATTTTTTTTTGCAAAATTCTATGAGAAGATGCATCCAATGAGTTAATTAATGAGAAAACAAAAGAAACAAGCTAAGTTTAGATATAGATAAATGCAAAGTAGGTACAAAATCGCATTCTCATGTGGAATGTTGATGACTGGAAGCAAAATAGTAAACAGTTTCTACAAAACTAGAAGGAAATACATCATTACAAATTACAATTACATCTTCCTCTTCCCAAATCTATGAGCAAATAAGGGAGAGGAACTAGAAGTAGAGGGCCTAGTCCTAGAAGTAAAACACTGCACTAAGCGTGACTGTGCCTCCTCGCTTGGTATCCCTACTGATGTGTGTGGCTCGCACTCCATCCTGGATGTATCTTCTGGCACTGGCACTACTAATGACTCATCGCCTGACTCCTCATCATCCTCCTCAATGTCATCCAATGTGAAACCAAATCCACCCCCTCCTCCTACATAGCCTGCCTCTCCAAATCAACGATGTCATCCTTTGTAAACAATGGAGGTTGCTCCTGTGTCGTCCAATCAGAGTATGAATCTATGATGCTTGATCATTGATCAATGTCAAATGTCAAAGTCTTCATAACTAGGTCTTAGGTAGTCTTTGTTGGTGGTTGTTTTCAAGTCCCTATGTCTGACAAATAAGGTTTGAGTGATTTTGGCATGTTGGAAAGTCATGTCTATCTGGGATTTGGGCGAGAGCTAAGCTAAGTTTGTCATAGAGATGGGGGTCAAAACCAAGTGATTTGTGATAAAACGAGTTAAAACCCTTTGGGAATCCTTTTGCCAGCTTTAGTTTGACCTTAGAAAGCCATGATGGATTGTGGGAGGTAACCCTGTTGAAGGCTTGTTGAATCCTGAAATTTGGCTAAGTCTGGAATTTTTTGAAAACCCCCAAAATCTAGAATTTGCATCTTAACTCCTATGAAGTTGGAACCTATCTCAAACATCTTGGAATGTATTTATACAAATATAACTTAAGAGTATAAGAAATTAAATAAATCAAACTTATACTTAAATGTTATATTTGTATAAATCCTCGCACCCCTGAACTGGAAAATTGGAAACTTTCCTCCTCTACTCAAAGATCAAAATGCTACAGATGAAAAATTGTGCCTGAAAATGTCGTATATAGCGTTCAAACCCTGACATTGTCGTGCGCAGGAGAGTTTTTTTAAAAACTCGCCGAGTTTCTTGGAAAAACTCACAGATTACTCTGCGAGTTTTTCCAAAAAACTCAGGGAGTTTTTTGTATGAGTTTTTGGCCAAAAAACTCGCCGAGCTAGAAACTCAGTGAGTTTTCAGTGAGTTTGCCATCCTTGGATTCTAGTCTTTGTAAGGTTAAGCATTGAAGGTGTTTGTTTGTGTTCTCTACAACTACAATCATGCCACCACTGGATGCTACACTCAGTCACCAATCTCCCTTCCACTTTGGCAATGGTTACAACTTGATTCTTTGACTACACTATGTCATTCCCTTTTCAAAAAGTAAATAGTATTGCATTTATCACATTCATCATTGGCTTGCTTTCCTTCTACTTTTTTGGCATTTAACTACGTGGGAGTTTGGGTCTACAACATTCATGGTATGCCAACACTTACAACTCCACTACATACACAACACTCATTCAACCCAATTGAGGTTTCAAAACCTCGTTAAGGAAACACAAATCTCCTATAGTCCTTTCATTTTCAAAATTATTTTATTATTTTTGTTGCTTTTTATATGAACTACAACTATGATGTTATGGTATTTTGTGGGTGCTCATCTAATACATTTTTACTACGGTTATTGAAGTTTGTCAATATGTTTAGAAGGTTTAGTTGTTCTTAGTGTGCTTATGCATCAACCTTGTGTTCTAGGTACATTATAAACACTAAAAAAGTTGTGTTCATAAACACAGTATGTATTACCTAAAAAAGAAACCTTATGTTTAAGCTTCACTATCACTTAGTAATTGGGTTTATGATATTGAAATGGGTTTTCAATTTTTACTAGCATTTTTTTATTCAAAACAAAAGTGTAAATAATTGTACATTTTTTGTAATGTTAAAATATAAGACTAAACAAATAAATATATATAATTATAATTATGTTGATAAAATTAAATTTATATATATATATATATATATATATATATATATATATATATATATATATATATATATATATATATATATATATATATATATATATATATATATATATATATATATATATATTTCAAACTAAAAGAGATTTAGTAATGATTAACAATAATATTGAAACATAAAATAAATAAATGAATAATAATATTATAAATAATAAATATAACAATAGTCTAATATTAATATAATAATATATTAATTAATATAATATTAAAATAATAATATATTAATTAATATAATATCAAAATAATAATATAATATAAGATATAATAATAATATTGGATGAAAGTTGATATATCAAATATTAAACATTAACATTATTATAATGTAATAATATAATATATTATATATAATATTGATCAAACATTTATAAACTAGGAGTATATAAACTAAGAGCGTCTACTTCTAAAGACGTGACCTTTCCTCCCATATAAATATATACACCGCAGATTGGGGGAAGGACTAAGAAGAAGGGGACAAAAAAAAAGAGAAAAGAAACAAAAATAATATAACTTAGTGAATAAAGAAAACAGGCACGTCAGAGGTAGCAAGAGGAAATAAGGAACAAAACAATAAAAAGCAACCAATGACAATTTAGGACTGACACAGTCAGCAAAAAAGACAAAGACAACATCAAACAAAAGACAAAAAGGAAAGGTATCCAATAAGGACACCGATTAAGGAGGAATATGATTAAGGAGGAATATATTACGATTCAAGAATATATTACGGTTCAAGGGAAATTATTTCCTCCAAGTGAGAACAAAATATAATCTATATATATTTAATTATAGACTACTAAATAAGGGAGGAGACAAGACAAAGAAGATCAAAAAGGCAAATAAGAATTGATAGGCATATACTTATCCCTTCAAAGACAACATTAATATTGCCACAAGAATAAGTATTCACATCAGATATAACAATAAAATAACTTAAATAATATCACCCTCTATTTCTCATACATAGATTGTCATATCAAGCATAACAGAGATAGTCTTACTATTGTGAATTACCTAAGTACTCATATAGACCAAATCAGTCGACATACATCTAACTCCTCAATCAGACCCATATATGTTGTTCTTTGCATAGTATTATTATATATACTTATTCATTTTATCAACCACGTAAACTTGAACATTCAGAAGGTATCATGCACTATAATTCATCAAAGTAATCAAGAATCTAATGAAGGAAGTCTCTTATAGTGGATTTTTACAAGGCAATCATCACAAAATCATGAGTACCCTAAGTGGGCACATTATAGTAGTATTAGAGCATGATCCTGCCATCCTATAGGGTTAAAGAAAATATATGAAAAATCATTCACAATGCAGAGAGATAAAAGATAAATCAATCTTGAAGTGTTACATTTGACAAACATTGATACACAATTATATAATCAGGCTTATACAGTCTTTAGTACAGATGTGAAGGAGAATTAAAGACAGATTTATATAGGATCCCAATGGTCACAACAAAGCAATCAACATCGACACATAGTTAGATCAAAGCATCAAATAATGTGGATCCTTGTACAAAGAGCAAACATAATCCAGCAATCCAATAAATGGATCGAACTTCCAAGGGAAAACACAAGAAGGAAACAACACTATGTCCCCCCCCCCCCATCAAGTATGCCAACCCCTAGGTGGGGCCAAGAGGTTGAATGATTGGATGTTCATTTCGTGCTCTTGGGCTTGATTGGAAGGGAGAAATATGGGATAAAGATGGATACATCCTAAAGGGATATCCATAGAGGCCTAGGACGAGATAAAGTCTCTCCTAAGGATTATAAAGATGA